>CM062390.1:31882942-32505225 GCA_031304145.1 Cardiospermum halicacabum | reverse complement strand
GTTTGCCGGCACCACAAAATGGTTGTCCACCAGTTCTAACCCATCATATTTTAAAATACTGTGCTTGAAGGACTGACTCTTAATCTGGTTATTTGATGATAGGTTGATTTCCTGTTCAACTCTTCTAAACAAGTCAGTTATCTTAAAAAGTTGCTGGCTTCATACTCATCATGCAATAGCCGTCAGACCGTTTTTGCTAGTGCTTCAATCCCCCAGCATCGACGGTTTGTGCATGACTGTATACAACAGAAGTGGACCAAGGTTAGCTTCCATTTTTTCCCCGCAATTGTCATGAGAATTCAATACAAGAGTTCACCAATTGTAATGATGCTAATCTGGTTTAGTTTTGCATGCAGAATGATGTGGTTCATGTTCATGTGAATTCAATACAACCACTTCCATTATGCCTGCATCATAGATTTGTGGTGAGAGAAGTTCTATATCGTATCATTTGAGTTGTACTAAACTGCACATTCTTCAATAGTTCTGATTGTGTTCTCGACTATGTACAGATATGCAGTAAAAAAGTGAAGCAGCAGACATTGTTATCATTATTACGCTTGGATGCACCCGTATCTGGCATTATTTTTGTTGGTGAGCAGGTATGAGCACCCTTGCCTTTCAACTATGTTTGTATTTGATTATATAAGAATTTTTATTCAAGATTACTTACCTAATAACTTTGAAAGAGGATCATCAAAAATAGTGCTGCTACTGGTTTCCAGCTCAAGTTTAAGTTGATCAGGAGTACCATTAGTTACTTACATTGTGAAAGTTTAGGACTATAAAATCCATAAGATTTGAATATGACCGGTCTTTTTTTATGGTCTCAGGGATGGTCATGATGGTCACAGGGCTCTTAAGATAAGACATAATGTTAGAAATGGAAGGGGAAATATACAGTTTTAGGAGTTAGAAATCTAAATTACACTTTTTCTAGTTTCAGTAATTTTGATTGGTGGCTTGATTCTAGAGTTAGGCCCTTGGATGGAATGGGAAAGTTGGTTAAAAAATAATTTGAAAAGTTTTGAGAACCTGCTCCAGTTCTATGTCCTTCTCTTTCTGGTTAGAGAAGCAATAAAGTCAGTTTCTGTGTCATTGGCTCCAGTTCTATCAAAATTTCAATCTGTTAAGTTTATGGCTCTCCTTTCACTTCTTGGATAGCAAATGTTTATATCTTTTGCAAATTAAATGGATGGGCTTCTCAATTGATATTTATGCAGTCTGAGAAATCCAAGAAAGCTGGAAATTCTCCTTCAACAACTCTTTTGGTTGATTTTTTGAAGACTTCATATGTGGGTTCCTCAGAGATCCTTCTACTGGAGGAAGACATGAATTTCAATTCTAGAGCAACTTCTCTACTGGTAAGTTCTGCTTCGTTCTTCTTGGGTGGCTTGTTAGAGTGTCAGTTCGTTTCAGTGTTGACACTCTTGTCTTTTACAACTTGCTTTATTATGTATCCAACTTGTGGACTGATCAAAGAAAGCAAAAATTGATTCCTTTGGTGAATCCAGTGTTATCCTTTAACTGTTACAATTTAATATTGGAAAAATTGCTACCTTTGATTTGAGGATGGATATTGTTACTGCTGTAAGCTAATGAGTCTTGATCCCCAAGAGTGGATATCTTTCTTTTCTTTTAGAATAAAGAAGCACTGTGTATGCTCTCATAACTTTGTTCAAATTTTGATGTATTCATCTTTAAATACCAGGAAGTTAGGCAAGGAGGAGGCTATCTTCTTGTATCTACAGATATAGCAGCTAGAGGGATTGACTTGCCAGAAACAACTCATATTTACAATTTTGATCTGCCTAGAACTGCTGTAGATTATCTTCATCGAGCTGGCAGAACAGGTAGGAAACCTTTTTCAGATGAAAAATGCATTGTTACTAATATTATAACATCAGAGGAGCAATTTGTTCTGCAAAGATATGAAAATGAATTGAAGTTTGACTGTGAAGAACTTACTGTCAATGTCCAACTTTAAATCTGTAGTTCATTAATATTCTTCATATTCTTCTTTCAATTTGCTTATTCTAGTGGTTGCTCTCATTTATTAGATAAAAATAGGATATCAGAAACCATATAAATCCTACAGGACTGGGGATTGTTAAAGTGATTCAAGTTATGGAAGAAAGTCTTTATTATACTTTAGTTATCTAGCGAACCTTAAATTTTTGGCTCTTTAGAGTTGATTTCCAAAGGGCTCCATGAGATGGAATTGTCCAGTTCATTCAATTTCAACATTGCTGACTATCATAACAAATTCATCGGTCATCATAGGCATTAGTTTAGATTTGCTAAAGGTTATTTTTGGTCAAATGGTTGCAAATTTTGTACCCTGATTCCTTGTCCATGATTGTGCCATACTATTTATGGCAGGCCTTTTCTTTTGTCTGGAGCGTGATTCTTTGCTTTTGAAGATAAGAAATGCTAAGATTTGGAAGAACTACAATTGTAATGACTATTTAAAGTTTAATGACAATAAAATTTATTGATGATATTTTCTTCTGGGCATAGTGTGTTAGTCATACCAAAAGTTGAGATAGTTTTCTTTTGTTTTTTTTTTTGTTTTTTTTTTTTGTTTTTGTTTTTAATTTTTTTATTTCCCACTAATTGAAACATTAAAAAACAGTTTGCCACCTTGAAAAGCAGAAAAGATGTGCACTTGATACTCAAAAACATTTGACAACATATCATCTACTTAGGACTTTTTGTTTATCCAAATGGTGTGATCAAATTTATTTTGGGAGTTCACAAAAAATGATGTATTGTTGTTGATGTTACTATGCTTCTTTACCGTGCATTTTCAGCTTTGTCCTGTGACTTTTTAGAAATAAATTTGCTCTCCCTTCTCTATTGAAAATGACATTGCATCTTCACATGATAAATCAAGTCCATCTTATTTATATTATCCTTTCATGGATGTAATAGTTCATACCTCATTAATTTTTTCAATTTCCATAGTAATTAACCAAAGGTAAAAACGTAGACAAAATTATATCACAAATCCATCTTTGATTACTGAGTTTTTCAATATGATGGTGACGCCAGAGCGGATATAGAATCCTTCTGAAGATCTGTCAGCCTCTTGGATGCCCTACAAGTAATAGAAGAGTGATTAACTCGAGTTAGGTGTTTGGTCGGAGGATGAGGGCAAATTTTTTATTTTTGCAATCACCCATATTATTAGTTTGTAATGTGTGTGTGATTGCTTAAGGTTCTGCTGGCTCTCAAAGTTAGAATCAACTAACAGTGAGATAATTTGGAAAAAAATCTTACCTCTGAATTTGCAATAACAACATTCTTCCCTATTCTGGCATTTTTGTCAATTATGCAGTCCCTGTGCCACATAAATATGAGAGCCATTAAAGGAGATTTTAGAAGGTATTGGGAAACCAGAGGAGATAAATATAAGCTATTCATACTTTATTTTTGTGTTTTCCCCAATTCCAATTGGAACTCTTCCCTCAGCTAGTAGTGATGCTGCTTCAGCATCTGTTTCATAATAGTCTGCACCAAGCATCACAGTATCCTGCATTTTTTTCACAATAAAATTATTTATTTATTTTTTTCTGTTGTAGTACTTGGTGATGTTAATATCAAATCACAACTGTAATGAATTTAACTTCATCATATAATCAAATGATTGAATTTGAGAAGCCTGTTGTGGAGTCACATTCACACATGAAGAACCTTGGCCCTGGAGAATTCTGGTCTAATTAGAGGGTATTAGTAAATAAAGGAGGATATTATCCTCTGATATTGTGATGGTTATTAGGTATATTCTTATATCCGAAGAAGGTATATTCTTAGGTATATTCTTATATTAGTTCTGGTCTCGAGTGATTTTTCTATCAATTAATCATCATCCTAGCCTTAGTTATCTTAAAGTTACTTGGATGTGATACTGTTACACTATAAGATTATAGTATCTAGAATCTTCCTATACAAGAAGGCTTGGAAAATTTTAGTCTTCATTGATGTAACTTTATATCCATAAATTAGAAACTGACCTTTAAGTGAACTTTGGAATTTATTCTTGATCTGATACCGACAACAGTGTGTTCTATTATGCAGTTATTTAAGAAACTTCCATGTGATATGATAGAATCAACAATCTGCAAAAGAATCATTAACAAACAATTAGGAGAGCTCAAAAAATATGAGCAGGACAAGAAATTGGATCATCGTGTCCTTTATTTTTATTGTTGTAATATTCCCCTTTCCTCTCCATTTAGCATGCATTTATCTTTAAATATATTTGTTTATATTCATGACAGAGTGACTAAACATACTGGAAAGTTCTTGTGGAAAATTTCCATCTTTGTCTCTGTAGATGCTCCCTCTTTAGTTCACATATACTGGGTAGGTTTACATTCTGAGTGATGCTTGTGCAGCATGCATTCTCAACTGAAAATACTTTAAAATATGCATTGAAAATATGTTACTAACCTTACTGTTGTCGATCTTTGATGGTGGTAAGTTTCTTCTAGATGTGTACATTGGTTTTGCTGCATCATAGAAACTAAACCTTGGTGGCTGCAAGTCACAAATATATGGGAGATCACATGTGTCAGTAAAACCTTCTGTGTCTATAATATGGTATGTCACTCATGACTGCTAAGACATTATCTTAATCAATAGAAGAAGCCATATGTAGGATAGGGTCATTACAATGCAACTATCCTATCAGTTAGAGGAGGATTCAATCAGTTGGTGAAACGTGCATGTCCTTGACTTCTCTTAGCAAAGAAAAGTTCAAAGAATTTTGAACATGTAGCTGAATCCTGAGATTTTTATTTTATTTTTATGTTGGAAAGTTGTATTCGTCTTATGTCATGAGAGATTTCGTATCAGAAGTGAGCTTTATGGTTCATGTCTACATCTAGATGCTGCAAATTAGCACTACAAGCTGAAGAGAATCGATTTTTGAGAATTGCAACTTACATGCTCAGTGAGGGCAAGATTTGCTTCGAAGAAGGATCTGATAGTCCCTATGTCTTCCCAATAATCATTGAATAGGTAAGCCTGCTCAGAAGTTTAAGGCTAATATTATGAAATACTCTATAAATTCATCTGTAGGAGTATCTTTCAAACCAATTATGCTATAGGATTGTTGAAATACGCACTTTTGTGAAGAATTCTTTTGCTGATGCAGGAATTATTTCTGATCCAAAATCATTTGCGGTTGGAAAACGCCATCTGACATTGAAATTTTGTTATACTTGAGTAAATGTTACCTGTCTTACATTGCATCTGTCTCTGACTGTGTGCCAGTACATGTGTGATCAAATAGACTCAAGGAGCTGTCCTTTCATTTTTAGGTCAAAAGAAAACATGTTTTCCTATATGTAAATTTAAGTCTACAGGTACCTCAAAAGATTCAGAAGTATCTCCTTTTTGAAGACGTAGACGCCCATTGAAGCAATATATGGTTTCTTTTCAGCTTCTGTTTTTGTGAGTCCCAAAACTGTCGTATCCACTGCCTACAGCATGAGAAAATTTATCAAGATGGCATGAATCAGACTCAGGACCCTAAATTGAAATGAATCGAAGACATGAAAGTTACCATGGCTTTCAGATCATCTCCTTTCGGCTTCTCGCAGAAGGAAAGGACCCTTCCTTTGTTGTCAATTTTCATCAGACCGAAGTCTGAGGCACGGCTATGAAGTAAACTTGGAGTCTCAGACACAATTGCAACCATAAATCTACAGTGGACTCCAAAAGGTAGTGATTTACCTGTCATCCATTGGTAGACAAGAAATGGTAATATCTGCACCACTCTGTCTGTGATTCTGAGAATCAGAAGATAAAATTCTTTAGTCAAGGCACTGTATCAAATTGGTAAGCTAGTTTCTTGATTTTTCTTATACATTATAATGTAAAATGATTTTGAGATTGTGGCTTTACCTGGACAAAGTCCATGTAGTCCATTCTATATAAATGATCCCCGGATAGAATCAGCACATCTTCAATATCCTTACTTCTTGCATCCTATAAAATCGCAGCACAATACGACTTGTAATGAACTCAGTCTCGATGATTTTCTTGTTTCTACAAGAAAAGTAAGTAACTAGATACCTCAAACAGCCAATGAAATTGTCTAACGGCATCTGCAGTACCCTGGAACCAATTTTTACCTGCTTCTCCAGGAGTCTGAGTGGCGGCTAGAACCTGATTCATGTTCCATTCATCAGTAGAGCTTATTTGTATAGTTTTGCCACACAACAGAACATGTACAAACCTCGACATAGCCATCTCCAAAGCCTCCATTGCCGAAGTTATAAGCACGAGCAAGATGCCTGTTGAGAGAGGCAGAGTTGAATTGGGTGAGAATGTATACTTTGTTGATACCACTGTTGATGCAGTTACTCATTGGCACATCAATCAGCCTGTAAGATCCTCCAATAGGAACCTACACGCCCGAAACTTCATATCAGCTTATACACAAGTTTAGTCCATGCAAGAATAAAAGGATAAGATATATACGAAGTATAGAACAGTTATATATGTAATGTAAGTGCACTAACAGCAGGCTTGGCACGTCGCTTTGTGAGAGGAAAAAGACGAGTCCCGGCTCCTCCTCCTAGAATGATAGCGACAACTGTCCGTGCATCTCTCTTCTCCATGTCCAAGTCTCTCAACTACACACCAATACCATCATTAATTTGTTGTTGTTGTTTTATGAGATGAAAATGGAGAAAAACTGACCTTGGCTTCACCGGCTATGTTGGTAGTGAGAGACATGCAAACCTGTCCTCTCTTAACACCCTTGTAAGTGTTGTCTCCATTTCGGAGCTGTGAAGTCATGTTGAGTTTCTGTCCCATGAAGTCTCCATTGCTAAACTTCAGAAGTCTCCAGTTCCTGTTTCCACACGTGGAGCCACGTCGGTAGACTGTTGGTGAGATAGAGAACCGGCCATCGGCTGATAATGCCATTTTTGTTTCCTGAAAGAGAAAACAGGATTGAGGGGGCTAATGCTAATGCTATACGCAGAGATGATTACGTGGAAAATTGATTGCGCGCTATTGGATGATTGGCGCCACGTTATCCATAATCAATTGTATCCACCAATTTTCATGTGACCATCTTCAAGTGAAAATATGAATTAAGTCCTTACTGATTTCGGAATATTCTAAAAGTTTCTTCCTCCAGATATTTTAGTTCCTGTCGAGAGAGACTACTTGTTTTATTGTGTTATCCTTTTTAATCAAACTTTTGTAATTTCTATTTCAAAATTCATTGAAATGAACTCAAATGAAGGTTTTTAAAATATGGATTGCCGTTGGATTTTTAAAATTGATTTAAAAATAAATAAATAAGAAAAGAATGATAACATAATTTTATTTTATTTTATTTTTTATTTTTAAAAGAAGGGCAGGCCCATATGCCTGAACAAGATTTGCAGAGGCCCAGAAACATACAGGCAGGCTTTTACGAATGTTTATCCGTATTGGGCTCTGTATGGATTTTTCTGTGGTAGGATAATACAAAAACAAATCTAAAAAATACAAAGAGTAAATTACACCGACACCCCTAAACCAATGCAAAGTACACTTAAATAAGAATTAATTGAAAATCAACAAACAGACCCTTTAACTAGTGGTTGACTGTTTGACCTCTATTAATTTTTGTTTGACTCAAAGGGCTCACATGGTTTATAGGATAATAAATAGGATAGGATAACTTAATACGATTTATATGTTTATCAAGCATTTGACTGTTGTTTAATACTGACTATAATTTTATATGATACATATAGGATAACTTTATCATTGATAAATGCTCCGATAACTTTATCACGTACTTTTCGTATTAGATGTTCATTATGTTATTACTAAATTATCATTTGATAAAATTAGAAGAAAAAATAAATAAATAAAAATAAAAATCTACATAAAATTTTAGAATAATCCCAAAAAAATTTGGGAGGATTTCAGAAATTTTCTCGAAAATTAAAATGACCAAATTACCCTTTTAGAGTTTTTAATATTATTCTAAATTAATACTTTTAATTTATTTTTTAATTAATTTTTTTAAAATTAAAAACTGGAATGACCAAATTACCCTTCCAAAATTTGTAGAAAAAAGTCAAAATAGTAAATAATAGTAAATTGGACATTCATTGACATTGGGGAAAAAATTGCGGAGATTTTGGAGAAATTTCTAAAACCCTCATAGGTTTTTTAGGATTATTCCTAATACTTATTTTTATATTAATATATTTTTATTATATTTTATTTATTTATTGTTAATCCGTAAATAACTGTTTTATTACTTATCAAGTTTTGGGATATTTTGTTAATCTATACTTTTATCCTATTACTTATCGAGATTTGCCAAATATAGGTTTAGTACTTTGTTATCCTATCATGTTACTTATACGATAACCAGCCAAATACAATTTATAGATAACTTAATCCTTATACAAAATTTTTATCCTTATCCTTTTTCTTATACTATTTTGTATTTATCCTATACGATGATCCATGTGAGCCTAATTAATTACTCTTTTGTTCTTAAATGATAGTGGTGGATCCCACTCACCAAAAGTTATTTCAAACATTTTATGTTTTAAAATTCGTTTAATTTTTATTTGTTAAAATTTTTTAATTAACCTAGAGTTATTTTAGTTTTTTATAATATTAAATAAATTATATATAGTAATTAAAATAATTATTTAAATAAAGGTAACATTATTATAATATTTTTTAAATAAATGATAATTTATTAATGTAAAATATAAAATTATATTAAATATATTATTATTATTATTATTATGCTAAATTTGATTAGAAAATCAATTAATTATATATATATATATATTAATTTGAATCGATGTGATGATGTAAATCAACACCTGTTACACCTATATGTATGTATGGTTCTGCTAAGTTTGATTTATAAAGAAAAATAAATAACAGTATAGCTATGGTGTTTTTATTTATAAAGAAAAAAAGTGATTGTTGGTAGACAATGGTCACAGCACAAGATTTAATAAAAAAAAATATAAATATAAATATAAAAATTTTACAATAAATAATATTTTTCAAAAATCATTATATTTAATATTAATAAATATTAATTAAATAATAATAATATATTTTTAATATGATTTTATATTTTATGTTAATAAATTATTATTTATATAACAGCTATTATAATAATATTATCTCTATTTAAAAAATTATTTTAATTAATATATATAATATATTTAATATTACAAAAATTAAAATAACTCTATTTTAATTAAAAATATATATAAAAAAATTTTAAAAAATAAATAAAAATTAAACAAATTTAAAAATACAAATTGTTTGAATTAATTTTAAGTGAATGGGATCGCTATTGTCATAATAGGAGCAAAGTAGTAATTACATAGACTCAACAAAGTCAAACAAAAATTTTAACGGAGGTCAAGTCAACTGTTAGTAAAATGGTTTGTTTATTAATTTTCAATTAGTTTTTATCTCACTGTAAGGTGTAAATGTAATTTACTCAAATACAAATCATACTCTTGTGATTCAACTACTTCTCTAATTTGAAAATGCAAATATGTATTTTATTTTTATTTTTTAAAAAAAGAAAAATGAAAAAAGTGGTGAGTCCTCTCCTCACATGTGAATGTTAGTACTAGTAGCTGGTAAATTGACAGGTAAGCTGGTGCTTTAGAATTTGTACACCAGACTAGCTTGAAAAATGACATGCCAACGGAAAAACGTATAATAAATAGAGTAGAAATAAAGCTTCTTCCGCAAATTGTTATACCTGGCCAAGACAGGTGTATGAAAATGGAAAAATAAATAAATAAAAACTTAGTTTTTTTTTTTTTTTTTTTGAAAATATAACATATTTTTAATATTGTGAACCGACCATGAAAGCACGTCTTCAGAGATTCAGACCAAACTCAACTCTGAAATAAATAAATAGCTTTTAATTATATATAAATAAATAAATTTTAAAAAATATATATATATATATATATATATATATATATATATATATATTAGAATGAAAGCAACATGCTTCCTTCCTACTAGTACCTTCCGCTTCTGAACTAGTGTTAGTTCAAATTTTCTTCATCTTCACACAAACTCATCTCTTCTTGTGTCCTCTCCATCATATCACACTAAAGCAATGTCTCCTTCTTCCTCTACTCTTCTTCTTCTCATTTTTGTCTCCTTCCTCCGGATGAATCCTCATGTCAAATGTGATAATGGTAACCTCTTTTCTTTTTTTTAGTTTCCAATCGTTATTTGGTTGCTTGTTTTCTTCCATTTTTGATTGTTTTGTACCAATTTGTTGCTGCGATATAATAATACATATTGAATGATGCAATGCTTGGGTGAGATCCGTTTATCTATCAAGATTGATTTGGGTATTTTCTTCTTGATTAAAAATGCTTCTTAGTTGCTGATCTTATCAATTTTTGGTCTGCTTCTAGTTTAAATCAAGTAGATTTGCTGCTTCAGATGTTGTATAGTTTTAGCTGATTCTCAATAGTCAAGATCACTAGTTGGTTGATTATGAGCTAAATTAAATGAAGTTAGATCCAGATCAAGCTCTCTTCAACTGAGAATCTGTAAAGGAACTATGTGCTAAGCATTTTTAATGATTTGAACGCTTCTAATATGATATATGTCTCTGAATTGTTTGGCTTAAAATTGTTTTTGATTTGAATTTTAGTATAATCTGAAGCTTCTCTATGTGAAGTGTGAGATTAATCTGTATTTGAGCTCTGAACTGAATCTGCAGACGCAGAGGACACTCTTCTTCAAGGCATCAACAGCTACAGAACATCCCTTAACTTGACAGCCTTTACGAAAAACGACAATGCAGAGTGCCTAGCTGATGAACTAGCAGACCAGTTCAAGAATCAACCCTGTACAAACTCCACGGGTGCTAACACTGTACCAGGCACCGAGCCACAGTTCAATAACTACCCTGACCTTTTGGCCAAATGTCATTTGAATGTCTCCAACACGCAGGACGGAGCTGTCATGCCTGCTTGTGTTCCCAACCTGGTTTCAACTCTTGTGCTGGCTAACTTCACCAAGTCTCAGTACTCTGAAAATCTCAATGACACTAAATATACTGGAGCTGGTATTGGTTCTGAGGGTAACTGGATTGTTGTTATCTTGACTACCAATTCACCTGATGGAAGCTTTGTACCATTTAATGGTAACGTCAACTCGGCTAATGTGATTTCCAAGATTGGTTTTGGTTACAGTTTGGTGTTTGGGCTGATCGGTGTTCTACTGATGTTCTGATTTGATGTAAGAACGGTGATGTTTCCTTTACATACTGGCTGGCTCAATAACTAGATTAGGAACTTGACATTATCACACATACCAATTTCTTTATATGTGACAGTTTTATAAAGATGGAATTCGATTTGAGTTATTTTTGATAAATCTGTTGCTGCTGGTGAGTGCCAGAGACAGACGTTAGCGGCTGGTCTGTACTTATATGATATGATACATTGGTGTCGTAATCTGAAATCATACCATGTAGAGTTGCTTTCCTTATTATGCTTACAATGTCTCCCTTCGCGTTTGAATGAATACCTGAGCATATGTAGAGCATATTTACTAGACCTGTCAGGATTTTATCCTTTTAATGGTTTCTGATTCTGAAAAACAAGAACAGGTGGATTTGTCTGGTCAATGAGTAATTCATTCCCGCTAGTTTTGTACAGAAACTGCAAATGGATTTTGAAAGATGTCCATACAGAAGCTTATGTATAATTTAACTGGAGGATTGAGCTATTTTCCTGTCTCATCAAAATGAAACATACTTAAAGGGGGCACAAACTGTTCTTTCTGGCAGCTCAATTGTATTCTGAAACCAGATAACATGAATCAAAAAACGAAACAAGAAGGCGTACTTTAAAATTGAAGTGTTACTTTTTGCTATTACATAAATTTTACATAGTAGGGCACCGGATCCAAGACACTTCAGTTGAATAGAATACATCTTCTAATGTCTACAATATGAACTTTATAATGCAGAAAAATACAAACCTAAAATCTGCATCAGATATTATTTGCAAACCCAAACGTGATTTATATCCCATCAAATTTCATGGGTTTAGTGTATAAATAGAACCAGAAACATATAAGCTAACCTCTTTTGCATCAAATGTAATTGCAATGCAAACAAACTCCATCCACATGAAGACGAATTCTGCGGAGCTTTATGATATTACATACAATTGGTCAGTCCTTGCACTCGTTTTCATCATCAAGCACTCTTCAATCTAGGATTAGTAATGAACAGAAGCTTTCTAAGCGCAAGCATCAAAACCCATGTAGTCTTTGTGATTTTCTCTTTTATCATTAATAACAAAGCAGAGCTTAACACTGTTTTAAGGATCTGAGCTTGTAATCCTTTGTAGAAACCGAGCAGACCTTCTGTTTTCCAAATTGTATTAAGTGCACCTAAGACTGTTTTTTGTTCTTTTGATGGAGAGTGTTCGATCTCGTTTTCTTCAGATTCCGCAGCCTGAATCATGACTTTACACCTAGGTGCATTTCATAGATTGCTTTAGTCAGAACAAGTGATATAGTTCACTGTAAGAATTACAAGCGTATTTGAAGGGTTGAATATTGTCATAATTCACTCCATAGACGAAATTTCAAATAAATAAACAGTTTAGGGTGTCTATCTACCTGATAGCAGGGTAAGTCAAGAAAGTAGCAACGCACTTAGAGACTGCACCTAACACGAAAGCAGTGAAGGCAGAAAGAAATTCTGGGGATGACTGCCCGCCAATTTCTCTGTTCGTCTGCCTCTTTAGGAGTCTTTGTTTCAATTGATCGAACACAGTGTACTGTACAACGTGGAAGTTAAAAGTTAAAAGTAGATTTTGGACATAACCTCTGACCATAGTCCACTCTTGACACCAGCATTCTTTGAAACTTTGCGAAGGTTTTCAGAAGGAAATCAATACAACTGCTGAACTACCTTTTAATCAATTTTGACCATCAAATTATTGAACTTTGTTCAGCTAGACCGCCATGTAACAGACTTTATTTCACAAAATTACCCTAACAGCATCAATAAAAAACACAATGTTGACATAACTTCTAACAGTCTATTTTGGAACAAAAATAAAAGCATCAACTAAAACTAAATAGTGCAGTTTAATTGTCCAGCAGTTAAATAACTGGACACATTTGATTAAATCAAATTGTTCAGTGATCAAACAGGACAAAAACTAATGGTAGTGATCAAATTCATCATATTGTTTTCTATTCTTTTGTTAAATCGGGTTTAAGATTTTATCTCCTAGGCTATGTTTTGGACACCAAAGTCAAGATGTACTATAAGAAATATTTATCAAACCCACATAAGAATATACCTGAATAGAGGGGTTCGATGTTAATAGAAGAGATATGCCAAGACCGTCGAATGACTCCTTCCAAGAGCTCTCAGAAAGACTTTTCCAAAGTCCTTTGGACTTTCCGAATTCGCTTGTTTGCATTTTGGATGATACTACATCTAAGGGCTGAAAAGAACATAAAGAAATTTAAGAAAACAAAACCGAACATTATCAAGAGTAGTAAAAAAACTCACTTCAAACCAGTTATAGTCATCCATGCATGGTGCCACTGCAACTATCATTATTCACTAGTAACAAAGGATAAACAAATTTCATGATTCTAAGTTTAAGACTCCATAATCTGAACACTTCAACTTTCCTTTATATAAAAATAAGCATATGCTTTCTATGGCACTTCCGGTAACATCAAAATTTCATTCTATATGGAATTCACATAAAGATCATCAAACTATCCGTTCAAATTTGATAGTACCACCAGCATTTTCCAAACTCAATACATTTTCAAGAACATACAATAAGCAAAAGCTTCAATTTATAGCAACGGAGACTAATACCCTTTACCTGTGTCACTACGACGGTACAAGCTCCAGCAGCAGCAGCTATAATCAAATTGGCTCGAGTTCTAATTGTTTTGTTTCCACTTCTCTTCAAGTACAATCTCTTAAAGAAGCTGTATCCATAGAAGTAAACGAACTGTGAAATAAAAGACTGCAAATTCTTCGTCCCGAGACCCTGGTACAACGAAAGAACCTGCCGTGTAGCAATCGCCTCCCATAATACATCAGAAATGTTCCTGAACGCCAACATTCGAGTAATCAAACATCCGAATTTCAAGTGCCTCAACAGATACAAACAATTAATGCATAAAATTCCATGTGTAAATTAGTAAACGAACTGAAAACCTACACAAATAAATAAATATTAAGAAACGAACCTGTATTTCTGCTGATTTTGAGCTCTGACTTCGGCTTGGTACTTGGTTTTGCAAGTATCAAGAGGATACAAGATGGTGGTGCTGACGAGAGCACCGATGGCTCCTGAAGTTGCTTCGGATATGGATTCGAGATCAAACGCCATCAGTTTTGCGGTAGAGAAGCAGAGCTCACAATCAGCAGAAGAGCTTTTTTCATATAGAAATGAAGAGAGCTAAAAATCCATGAAATTGGGAAGAAGAGGTTGGTCGAGCAGAGTATTGGGAAGGAGTGAAAGTGACACGTAGTGGAAGAGTAATTGTATTGTATTTGTATCTTCTCGGGAGTCTAAAAACGTGAGGGATCTTCTCTTCAATTGCATCGTTGTCTTCTTAAACGCCGTGGACTAACGGCGATCTGGACACGTGCTTTCTTTCTCAGCTTCGCGGGGTCACACGTTTTACACGGTTTATTCCCTCATTTTTATTTGAGAAATGGTAAATGTGTAATAATTTAAGGGTTAATTTGTTTTTTTTTTTTATTCTAATCACTTTTATTTGAACCCTTCTGCAATAAAAAGATTTTGTTCGAGTCTTTTCCTAGGTTATTTTGGTCATTTAAATTATTTATACTATTTTAAAAAATTATATTTTAATATATATTCTCAATGACATATTACTAATAAAAAATTACTAATAAATTATGAGTAATCGAATAAATAAAAAAATAATATTTGAATTTAGAAAAATAAATTAAATAAAAGTTAAATTTTCCCCTTCTGTGTGGTTGACATCAAACATATTAGTGAGACTTATTTGAAAATTAGTGAGACTTCAAATGTCTACCAAAATAACATCAAACATATTTGAAAATTATAGTTATTAACTTATTAGTGAGACTTCAAATGAAAAGGGGATCAAATGTCTGGTTGACATAGTGATAGTGTATGTTTGGGGCTGCTTATAATTATCAAATAATCCCTTATTGGATAGTGAAATATCAAATATACCCTTCATTAATTCCAAATTTACATTCATGCATTATTGTCCTACATGTAAATTTAGGAGAGGGATGAGTATGTTTGAGATTTCACCCTGACATATGTGATTATTTTACAATCACAAACAACCCCTAACATATACATAATGTATTTTTTAAGATAGAACTTGACGGTTAGGTAGATTAAGGTTATTTTTATGAGTAGTAATGAAAATTCCATCATTTACGGCCAACTTTTACTATCTAGTTTAATTGGCAAGAATTTATTGGATGGATTAATGCATTAATAATTATGAAATATCTTGTTGAATCATGTATTGCCAGCATACAATTAAACTAGACATGAAATAATAGACTATCGTAATATTTTTGCATTTTTATTTATAGAGAGAGAAAAATATTCAAATGGTAAAGATAGTCCTTAACATTGGGGGAGCCCTCACAACCAAGTGTGACATGAGTTATCTAATGGGATGAACTGATTGAAGACAAAAATTCAATTAGATGGATGAACATTCGATTTTAGAAAAAGTTATGCTCTAGCTATTAAGAAAACATATATGAAATACACCTTGCCTAAATTTTTATTTAGAGACTATTAGAGTTCTCTATCTTGTTCTTATGGTTTGAATAGAAATATCGATGCTAATTAGGATGCCCGTCATAGGGTGCAATAAAATATTAGGTTCATGATAGGTATCGAATATGCCAATATATTTTTCACCTACAAACAATAATAAATTATAACAAATAAGGTTGATCTCATGGGGAACAGACAAACAATCTTATATTGTTTTGACCATATTAATAGATAATAAAATAGAAGTGCACGGTGTTGAAAGTATATTTAAATTGAGCATTTAGCAAAGTCAATTAATCAATTCATGTATTGATTATCGATGCTAAAAATCATAAATCAATTTAGTAACCACAGTTATAATTATTGATAATATAGTTACCAATCTAATCTTCTCTTTAAGTTTTTAGACTGGCTGGCATAACTTTTGGAATCTATCATTAATCTATCACAACATAAATTGCACTAAGTACTAGAAAGATCCATGATCATAGAGAAATTATGTACGGGAACTGGTTCTCCACGTCATTTGCTCACTTGGAGAACCCTCCCAATAAATATGTAACACTTGGCATAAAGCCAACTCAGCCTTTAATTGTAAAATCCCCAATTTGAGAGGGTTCGGTTCCATCCTTCAATTGCAACACTCGATTTCTTCGGAATATTATCATAAATCGGATCGTGTGTGTTTGTTTGTGGAAACATTTCCACTCAATTTCTCTCCACTTCGTTAACTTTTTAGGTTATTCACTCACTCTCATTGTTTGAGTTTCGTTCATTATTATCGAAACTTGATTTTGAATTTGAATTTGATTCGATTCGATTCAATTTGATTTTGATTTTGATGGTTAAATAGGCAGCGACCACGGTGTATATGAGAATATTTCTTTCAGAATCTATGAGAAATGATCGTTTATATACTCCGATTTTGACTTCGATTTATGATACAATCTCTTTGTTGAAGACTAGGTAAGGTATATAGTACCAAAGCTCGAAAACAGAGACTCCATCAATTCAGACAATGAGGTCGATCATTCCTCGTATAGAAAGAGCAAATCACTGTTTATAGATCTAAAAGAGAGAATGGAGGCAAAGATTAGACAAGTAATCAGTCAATGTCCTGACATTGAGGATGAGGTGGATCCTGTAGAGAAGAAGAGGAGGTTGGATAAGCTTTTAGTTGATTATCCACTTGTTGTTGATGAAGAGAATCCTAATTGGCCTGAAGATGGAGCAAATCACTGTTTATAGATCTAAAAGAGAGAATGGAGGCAAAGATTAGACAAGTAATCAGTCAATGTCCTGACATTGAGGATAAGGTGGATCCTGTAGAGAAGAAGAGGAGGTTGGATAAGCTTTTAGTTGATTATCCACTTGTTGTTGATGAAGAGAATCCTAATTGGCCTGAAGATGCTGATGGTTGGGGATTCAGCTTTGGTCAATTTTTTGACAAGATTACGATCAAGGACAACAAAAAGGATGGTGATGAAGATGATGAGAATTAAATCATTTGGCAAGATGATAACTATATCCGTCCTATTAAGGACATCAAGGCACCAGAATGAGAAGAGACTGTGTTTAAAGATATCCGTCCTTTGATTGTTCTTGTTCATAATCACTACAAAAGGTTCCATTTACCTTACATTAGTGTTAAACCTGTTGATTTGTTTGTATTTTCCTTTGGTTGTAGAGAATGTGTTTGATTGTGTTTTCCGGGCCTAAGGAAAATGAAAGAGTTCGACATGAATTGGAGAAAGTTGTGCACATATTTTGGAACTGCAGGCTGCCTTCTCCACGAGTAAGTTAATATTAATGTGATTTTGTTAATATTGGCTGCTTCTAATGCGGAATTGTTGTGGTTCTGCCGTGTGTAGTGGTGAATGCGAATACTGAGCATGAGTTGGTTTTTGCTTTCCAAGTGTCTGTCTTCCCTGAACTTATATTTACTAAAGCTGGTAAGATCTTGCTCGCCTTTTTGGTTTGATGGCTAAACAAACTTATCATCTGATATTCTTACATAATTGGTTTCTCAGAAATAAGAACAGCAGATGATACAATCTCTTTGTTGAAGACTAGGTAAATTCTGTTTTCATTTCAATTTGAGTATTCTAAGATTGAAAATTGTTTTCATCCATATGAATTGGTTTTATAGTAAAATATTTTCGCAAGTTAAACGCAAAGGGAAGATACAGCCGAACGCCTCGAGAAGGCTGTTGCAGCACTCATCGGTCACTTATCTGGCCAAAATGTTGATAAACAAGTTGTTCCGGTTGCTCGTGAATGAGTCCAACATTTCATATTTTGACAATAAATATGTACTTTTGCTCTTTACATGGTTGTTGGTCGGAAACAATACAATTTTTCATGACAATAATTTATATTTTTTTTTAAGTGTATTTTCAATTGAAATTGAATTCCAAGTTTTGCCTTCTATATCAATTTGTAGTTTTTAAACAATACAAATTGCTTTTTATTTCAATTTATAATTTTTATTCAATTATAGTTTATCTTCTTCGTTAACATTCCTATTTAAATAGATTATTATTATTAGTGATGATAACAAATTCTATATTGTTGTGGCTGCTGTGATTGTGGACGTTTTTGGTCGTTTGTCAGAACTTTGTATGCAAAATTGCTTTACTTAAAATTTAAGTTTGTCATAATTAGTTTCATAATATATATAAAATATTTCAAAACACAAAATCCTTACTTAAATCTATCTAAATTCGTAAATTCGAACGAAAACGACTTTTTCATATAAAAACTAATAATATGTGGAGGTGAGGCAGATAATTCTTCATTTCTCGTAGACATTTCTTCACTTCTCGTGCTGATTGTAGTTTGATTCCTAATAAAATTAAAATAGCACATTTAGTTATTTAATAGAGCTGACAAAGTTTGAAGAAAATATAAATTATAGATTTACTTGACTTAAATATGGCAATGGTTCCATGCCTTGCAACAGAGATGTATATGATATGTGGTTGTTCATATTCCAATTAGCTCCGAATGTCTTCTATAAGTGTTTAAATATTTTAGTGTGAATACTAATGTAATTTTAAAAAAAAAAAAACTTTGAATCAAGCATTATAAGCATTTGGCGATACCTGAGATTGCACAAGCATGTTCAAATTCGTCTGAGTGGGCATATAAAATTGATTCATTGACATAACCATTTGAGCTGGCATCTGACCAAATTGGTCATGAGGAAGATTGGGTTGATATTCTTCACATGCAGTACTAGTATGAGGTTGTGAAGATTCACCAAATTTTACTTTTCTAACTCTTCCTATGTTAAGCATGAAAGAAATAAAAAATGATAAAATACAAATAAAAAAATAAATTTATTTAAAATTAATGCATAAACGTACGTACCTGATTTTTTAAATTCGTTACTTGATTTGGTCTTCCGCTTTTCAAAATGACATTTCAACCTACCATTTGAAACTTCTTTTGCCTTAACACGTTTAGGATCTAAAACATGATCAACCTCACAAGCTTTATCAGCTACCGGCTCACTATCTAATTTTGAATAACCTTCATCCAATGATATCTTTGCTAACTCAATATTCACTTTTCGATCCAACTCTTCAAGTGTGTTTCGACATAACTCCCTAATACTTTCATTTCCCTGACTTCTTATTAAAATATCATATGAAAGTCTCACTAAGTTGTTGCGAAACATAGTTTCAGTATCACCACCACTTGCGTGAGCTACTCCTCCTACATGTTGAATTATCCTTTTTTTTTTTTTTCTTTTTTAGACTATCTATCTAGAATGTAATTCTCAGGTATCCATGTCATATTCTTTAAAACAAGGATTTTCAATACATGTGAACAAAGCAATCCCATTTACTCAAACTTCCTACAAGTGCATCTTATTTCTCTACTAGACTGTGAGAAATACACAGTTCGTTTCCTTGAATTTTCTCTTTGTCCCTTCACTTCAAAACAATACAATCCATCGACACAAGAAATTTCTTCCCACATGGTTGCAATTCCCTTAAGCAATTCACTTTGAAATAATCTAAAAATTGTAGCAGTGTAGACATTAGTTGCATGGTTCAAAAGCAAGTAGTCTTTTATTACACGAGAAGACAAACCTCGTTTGTCACAATAATCCAAATTCTTCTCCTCACTACACCAGCTTTCTACCAACTTCTCAAAATCTAAAACAAATTGAAAAAAAGTAGTTTTGCTTGAAATACTCTTCAATACATTGTTTGTGCTTTCACTACGTTGCGACGATTTGATATCACCTAAAAACACATCCTTATTTAGAGCTGGACACCACTTTTGCCAAATTTGATACAAGTTATTCAACCACTTATGTGTGTTCTTAACTCACAAAATTCATCCATCATTTTATCCCATGTGGCTTGGAATTCACCTTCTGTTTCACATCCTTGTAAACACTTATTAAATAGTTCTTTGAACCTCTTATTATCGTAGTGACTCCCGAGATGACTTGTAGCATTTTTTTAGATACGCCACAAACACAAACGGTGTCTAGTGTCAGGGAAAACTTGTTCAATGGCATTTGACATCGCTTGATCTTGGTCGGTAAAAATTGTCTTCGGTGCTCTATCCCCCATTGACGATAAAAATGTCTTAAATAACCAATCAAATGACAATGTAGTCTCATCTAACAGAAATGCACAACCGAACATACAATTTTTCCAATGATGATTAACTCCAACAAATGGCGCACAATCCAAATTATATTTATTTGTCCTAAACGTTGTATCAAAAATAACAACATCTCCAAACAAGTCATAGTCAATCCTTGATCTTCCATCGCGCCAAAAAAATTAGTCATTCTGTTCTGTTGATCAACTTGAATGCAATAAGAATATAATGCATCCTCATTGACCTTAGAATTAAAATGATTTACCAAGGATTGAGAATCACCAGCTTCAATCAACACCATTTTTTGTTCATTAATATAGTTGTAGCAATCTCTCTTTGTAAATCCTACATACTCACTTCCCCCCACTTCAGTGGACATATAAGCATACACATCCCTAGTCCTTATACCAACATCAATCATTGAGTTTATCACATTAGCTTTTGGGTAGTTACTTTTCTATTAGACCGCAATAAATGGATCTCATCAGGTATTGCAAGTTCATGATTATGGTCGGCTACAAATTTACTAACCCTCCATATACCATCTTTGACATTAAAACGGACAATGGCTGGACATTTTGTTTTAGGTTCAAACTTGCAACGATATCTACTAGTAGAAGTATCAAACTCACTTTCACCTTGCCTAGAACAAAAATAATTTTTCTGTGTGATAATATTTGTACCAGCTTGATATCTATTAGTCCCTCTTCTTACACTAAAACCAATTTTCATGGCATATTTATTATATAAGTTGTATGCCTCACCTTCATTTGCGACGACCTGATTCATCAAATCAATTGCATTTTCTTCATTCCGAGTGGTATACAGAGTCTCATCATTAACATCCACGTGTGGTGACCCCTCATCCTCTTCAAAGCATGTAACTACATGAATATACAAAAATAATAATCATTAAATTGAATAATTATTCAACTCCAATTCAATTTAAAATTAAATCTCATTTTATAAATTCAAACATTCATCATTGTTGCCTATTTTACTCATTGCACCTTTGTCGGCAGTAATGTAGAATAAACAGCGACGGATGCCGAACCAATTCAAACCTTCAATATTTATTCAATTAAAAAAAACTCAATTGTAATATCTAAACATCAAATCAAATAATTTAAAAAGCAATTTTTAACTCAACAAGCTACACGGATGGTAATACAATTTAAAAAGCTTCTAACTTGGCAGGAAACTAAAACTTAACTAAGACTTACCTTCACAATATATGAAAAAAAATAATTAAAAAAAAAAATCAATCATAATATCTCACCATATAAAGATCACAAATTTCGTACCTGACTAGTATTCTACATATGTAGATTATTGAATACATACATTTTATTTTATTGTATTGACATTTAAGAGAAAATGTACAAATGAATGCAGTCAAAGTAAAAATAGATATAAATCCATAAATAGACAAAAATTTTCTGCATAACTCTGCAACTTAACACTTTCATTGTCACCATTGAAAAAGAACCATTAATAATATTTAATAATGACAGACACTTGAGAAATACAACTAATTAAGTTTTAGATAATTAGATCATGTCCATGTGCAATATCATCTAATTATTAATAATAATTATTTAGATTAAGTGTTGTTAAGCCAAAACAAGTTAATGTATGTGGTTGTGTCAGTGAAGTCACATGAGGTTGAAATAGTTTCAATCTTTGCTCCTGTCTCACTCACATAAGAGGTCCAGTGCATGAGTTAACTGATTGATCTACTTGTGATGTTATGTTAACGAAATCAGCTTTATTTTTTATTTATACACAAACACTCTTTCACATGTTTCTTTTCCAAATTTAGTACACATCAAGATTCACATTCACCCACCTAATCTATACTTTATTCCAATCTCTATTTTATTATATTCAATTTCTAATCTTTTAGATGAATTTTTAATGAATACATAGACACCGAATCAACTCAAGTATATCCATAAGAAAACACAGCTTAAATGAAATATAAGAACACCACATCTCAATTATACGTAAAAGAAAACAAAATTTAAAAGAAGCTTCTAACTTCTCAAGAAACTAAAATTTACCTTTACGAGAGATGGAAGAGTCGACAATCAATACCAAATATCAAAATAAAGAGTTATCTCAGAAACTGGACTACGAAAGATATAAGGAGAGAGAGTAACAGAACAACGTCAATTGCGTAGAGAAATCGCCGATCGGAAAAAGTGAGTGTCGCGATTGAAAGAGGAAAGGGAACTGTATTCTTAATTAGGTATTTTACAAATTGGGGATTTTACAAATTGGGGATTTTACAATTAAAGGTTGAGTTGGCTTTATGCCACGTATTACATGTTTATTGAGAGGGTTCTCCAAGTGAGCAAATGACGTGGAGAATCCGTTCCCGTACATAATTTCTCATGATCATAATCAATGAATTAACCGACCGTTCATGACACTATGATTGTGATATTCGAATACCACATAGCTCAAATTAATCAATTAAGAATTTAATTATTCGACTCGGAGTATGTTAATGTATTCAATTAACTAGTTGCGCACGTAAAATTATCAAATAATCTAATATACTTAAGTCCAACAGACTAAGATATAATTATCAAAAGACATAGGCAATGAAATCATAATCTCACAACACCTAAATAAATCTAAATAACTTTACTAGATTAGACAAGTTTAATGTCGACATCGATAACATCATATAAGTAAAAATAAAACGTACATGTAGCAAAATGGGATAAGGTGACTCGAATAATTGATATTGGCAGATTAGGTGTTAAGTCAGGGAGGAATGAATCCTACTTTCCTAGCAAAGTTAGGATTGGAATTTCTTCATGAACCTCATGATTTATAGATTAATGTCTTGCATCAGAAATACATAAAAGATGGTATTTTAAACCTTCCAAATTTTGTCGACCATGCTAGCTCATCTATATTTGGAAATGTATTATTAAAGGTGTTGAGGTTATTCGTATATGATGTGGTTTGACAGTTTGAAGTGGATCTCAGACCCTCTTTTGAAAAGATAATTGGGTTAGGGAGGTACCATTGAAACAGTTGGCTATCGCTCTTATTCTGATTCATTTAGGATACAGTATAGTAGCTTTTTTTAGGCTAATGGTAGCTGGAAATGGGATGCTTTGCACATATTGTTACCTCAAAACGTTTGTGTGAAGCTTAAGTTAATTCGGCTTCAGGCTGACCCTTTACATCGGAATCTACTGACTTAGACTTCAAAATTCAATGGTCTTTTTATGATTGTGTTGGCATGTAAGTTTGTCAATGCCTCTACAAATAGAACCCAACTAAGATCTAGCCTCTGATTTGGAAGTTACGGGTTAGTCAAAGAATTTGTTGCTTTCTTTGGAAACTTCAGGGTGGTAAACTCATGACTAACATAGAAAAACGCAGATATCATTTTACTTTGAATAATATTTGCTCTATTTGTGGTGTTCCTGAATCGGTGGAGCATGTATTATGTGAGTGTCGTTGAGTTATAAGTCTATGGCAACAACTACTTCACCCATATTCGTTTTTACAATTTCAATTTTTGCTTTACTCTCAGTGGTTGATATATGCAAGTAAGTTAATTTTTTTACAATTCACCTCTCATGATACTGCGACTATTTTTGTAATTGTTTTATGGAATATATGGAAGTGGATAAATGTTAGGGTTTTTAGAGGTGAACTTGTATGTATAACTTAATAAATTTGTACTCTAAAGGTGCAAGTCGCTTATAATGGGTTAGCATGGAGCAATAAGGTGAATGGGAAGCAATTTGATACTAAAAGGGTCATTTATGTAGGTGGCCACACTTTTTTAGTGATTACTGTAAAGTTAATATTGATGGTACGGCTAAAGGGAACCCGAGGCATGTGGGATGTATTGATGTTATTTGAGATGCCGATGGAAATTGGGTTGGTGGTTTTGCTCTCAGATTAAGAGATTGTACTTTAATCACAAAAGAGCTGAATGATGTTGTTTAAGGTCTTAAGTATGTGGGCTATGGGTTGTAAGAGGTTGCTGGTTGATGTGAACTCCTAAGTTATTTTAAAATTGTTTAATGGTTCACGCTTAGATTGTTTATTACATGTCAATTTATTGTGTGTCTGAGGCATTAAAAATCAAAGAACAGAATTTGAGGTTCTACCATGTGTTTGGAGAAGGCAACGCGTAACTGATGTTATGTCCAACATGACAGTGTTTATAGAGTGTTTAACTGTTCACTTGATGGTGTCTTAAATTTGTGTCGATTTGATCGACAAGAAGTGACAATGCCACGATTTATTTCCGTATAATTTTTTTTTTTTGTATTTCCCTCTTTGGTATAAAAAACGTGCAAATAATAAATATAAGAGTATAAGAAAAACCTAAGAATTTAATTTACTCCAAAACTAATTATAACCAACATGTTTAATATTGTTGGCTTATTAAGTCTTCAAAGATAATTTTTTTAAATTGTATTTTACTTTATCTGAACTTTCCAATATATATTTTTTGTCATTAAAAATCTTCATATTTGCACAATTGCCTCAAACTTTTCACAAATATAAAAATATGACAAATTTATTCATTAAATTCCATAAAATAATAAGTAGAATAATACACAAATGTAGCACAATTTATATTCTATCAGTTCAAATTAGGAGTTTTCATAACTTTAGATTTTACAACAAAAGGGTATTCTTAAAGCTACCAATAAAGGAGAGTTATGGAGGTTAAAGGACATCAACAAAAATCCACCGCGCTTGATTAGTATTAGAAAATGTTATGACTTTCATTGAGAGTTATCACTTTCATCGTTACATGTGAAATAATCCAAACCTATTTGATTAAATCATGTATAAGTAAGTATTGTTCAATTATAGGTAATATACAATTGAATAATCAAAATTTTAAATTATAATATAGAGAGAGATTACCAACACTATGCATATACGAGTTTGAAAAGGTCTATTATGAATCATCATTATGCTAGCAACCAAGGTTATTAAGAGCGAGTCGGACATATAAATTAACTATGGCCCACTTTAAAATTTTAACTAATCAGTAAAATTATATTATTAATTTTTTTTTTTTGTTGAATTTCATTTTGTAATGGTTAACAAGTTCCAACACATCATCACAAAAATATGTAAAAAGTTAAAAACAATAAGACTTTAAGTTAGACAATTGTTAAAGCTTTTGAAATATTCCCTAATTAGACACTATTTATGTCTAACAACAAGTAATCTAATTCTAACATCCCAAATTCAGAAAATATTAAACATTTTGAAGTTACTACATATATTACTAATATATACAATATTCTTTAGGAGTTCAAAAGTTAAGAAATTCAACTTCGAAATTTAGGGACAAATGACCCACTGAGAAACTTTTTAGAAATTTTTCTAAAAAGTACGTAAGTGATGACAAAGCATAGTGAAGCTAAGTTTGTGGTTTGTGGAGTTAGTAGTGGGCTTGAAATCCTTTTAGACATGTGATGATGCCTTTACAATTAAGGGTTTGGTAATGAGCTCTTTGCAACGAATGGGCAGTACATGATGTTATCAGAGCATAATATACGACCACGAGTGTATTTGTGGTAAGAGCCTAAAGAATTCTCTAACAGGAAAAAATTTATGGGAAATTATAGTTGTGAATAAATCAGAACGATAAATTTTTGTTCTAAGAGATGGATCATAACAACACGTAATTCAAAAATGTTAAAAGAATTAATGTTACTGCTTATATCATCAATGTGCACATTAGTCAAATATTTTAGAACTCGCATGCTTGAATTATCAAGAATTTTCTCTATGAGATTTTGTTAAAAAACATACAAGTGGAGACAATACATTCGAAAAAGTTAAGCGATGGTTGGTAAAGTTAGTAATTAACCTAAAAACCGCCAAAATATATGGCAGTGTTTTTTTTCCAAATGAGAGGCCTTATAGTAATAAAGCACCAAAAATGCTTCGGCGACGCTTTATCTCCTTCTCTTCATTCTGGCCAAGAGCGATGAGAGGTAATAAAGCACCAACAAATCGGGAATGTGATGAAAATACTCTGGTCATAGAATTCATCTAGACAAATAATGAATAATTTAAAAAAAAATTAAGAATAATTAACATCCAAACTATCCACACCACACCATGTAATTATTTAGTATGTGGGAACTATCTTATTGATTTGTTAAGCTATCTTGCTCCACGTCTCTTATTACGAGTGTATTCGAGCGGAGATCATATAGACTCGGATTTAAAAGTTCGAGTTAGGACTCGACTCGAGACTCGCCAAATTTTTGGTATCCAAATTCGGACTTGTGAGCTTATGTACAAGCTCAGGCTGGACTCGAGCTCGACTCGTAAAAATATATTAAATAAATTATTAAATCAATATATTATTTTAATATATTTTATTATATATATATAATATAGTAAGCTTGTTTAAACTCACCAAACTCACAAGCTCTTAATTTCGTGGTCTGAAATTTAGCTCATTTAAATTCGAATTTAGACTCGATTCGTTAGAACTCGTTTGAATTCGAGTTCGAAATAAATTTTAAAAGTCGACTCGACTGATATCCAGCTATCTCTTCTGCACTTTGACAACAATAGCAAAAGCATAAATTGAATGCCACGATTGTTTCCTTTGGACGAAAAGTAATTTGAGGACTAACATGGAAATAAAGTAAAATAGGCATGCCAATATAAATGAATCATTTTTAAGACTAACTGATAATTTGAAGAATAACTAAAATATTATGGGATCTTTCAGCAAATTTACAAAAAATTTCAAACAGCACCGTGCCGTGCGTGTACCGGAATAAACAAATAAAATCAAATTACAAAAATGCCCCAACACTATGGCAACGGGCAACAACTACAAACCATCATTTCTAATATTTATCAGCATTTCTTTATTTTTCAAAATTAGATCCATCGCTGCTTTTCCCTCTCTTCAAATCTCTCTCATTTTCAACTCCAACGGCTCTACACCACCGAACTAATGCACCTTCCATAAAACCCTAATTCACTCTCCGTATTCGAACGACAACACCGCCGTGACGACGGAATTCTTAGATTACAAGCAGTGACCGACGCTGTCACTCCACAATGCAAGATATCCTTGGATCGGTCCGCCGATCCCTGGTGTTCCGATCCGCTTCCGGAGACAGTGACGCCGGAGGAGGAGCTTTTACTGGATTTGTTGAGAAGATTGGCTCTAGTATACGGAAATCGAGAATCGGTCTCTTCTCCAAACCGCAAGTGCCTGCTCTGCCGCCGACTCCAAAAACTGATGCCACGTCTATCCGCTGGAGGAAAGGTGAGTTGATCGGGTGCGGGGCGTTTGGTAGAGTGTATATGGGGATGAATCTTGACTCTGGAGAGCTTCTTGCCGTCAAACAGGTTACTGATTTTAGTAATAACTTTGACTACTGTTGTTGTCGGTTCGTCTCGTAGAGTTATTCTTTAATCTATATTCCTTTTTTTGTTGCTGCCAGGTTCTAATTGCAGCCAATAGTGCGTCTAAAGAGAAAACGCAGGTGATGATTTTTATTTTTTTTTCCTTTTTAAATTTTTTGGGTTTTTAAGTTTGAAGCATCCAGTTTAACCTGCATTTAAATCATTTTACATCAGTCTCACATTCGGGAACTCGAGGAAGAAGTGAAGCTGTTAAAGAATCTAACTCATCCAAATATTGTTGTGAGTATTATTATACACTCTGTTTTCTGCGGATTCATTGTATCTAGATAATGTATAATTATTATTTTTTTTAATCAATTTGTTATTTAGAGATATCTGGGAACCGCAAGAGAGGATGAGTCCTTGAATATACTGTTGGAATTTGTTCCTGGTGGATCTATATCATCATTACTGGGGAAGTTTGGATCTTTCCCTGAGTCTGTAAGTGATGGTAGATTGTTGTTTTTCTGGATTTTAGAATGCCTGTGATGTTGATGTGGGTTGTCTTTGATTAACAGGTTATTAGAATGTATACAAAACAGTTGTTGTTGGGACTGGAATATCTTCACATGAATGGAATTATGCATAGGGATATCAAGGTAACTATAATAGTTTCTATTGAGAAAGGAGCTTCTTTCATTTTTTATCTGTCTGTAATTTGATCTAAGAAGGGGTATATTTCTTCAGGGAGCAAACATTCTTGTTGATAATAAAGGGTGCATCAAGCTTGCAGACTTTGGTGCATCCAAGAAAGTTGTGGAGCTGGTATGATTTTTATATTATGTGGTTTTTAAGTAACAAACGAAGTTCCATTTTTCCTTGAAGATTTTGCATAAATTTTAGTACTGGGGTTTTAATGTTGCTGCAGGCTACAATAAATGGTGCCAAGTCAATGAAGGGTACACCATACTGGATGGCTCCAGAGGTTATTCTCCAAACTGGGCATAGCTTGTAAGGAAAATTATCCGTATTCATGCTTTTAAATTGTCACAATTACATTATCGTCTAGACACTCTTAAATTAGAAGGTTTCTAAATATTGCCATATCCATGCCTTATCCGATAAACGTTTCCATTTGTTATAGTTCTAGTTTTCCTCTTATTATAACCCTTTCGAGATTATAGTTACTATGTCATGATATTTTTTCTTTAGTATTAGGAGTGAGGAAAGAAAAAAAAAAAAAACAAACAAACAAAGAATGGGAATTAACTAGAGCTCTATGGTCGTCATTCTCAACTTCTATAAAAAATGGTTTAAAATTGCAACACCTAATTGGAAGAAACGAGACCTTGAAGTGAACACATAATAATAATATGATGACTTGATTAAAAACCTTGTGTTGTAGCTTACAGAATAGTGATTTTTCTCTCTGTGAACTCACCAATGCACCAAAGTCAGCACTTAGATTTTTTATTTCCTTTGAATGTAAAAGTTTTGTTTTTGAACCTTTGGAATGATAATTGTTAAGTTTGAGCTATAAAGGGGAAGGATTTTAGAGAATGCCAGATTTATTGCTTAATTTTGCATTATAATCCCCTGTTTTTTGCTCTCTATTCTCAGGAGTATTAAATAAAAAATAAAAATCATGTTCTCACAAATTTTGTTTTATAAATCATTTTTTGTTAACATTACAATGTTTCAGTTCTGCTGATATATGGAGCGTTGGCTGCACTGTGATTGAGATGGCTACTGGAAAGCCTCCATGGAGTCAGCAATACCAAGAGGTATGTAACTGAGCCTACTTCTTGTGAATTATATTTCTAATTGGATTAAATCGCATTGGGTGAGTAAAGAAACAAAGAAATTTTTAGTTTAAGCATGATAGTTTGAAGTTGCGAACTGAGAGTATGGTGTTCTTCTCAGGTTGCTGCTCTCTTCCACATTGGGACAACTAAATCTCATCCTCCCATCCCTGATCATCTTTCCAGTGAGGCAAAGGATTTTCTGTTAAAATGCTTGCAAAAGTATAGTTTTTTTCTTGTTCCTAGTAGGAACCAATAATGCAGATACTTAGTCTTACATTTTAAATAATGTTCACAATGCTATCAATTTATACATCTTAAATCATGATGGCAGGGAACCGGACTTCAGACCTACAGCAACAGACTTGCTTCAGGTGTTGTGAATTTAAACTATTCCTTACCAATTCCTTTTACATAAGAAAAAATTATGTAATATTCCTTTCACTCATTATGTTATCTTTCAAAAAATCTGCAGCATCCATTTGTAACTGGGATTTATGAGGAACCTCATCCAGTATTCCGCAGTTCAATCATGGTAAGTACACTTTCAGTAAACCATAACACCTAACCTTCTTGTCAGAATATTTATACCAGTAATAATTTTCTTTAATCCATTATCAGGAATCTGGAAATTTGGTGGCAAACCCAGGGATGAACCTTAGGAACTCGTAAGCTTTTCCTTTGTCTCAGAATTCACATGATACCTATCACTTGCCATATGTGATTCTGATTGCAGGATGTGTTTTGATGTCCCAGGATGAACTCTTTAATTAGACGGTCAAGCTGCACAGGTTTGAAAGATGTTTGTGAGATGAGTAGTGTCAGGTGCTCAACAGTGTACCCTGAGCATTCATCTGGAGGATCTTACTGGGGAGCAAGCAACTTTGATGATGATATGTGTCAGATAGATGACAAAGATGATTTTGGCATCCGTGCTTCAGTGAAGTTTAACTCTGTGTTAGCATCTGCAGATATTAATAAGGTGTTCTTCTTTTTTCCATTTTATAAGTAGTTAATTTGTAAATACATAAAAGTGGACTAATTGATTGTCTGCACCAGAGTTTTAATCCTATGTGCGAGCCAACTGACGACTGGTCATGCAAGTTAGATGAAGTTCCAGAGATGGAGCGAAGTGTAATGAATACATCTTCAGATCTAGCACTCCAAAATGGCACTGTATCTGGTAAAGCAGAGAACGAGTTCTCATTTCCCTGTGGTTCGCTAGCAGCTGAGGATGATGATGAAGTTACAGAGTCAAAAATAAGAGCCTTCTTGGATGAGAAGGTGCCTATTCTTGTCATCTTCGTTCTACACATGTATTTGCAGAAATTTATCATAGATGGTTGGAATACTGAGTGATTTTTCCAATTTAGCAATTGGTTGGTGGAAGGAAACAGATAAGCTATGACAGATGAATGACAAAAATAAAGAGTACTTATGAGAGTGAAATTAAAGAAAATGACCCAGTTTACAGTTGCTTTGTCAATTATAGCTTTGAAAGCTTTTGTATTCTACTAGTTAACATTTCCATATTCTTTGTATGAAGGCTCTGGATCTGAAGAAGCTGCAGTCTCCTTTGTATGAAGAGTTCTACAGTACAATGAATGCAATGTCCAGTCAGCGAAGCATGGTTGGAATTTCGAATGGTGTAAACATTATGAACTTACCTCCTAAAAGTAAATCACCCAAGCGGTTACCAAGTAGACGGCTGTCTGCTGCCACTACTGCTAGTCCTGGGAGCCAAATGTTTCGAGTATCAAATGTTAAAGGTATGCAAGATCGAGCACTGCAGGAAATTCATCCACCTCAACACAATGAATGGAAAGAGGCTTCTACTAACGGTCAAAAGGAAATGACCAATTCTAGGTTAGTTAATTGAATGTTTTGGTTTTGTATTAGTTATTTATCTCATCTCTCATTTTATAACTCAAGAATGTCGATGATTCTATGCAGTCTTAGTTTTTCAGAGAGACAAAGGAGATGGAAAGAAGAGCTTGATGAAGAGCTTGAAAGAAAACGAGGCAAGTTCTACTTCTATTTCTTGAGTTCTGTTGAATCTAAAGTTCTATGCATTGCCAAGTTTTCAGTCTTTGTCGCATTTCAGAATTTGTTTGCTTCAGTGAACAGAAGTTTCCCTATATGGTGGTAATTTCTTCTTATATTGGATAATCCACTATTCATTGAAATTTCTACACTGGGCAAGTATGCTTGAGTATATCTTTATATATGGTGGGAAGAAAATGTGTTATCCTACTTACCATTTTTTTTTTTAAATTATTATACACTTGTGGCGGGGATGAAAACTGATTTTTAATACATTGATGCATTTTGTGACGTGGAAAGTTCCTATTGCAGAGATGCTGCGCCAGGCTGGTGTTGGAGGGAAGATTTTATCTCCCAAGGGTCAAATTCTTGTTCGACCTAGGTTTGCCTTCCCAGACCAATAAATGTATGTTCTACCTCTTTCATATCTGTATCGATACCTAGTGGAACAACTAATTACGGTTTTCCATCAGGTGTGTCAATATCTGTAATCCTATTTTTGATAAGTAATGGTGTTCAATAATTAGTAGTGGCGCCGCCATCTGTGCATGAATAGCAGCACAACCCTTTGGTGCTGTAATTCTGCCTTAGTGGTTCAGCCAAGAAAATATAGGCAGCATCTTGTATGCTTTATTTAAAGTTATGCTTATACTTATCCTGATCCTGGCGTATCTTGTATCGTATTGAATTCGAGATTTTGAAACATAGCAATAGAAGTTATTCCTGAAATTGTTTCAATGTTTTACAATCTAAACTTCACTAGGTACTTGCTATAACAGAATGTGGTGGTGGCTGGTTGTTCAATGGAAATCTTTATAGATTTATTTGATTTAGTGTGCATATGATATTACTGTGTAAGTATAAAGCATTTTAACTCCTGACCATCTATTTTGGGCTCAACAACCAAAAATGGTCCATTCATCATCTAGTGTGTAGGTAGGCAACCATCATATTCCATTTTTACTTTTAAACAGAGAGAGCAACTGGACCACAATGAATGGGCAGATTTGAGTAAGATTTTCCACAGTTGGGAGAATCTGAGACAAATAAATTGTCCTGGCGAGGCGAGATTGGCGGATCCCCCTTTGAATATTTCAATTGATTTTGTGTTTATTTTCCTGCACTCTTCTTTTTGTATAGTGTAGATATTGTCCTGCCAAATCTATTAAACTGTTCCCAGACCTCCATCATTTGTTGTCACCTTGTATAGTAATCATTGGTTGGTGAATTTTGACATTTATTCCATGTTTCACTATTATATTATTTCTTAATCACTCTACTGTTCTTGTCAACAAGATTAGCATGCAACGTGTCTGATTTCTTCTATCTTTCCATCTTTTTTTCACTGTTAAGTACGCAATTGAAGAACAGATTGTTCAAAAAGAATCAAATGAATCCACCTGAAATGAATGATTTTGTTAGGTGGCATAAGGAGCATAAAAGGAAAAACATCCACCCACCAATATTTGTTTTAAAGCCGCCATGGAACATGGAACATTGTCCTCTTGTTTCCAATTTCCTGTACAGGATTTTTAACTTGTCTTTGCTAATAAAAGATAAGATACCAAAAAATCTCTCAGAATTCTTCATGTTCCCGTAATTGGGTTGGTAAAAAAGGTCATGTATCTTTCCACTTTTCCAGATTTTATTTTCACTCCCGAATTTGTTCTATTGTCCGTACAAAGTTGATGTTTTTGAATGGTAAAAAGGGCATGGAATTGAATTTGTAATATGGAAATTGAAATGATAAGAATAGGCCAAAGCAAAGGTAGTGAGAGGTGGCTTTTTATTGCTCTTTTTGGTAGTGAAAAGAAAAGAATGTATTAATGTCTGGACATGAAAGGCCTGGCCTGGATCCTGGGAGATCACACTTGATGATTAGAAAGATCCTCAATTAAATAATCAAAAAGTTGAATCCATTAACACATGTCTCTCTGACTTCAAAAGAAAATCTATTCCTGATGTGAAGTGATACCTGACCTGATAATTATCTTCTCTTCATTTAGATACTTAACTAGCAAGTCTTGTGTTTTTGCCATATTTGCCCACATCTTTAAATAATAATTAAACGAAAAAAACTTGTTTTAAAACAAATAAATATATTAATAATCAAACACGTTCATGCAATAAATACTATATTTTTTTTTCATGAAAAAGAAAATGAAAATAATAAGGTGTATATTTGGTAAAAGATATCATACTCCTTTACAAGATTTTTTTTTTTCTTCTTTATTGAGAAATACCCTTTAATGATGTATGACCTCCAATTGGTATATACCACGAATCTAAATAAGATTTTGTTAGTACCACGAACACGAACATTGCTTTAGATAAAATCAAAATTGTCTATATCAGTTTCTTTTTTTGAATGAAAAGCACAGTCAATCAATCCTTAGGTCATAAGAAAAATAGCCAAGTTGAAGTTCATCTTATACAGATACATACATTACATGCACATCTCTATCTCTTAAAAAAACAGATGTCAGGAAGAGATATATATGTGTTGATGTTGTAATTTGATTGACTGGCCCCTACCTTTTTCAATAGTGGTGTATAAGAAAGCTTGCTATATATGGGTATAACACTTAGTTTTGAAAGAAAGAGACATATGTGTATGTGATCTGTCTTCAACTATAGATGATCACTGAATTGAAATCTTTCAACACGATTTGTTCTGACCGTAGAAGAAGAGAATTAGAAGTTATTTACACCTAAAAAGTTCTTAAAAGGTTAGAAGCACTTTTATTGATAAATTTAAACTTAAGTGGATTCAGTGGATTGACTTTTAGTTTCTAATTTTTAAAAGAGATATTTGGATAATTGGCAGAAGAGTTTATGATCAAATAAAGACAGAAATATTAATTTTTTAAAAATGACTTATAGACTTGTGCTTCTCTTCTTTTACAGTCAACAGTTAAAGTAATTCCAAAGAGATCCGAATGTCATCCGAACAGAAGTTAGAAGTAAAAAGACAATCTATTCAAAGAGTTTGTGTGCAATTGCTTATGCTTTTAACTTCCGAATAGAAGCAATTTTTTCAAAAATCTAATATTTCTATTTTATCTAAAAAAATTTCTGAAAAACCAATAATAATTCGGTTAACTACCCAAACACCATCATCTCAGAAGCCATAAATAAAAAAGGCATAATGGTCACTTAAGCCCCTAACTTGGATAATATTTTCAATTTGTCCCTCCAACTATGCGAGATTTCAATTTAACCCCTCAACTTTCCATTATCGAGTCAATTTGGCCATTTTCACCTACATGACAGATGATGTGGCAGGTGACTCAAAACCAAATATATACAACAATCTTGCCACATCATCTGTCACATAGGTAAATAGGATCAAATTGGCCCGATATTGAAAAATTGAGAGGTTAAATTGATACATTGTATAGTTAGAGGGATAAATTGAAAAAGTTAACCAAATTTAAAAAATTCGGTGACCATTATGCGAAAAAAAAAAAAAAAGAAAAAAAAAGGAAGTTAGGGCAGATACACATGTACAAAGTGATTAGACCATGTTTTAATGGGTTTATTTGGGTAATAGTAATAATACGAAATGTACAAGTATTGTCGACAGAAAATGACAAGGAGCAAGAAGAAGTCAAAAACTGACAAAAACGGAAAGACAAATATTCAAAAGAATTGACCATATTCTTAATTTAAGCACTAAACTGATGGAGGTTTAAGAAAATAAAAAATGGGCCTACATGTCATGTTATTATCCAAAACTGAGATGGTGAAAATTGTGGTATAGTCCCTGGAAGGAGGTGGTGAATTTGTGTAAAGTCCAAGGTTGGTAGTGCTACCTTTTGTTGCTGACGCATGGCTGCTAATTACCCCACCTACATTAACTTAATCCATTGGGTTAAACATTCACAAAATACATAAAAGAGAATCTATAATTCAGAATTCGACACTCTGATATATCCCTACCACTAAATCAATATTAAAGTCAATTACACAAAAATAAAGAGGTTCAAGGTCGCAACATTTAATAGCAAAATATAATTTGAGTGGTCATTTCAATCCATTCATGTTTAAAATAAATAAAATCACTCCCTTAATCATAAAATTAATAAAAATAACGAAAATTTAATTAGAATTGTATTGGATTATAAGAATTTTTTTTTTAAAATATTTTAAAATCAAATTTACTTTTTAATTATTTGATTTTTTCGTTTGAATTTTTTTTTTTACTTAATTGTAACTTTTAGTTAAAATAAAATATAAAAAATAAAAATAAAAAATTCATTTAAAAATTAATATAAATAAAATTACCTAGGTAAAAAGAAAGTGTTACGAATTAATATTATATTAAATGATGGTAGGGGTCATTAAAGTTGAACCTTATTAATAAAAAGATTTTGAGTATTTAAATTGGAATCTTGTCGTTAAAATATTTTGAATATTAAAATTAGAGTTCGATATAAATAAATTTTAAAATTTATAGTTAAAATCTCACATTTGTGATCGAATAAATTAAACAAAATTTAAAAATCGGAATTGAAGTTTTATTGTTAAAAAAAAAATTAAACTGAAATCGTCTCACCGTTATTTAATTATAATTTATAAAAATAATGATTTTATATGAAATTGATTTTTTATAATTTTTAAATAAAATTATTATCTTCTCATAAATTAATTAATTTATCAAATCATTCGTTTTTATTTAATTATCTAAATTCAAGATAATCGAATTTTAAATCAATAAAGGAAATTTTTAACCACTTCAATATATTTATTTAAAAAAATTAAGTTGAAATAAGTAAATGCGCTATGGTGACTAGACTACACTATGAGTATGCAAGCTCTCAATCTTATTGATAAGAACGACACCTAGTATTTAGTTAAATAGCTTTTGAGATTGTGGTCTTTATTTCTTACTTAGAATTTGATTCTTTTTGTTAGTTAAATTGTGGATTTAATAACTTATATATGTATGTTGTGGTTGTCATATTTAGCCAAGTATATTCATAACATTGTGGCTGTAATTGAAAGAACAAAACATAATGAGTGAGTATATGTAGAATATAACATAGTGCAAATCCATAAGACATGGTTATTATGCTCTCTTCGACATTAATGGAGAAATTCCTTCCAACTTTACAAAACATATGGATATTAGTGCCTTCGACTTGGTGAATATGTCTCATCATTTAATTATATTCATTTGGTATAATGTCTTTTTCTTATGAAAATTCATCTTCATGATATAGGATTGAAGATTCTAATATTTTTAAATATGAAAAATATACAAATGCATGTTACTTTAAATTTTATTCATTTCATATTTTTATTCATCTCATATTTAAACAAAATTTACCGGTATGAAATCTTCTAAAATTCTTTCCATATGTTGTTCTCCTCTAAGCTCATATACACCTCATTTATTTTTATTATATTTTATTAATAATAGATATATTATTATTAGTATTATTATTATTGTGTAAGCATATTATGTATATTTAGTAGTACATCCCTAGTTAGTCTATTACATATAACTAATATGAGTTTGACTAACAACTATAGAATAATTATATGTACAGTATAAATCAGATTGGTAGATATTTGTTGGGTAACAAATACTTCATATATCCATTATAAAATTATTATAGGACGAGTAATTCTCGTGATAGTTATGATTATTGAATTTTTATACCTGAGTATGCCACAGATCTTGCATAATAATTATGATGTTTTGATATAGACAAATGTTATCTTTAACTAGATAAAGATAAATACTGTAATTGGACCTTATATGACTTATATAGCGAGAGTGATGATGCAAGATGAAATTTATTCATCTCGACAGATGGAGATATCTATTGGGTCACTCGATTAAATGAAACTGAGAACATGCATGGTCATGCAAAAAATGAATTAATAAAGAGTTATTAGTGTCAATTGACTTATCAGTTTATTTAGGGTTCGAGAAAATGATATTTAGACAAAATATGGTTGACGTGTAACATGTCATACGTCTGAATAAAATATTGTGAAATAAAAGGATTATAACATAAACTATCAATAGGTACAGTTAAATTATTTGATTTGTTATAACATCTTGTTAGAGACCAATTATAATCAATCGGATTTTAATAGTATATTAGGTCCACAACCAAATAATAGTCTATTGGACTGCACGATCAGATCATAAGTGATCGGGTTAGAATTTCTAATCAATTGTGGTATATAATAGAGCTGTTAGGTTATCATATGCATCCAAGAAAGAAATAAGGTTTACGAGAAATTCTAACATTATCCGAAAAACCCTAAGAAATAAGGTTTACGAGAAATTCTAACATTATCCGAAAAACCCTGGTTTGTCAGTCTAGCAATTGAACTGTCCCCGACGATTGTATATGATGCAGTTGAGAGTGGTAGTTCTAATCGAGCAGCACCTTTAGATCCGGAGTCGTGAAGGCATGTAATTATCAAGTGAGAATCCGAATCTTCACAAGTCCTAGATCCATGTGATTATATGATTTTATTATTTCCGCTGCGTTGTATATGATATGTTCGTATAATTGCATGATAAGTTTTAAAATTTTCCTACTTTCGAATTGTACATTTCACTGTCGGAACAAATATTATAAAAATAAGGTCGTAAGCATTAAAAAGTATATATATTCATTAATTTTCCTATTAAAATTTAGCTTATCATCTAGATTTTTAAATATGTAGATGTAAAATTATATTTTTCAAATTTGTATTTTTGAATAAATAGAAATGAATAAAATTTTAAATATTTTCTTTTTATATTGAATTAAAAATAAAATTTGTATACTTAAGAAAATTCATAATAAAAATAAGTGTTAATCCCAAGAACTACCGGAAATTTACTAAATTCTCAAAAAAAAAATTACATTAGTTTGAATTTTCTCAATGGTAAAATGGAAAAAAAAGTCCGATATACAAAATATAATAAATTAATATTCAATGAGCATTATAGTTTGTAGTAATCCAAATCTTATTTTATTTGTTGGTAAAAAGCACATGCAATTAAAATGAGCATAAAACAAAGACTTTAAACGATCGCAACTTCTGTAATCAGCAAAAGAGAGCTCCTTAAAGAGCTTCTAAAGCACTCCGCCTTGCTTTTAGATTTGGCTTTTCAATACTTCGTCATCCCAACCCAACCCATTTGTTCATGTTATATAACCGACCATCCAATTCCTTTAACAAATATTATTATTTTTAAATTTAAAAAAATAAATAAATAAACTCTTTTTTATTTATAACAATTTCGATACTATTTTTAAAAAAATTATATAATAAATTATGATACTACCATTTAAACCATTAAAAATTAATCAATAAATAAATGAATGATTAAAAATAAAATAAAAACATTGAAAACCTTCGTTACCAAGCTAACAAACAATGATGAGCAAAAAGAAAAGCAAAATGACCAATTACAGTGCTTCTTTTGGAGCAAGTGGGGTAGACTTTACCTAATATAGTTACACGTGGCGGCATCTAATTGGTGGTCAATGGTGAGTTATGGATTAGATCGAAGTATGTCATATTGCACATATGATGCAGCAGACAAAATACTAGAACAAATTTAAATGTTTTAACTTAAAGCATGCCTTTTTATTGTGTGTGTTTCACTTTTTAATTTTTAGTGACAAGATTTTATTTTTATTTATTTATTTTTTGCTTTATTGAACTTTTCTGGATAGAATTGAACATTCATTTGTTATAAATAAATTAGTACAAAGTATATAAATCATGGGGTTGGTGTAATATAACGATTGTATTTTGTTGAATAAAAGAACCATGTTATACAGTAATATACTGAGTTGTTAATTGTATTAGTCAATAGTTGTTATTATATAAAGGGCATAGCATATGTTCTTATCCAAATAAAAATTTGGATGGTTTCTGTTTGATTTTAAATGCTGGTATATTTAATTCAAATAGTATAAAATTTAAGTAAATTATATTATTTATTGTTTTAAAATTTTATCATTGAATATAATTTACTCAATCTACTTTCCACTAGGGATGACAACGGGTACGGTTCGGGCGGATAAACTGATATCCATACCCTACCCTACCCATATACCCTATTACCCTAATATAAACAGGCGGATAAATACCCGTGGGTATAGATATATCCACGAGTATACCCATATAAAATTCATCTTATAATTTGTATCTAATTGTTGAATATAAAATTTTAAAAAATTAAAATTTTGTTATCCAATACAATTGAATATAATTTCATATAAATAAAATATTTTATTTATAGTATTGAAATATTTTTATTATTTAACTGTAGTATTTTCTACGTTTTTATTTAATTTCAGTAAATTTTTTTTGCGATATGACTATTAAATAGAGTAAGATTAATTTTCATAAATTATATCTAAAATATTTTATTAATTTATAATATATTAATTTAAAATAATATATATTATTATATTAAATGGGTAGCAGTGGCGGGTAGGATATTTTTCTTTATCCGCACCCTACCAATACCCATAGCGTGTATGAAAAATTTTACCCATATTTGTCCGTTACGGACGGATATCCGCGGGTATGGATAGGCAGGTAAAATTGCTATCCCTACTCTCCACTCTAACTAAATAAAAATTTTAAAAATAAAAATCAATTGAAATTAATTTTTTTTATTAATAATAATATTTAAAAGATTAAATTTTATAAAAAAAATAAAAAATAAATATAACTTACATGGATAGCATTCTATTTTTAATTTTAAAAAATTAAAATACAACTAAAGTTTTCGTGACATTTTTAAAAATATCTTTACTATTTATTTATAAAGTAAATTAAGAAAATAATTTACTTTTGAAAGTATATAAAATGAATTTTAATTAATTATAGAAAAAAAAATTAAAGTAATTAAAATGGCAATAGAATGCTTTTAGCATCTCTCATCAATTATGTTTCGATTAATTATTTGGTTCTGTGGGTACCGGATAAGGGAAGATTAGGTCGTGGTTCCATTTGTGTCCTCCGATTATATGCTCCATTTCTTTTTATATTTTTGCACTACATATTCTTTTTCAAAAATATCAGCACGTGGTTCACGTTAGAATTGACCACGTTATACTAAGAAGAAGCCACATCCATCCATTGAATTATCTATCCAACACACACACACAGAATAAAACATACCATTAAAATTTACTCAAGTTCTGGATAAGATCCAAATATTTGGACAGTAAATATACTTGAGGGGGGCCAATGTAAGAATAAACATCAAATCTAATAACATAAGATGATGGACAAATAAAGCTAAAATTGAGGATACGAATCTTATCTCCGTATTACCTATGAAAATGAACTCTTCTTTTTAAGTTTTAACCGTACAGAGTACATAGACCAGACATCATTTGAAAATTGAATTAATTTGGTATCGTAAGGCTATGTAGATAATGTCGGTCGGTACTAATGTGGTGTGGCACCACGTAGTCAACTTGCGTTTGGATAAGCTGACCTTCACTCGGGACTCGAAAAACTTGCATTGCACTAATAACACTAATACAGACTGGCTTTTCTTTCTTTATTTTTTTTTATAATTTGGATCAAGTTAATTGTATATGTTCCAGGTTGGTTCTCGTGGATAAATTACCCTGAACCTTTCTATTTTAAGTTATCAGATTTTTTATTTTTTATTTTTTCATTTTTAAAAAGTAAATTTAGATTGTGAATGTGGTTTTTGTTTTTTGAGTTAAGAACAGATTCGGTGTATGTTGAAGATACCTCTGCCACCTCTCTAGTTGTTTTTTTGTTTATAATCTGAGATGTCTTTTAGTTCCTGATTGATAGTTAATGGTGATCGCATACATCATCTCACACATATACGCTGCGTTTGGAACCATATTAATCATACATTCACTCTCACACATATATACGTACTGCTTTTTGAAAGTTAATTTCCAAACTCCATCTCGTGAGCTTCAATTTCGACCTTTTTCTGGTATGAGTAAGTGTTCGTTCGGGGTTAAGTTTGTGTAGTATTTCACTGGTTAAATAATATTTTATATTTAATAATAATATTTTTAAATTAAAATTTATTGATTTAATTATGGGTTTTGATAATAGTTTTGACAAACGTTATTTTTTAATTTTTTTTACTGTTATTAAATTATTATTCTAAAATTATTAATAAATATAAATTAAATAATTATATCAATATTTTTACATTTAACTTTTTTATTTTTTACCACTTCCGTTACCATACCACTAGACGATTATTATATCTATTTTCGTAATCATTCTAACCGTTATTTTAAATATATCTATAAAACCATTATTTTAACCGTTGATTTTAACTATTAAAACTGAAAATAAACTAAAATACCAATACTTATGAATTTTTCAATTAACGGTACGTCTCCATAACCGACCGAGTGAATTTTATTATTTTTATTAATTTTGAAGGGTGTTTTCAATGTATTACTCATTAAATACAAGTATAGTCCGATAGGGATGATGAAAATTTATATTAGTTGCTCCTTTTATTGTTTTACCATTTCATCAGGCCAAACACGGTATAAAGGAGAACAGAATTTGTGTTACCAAACACGGCCTTGGTAACTACCGCAACGGAACATCTTTCATGGAAAAACACGCAGATTCCCATAGGAAAAATCCGTCATTTGATCTTCAAACATCCAACTATACTTTTTCGTAAAATACAAAACTTCTGCATCTCATCACTCCAACAACAAAATCTCTATTTCTTTATCTTTTCAGAATTTCCAAACTCCACTCAATCATATGTACACACTAACAAAAAAAATATATATATATATATATATATATATATAACCCACCGTTAAGCAGATTAAGCCATATTACTCCAAGTGTGTTTGTGTATATGTTAATAACAAAAAAGATGAAGAAGAGAGACAACGTTCTTCAAGTAACGGTAATAACTACCTCAACACAAGCCTATTTATATCGAAACACCAACAATATAGTAATTGATTTTTTTTAATAAAGAAAAAAGACAAAAGAATAAATAAAAGACAAAAAAATGGAAAATTTTTATTATTGACATGAATATTAATATTACTATTAGTAGTTAGGTTCTATGTAGTAATAATAGAAAAAAAGAAATCCAAACAAAAACTTTTAGGTTTTAGGAAGTAGCCACCCATACAGGCTTAATATTAGCTTCCCATATTGATATTCCAATCTCACCACCACCACCAACACTCGACGACGTCGTTTCCTCCTCCATACACCTCCCTCTCCTCCTCCTGTAATATTTTTCCATCATTCCCATTTTACCCTCAACTTCTTTTCTTTTCCCCTTCACATCCTCATAGTTCTCTTCATCTCTTCCTTCTTTTGTAATATCTTGGGTCTCTTCTTCTACTACAACTACTTCTTGTTGATCTTCTTTGACCAGTTCTTGATTTGTTGTTTCGTCCTCGTCAATGTCATCATCAACTGACGTTTCTTCATCTTCTGGTTCGTCTACTTCGTCCACTTCCTCTGTTTCTTGCTCTGTTTTATCAGAGTCGAAAACAGAGTCTTTGAACATAGTCAGTCTAAGGCGGCCATGGCTTCTCTCAGTTTGGAAAAGAGAGTGAGGTGACGGGGCCTTCACAGCTTTCAATATCAACCGTCCATCTTCTCTGTGGGTCCTCACTTGTACAGATTCCATTCCAGTTATTGTCGTCAAAGGAGGAGGAAAATTACTATCACTTCGACTCTTCACCGATCTCTTCACTTCGAATCGCGAATTCTCCTCCTCATCCGTCAACGAATTAAAATCTCTCGAGAACAATAATGCATCGTCTTCGATTATATCAGTCCCCGTCTCACTCCCCAGATTCTCCGTACACAATTTGAGACTCTTTTCACTGAGTGAAGAAACAGAGCGTTTGGACAGGGGATGGACATACACCTGATCTCTGTTTTCATTTTGGTTTTTTGTATTTGAAGTAATAGCCTCCAAGAAGCTAAATGAATGTTTAGGCTTATTCAATGGTGATTGGTTGGTGTTAGAATCGAAAAAACATGATTTGAAAGCGAAATCAAATGGTTGTTGTTTTTGTGAAGACAATTTGAGACGAAGAGTTGTTCTTGGTTCGCAAAGTTGTTGTGATTCTAAACCTTGGCACACAATTGTCGCCATAGTGGACTCTCAATAAGAGAAAAAATGTTGTGTGTGGAGAGAATAGGAGACAGAGAAGAGAGAGCTTTGAAAATATGAGAAACGAGTGAAGCGAAGAGTCTCAATTTGTAGTGCGAAAAAGTTGGAGAGAGAGAGAGAGGTAGAGCCACTTGAATTATAGAATTGTTTACAACACTCACTGCAAAAAGAGAATAAAGAAATAAATAAAGTTATTATTATTATTGACTTTATAGAAATGTGATTTATAAATATTGATTGATGGGTGCAATGCAAAGCAATACAGTGCCTGTGTGTGAGAGTTAAAGAGAGAGACAGAGACAGAGGATATGGGGTGTTTTTTTTTAATTTTTAATTTATTTTTTATTTAATGTTACCTCCAAATTTTACCAGCTTTGCTATTCTCCTTCCAAAAGAAACCCAACAAAACCCTACCCATTTTTGGATCTTCTCTTTTATTTTCTTGATCTTTTGATAGTGATTGTTTTCTTTTTATTTTCCATATATACAACAATAATTGCATAATATATCTATTATCCATATAGTAAAATTTTAGTTCTTAAATTTCCATACATAATTTTTTGAACAAATTATATAAAATAATCTAAATAAAATTTTAAATTTTAAAAATAATTCAAAAAAATATTTATATTTTATCAATTTAAATTTAAATTTTTAAAAATAATCATATCTATAAAGGGTTTTTTTTAAGTAAAAAACTGAAAATTTATTTTTATAAATTTTTTTAAAATTGAAATATATAATATAAATAATAATTTTTAAAAAATAAAAATATTCCTATTTTTTAATTAAGATAACAAATATTTGAATCTCTATGTAAAGAGTTATTATCATTCTTTCTTTTTTTTTTAAAAATATTTTTAATTATTACATGTTAAAAAGTAAAAATAATTTCAAATTTGAGATTAGAATATAATGGATTACATAGTTGATGGATAAAATAATGATGTCTAGAGAAACAAATGGTGGTTAGAGAGTGGAGGGTCCAAACCGACAGACACTTATTACCCCACCATGGTTAGTTTATGATTATAATTTAGTTTCAAAATTAAATTAAATTTGATTTATTTAGGTAAGGGACCCATGATTAGCCATACTCAAATTTCTAAACTAAAATTAAAAATCCAATTAATTTCTTACACTGTATCTATCTATTCTTATTCAATTTTCAATCATTTTGCTACATTCTTCTTTAACAATCTCCCTCTCCTTTAGGAATTTTGTCTTTAAATTGAAATCCATGTCAAATTTTCTTATGTTCCAATCCATATTCTCAAGTTTGGTTTATGTTAACATCAATATGTTATTGGTGGGGTGTCATATTGTTGATTTGAAAAATATTAAATTGAGAGAGATTTAATTAAATAAAATAAAAAATAAAACATTTGTTTTGTCTAAGAAGAACAATTAAGTGTACGGACAATCTGAATTAGGAGAAAAGACATGTTGGGGACCAAATTGAAAAAGAAAGACGTGATACTCCACTAACTCAATTTAATTAGTTTCTTACTTTTGTCGGCTATACCTTCTATGACCTAATCAAAACCCTAATTCCTCTCTAATTAAGTATACATTATTTGAAAATTAATTAATAGCTTTATATTATAATATTGGTTTGTAATTGTATTCTAGGATCCGTATTAAGTTTTTAAAAAATTATTTACCATTAATTTGTTACTAAATAAATAAGTTAAATAATTTATAAATGATACTGTATAAATTAAATATACAAACACAAATTAATATAATAATATAAATTAAAATTAATTTAAATTTACAATATTGTAAAAAAAATATTTTATGATTTTATAATTTTTGCACTATTTTTTATTAATAATTTATTTTTTATTTTTAACAATATAAAATTTATTTATTTTATTTCAAATTTCAATTTATTTATTTATATTTTAATATGATAATATTTTATAATATAATACTCCATCCGTCCCAGTTAGTTGCAACATTAGGATTTGGTACACTATTCACCAACTAATCTTATTTCGCATTTTGTAATTTATGTGTAAAAAAAATATAGTTAAGTGATATCTCGTTTTATTCATTTTAATGTCTATTTTCTAAATATAAAATTACCATAATTTTTAATTATTTATAATTAAAAATATTTTCTGTTTAAATTATACATGGACAAATGTGTAAAAGTGAAATGTGGCACCATTTTTGGGACGGAGATAATATGTATCCAATTTTCAAAATATTAATTATAAATTTTATATGTCAAATCATACTTTGTTATAAATATATTTTAATTATAAAAATGTATTTATTTTATACTTTTTTAAATAGTTTATTTTTAATAACTTAGTACAAAATTACAAATAATTTGAATAATTAATTCTTAAAAAAAATCCATTTGAGAATAAAATCATACTTTTTAAGGATTGATTCCTCCCAAATGTTTATTTCCCAATAAAATATATTTTTTTAATTATAAATGTATAAAAAAATCGTGAAATTGAAAATCCAACTTGTGATCTGAATTCTTATTAAGATTATTTGGTTTTATATATATATATATATATATATATATATATATATATATATAAAAAACAGTACATAGAATCGTATGAACTGCAAGCTGTGAAGATAAAAAAAGCAAGAGAGATACAATACAAGAGGAAAGTTGCAACCATGTGTAACTATAAATTGAGCTGAGTTAGGCCATGTGGGGTTGACATATGCAACCTTTTTAATTGCTTTATTTAATAATAATTATTAAATTTAAATTAATGATTTAATTCCCAACACTAAACCATGCCTTTCCTTGTTTAGAAATTACATATGGCATCATATTACACTTATATATAAGTGACCAATTCGTGGAAGCCACAATAACACCACACCCATTAACAACAGTATTTCAATTTAATTTGACTTTTTTAAAAAAAAAATATTTTAATTGTACTAATATTTATAAACATTTAGTATTTTATTTTTCTTAAAAATTGTTAATGGTGGAGGGATCATAATATTATTCAAGGTGAAAAAATCAAAATTTGAAAAAGATTGTTCAAGTCTAGATTCTGTGTATTTTTAATTTTATTAAATTAAAAATTAAATCTGAAAAGAATAAATAAAATCTGTGCCATTAATTGAGGAACTGATGTTGTCAAATCTATATACACTTATAGCTTAGCTTGCATTTCTTATCTGTGCAACTGTGTTATGTATATAATGTTGTATGTCGATTTGGTCAACTTTAGATAATGTTTTTTATTTTTTAATAAAATGTTTCAATGTTTGACTTGTGTTTGTCATTAATATTTGAATTCTGCAACTAACGTGTATATGGACTTCTACTATTAGTATTTATGAATTTGTATAAAATAAATTTAACAAGGTGAAGCATGCAACTTACATGTATTTATTTCATTTATTCTGATTTGCATGTTATATTTACTCAAAATAGTCAACTAAAGTAAACAACTCATTTACAAATCTCGAGAATAGATAAATTAAATAAATAAATATCAATCAGTATAACTATAAAAATAAATAAATAAAAATTTATTAAACAGCACATGAAACTGAAACTGAGACCTTATCATTAAAACAACCTTTGGAAGCTCTAAACGAGCAAGCTTTTAGGTCAGGTCTGATAGTACCAATATAATAATTTGAAGACACAGCATCAATTTTATGCAATTCTGATTTCTTTTGACTTTAGCTTAATAAAAAAAATGAAATATCCAGCAGAGAAAGAATGAATTTTACATCAGAATCCATCAATGAATAATTTAATTAAGTTAATTAGATTAATTAATTGAAGAATCTTTTTACTAAGAATACGTCATGTCTCGAGAGAGAAAATAGTTTAATTGAAAAGGACTTTATTAAGAAAGACAAGAGATTCCAGTTCATGCGTTTTTACAAACCACTAAATGCCTTTTTGACCATGTTAGTGCCACCACCTTTTTGCCACTCAACTCAATCTATTTTATTTTAATTATTTGTTTGTCTTTTTTTAATTTTAAAAATAAAAATAAAAACATATATACGTAATCCATGCAAACTTGGACTGTGATTACTGGTTGTTTTTTCATCGCCAATGGATAGATATTTCTTCCTCATAGCATCATGATTATTTATGATATTTTTTCATAGAGTTTATGTAAAAATTTATTAAATAAAAGTAAATTTAGATTATTTATTTTCAGTTGTGTTTGGAATGCTGGTTGTAGACCGTTAGAAGTGGAAATGGATTCTCTAGTTGGTGTGAATCTAGTATTGGGTCATAGGAGGAATCAAGAGCTTATAGGTTTGATATTTGAGGTGCATAGATGGAAGCAAAGGGACTGGATTGTAACATTGAGTCACGTCTTTCGAGAAGTCAATCGTGTGGCTGATGCTCTAGCTAATTTGACTGTACAGTCTACTGTTAGAAGGAAGGTTTGGTGGCATCCTCCTACCGAGGTTTTGCAAATCTTTATTCAGGATAGACAAGAGGTGGCTTTGCCACGTATTGTTCATCAATGATTTTTACTTCGGTATCATCTCTTTTGTTATAAAAAAAAAAAAAATATATATATATATATATAAATTGATTTTTTCTAGAAATATTAACCAAATTTGAAAGAAAATTATGAAAATAAATTAAAATTTAAATAATTTTATAAGAAGCTATTAAAATTATAAGAGTTTTGATTAGCAATCATTAATTAATATTTTATTACTTTGAGATTTGATTGTGAATGTGAAAAAGTAGATATAAACATGGTTGATACTTATAGTACTTACGAAACAATGATAATTATGATTGTGAAGATGCATTGAGCCCATAAAAAGAAAAGTTTGTGAAGCAAAATGCGAACATCACCGTCGACGTTGATAGCTAAAACATATTTTTTTAATAATATAAAATACAGCTACATACATACACAAAAACATATTAGAGCTAAATATGGAGACTGTTGATTGATGCTTTAGAGTTTAATTTATTTAAATTTTAATGAGTATATTTTAGGAACAATTTAATTATATAGTAGTACTAGAGAGAATAATTTTGCTATTATTCGAACAATACAATAGCCAACCAAAAGTGTAAATAAATGCATAAATTACTCGTACTGTTCTGGAAGGCGTGTTTGTTACGTTTTTAGTTTTATATAAAAATATTTAACAGTACTGGTACGTTTTTACATCGCCGCAAGTTGATAACATGGAGTTGAGTTTAATAAAAAATGTTAACTTAGTTCTTTCTTCTGCAAGTTGATATCATGCTTATTTATATGCATTCATTGCCCTGCCATATATGTTGGAGTGAATTTGTGGTTGATAAGGCATTGATGTTATTGTTAGGGCGGGTTGAAATAATAATTCAAATAATTATTATAATTAATAGTTTAAAATAATTATTAAAATGATTGTTGAGCAGATAAAAATAAAAATAATTTTAAAAAATTTCATTTTATTATTATAAAATAATATCAAAATAATATTAAATTTTAATATAAATAGCGGGTTCAATAACGAAGGTTCGTCTGGTTTTAAAAAATAAAAATCATTAAAAAAATTCAATTTTCGACGGCGAAGACACTTATTTTTTTAAAGTTATAACGATTAAATTTATTTTCTAAAATTTTATATTAAAAGATTTGTTTTAAAATTGATTTTTTTTTTTTTTTTTTTAACATTGTGGATAGGGATGGTAATGGGATGGGTTGGAGCAGATCTTTATCAACCCGAACCTACCCGACAGTTCTATAAATAATCAAAACCCGATCCAACTTGTTCTTTCGAATTCTTCTTCTACTTAAATAATCCAATCCGTGCGGAGCTGGTTTAAACCCGCCTCGCCCGATTTCAACCTGCATTCTTATTCGCAATTATTTAAATAATAAATAATAAAATATTATATCAATATATAATATTACAAAATTATAAATAACATCAAATTTTATATAATTACGAAATTAAAAGATAAAAACATATCAAATATTAGAAATAATATTAATTATATAATATTATATTATAAAATATATTTATTTTGTAATATAATATAATTAATTAATTAATATATATATTTGACAGGATGAATTTTGATAGAACTCAAATTCATATTCATGTGGTCCCGACAGCAGTTTTTAAATTAGATTTGAATATATCTTATGCGGGACGAGTTTAAATCTATCTCAATCGGATTGGACTGGATCGGGAAAACTGAGAGTGGATTTAAATTGTCATCCACGAAAAATAATTTTAAAATTAGTGTAATTTTTTTAATAAACTTTAGACTTATAGTTTTTTTTTTAATGTTTATTTATTTATTATTAACCCATAAAAAGAAATACACAACAAAGGGATATTATATGTTGAGATTGTCTTTTGTGTCATGCTGACTAGCTTTGAATAGATGGAAAGCCGGTGGAACGAGATCTAAATATAGTAGCAAGAATTTTGTCTTTTCAATTTAAGCAGTGAGTGATTCACAAGCATGCATTCCTGTGAAGCACAAGGCATCTGTTCAGTTGACATCCCTATAAACCACAAAATCAAAAAGCTGCACAAGACAGAAAATCACATATCAGCTTTCCCATTAATTAATCAAATTAGAATCAGTGATCTCAGATGCATGTGTTTTTCTATTCAGGAATTTTTGGCTTTTCTGCTATTATGTCATAATTCAACTAACCCCCCATATTAATCCATCCAGGTCACACACCATCTTCTACTCTGCTGATGTATTTATATTTACATAAAAAGTTGATTTCGAATATATTTCACTGTTCTACATGTTAGTGCATAATTTAATATTAATGTTATTCACACAGTAGAGTTGAAACCAACAGTCAAAAAATGGCAAACAAGGTTCATGTGTAACTGCTGGAGAAAGTAGAACCAAAATGTAAATCCATGCTTATCGGTAGAGAAAATTAGTGAAAGTGATTTGAAATATCACTATCTTTCTAAACATGCTTCAAATTCAAATTTAAATTCAAAGCATGTGTGCTGTGAGTGAGAGAGGTTGTCAATTTAATTAAGAAGGAAATTAGGTGTCTCTGATATTATGACGACTATCAATTCGAAACCATCTTTTTGAAAATTAGGAGCATGTGCAGTTTATACGTAACATGATTTGTAGTAGCTTATTTTGACCCGTTCTAATCCGTTTCCTTGGCTATATGTTATGTAGCACACTGTATATTTTTCTTTTTTCGGATAATGATGACTTCCTGCCCACGTTATCCAAATTACAACCACGTGACTTATGTAGCAAGGTCTACTTCAATTTCAGTTAGGGTAAATGTCAATATGGAATGTTGGGACTGAAGATGGACATAATATACCGTCATACATAATAAAATAAAAATATAACTATTATATATATTAATTGTACGATCCGACTTGAGAACACATAATTTAATAAAAGGTAGAAAATCGATTCCTAACGTAAAATAATCATTAAAAAAAAAATAGAACATACTTGTAAATGACAATTACTGGGCCTGTAGCCCATATTTGCAAATACATACTTAGATTAAAAGCATTGAACCCAAAATGCATAGTTGCAAATACTTAGAATCATTAAAACCCAAAGCCCAAATCTTAAAGCCCACTATAAAAGATAAGTACAAACACACATCCAAATCAAGGTTAGGTTGCGTTGCATACATCCTTTCATCCTGATCCAATCTAATAAAAATATAATTTCGAGACATTTATAATTAGTAATTATGTGTTATTCGATACGAAATCTAATTTCCTTTTTAACACTTTGATTGCATTTTTAAAACCTGTCTCTCAATATCATTAGGTCCCAAAGAAGAGAAAGTGTGTCTTTCTCCAAAGACTGCAGTTACATCACAAAATATGCATATGAATGCATGACTGACAATTTTGTAGTGTATAGATAGACGGACGTATTATATATTCCATAAAATTAAAATAATAATATTTTCCAGACATCAGATCAACTATATCAACCGAAACGAACTAATTTTAATTTTATTTTTTAAATTGAAATTGAAATTAAAAATGTCGCGACCATTTCAAAGCGAGGTTCTCGCAAATCGGGACCCAATCTGAAATCTCTCCTCTTGAGAGAGAGAGTGAGCGCGCGTAGCGACGACGATGGCGATACAAAAGAACATTGTCGGTTTCATCCTCCTCCTTATGTTGCTATTGATCATCCTTGTCATCTTCATCGCCTGTAAACCATGGCGTTTCTTCTTCTCTCGTGTTCGTTCTCGTCCTTTTGTTAAGGTCTCGCTCTCTGCTCATTTACTCAATCTTCGTTTGCTTTATTTTGCATTTTTTCCAGCTTAGGTTTTGCTTTTTGTTTTTCGTATTCTTATTAGTGCATTGAGGGTTGTAGTCTCATTTAGGAGGTTACGAAAGAGCTGGTATATGTTGTTTGATGATATAGAGCTTGATATATAGCTTGTGGTTATGTGATCGGAAGTGAATTTTTGAGGTTTATTTGATTTGTCCGAGTGGTATCTGCAGCTAATGTGAAATGGATTTTCCTTTTGAATTGCATTATTGAATTCGTATGATGTGTGCGCGCGATCGATTTGAATGTTTATGTTTAGATGTTTAGTATTAGAGATGCTGAAATGTTGTGATTGGGTTTGATCGTAGTCTGAAGAGCTAGAGAGGCCTCTTGTGTCTGATGATGGGAGTGTGGGCCGCGATCTGAGCAATGATTTGACTAGAAACTATGATCTTGAAGGTGCATGTTATCAGAATGACGGTCTTTTGCGCTCTCCTCGGAACCAGGGGCTTGTTCATAAACAGAGGGTTCATGCTCCAGGTCTGGAATGTCTTATGGTGTCAATTTATTTTATTTATATGTTTTCAGTTCAAGTTTTCTATGTATTGGCGTTGAGCAAAAAATAACTTTAATTGTTTGTATAGGTGATAGCTTTGTTTTAGATGTAATTACTGATGCGCCAGAGGATATTTCATTGGGGCAGACAATTAAGCCCCCTATTGCTGGAGAACAGTTAACTGGGATTCTGAATCAACAGGAACATTCAAGTGAAATCGCTCCAAGAAGTGAATATTTCCAGTCTTTTCTTCCCCCTGCTGTTGCTTATCGAAGTAATTTCTTTCTCCTTTTACGTCTCTGAAGAGATTGTGGTTTAGAACCATTTGATATGGCCGTGTTTGTTTGTGAATGAGTGTGAGTGAGAGACACATCATTTTAGCTTCCTGTTAGATGTGCAGGCTGCCTCTCTTTGGATGTTGTATCCGGTCCTTCTCAGGGTCTCCATTGTTATGTTGAGTCGACAGATAATTCTAAGATGCCGGTGATCCTTGGAAGAGTCTCTCCAAGTATTCTTATGTTGAAAGATTCTGAAGTGTCTGGAAAACATGCCCAGATAAGCTGGAATTCTGACGTAAAGCTTATGACAACAATAACTCTTTCATAGTGTTCGTTTTATTTGGTGGATTGATTACATATACACGTTCTTTTCAGAAAATGAAATGGGAACTGGTAGACATGGGTAGTCTGAATGGAACATTGTTGAATTCTGAATCAATCAATCATCCTGATTCTGGAAGTAGACATTGGGGCAATCCAAATGAGCTAAAATGTGGAGATATAATAACACTCGGCACAACATCAAGTATACAGGTAAGTAAATGTTATATTTGATTATAAGTATATCATTTTATTTCCTGTTAAGGTACTAAAGTTTTGTCTCTGTAATACATGCCAGCAAAAGAAATTGATTAATTAAGTAGTTATGTCCTTACTTCCTTAAGCAATAGTGTGGATTTAATGCAATAATTATTAAGCACCATCATTTGTACAATATATTTTTTCTGTTCCCAGATCCATTCTCCATATGAAAGTTTGACTGCAGAATGATCTTCATGATGCATTTCTTTTTTTCTTGCCATATCTTCTTTCTTTCTAATTGACAGACGCACAATATTAAGAATCATCATATCTAGTTATTTTTCGGTTTCATAATATGTAATGCCATATTTACATCTTTTATTGGTTATTACCTGACACATATGCTATCTGTTTGTTTTTGCAGGTTCATATTGCTTCCAAGAGTGTGGTCCAGATCCCCTTTGGTGTTGGTGTGGCTTCTGATCCAATGGCTTTGCGTAGAGGAGGAAAGAAACTTCCAATGGAAGATGTTAGCTATTTTCATTGGCCTCTTCCTGGGTTGGATCAGGTTATCAGACTAGTAGTTCTATAGACGAATTAATAAATGCATATTAAAGAACAGTTAATAGCATATGATCTTGCTTTGCAGCTCGGAGTGTTTGGAATCTGTGATGGACATGGCGGTGTAGGGGCTGCTGAATTTGCCAGTGAGTAAGTATTTGTGATAGATACATCATCTGTGTACTACTATCTTGCTCCAGGGTGAAACTTAGTTACTGAAAATTTTACTAATTTGGTTATAGACAGTTGACTTTTCGCTGTTTTTATAGCTTTGGTTTATGAAGTCAGTGGATAGTGTAGCTCACTTACATTTAAAATTAAGTATTGTAGAAATTCTATTTACTTATATCCTCTTTGCACTTTACCAATGTCATCTATTTGTAAATTTCTTCTACTGTTCTTTTCTGCTTTGCAGCTTTTTCCTGATATTTCTTCTGGAATTTTGCCTATACTTATATGACATTTATCTGCAATTTTCTTCTACCATTTGTTATTCATTTCATCACACTTTCCTAATTTTACTTTCAAAAGTTTGCTGTTTATAATGATCTATACCATACCGTTGCTGGTTTTGTTTGTCTTGTGTGCTATTTACTTTTTATGGCCTTGGCTGGCAAAAGATGCATCAATATACTTGCCTAATAAATTTTATTCCCTAGAAATCTGCCTAAGATGGTTTCTGCTATATTATCGGATCACTCTAAAAGGGAGATGGTTTTCTCACAACATGACGCGTCAAGTGTTTTGAGAGATGCATTTTTCCATACGGAAGCGGCCATGGATTACTATTATGAGGTATGCCATCAGCTTGCATTTTAAGGCTCCTGATTCTTGTCATTTTCATGATCTTTCTGTAATCTGTAACTGCAAGGTGGATAAAAGTACCTTTATATATATAGCATATAGATGGACGTGTTTGGTTATTTTTTGTATTCTTATATGCTGTCTATTTAGGTTTTGTTTGTTTACAAAGTCTTTTGGTAGATGTAATTCCATAGACTTTTCTGTGAAATTTTTTACTTTAAAACCCGAGTTTTCTCTTTGTGAAATCAAATATATTACTGTGTAGTCGTATGGTCATTTACTGGATTTTCAGCAACAAGTCTTAGAATATATTTAGGTTCTATATTGAACGGGGGACTCTTTATCAGATGCTAAGGGAGATTGTGATTGTGGTAACAAATGCTTACCACCTTAATACTTGTAATTCATAGTTAATTTTTGAAATCTTCTTTTCAATGGAGTCATGCTGCTTTAAAACGTGGAAGTTGTTATTTTGTTCCGACCAAGTGCCTAAATAGTTCCATGTACATATTACCGCTCATTAATTTTGCTTGATTACTATTTCTATCCCTGTATGTCTCTTCTTGTTTTGTTACGGGAAAGAAAAAAGGATAATGCATATTTTGACCCTTAAAGTTGGCATAACTTTTCATGTTTACCCTCAAACTTTTTGAGGTTTCAAATGAACCCTCCAACTTGGCAAAAGTGTTTCACTTAAACTCTTAAACTTTTCGAAGTTTCAACTGGACTCTCAAAATTTTCGACATTTTTATTTAAATTGAATTCTTACAAAACGTTATATATATATATGTAAATCTACTGTTCATCTTGCAACTTGACTTAGGAGGTGTTTGTTCCGAAGTCTTATTAGACCTTTTCATAATTAATATTTGATTTTTTTTTCCTCTCCATTTTTGACAAAAACTTAATAGCCATTGTTACTAATTCTAATTTATTATTTTTGCTGTTATTTTATCTTACATGATATGTTTAAGCCTTTATTAGTTTAGGAATAATATTAATGACTAGGGCCAATGCAGAAAAATGGTAAAGAAATATTTTTTTTTGGAAACAATAAGGGAATTGATTTGACTTTCTGAAAAGGATTTTGTTGCCTCTAAAATAAGATATGAATTGAAAAATAAATAAGTCCAAATCACTATTTAGAGTCCTAATAACTCTTACAGGAAGGAAGATAAAGTAACTCCTTAGTTTTAGATAGCTTATGTTTTGAGGAACTACTTGAAGTATTTACTCATTAATGAATATAACTCAGCAGGGTTGTACCGCTACTTTGCTTTTGGTTTGGGCAGATGGCTATGGAAATTTCTTTGCGCAATGTGCAAATCTTGGGGACTCCCATTGTTTCATTAGGTATGTTTTTTCCTATGTTCTATTTAGTATCTGTAATCAATTATATTATGAAATTTCTCCTACCGTATCCCTAATGTGGTCAATTGTAGAGCGTGAACTGTAGGTCTCCCACCACCATTAATCTATTACCATTTAGCATTACAGAGCCAACTATCCTTTTAGAATTTCACTAGTTGTGGCTTTTCTAATTTTTTTTTTTTAAATTTTTTTTTAAATTTTTAAAATTTTTTAAATTGCAAGTAAGAAAAATAAGTATTGGCATTTTACCAATAAATTTTGTTAATAATGGAGATAGATAATTTATCATCAGACATGCCTAAAACTGAATGATTAATAAGTTTGTGAGAAGGTAAGATATTGTTGGTAATAACAATTGCAGTACTAATTAGCTGTCATCTTCTGTACTATTTTGTCATATTTTGATCCCATTGCTTTAATTCGAACAGATTATATTTGATGGTCTATTTGTTTTCTCTGATGAAAATTCTGCCACCTTGTTTTCTTTTGGCAGTATTGATGGGCAGCGGAATAGGATGACCGAAGATCACAGGATAGTTAGTCCTTCGGAAAAGCTTCGATTTAAGGAAGCTGGAAAACCTTTAAAAGATAATGAAACACGATTAGGCGGTATGCCCAAGATTTATTTCTGATTCTGAGTGATTTACTTTCTTTACTGGTTCCATCCTTTAGTTGGTAAATTGGTTATCATTATTGTGGACAAAATTTGCAACATGAATTCATGTGTTACTTTTGTTGGACACCATTCACACTCCTTTCCTCTTGTTCAGGTATAAATCTTGGTAGGATGCTTGGTGACAAGTATTTGAAAGAGCAGGACGATCGTTTCAGTTCTGAGCCTTATGTCAGTCCAGCTGTGCATATCACAAGAGGAAGTGAGGCCTATGCAGTATTAGCAAGGTTTGTTTCCATATGAACCAATCTGGCCAATTTTCTTTTTCCCATAAACTCTTGTCTTCCGAACCAGGTGTTTGGGAAGCGACCCCAATTATTTTCCCTTCTGATTGTGATGTTTTCTGGATTTTGCCATATTGCAGTGATGGCTTCTGGGACGTTATCAGTGCAAAGAAAGCAATCCAGATAGCCCAACAGGTATCATTTACTGTTCTGTTATCTGTCTTATACTGGCATCAGGAATTACATTTCTTCTTTCTCAAGAAGTACTAATTAGAAGCTCTTACATCTTGTAGGTGAAGAACTCTCCAGATGAGGACAAATCAGCTGAGAAGATAGCTAATAGTTTGTTGCAAGAGGCTAAATCTTCTCGGACAAAGGATAACACCTCTATAATATTCTTAGATTTTGATAGTGCCTTGTATAGTTGATTCGTATATAAGTTATAGTGTATCTTTTTCTCTATATTTTTCTTCTTTTTCCTTTACCTTTTTACAACTATAAAAATAACTTTATAGAAATCTCTTTTGTTTAGAAACATTTTAGTGCAGTATGTAGCCTCTACTAGTTCGATAGAAGCTACAAGAGCAGGTTTGGGACTCGGAAACCATACCCTTATTTGCAGATAATGTACTTAAATAAGTTTTAAGTGTACAATGCAGATATAATCTTTGCAAAAAACATAAAAGAATGATCTTTTTATTTAAAATTAATTATTTTACATATAAAATAAATTATATTTATTTTATAAATTATTATAAATTATACTAAATAAATCATGCCTTTATATGTCGATAATGCATTTAAATGAGTTTCGTAGTGGAGATATAATTTATAAAAATGTATAATTTTCTAAAATTAATTATTTAAATTTATTTATTTATAGAAATAAATTATATTTATTTCATAAATATTATAAATTAAAATTAAATTATTTGAAAATGTGATGGTGTATTAGTTTTGTTCTAGGTTGTCATTTATATTTTACTCACTAATAATTCACATTTTATTATTTTTCAAAAACAGAATTAGATTTTAACATATTAATCAAAGAAAATGCTTTAAGAGTGTTGGCCTAACAATTACATTCATGATAGATTCAACAAGTACCATTACCTAGACATTCAAAAACTAAAAGAAAAAGTAGTCTAGAAAATCTTACATCGACACATTGATATAAACGGACAGAAAACCCCAGAGTGCCATCTCATAAACCCTCACAAAATCCGCGCTCCAATTGCTCGTCTCAAACAAACGGAAACCAACCGAACAAATGGGGAAGAAGAAGAAGAGAGTGGATACTGAACTCGCCGACGACTATCAGAAGTCCGGAGCTCAGCTCGATCTTTCCAATGGAGGAGACTCTCACGACAACGATAAAAAGAAAAAGAAGAAGAAAAGGAAAGACAAGTCAAACGACGACGCGCCAAAGGAAGTACCTACAGTTAGCATAGCCGTGCCCGGCTCCATCATCGATAACACTCAGTCCTACGATTTAGCTACTCGAGTATTCCTCTCTTCCTGCATTTTTATCTATAAATATTTATCTGTGTAATTTTTTCAGCCATTTTGTCATTTATACGTTTCATCTCAGCTGGCTGGTCAAATTGCTCGTGCTGCTACAATTTTTCGAATAGACGAGGTCTCTGTTTATATATGTTTCCTGTATTTACTCGAGCTTTATTGTTATTGATAATTATGGTCAAAGGTCATGACAGTGCTTTTATTAAAAATAAAATAGATTGTGGTGTTTGATAACATGAGCACTTCAGAGAGTGGTTATCATGCTTCGGCTGACAAAAAATCTAATGAGGATGATAGCGGAACAGATTTTCTTCTAAGGATTTTGAGGTATCTTGAGACGCCTCAGTATTTGAGGAAAGCTCTTTTCCCTATGCATAACAGCCTTAGATCTGTGGTGAGTGTTTATAGATGTAATATGTTGATCATTTGTTTTATTGACTGTTTTGTTTAAGTAAATTGAAGAGGTTTCTGTTTTATTTTGATGTAGGGTTTGTTACCACCACTTGATGCTCCACATCACTTACGCAAGCATGAGTGGGCTGCTTATCGTGAAGGTATTCATTATCCTAGCCTGATTTAGTACACATTATGGTTGTTTCAGTGATGCATTTGTGTGCACTATTTATTTGTAGGTGTCACAGTGAGAGGCCGAGCACCAAACTCTGTAGGAACGCTAGTAGATGTTGGTTTAAGTAAGGTATGTGATTATGATAACCTTTTTCCCAAGAGTAGTAATTGAAGTTGTTTGGATTTTGACTTGCTTATGTCCTGCATATACTTGAAGTTGAAGTATTACTTTTAGCTCTTGAGCTTCAAGGTTTTAGTTTATGTCAATCAAGTTATAAACTTGTGGAATTATCATGCAATCAGTTTCTTGCTTTAGTTCTGCACTGTTTCCCTTCTAGTTATGCACTTTGACGAGCCTTCATCTCAATATCACAGGTTAAAATTAGTAAGTGTGGTTCTTCTTGTAGTTATTTTTCTGGCCATACCAATTATATTAACACCTAGTAATGTTATTACATAGTATCCAACTAGGTGCTAATTCACTATTCCTTCCATGATTTGTAAGTAGTTAGGTAGTTTGACATGAAGTATATTGATTGTAGCCATATGGTATGTCATATTGGGTACCGGTCAATACATGCCTTAAAAATTGCATTTGAACTGATTATGCGAATCATATTCTGTGTTTGAAACTGGTTTTGCTTTTGCCTCTTGAAGTTAAGATGAAAAGAGAAAAAAAGTGTTATTGATTTGACTAATACTTCAATTGCAGAATGTTGTTATTGATCAAGTGCTTGATCCTGGAGTAAGAGTCACTGTAGCCATGGGAGCCAACTGGAATTTGGATGATGGTAATTATTAGATATTGCTTCAAATCCTTCTGCTATGCTCTTCATTTCTTTTTTCACTCTGTTCTGTTCAAATTCAAGAGCTATAACAATTATTTTAATAATTGCCTGTAGTGATGTTACTGTTTGCTATTTTCGCTCAAGTGCACATCTAATTTTCTTCAATTTTGCATGTACTGATTAAATAAATTTTCTGCCTGATTGTAGGTGATCTTGTTTTATTTAGTCACCTTTAGTTCTTTAATCTTGGTAAATGTCAATGAGCTTCAGTTATACACAGCATGAGAGAATAGTATACTTAGAGATGAAGTATGTCTTTTAATGTCCTGTGTGCACCTGTTCTCTAAAAGTATCTCCTGCTTTCTGCCACTGGATAATGTCCTTTTTGTTGCTTTAGCATCATAGAAGTTTTTCAACTCTCCATTAATGGTAATGATGAAGTGAGCAACTAGTCTAAAAATCTGCAGCTCATGAAAGTTTATTATCTTATATTGGATTTATCTAGATACTCCGCGCCAGGTTGTACCTTCATCTAAGCCGAAGGAAGAGTCTGGAATGTATTGGGGGTATAAAGTGCGATATGCTGCCAATATTAGTTCTGTACTTAAGGATTGCCCATACAAGGTGTACACTCCAAAAATGTGAAATTATTTAGTCATGTATCATAGTAATGTATTGTCTGTTGCTGGAAGTGTTTTTGTGACTTTTGTTTTGTCTATGTCAGGGTGGGTATGATTATTTGATTGGAACTTCTGAGCATGGTGATACTATTAACTCATCGGAACTAGCATTTCCTGCATTCAGGTCTGGTTTTGTTAAAGTTAAACTTTCTGTTGTCATTGTCCCTGATGCACTTTATCATATGTGACAATTGGTGGTCTTGGTTATGTTTAATTGAGACTGATTATTCTGATGTAGTTCTGATTCCATCCGTTAGTTATGTTTTGATGACAACTCCATCATCTACTTGCAATTTTAATGATGAGTATTCATTATAATTGCAGGAGAGTGCTGTAGACAATAAATCTAGTGTTCTGTTTGTTTGTACTTTATAAATTCAACTGCAATTTCTTCTATGTTAGAAGTAGTTTTTGTTATGAATGACAACATTACTTTCAGGCATCTTCTGATTGCTTTTGGGGGACTCGCTGGTTTGGAAGAGAGCATTGAAGCTGATGATAACTTAAAGGTACATTGCAACTGCAGACTATTATTTTTAGCATAAGGTTGGAAATAATGTGAATTTGATGGTTATGTAGTAGAGGCTTAACTTGTTAATATATACACTAAAATATTGATTTTTTCTTCATTTGTCTTAAAGGGCAAAAGTATGCGAGAGGTATTTGATGCATATTTCAACACATGTCCTCATCAAGGAAGTCGAACCATTCGAACAGAGGTGCCATTTTTGTTGAGTTTGTAATTTCTATTTAAGTAGTAGCTGCAGATGTTGATTTTATTTCTGCCAACAGGAAGCAGTTTTTCTCTCTCTTCAATATTTCCAAGAACCAATTGGCCGTGCACTGCAAAAGATTTGAGCTACATATGTTGGAGAGAATCCTTTTTGCCTACTTAAGTGGATTATTGTTGAGTTGATTGGCTGTTATTACTGGCCATTGATTCAATTATACATTTATGCCCCCGGATCATTGAAGGACGAGCTCTGCCTTGTGCAGTAAAATTTTGTAATATTAGATTAGTCTTTTTCCACATTGGGCTGATGAAAGTTGACTTTAGTTGTTCCATAAGTTGTTTCTGTCTAGTTTTTACCAGCAGACAGACATGTCGAGCAGGGCATAAAAGTTGTGTGAATTTGGGGATGCAAGATGAGCCATGGCACCAGGGGCAACACAGTTTCGTGGGATCCATCTTATTGAACTTCTGTTATTATCTTGAGTATGATGGGTTCATATTGTATTTCCTTTTGAGTTAGCGCATCATGACTGGGGTACATTGTGTTATCTACTTTAGTCTCATATAATTTATGGAACGGTGAGTAGGGTTGATGGGTTGGATAAATGAATCCGATGATCAAATCCTATATTAGTATTTGTCAAAATAGACTACTCTTTACATCTATGTCTACATGCACGGAATATATATATAGTGCATAAAGAATAATATCAAAAAATTTATAATTGAAACTGACTTTAAAAATATGAGTTCGGATCTACTAATTGGATTGATTGGACAAATAATTCATTTAGATAAAATTCTATTTTATAAAATTTTAGTCAGTGGTAAACAAAACAAGTTGACAAATTGTATGTAAAAAGAATTTAATTGTTATAAATCGAGTTCAAATTCGTAAAAATTATTTGTCCATTTATTCAATATTAGATCACTTTTATAAAAAATAAAATAAAATAATTATTATAATTCTTTTAAAGTATTATACCTTATTTTTATTAAAAAATATTTTAACATGAAAAATACGGACTTTAAAATTATAAGTATAAATTTGAAATATTTATATTTAAATTCTCAAATATATAGAATTTAAATTTATTTAAATATTAACAAATTATATATTAAACTAAAATTAATTAATTGAACATAATACAATATAATTTAATTAGTAGAATTCCATTTATTTTTACAAAATATATTATATTTATTTTTATTTTTTTCTATTTATATTCATGAATAAATAATTAAATCATTTTATTATTTATTTCAATAATTTATAATTTTATTTAATGTATTTATATAATAATTAATTGAATATTTGAAATCGGATTTCCATACTAAATTTTAATAATTTCTACTCATGCACGCTTAAACCAATTAAAATTCAATTTCCGATAAAATCATGTTTCCCTTCCTTATTATAGTTCGAATATTGCATTAACTAACATTTTAAATATTATTATTATATTAATGTAAAAATTGCATTGGACCGCCTTATTTAAAATTAAAATTAAAATTCGAAATATAAGCTAATTCTTACCTCTCCTAATCCGAGATAAACAAGAATATCAGGAGGGTCAAGTAAGTAATTTCGCAACAACAGCGGCCAAAAGAGGGGCAGTTCGGTAAAAAGGCGTGTTTTCCCCTATACACACATACACGAACCGGAGGGTTTGAAGAAGCGATTATACGCATAGAGGGAAACGAGTGTGGTTTGCTTATCTCTCTCTTTAAGCACCAGATAAATTCTGTTTTAAAAATACCGCTAAAATAAACCCCTCCCACACTCAAAAAAAATTGAAATTATAATACAAACTTCTAATTTAACCGTTTTTGATACACTTATTCGCGCGCTCTCTGCTCTGATGGTGACTCAGCTAGAGCACCGTCAACCTGAGACCACCTGCCTCGACCCTGCTGAGACCACCAAGTCCTTGATCTGCGCCTTGAACTTCATCTCACGTGACCTCCCTCTCCCTCCTGAGTTGTTGAACACCGTCTCTTCTATTTATCATGCCGACGCAGACGCAATTGATTCTGATGCTCCTGCTGATGGAGACGGTGGATCTGGCAACGTTTCGGTGAGTGTTTCTTTTGTGGTTTTTGATTTTGGGGGATTTCGGGGTTTTAGTGTTTGGTGTTGGTCTTTGGAATGCGGGTTTGTTGCTTTCTTGAGTTTGAATTGGGCAATTTTGTTGGTTACATGTCTCTAGGGTTCAATATGCGGTTCAATTTTGTTTTCCAGTGGAAATTTGTTTGATTTTGGGGAGAATTTTTGGGCGAGGGATTGATTAGATTGGTGAGGTTTACTGAATTTTCAGTTAATGAGAAAAAAAATAATAAATGTTTTTATTTGATTTTTAAATTGTGAAATTGCATTTCGAAGGTGATTGACTGTTGGGTTTCTGTTGATAGAATTTAGTTGCGTGTTTACTAGAAATTAATGTTTTGCTTTCAAAGTACCTATGCAACTTATGTTTGATTAATCAATTTGTGATTTCTAATACATTCTTGCTGCAGGAAGGTGCTACCATATACAATGGAGGTGATTTGATGAGTGAATTTGAGATTGCACTGTCTAAGCAGCGCCCAGAATGCATGTCAGGTTATGGACTGGCGGAATTAAGGGAAAGTCGTCATCAGAGCCACATTAAGCATCGATTGAATGAACTTGAAGGTTATAATGCTTAGAAATGATACTTTTTATCTTGTATAACCCAGAATAGTCACATATATAAGCCTTAATGAATTTATTTATGTTTGAAGTCTGTAGTTAGGGTATGTCATGCTGCCTTCTTGATCTTTGCATTAATAAATTTTATTTCTCGGCCATTGCGTATTCTAAATTACTTATGGTAAACTACTTATTCATCAATTTACTGGTTCATCCATGTGGTGTCACTTGATGATGATTTTCTTGTGACATTCTGTTATTTTAACTGTCATGCTGTGTCAAATAAATTATAACACATTGATATCAGTAAATACCTTGGAGATTTTGTTGCCAGATACTATTATGATGCATCACATTGGCATGTAGACATTATATGAAATGAGCTACTTGTGATGTAATGTTCTCTTTTTCTTGTTGTCACATTTGTTTATCTTTCCACTATCATCATTTTATAAAAACCTAGGAGATATTCTTATCTATACTGCTGTGACACATCTCATTGATGCAATGACACTATGAAACATGAGCTACTCATCAATAAAGTATTTGTTCTCTCTGTCTGGGTTATATTGAGCATTTTTGTATCTTATCTGAAAGGCTTATGTTTGTAATCCTATTTATACTTGAGTTTCAAACTGAAATTGGCTTTATTACAAAACCCATTGGAAGTTCCAGTTCAACCTTGGACCAAAACTGATGCTGGAAGTTTACTGTGGCAGCCTGAATTCCTTTAAATTAACCTCCATATTGTATTGTATGTTCTTATGAATTGAGCGTTAATGCTGCCGTGGTCTAGATAAGAGTATATTCTCTTACATTTGTTCTTTAACTGCAGAATTGCCTTCAAGCAGAGGTGAGGAGTTGCAGACAAAGTGCTTAATTGAACTCTATGGACTAAAGGTACAGCTGAGTGCGAAAAATAGCTTCTTAAGCTCACTGTTTTATGTTTTTGAAATAGAAACAGCCACTTGCTAAATTTTTTGTTGCTCTCCTAAAATATTGTTTGTATTGAAGGGGGAAGATAATGTGGTTTGTGAAGTAATTTCTTTTTCTGAATCTGTAATTGTTTAATAATTTTGCTTACTACCAATTATGGCGAATTATGTCAATCATTACTAAAGTGCAGTAAAATTTTCTTAATCTTTAGCTTTTAGTATTATAAAAAGAAGATAAAATCGTTGTGCTAACAATGTCAGAAGTTAAAATTTCAGAAAATAGTAGTAAATGTATAAAAGATATTGCTAGTATCGTTATAGAATCAAGAATATTTGTATGTTATTTTCTTGCAAGTTAAATAGATTAAATCAGAGATAAATTATGCGTGGCATCTATGTTAAATTCCTTATATTAACATCATTGGATAAGTTCTAAAGATTTATGCTTACAATAAATCTATTTTGCTTCAAAAAGTTTTTTTTTTTTGGCTATTAATATTGCTTCGGCCTATGGCCTTCTATTTTACAGCTTGCAGAATTGCAAAGTAAGGTCCGTCGTGATGTTAGTTCGGAGTATTGGCTCAAAATGAGTTGTGCGCAGCCTGACAAACAACTGTTTGATTGGGGCATGATGCGGTTACGTCGCCCTCTGTATGGAATTGGAGATGCTTTTGCCACTGAAGTTGATGATCAGTTTAGGAAGAAGCGGGATGCTGAGGTGGTGTATCTGTATACAGTACTCTATACTTGTTTGAATCTTTTTGACACTGTTAAGGAATATAGAGAACCCTTGGTTTCTAATATTTATGTAGTATCTCTAAAAACTGAAATCTTTCTCACTGAGTAGGTGTTGCAATTCAATTTGATCTTAAATTTTCATCAAGATTTTGCTGACGGTTTTACTTACTGGAGTCATGTTTTTCGTATCTCTGGTAGGAAAGCTGATCGTGAAAGTTGTTCCAGATTGAGTTTTGTGGTCTAACTTTTTTTTAGGACCTATAAAGTGCATAAACATTTTTTTTTCCTTATCTAAATCATTTTTAAATTTATCTTAATATGCTGAAATTTGGAGTGAATTCATGAACAGAACTAATAGATTTTAATCTAAAACTAAGGGATTATAGGAGTGTCACGAGCTGATATTTTAAAATTACATTTTTATAATATTGTACATTCGGTTGAATTGTGGTATATTTGATGCAGAGACTTTCAAGGTTGGAAGAAGAGGCAAGAAATCATATTGAGACTAGGAAAAGAAAATTTTTTGCTGAAATACTTAATGCGGTTCGGGAATTCCAAGTTAATATTCAAGCTTCTATAAAACGACGGAAACAAAGGAATGATGGTGTCCAGGTTTGAAAATTTCCTGTCCTTATACCTTTCTTCTCCTTCATCTATGTGTGCTAACTCCAACATAGAGTAGAGGCTAAAATATAACAAAGCATAGAACTGCTATTTCAAGATTGCTGTTGCTGAGCATTTTGAGGAAATAACAAAATATAGAGATGTTTCTTAGGGACACAACCATAGAAGTCGGATAATGATGTAGTAATTTAAACTGAAAATTGTAAGATTTAAGAATCAGTACAGAACTGCTAATTTCATATAGTTCTACACTTAATCAGCTACTAACTGTTGATATTATGCTCTGTTAAGCATGTTCAGGAGTTTTGGCTCAAGTTACACGCTGATATTGTTCAGGCATTTCAGAGAAACATTTTATATTCCAAGTTGAAATAGAATATTCCCTTTCTTTCACAGTGCCTGTGTCTGGGCAACCAAAGTGTACCTACTGTAGCTGAAACTTTACACTGCTGTAATATTTGCTTGGTGTGGTTAGAAAAAGGCTAGCGGGAGAGGAAATAAGGAGTACAGTAGGAAAGTTTATTCTTCCTAGGATAGGCAAGAAATTGAAGGCAGTTATGGATTTCCATTTTTTGTTGTATCCTGCAAGAAAGTGGAGGCGAATAATTGTTAGTTTGACCATTATAAATTCATACCCTTTTATGTTGAATTTTATTTATATATATTCATAAGTTAGTAGGATAGTGAAAAATATAGAAAAATCATCACATCATAATTGGCCTTATATTATCACCCTTCTGTCTTCCACTTAGTTATGAGGAAGATTTATTTGGTCTAGAGAAACAATTACCAAGCTTACTTCCCTATACTTTTTTTTTTCTCTGTTGAACAGAGGGAAAAACTGTCCTCTCGGTTCTTTTCTCTTGGTTTCCTTTTTCGGCTCTATCCCTCCTCAACTATATTTTTACCACATTGATTCTGTGTGTTGTATTCTTATTCCAGATATGAATAAGTCAAAGATAAATTTAATGCTAAAGTTTGAAGAATTTGTTGGGCTATTTTTTAGGTTGATTTATTTATTTATTTTATTCAATGAGTGTCTTGTTTTCATTTTTCATGATTTCAGGCATGGCATGGAAGGCAAAGGCAACGTGCGACACGGGCTGAGAAATTGAGGTTCCAAGCCCTAAAAGCTGACGATCAAGAAGCATACATGAGATTAGTCAAGGAGAGCAAGAATGAAAGATTAACCACACTTCTTGAGGAAACAAATAAGCTACTTGTTAATCTAGGCGCTGCTGTTCAACGTCAAAAAGATTCTAGACATTCAGATGGTATTGAAGCTTTGAAAGACTCTGACGATGATTTATTGGATTTGGATGCTTCAGAGAATGGAACTCCTCAAGATTCTCTTCTAGAGGATGAGACTGACAATATTGATTCGGATCGCAATGATGATTCTGGTGATTTACTGGAAGGTCAGAGGCAATATAACTCAGCTATTCATTCAATTGAGGAGAAGGTAAAGAGAACACTTGTTCTCTAAGCATGTTACGATTTACACTGATAAATATTTTTGCATATGCATATATTAATACGATGCTGGATATACGTATTGACTGCAAAATGTTGGTGGGATCTGATTTTAGATGTTGTTTGAAATATGACTTATCTTTTTACTTGGTATTGAATATGCAACAGACTTAAGTGACAAATTGATCAATAATCACAAAATCAGCATTTTTACTTGCTTTTTGGAGGGTCGAAATCTAACAGTTAGTTCTCCATGTTTGGCTAATTCCACCTTGATGGCTAGACTATCCTGTTATGCTCGAAGTTTGCATGACCTGTATGATTATGCTGATTTCTAACAAAATTTATTATGTACTGTATTATTAAGTGAGCTGCTAGTATGTTTTACCAGTGTCTCTTTTTATTCTTGTTTAAGTTTATGATATTGGAGATGGAAAGTTCCATTTTCCTTTAATTTTTCAGTTAGTCAGACTGCATGGTTGAATATAACCCAATTTATACATCACAGGTAACTGAGCAACCATCCTTGCTTCAAGGTGGGGAATTAAGACCGTACCAATTGGAAGGACTCCAGTGGATGCTATCCCTGTTCAATAACAACCTTAATGGCATTTTAGCTGATGAAATGGGATTAGGAAAAACAATTCAAACCATTTCCCTCATAGCTTATCTCATAGAGAACAAGAACGTATTGGGGCCTCACTTGATAGTGGCTCCAAAGGCTGTGCTGCCCAATTGGATCAATGAATTTTCAACCTGGGTGCCTAGGTAAGTACAACATACCTTTGTGCATGTGTATGTAATGTCAAGTATAAACACTAACATGAATTTCTCATCCAACTTATTGTCTTCCAGTATTGGGGCTGTTGTTTATGATGGACGTCCAGATGAGAGAAAAGCACTAAGGGAAGAGTATTTTTCAGAGAGAGGAAGATTTAATGTTTTGATCACGCACTATGATCTTATCATGAGAGATAAGCAATATTTAAAAAAGGTTCCCTGGTACTACATGATAGTTGATGAAGGGCATCGTCTGAAAAATCATGAGTGTGCTCTCGCCAAGACCATTGCTGGGTATGATGTTGCCTGAACTTGTATGGCTTGCTTCTTGTGATGTTGATTTTCTTGATTCTACTGATCTAGTATTCTTTGTGTTGGTTATGTTCTTTCTTGTATATCTTTCTTATTGATGTTCTTCTTTATGTTTATTCGTCCATTCTTCATTCTCAAATATCATGATTATTGCATATACAAAAGCTTTTTTTTATTTATCTTAGACTTGGCACTACTAAGTCATTGATAGGCTTTTAATAGCAAAATTATTTGTGGCAAATAGATTTTGTTTTCTGAGAAATCATTTTTGAAATTGTTATAAATTTTTGCTTGATGTTGCTGGTGATTCATTTGTTTAATCATTGTTTGAATAACAGCGCTGACAAAAGTAGTGTAATTAAGTGGAGTTCTCTTTCTTTTCTTTTTTCCCTTTTGGCATGTGGCTTTTATAGCTTGTTCTTTTGCTTCTCAAAAGGAATAAGAAATGTTCTATTTGGACAGTTTCATGTAAAAGTTTTATGATGTATTAAGATATTCTGCTTCTGTACTTTTTCCAATACAGATCTTTACAAATTTCCCCTTTCTCCATTAGATTTATATTATGAGTTTGTTATCTAGTGTTATCAGCCTACGAGGTTTACTAAATTGATCCTTAAATTTCTCCACATTTGTATATCCCATTTACACTCTTCCATGATTATTCTGATTCCTTGAAGATGTTTGATTTTATAATTTCTAGGATATTTTCTTTAAGAATATTAAAGTTCCCTGATCAGTTTTCAGCTATTTGCAGATATCAGATTCACCGTAGACTTCTGTTAACGGGTACACCAATCCAGAATAGTTTGCAGGAACTATGGTCCCTTCTTAATTTTCTCCTTCCTACCATTTTCAATTCAATTGAGAATTTTGAAGAGTGGTTCAATGCACCCTTCAAAGATCGAGGTCAGGTTGCTCTTACAGATGAAGAGCAGCTTTTGATTATCCGTCGTTTACATCAGGTAGGTGTTGCTCATATGGTTCGGATAATCTTTTTTCTTTCTTGATGGTTCTCCTTCTAAATGAATTACTTGGTTCTTAGGTTATAAGGCCTTTCATATTAAGGAGGAAAAAGGATGAGGTAGAGAAATTCCTTCCTGGAAAGTCACAGGTCATACTGAAATGTGATATGTCTGCGTGGCAGAAAGTATATTATCAGCAAGTTACAGATGTGGGCAGAGTCGGTCTAGGTACTGATCAGAAGTTACTATTTTCTTTCATCTTGAATTAAATCTGTTAATATTGTTTCGTTTGATAGAAAAATATATATTTATGTATCTAAAGGACTTTAGTTTTTGCATTATCCGTGAACCTCAAGATTTCAGTGCTTCATTCGCTACATTTAAGAACAAATACTTCGAACTGGGAAACAAAGTTGATTGGTTGGTACTCCCAGAAGAGTAGCTACGGCTACATTTCAAAACCATGTATAAGAATTATAAAATTCCATCTATTAGGTGATATCTTATGTCTATCCTTGTTCTTTGCTTTGTCTTCTAAAGGAAAAAAGCACCCTCTAGTATCCATGCTTATTTATCAAGTTGTCATAGTTCTTACTGACTAAGATAGTGAAATTTCGCAGGAACGGGGAAATCCAAGAGTCTACAAAACTTGTCAATGCAGCTCAGAAAGTGTTGTAACCACCCATATCTATTTAATATAGAATATAATATGTGGCGTAAAGAGGAGATTATTAGGGCATCTGGGAAATTTGAGCTTCTTGACCGCTTACTTCCTAAACTCCGCAGGTCTGGACATCGAGTTCTACTCTTCTCACAAATGACTCGACTCATGGACATTCTTGAAATTTATCTGAAACTCAATGATTTTAAGTTTCTTAGACTTGATGGGGCCACCAAAACAGAGGAAAGAGGGACACTGCTGAAGCAATTCAATGCTCCAGACTCTCCATACTTCATGTTTCTTTTGAGCACACGTGCTGGAGGACTTGGTTTGAACCTACAGACAGCAGATACTGTAATAATCTTCGATAGTGATTGGAATCCGCAAATGGATCAACAAGCAGAAGATCGGGCCCATCGTATTGGACAAAAGAAAGAAGTTAGAGTATTTGTTTTGGTTAGTGTTGGATCAATTGAAGAAGTAATTTTGGAACGTGCCAAGCAGAAGATGGGCATTGATGCTAAGGTCATCCAGGCAGGTCTTTTCAATACAACATCCACTGGTATGTTGCTCTAAAATTTCTTTGCATAGTTTTTTTTTTTTTTTTTTTTTTTCATCAGCTGTATCATGTTTTTAGGTATCAAAATGAATAGGAGCATATTTGACTGTTCAATGTATTCAAACTGCCTGCAGATTTTGTCATAGTATGTCTGTAGAATTGTTTGTCATGGTTGTCTAGCTTCTCCACCAGTTTTTGTTGCTTGCTGGTCTCTCAAGAATCTCTCTTTTGATTGCACTCCTAAATGAATTAGTGATATATTTTAAATTCAAATCCTTGTAACATTACATATATTGCATGCTTACATAACTCTTATGGAATGAGACCTACGGTTGCTGATCATGACGTTCCTTTCGACTGGATCAATTGAACACGATGTATTTGTTTTTCAGCTCAGGACAGAAGAGAGATGTTGAAGGAGATCATGCGAAGAGGTACAAGCTCTCTTGGAACAGATGTGCCGAGTGAGAGAGAAATCAACCGCCTTGCAGCCCGTTCAGATGAGGAGTATTGGTTGTTTGAGAAAATGGATGAGGAGAGGAGGCAAAAGGAGAATTACCGATCTCGACTCATGGAAGAACATGAAGTTCCCGAGTGGGTATACTCTAAACCTAAGGAAGATCAAAATAAAGGATTCGAGCATGAAAGCAGTGCCATCACAGGAAAGAGGAAAAGAAAAGAGGTGGTTTATGCTGATACATTAAGTGATTTGCAATGGATGAAAGCTGTGGAAAATGGACAAGACATATCAAAGCTTTCATCTAAAGGAAAGAGAAGGGACCATGCTCCAACGGAGGGCAATGAATCAGCTAGTAACAATTCAGGAATGGAGAGAAGGATGATGGATTCGAGGCGCGAAAGTACACCTATGGTGAGCGAGGGCACCAGTGAAGACACCTTTGGCTCCGCAACTAAGAGGGTGAAGTTTGATCTTGGAAATTCAGAAAAATTTGAATACCAGAGTGTCGACAAATCAGAACATCATGGCGTTCAGGGGAATAGTAGTTTGAACGGTCATTTGCTTACATGGAATACCCACAAGAAGAAGAGATCAAGCTATGTAGTCCCGAGCTCCTCGTCAGATTCAAGACAGAATTCAAATGGAAGAGGAAACGGTTGGACTTGATTTCTGATCCTGACTCCATATGCTAGATTCTCAACTGCTAGTTTGGCATGTTCTTGAGCTTCTCACAAGTATATCAGATCCATAACCAATTCTTTCTAGCATATCTTGTGTTTTCTTTTTGCCCCTAAAATTATGTATGTCACGCTATCCCCAGTTTAAGAACACGCCTTTTATATCGTGTATTATCATTTCTTAGTGTCTGAACAAGAACTTAATCGGACCATAACGGTTGCAAGACTTTTTTTTAACTGTGATGATGCTATATGAGAACCACAATTCAGAATAGGCGAATCGATTTATTCAGAAGCCGATGAACTGCTAGAAAAATAATAAAATGTATGCAGAGAAAATTATCTAATTAGGTCCACCTCAAATGGATCAATGTTAAGGAATACACAACAAATGAAACTCAAAATCTATTGGATGAAATCACTCTCCTCAAAAGGAGTGTTAATGAATGCAGATTCCAGATCTAGAAGTTGCATTGCACCGCTAGATTATAGTGTATTACAATACAATAAAAGATCATTTTCAACAATCGATCTGACTAAACACCTAGAAGAGTTCCCAAGAAGATTACCATAAAACCTAATATTACAGACTCTGGACATCTTAGGCTTCCATTAAATTTAACAGCCGCTGTCCTGCTCATGAAAAGTGAGAATTAACAGAACAGTTAATCCAAAATGCTGTCTACTACTCTTACAATTATTGAGATTGAGGTCCTGGATTAAACTAGAGCAACATATCCTACAAAGTAAAGATACCTCGGAAGATACACTTCATTTGTCGTCGCTAACTTCAAGATTCTGTAGCTTCGATTCCAATAATTCGTCATTGTCTTCACTCCCTCCAGATTCTTCTTCATCGTCCTCGTCTCCTCCTTCAGGGTCATTCTCATCCAAGGGCCCAAGCATGTCAGGAGATTTCTTAAATGTAGCCTTGAGTTCATCGATGCCTTCATCAGAAATTATATTTGAATTGATATTCAGCAGCTTGAACCCGGGTTTATTAATAACAGCTTGTGCCAAGGCTCGAGCCCCAGCCCTTCTTATATAATTGGTGCTCATATCAACTTCCTGAAGATGATCAAACCCTTCTTCCAAGGCTTTGCTGATTTGAATTGTTCCTTTGTCCTTGAGTTCATTCTCAGCCAAGTTCAACTTGGTAAGGTGAGGCTTAACCGAGAGACAAGCAGTAACAACTGGAGCAGCATCAGCTGTAATATCATTTCCAGCCAGCTCCAGAATTTCAAGTGATGGAGCAGATTCCTTAAGAGCATTTAATATAGCAATAGCGCCTTCATCTTCCAAGTTTAGATAGCTCAAGTACAACTCAGTAAGATCTGAGTACTTAGAAAGTGCTTTGCTCAGAGCAACTCCAGCTTCCACACCAAACATATTGTCTCGTAAGTCAAGCTTCTTTAAATGAGTACAAGTTTCAAGTGCTTCAGATAATGCAATTGCCCCTTCTGATCCTATCCTAGTAGACGAGCACCTAAAATCCTCTAAATGAGGAGACCACTTGACAACCTCAGAGATAGCCAGTGCTCCTTCATCTCCAGTCATGTTATTGTGAAACTGAAGAACCCTAAGCTTCTCTGTAGAAGGAATTAATTCACAAACTGCACGTGCTGCCTCCTCAGATATACCATCATTCATTAAGTAGAGTTCCTCGAGGGAACGCTGTGATTTCAGGAGGGCCCCGAAGGCCCTAACACCTTTCTCACCCAAAGCATTATTTGAGAGGTTGAGAGACTTCAAAATGCTACCTTCCAGAGCGGCCGCAAATATATGCATGACTTCAAGGGCTTCTGCCTCTGGTCTGCCAGCTATAAAATCAGACAAGTCAACTTCTTTCAGCTGATCCTTGACAGACAGCAGAATGGGTTCAGCAACTTTAGCTGCTCCTAAACCAAAGCTTCTATTGCTAAAGCATATATTGGTGTAAGAATTTCCAGGCTCTTTTAATGGCCTTAGAATCTCCTCAGCCTCGTCTGCCTCAATAAAAGCACGTTGTCCTTTTGATATATCAAAAAGGATCTCCTTAGGAACACCAGTTACTTCAAATGTTAATATCTCTCTATTCCCATTAATTGTGGAACCTCGCTTCAAAGCTTCAAGCAAGAGTTTGCTGCACTCTCGGGCATAAAGCTGCACAGCAGAACTTCCATCACCATCAGGCTCCTCTTCATAGTGCTTGGTTGCGACAAGGAAAGAAGATTCCTCAATCACTTTTGCATTCTCTTCAGCATCTTTCTGGCCCAACACACCATATCGCTGGGTGAAAATGGACTTAGATGTGAGATTATTTGTCATTCGTTCCACAAGCATCTTTCGAGTGTTGTCGCTTGGAGGCCACAACTTAATTGAAAAAGGACGGCGTGGTGGATTCAACAGTGAAGAATCCATTGCAACAAAAGTTCCTGCATAAGAACAGACAACAACTAATTAACAAAGGAAATGAAATGTATAAGTGACAATAAACTACTAAATCAAACTCAAAGAACACGCAGAAAAATTATGTCATTTATTACTAACCAGCAAAAAAATTATGAGAATCACATCTAGAACCATTTCAAATTGTTAAACATTCAATAAGAACTACAAGAACTACGTCAACACAATTCTATCTTAGAAACATATATCACATTGACACCATGAATATACTTGCCATCAAGAACACTTTAGATAGCAAAAATATTAAACAAACAAACACAAAAGCACAGGGTAGCATTAGAGTTCTCAAGCTTCTAGTAATTGGGATTTATTAATGAGGTATCCGTACTTCACACATTCCATCTATTTACCCCCTTTTTTTCCTACAACAAATCTCTCCGAAATCTCAAAAATAAACAGCTAACAAATACATTTCATTCAGAACCAAGAGCCTTAAACATACACTAATTTTCAAAGAAGACAATTGAAAAAACTAGTCCAAACAACTGCAAAACCACATTTTACAAGTAAATGACTACTTCTACGGGAAACGAGTACAACTAAGCATAATAACCAAACCGACTCTATAATACACAAAGACACTTCAGATCTGATACGAAACGGTGTAAATGAAGAGAGAACGACAAAGCATATTCGATTACCAATAAAAACCTAAAAAGGAAAAGAGAGAGAAAAGAACGAAACGAACCTCTTCCTGTGTCGAGGATTTGGCGTGAGGTCGGAATCTGACACTGGTGAGAGGAGGAAGGAGCGAAGGGGGTGAGAGAGGGTTTATAGTTCTAGAGAGAGAGATAGTGGAGGGAAATGGAGAGTGAAGTTAAAAAAAGAGATGAGTGTGACGAGGCTAGGTTTTTGGATTTTCAATCTTTCAATTTCAAAACACGCCAAATTTCTTCCTGTTTGGAAACGCTGCTTGCTGATGCTATGCATACCCTTCCTCGGGAACAGATTAGATTCCTATCCGATTTACTTTCTCAATAAACATTTAAAAATATTTTTATTAATCAAAAAGTCATGCTATTTTTTTTTTAGGAAAAGATTATATTCTATTAAAATTAATTTTAAATAATATTATTGCGATACATTAGCCAACTAGCATTAGCCAATTTCTACTTCGATGATTTAAATTACCAGTGCACTTGAACACTTTAATCTCAATATCAACCAAGTGCATTTTTAAAATGTTGAATTCAAATACCAATCCTCCGCGTAATGAACAAAGTGGACCCAAACTTGCCCGTGAAGTGGGCCAAAAGATTGGCCTATTATTTTGCAGACACTATTTTTTAAATGGGCCACAGAGATATTTCCAGCTATCATCAGTATACATATGCTATTTTTTATGCTATTGATTTGCCGAAACTCTCATAATATTAGGGTGAGAATTCAGTTAACCGAAACCCAAACCGAACCAAAAATTTAATTTTTAGTTAACTCTTCGAATTTTGATAATCGAATATCGAACCGAAAATAAAACGGTTAACTAAAAACTGAAACCGAACTTTTGCGGTTAAACGAATTATTAACCGAAAATTGAATAATTAACCGAAAAAATTATATTTTTTTAAAATAATTAAATTTTTAAAATAAATTTTAAGATAAAACACCAAATTTTTTAATAAAATAACTTAAAAGCAAATATATTGACAATATATCTACTTATTTCTTATAAATAATTAATTTTTTTAATAAACTTTAAGATAAAATCCTTAAAAATAGAAATTTTGCTTAAAAATTCGATTTTTGGTTAACCGAAACTTTCCAATACCGAAACCGAAAAACCGAACCACAATTTTCGGTTAACCAAACCGAACTAACCGAAAACCGAAAATATACATATTTTCGGTTAACCAAACCGAAATTTTTTTCGGTTATCAGTTCGATTTCGGTAAAAATCGAAAACCGTTCTCCCCTACATAATATAGTATAAGGAAAAGGATTGGGATAAAAGTTTTGTATAAGAATTAAGTTATCCATAAATTGTATTTGGCTTGTAATAATATAAAAAATATAATAGGATTACAAAATACTAAACTTATATTTGGTATAATCAATAAGTAATAGGATAATAGTATGAATGACTAAAATACCCACAAATTTGACAAGTAATAAAACAGTTATTTACGCATTATAAATAAATAAATATAATATAATATAATAAAAATATATTAATAATTTTTTAAATAAAAATGTATTAGGAATAATCCTAAAAAATTTATGAGGGTTTCATAAATTTCTAAAAAAAAAACCTCGTAATTTTTTTCCTGATTGCCACTTAATTGTCAGTCAGCGTTCAATTTACTATTCTTATTATTTTGACTTTTTTCTATAAGGATAATTTGGTCATTCTACATTTTATTTTTTAAAAAAATTTAAACAATTATTAATTCAAAATTAAAAATAAAAAATATATTAAAAATAGAAATTTTAAATAATATAAAAAGTAATTTGATTATTTCAATTTTTTAAAAGAATAATTTGAAACCCTTTCGGTTTTGTTTTTTTTATTATCCGCAGATTTTTATTTTATTTTAAATTTTATAATAATATGATAAACATCTATTTTAAATTTTATAATAATATAATAAAGATCTAATACGAAATCTAATACGGAAAGAACAAAAGAACGTGATATTGTATAAGATATTGTTATACTATCTTATACTATAAACCATGTGATAAATTGAAGAGGGTTCGCTAGAAATCGTATAAATATTATTTAAAATTAAAAAATAAAAAAGTCTTGGAAGATGAAAATTAGTAATAGATCTTTTCCTCATGTCCTTAATTGCGCTGGTATTTCTTAAAGATATTTTAATTTTGATAAGTAGCAAATTTCTGAGCAAGAGGATTTATTAACAATGCATTACCATTACGACTAGATTCTACGTAACTGTATATAGCACAGCAAACGATATCTGAACATTAGTACAGTGAGAAGTTTCTAAACCCAATTAGATGTTTCAAACGGTCCAATTGAGCTCTCACACAATCACCACGATGAAAGTTTACATTTTAGGGGAAACTGTAACACCGGATCTCATAATCACCATTCTAAGTTATTTGAACCCATATAGAGATCACCAACACCACAATGAAAGTTAACATTTTAGGGGAAGCTATAACACCAGATCTCGTAATCACCATTCTAAGTCATTTGGACCCATATAGAGATCACCAATACACATCCAAACAATTAGAAGGATTATTCGGAAAACCAAACTACAAACACAAATAGCTGAACTCGATAAACCACCACAGCCATAATAAGTCTAAAATTGCTCAGGAAACTATCCAGGTAGATTAAACTCAATCATGAACCAAATAGACGTAGTAAAATCTATGTGATTAAAAAAGATCATAAATCTCATCATGAAGAGACAAGCACTCAGGAATATCATTAACTGGGAACAAGAATTCAAGCTAGACTTCAATACTAGTTCCAGAGAACAAATTAAGACACCCACACCCAAACTGCTTAAATCCAGTGGTATATAAGCTGTTTTCACCTGCATACAGAAAACTAAGCAGGCCCAGAAAGAAGTCACCTACTCAAGTCTAGGTAGGTACATACCTAATATTCAATTTTTCCTAAGAATTGCATTCAGTGTTCTATGGGCATTGGTGTATATTGTAAAAGATAACCAGAACTATCATCAAAACTGAGAATTCATTTGAACCTATAACATTGTGATGAATTCTAAGGAAATAGATATATTTTAATTGACCCTATTACATTGTGAAGCAATTGTAGCAGATTCTACCAATCAGAGACAGCAACAGGGACAATGAAACTAAAATTAGTCTCCCAAACACGATCTAACAATATCAAAGACAGACAAACCCTCAACACTAAAACAAAATTCAGAGAAACTCTCAACCCAAAGTAAATAAGAATAGAAGTAACACCAAAGTCGATAACCAAATATAATCCAGAAGCAAAAACACTTTAATAACTACTCAATTCATCAAAACAAAATATATAATCCAAAACTAAACATTCATTAGTAACCACAGTAATAAGCAGTACTAAACAGTCTCAAACATTTCAATATCTTAAAAGTAATACGGAAAAAAGAACAACAAAAAACCACCTCTCGCCATATCTGTTGTTGGTAGTGTTTCTTCAACGGTAAGACTTCTGGAATCTGGCTCTGGCTCCGCGTCCTCCGAACTTCTTAGGCTCGCAGCGCCTGGGATCAGCAACAAGCAAAGTCCTATCATATCCAACTAAGATGTCCTTGATCTCCTTCTTCGTCTGCTCATCCACGTACTTCTGATAGTAAGCCACAAGTGCTTTAGCGATACTCTGCCTGATGGCGTAGATCTGCGACGTGTGTCCGCCTCCCTTGACTCTGATCCTCATGTCCACTCCAGCAAACCGGTGGCGACCGAGCAAGAGGATTGGCTCGTATGCCTTGAAGCGGAGGATTTCTGGCTCCACAAGCTCAATAGGACAGCCATTGATCTTGATCAGTCCATGGCCTTCCTTGCAATGAGTGACGGCAACGGCCGTCTTCTTGCGTCCAAAGCACTGGACTGATTTCACAGTCGGAGGCGCTATAGTTGCCATGATTTGAGTTTCTGCGCGAACGGCTGGAGTTTAGGGTTTGCTCCAAGCTGTGACGACTTTAAAACCTAGAAGAAGCACAAATGTTATGATGGAGAATTATATAGTGTTTGAGAGTAGGGTTTTACAATGGACGGTTGGGATTGAAAGAGCTCTGTTGTAATTACTGGGCCTTTATCATTGGACCATGTTTGTGAAAACACAGAGCCCAACTATGCTAAAGAAACCTGTTTCCATTCTGAATGCAGCAAGTTTTGTGCATAATTTGATTGCTTTAATCTAGTCTGTACATGGATAAGTTAACGGAACTTCAATGGGATTCACTAATTTTTACTTATAGATTATGATTAGACTATGTTATTTATAAATTTTAAATGTGAATTCAAATTTTATAAACTAAATATTTTTTCTGAAAATTTTATAAATTATTTTTAAAAGTTATTTTATTGTTAATTTTTTTTAATAAAGATAATATCGGTAAAATTTCTTTCTAATTTTGTACCATTATATACATTTGCATAATTGAGCAATTAGAAATTTAATATATGAAAATAATAATTTTTAAAAAATTATATATATATAAATTACAAATAGTTAATAAAATAAATATTAAAAAAAAATCGAAGCATCAATATTTAATTTTAAAAAATAAGTAATATAATATATTTTATTGTTTAAAATAAAATTTTTTTTTTTTTTATTAGTTGATAAAAATTAATTAATAAATATTCATATTTTAAATTTACTCATTTTTTTAATATTCAAACTATTTAATTTTTTCTTATTAATTTTATAAAAATATTTAGAAAAAAGTAAAATCACTAAATTAATTTGTTTGTAAAAAATTTTATTGCTGTGCAAATTACTACAAAAATTTTGTTTTAAAATACTTTTTTAGAAGCATTATTGTGTTTTGTTGGTTAGGTTATATGTAGTATAGTATTATTTTGATATTTTTTTTTAAAAAATGTGTTTAAATACAACTGTAAAAATAAATAAAATAAAATTGTAATTCCGATTGATCGGGGTTATAGTAGGAAATTTTATAGATTATATCCTCGTAGAAAAGTATACTCATATAATAAATAATAATAATAATCTTTCAAGTGACTGCAATTGATCTGTCGCCTCTCTCTCCCATTATGGGCATGTGTTACATCCCTAGTACGGATTATAGGCAATAAGGGTGGATGCTGGGCATAGTGAAGTGGCCCAAGTTTAGGAAGTGTGCGACAGTTTCTGTGCAAGAGAAAATTCATCCATGTAGCGCACTAGCTGGAGCATTGAGGCGTGAGAAGTTAGGATTGTGAGGCAGCTTGCAATCCGGCAGAAGGAATAATATGAGGGGCATTTGTGCATGATGAGCATAATCTCATAGACAGCAGATGCAGCCACTGTAGAGAGAATGGGCTACAAACATGCACTGTGAGTTAGGTACATGGTCACGCATACGAGCATGATTAGGAGCAAGCATAGCATGGGGCAAACAATTGACATTTGGCACCATGTAGGCATGAAAAACAAGCAACCAAGCTAACCGAACTAACATGTGACAAACTGCATGACTAGGAGTTGACCATGATTTTGAGCATTGAGAGAGAATGCAAGTTGAATGGGCACACGGGGCAAGAAAAGTGGGCAACTTTGGTGAGCTAACTAAGCAACATGACTGGACGTTAGGGCAATTGGCTAACTGGGGGCTAAGCAAATGGCTGCCAAATACAGCTTATTGGCTAAGGAAGCAAAGATTGAAGATTTAGTCAAAACCTTTCCTCAAAATGTGGGAAGTGGGGAAGAGGAAACCTAGTATCATGCCACTATCCTAAGAAAATGGAAGTGGAAATAAAGTGGTTGAGGTGGCACAAATAGAAGCTGCCACATCACCTCCTCCATGTCTATTTTTACCTTTAAGACCACCTATAAAATGAGGAGTCCTTCATTTGGTGAAATATAGAAAAAAAAAAGAAACACATTGCAATCAATAAGAACTTCTTAGCATTTAAACACAAAAGAATGTGTGGGAAATTTGTAGTGAGAGGCTTATTACTATTTTTCCTTTGTATGCTCAATTGAGTTTGTCTTGTAAAGCAATTTTGGACCAATAAAAGAGTTTTTGTTGAGACCGATTCTCACGTAAATATATTTTGCTTACTTTGTGGTTACTTTATTTTTTTATTTCGCATTTGAGAGTAGGCTGACTTGGTGACAGACTTTCAAATGTCGCACACTTGCTAGGGAATTTTCCTAACGAACCTCAGGGGGTGTGACAACTGGTATCAGAGCGTGGTTCAATTTTCAACAAGAACGGATCCTTGTTGGACAAAAGCTATAACTCTGTTGATGTTAAAGAGAAATTGGCTAGGCTGGAATGTTTGGTTGGGGAAGGCCAACCAGGTCAACATAGGACGAATTATGCTAAAAGAATTATACAACTACATAGTCTTTATCGAGATTTCGAGGCAATCGTGATGGAGAAGATCACAGCTTTGAAAGTGGACCATACGGGTGTAAATTAAGGTATGGTGAGAAAATCCAAATCATGAAGGATGTACTTGTTGTGTTGCGTAGAGTGGTGCACATGCACGAAGCGGGTGAAGGCAACCATGCTCGAGCCAAAATCAAGGTCCCAAAGCCAAAGAAGTTTGAAGGAGTGCAAAGCGCCAAGCAGCTGGAAAACTTCATTTGGGACAAGAAGCGGTACTTCAAGGCTGCCAAAATATTAGAGGTTTAGCGTGTTTCAATGATAACCATGATCTTGGCAATGGATGCTAAGCTGTTGTGGCAGGCTAGGACGGCGGACGATCTTCTTAGTGTGGGATGCCAGAACATTGACACATAGGAGGCACTTAGGAATGAGCTGAGGGAGCAGTTTCTTCCACACAACACTACGTGGATGGCTAGATAGTCTCTTCGCAAGCTCAAGCTGACGAGGTATGTTAGAGAATACGTCAAACAGTTCTCATTAATAATGCTTGACTTCACAAGCATGTCGGAGGATGATAAACTTTTCAACTTTCTTGTGGAGTTACAATCTCAGGCACAAGTAGAGCTCTGAAGTCCCTACCACAATCGCCGCGGTAGAAGCCTCGGTGGACATCCATCACTCATCTTTTAGCACATCAGACCAATGCAAGGTTGGTGATAATGGAAAAAAAATGAGGGCAAAGACATTGATTCGAGGGAAAAAATATTTTTAGTGGGATCACGAAGGAGCCATATTCTTCGAAGAGATTCGGGGGTTGTGTTTATGCGAGGGATCGCATCTGGCCAGAAACTGTCCTCGAAAAAGGAAGCTGCATCCGCTTACTTGTGAGGCGAGTAAGGAGTAAGATGGGGACACACTGAGGTGTATCTTAATGCAAGTCATTCAAGCTTTGTAGAGTGGCAAGAGGAAGCGCATTTCAAACATATATTATCACGCTAACTTAACAGTGGACGAGTTAGTTGATGGCATGGTAATTTCGGCGTTAGTAGACACTGATGCTATGGTGAATGTTATCTCATGGGAGGAAGCAGGCACTTTGGGCAAAATAGACAGACAACAAAACGTTCCTTGGTAGTAGCTAATGGAGAACACATGCAGGTACGGGGTGCTTGCGTGACCAACTTAACTACGGGGCATGACACAAAGAAGTCAAATTCTTAGTGGTCATTAGGATTGACAGAGATCTCATCTTGGGGTATGACTTTTTAGCACAGGTCAAGGCAGTGCGGTCTATGCCTGGTTGAATGGGATCATGGTTATGGACGACGCGTGTCCATACATTGTGAATGGACGAAAGAACCGACCTTTTCAAAAGCCAATCACTTTGAAATTTGAGCAAAGACTTCCGATTACTGATCCAAGAGTAAAAATAAAGCCTCCTTTATTGAGTATGATGAGGAACCTGGGTGGTTAAACGAGACATACACGCCATCGTCGAGGGCGACGATATATTTTGGTTGGTGTAGTTTGCTATATCACTGGCAGGAACCATAGGCAACAAGGGCGGATGCTAGACTTGGTGGGGGTGGTCTAAGTCTAGAACGCATACAACAGACTGCGTGTAAGAGGAAATCCATCCATGTAGCGCACTGATGGGAGCATTGGGGTGTGAAGAGCTAGGAATCGTGAGGCGCCTAGCAATCCGACAGAGAGAATAATATAAGGGGAATTTGCGCATGATGAATGCAACATCATCAGCAGCAGAGGTAGCCTAATATAGATAGAATGAGCTACAAATATGTGATGTGAGCTAGGTGCATGACCACGCATGCGAGCAACAGATTGCGAGCATTATTAGGACCAAGTGTAGCATGGGGCAAGCAAGAGACGTCTTGGCACCATGTAGGCATTAAAAATAAGCAACCAAGCCAAGATTGGGCGTGCAAACCAAACCAATATGCGACGAACTGCATGACTATGAGCTGATCGTGACTTTGAGCAGCATTGAGGGAGAATGCAAGCTGAATGGGAACACGGGGCAAGGAAAGTGGGCAACTTGGATAAGCTAACTAAGTAGCATGATTGAGTTGGGCAATTGGCTAGCCGAGGGTTAGCTAAAGGGCTGTCTAATACAGCTTGTCGACTAATGAAACAAAGCTTGAAGATTTAATCAAAACCCTTCCTCAAAATGCGGGGAGTGGGGAAAAGAATACCTAGTCTCTTGCCAATATTATAAGAAAATGGAAGTGTAAGTTAAGGAGGAGAGAAAGTGATTGAGGTGGCACAAAAAGAAGCTTTCACATCACTCCATCATATTCTAATTTTACCCTTAATATCACCTATAAAAGGATGAATCCTTTATTTGGTGAAAGACAACAGGCAGAGAAACACAAAGCAATTAAGAAGAGCTTTTAAGCATTCAAACACTAGAGAGTGTGAGGGAAATTTGTAGTGAGAGAGCTTATTACTATTTCTCCTTTATATACTCGATTAAGCTTTGTTTTCTAAAGTAAATTTCGAGCAATAAAATAGTTTGTTGTTTGGTAGTGGAGACAGACTCGCACGTAAATCTATTTTACTTATTTTTTGATTGCTTTATTTTCTTACTCTGCATTTGAGAGTAGGCTGACTTGGTGACTGACTTTCAAGTGTCGCATACTTATAAAGATTTTTCTAGAAAAATATACGAGTGTTTATAAGTCGAATAGATTTGAGTGACTCACCATGTTTAGTTAGAGACATAATTGTCTCACGGTAATAGGTCTAATTTTGATTTGTTGTATGGTGGTGTGCATATAATTAAGAATAAATAAACAAACTCAAAAAATTTATTGAAAATGTTAATTCGAACATAAATTAAAATAAATTTGTAGTCAAATAATACTACATTTAAATAATTTTTATATAAGTTAAATAATTAAAAATTACTGACAAATTAGTAATAAATTTAAATATACATTATATATGTATATATAATAATTTAAATTATAAATATAATTACCGTAAATAAATTTAATTTACATAGTTTTACTAACATGATATATTTATATTAAAATAAATATTTTGTTAAAAATATTTTAAATGAATTGAGTTTTATTTATATTTGAATTTAAACTTAAATTTTGATCAAATGAGTTGAATATATATGAATTTAAGTTTGAATATAATTCTGGATATATATTAAAAATAAAATAAAATAAAAATTTATAAACTATATTTTTAATTATTATTTTTAACATAGTATATTTATATTAAAATAAATATTTTATTAAAAATATTTAAATAAATTGAATTCCATTTGTATCTTAATTTATAATTTCAAATTTTAGTTTTATATGAGTTGAATACACTTAAGCTCGAATATATTTTTAGTTACATTACATATATTAAAATAAAATAAAATAACAATTAAAAAAATCCTTATTTAACAGGTCACATAATGGACTAGAGCACTTCATGGGCTGACCACGAATGGCAATGGATTGGGCCAATTATCTCATTGGACTGGACTAGACAGACGAAACTATGGTTTGACCTGCAACTGGTGTTTTCTACCGTCCGATTGCATTTGGAAAGAAATACAAATACAGTTGTTGTTTTCTTTATCGAATGCAAGTAGATGGGGCCATCCAGCAATTTAAACCATTGTCTGTCCAATATCAATCTATCAAACTCAACTCAAGTCTCTCATACAAGATCTACTAATCAAATCCTTATTAGACCATGAAAGCTATGTCGGAACTTACCATACGAATCAACTTTTTTTTTCTTTTTTTTTCTTTTTTTAAATTTTTTTTCTTAACTGCCATAAGTTGATAGTATGCTTCAATAACTTCAATTGATTTTATCCCAAGTTTAAGAAATTCGATGGATGCAATGCAAAGTTACTTAAGTTTAAAACTTACCATAATCCTTAATATTTGAAAAACATCTTTGCATGTCGGCTGATTATTCATACAATTGATTATCTAATAAAATAAAATTTGATGGTAAAAAAATATCATTAGAATTTTATAATAGCCTAAAGTAATACTATAAAATAAATAAAAATGTATTAATTTGTTAGGATGCCTTGAATCATAAAGAATTCTAAATTATTTGATTCACTAGGAATCCTTTTTGGAAGGAAATTCTATTTTGGTTTTTGGATATATTTCCTATTTGCTAGTTTTTCTAATTTGAGGAGATTTGTTTTTCCCAATTGTTATGGTTTACTTTTCCTTATTGGAAAGAAACTATTAGGAAAGTGGGTTTTGTGATCACTATAAATAGAGGCGTCTCACAAAGAAGAAAGCATCCAGTTCTAAAGAGAATTTCACATTGTGAGTGTGGGAAACACATTCGAGAGTTAGGGGTTTTAGTTTGGGTGCCTTAGGTTGTGAGATTTGAGTGTAGCCTTTTGTGGCTATTTTGTGTGATATCTTGTAATCCCTTTGATCATTATAGTGGATTGTTATTCTCTTCCTTCGTGGAGTAGGCATATTGCCGAACCACGTTAAATCTCTTGTGTCTCTTTCTACTTTCCATACTTTGTTGTTCTGTTTCTACTCTGGTTGGTGCTATTCTGTCTCCTCTATTCCTAACAAACTGGTATCAGAGCATAAGTTGGGTTTAGTCATGGCATCAACATCATCAACAAAGTTTGATATCGAGAAGTTCGATCGAAACATGAGTTTCGCTATGTGGAAAGTCAAGATGAAAGCAATTCTGACACATCATGGATTGCAGAAGGCGCTTTTGAAGAAAGAAGAATTTCCTAAATCGTGGGATGAAGAGAAGATGGTGGAGATAGATGAGAGAGCATTATCCATGATCCAATTGTGTTTGTCTAATGAGGTTCTGAGAGAGGTTATCGATCAGAATACTGCAAAAGGATTATGGGATAGATTGGAGGCTCTATATATCACAAAGAATCTCACTACAAAATTGATCGCCAAGCATCGTTTATACACCCTGTCGATGGCAGAAGGTACGTCCATCAAGTCTCATATTGATGAATTCTCTTCTATTGTAATGGATCTATCTAACATGGACATCAAGTATGAAGATGAAGATCAAGCCCTCATGTTACTTCATTCTCTACCTCATTCTTTCAAGAACTTTAGAGAGACGTTGATCTATAGTAATACTTCTCTAAAGTTGGAAGACGTCAAATCGGCACTTTATTCGAAGGAGTTATTTGATAACCAGATGTCCAAAAACCGAGCAGATCATCCTGCTGAAGGTTTAATGGTTAGAGGAAGACCCGAATCTAGAGAATCTGGTAAAAATCGCTCTAGATCAAAATCAAAGTCCAAGTATGTGGTTTGCCATTATTGTAAGAAGAAAGGACACATAAAAAAGGATTGTTGGACTCTTCAGAAAAAGAATAAAGAAAATAGTCAACAATCAGAGAAACCTCCAGAAGTCAGTGTTGTGCAAGATAAGGATGAAGACTGTGATGTCTACACAGTCATTGATGATAATACTAGATCTGATCAAGGGTGGATTATTGATTCTGCGTGCTCATTACATATCTGCCGGCAAAGAGAATGGTTCACTTCTTTCGAGGAATCCGAAAGAGGTGTTGTGTTAATGGGCAACGACCAACCTTGTAAAGTTTCTGGTATTGGTTCTGTGAAGATTAGGATGCATGACGGCGTGATTCGAACATTGGTAGACGTTCGGTATGTTCCTGATATTAAGAAAAACTTTATCTCATTATCTGCTTTAGATGATACTGATTGCAAATTCACTGGTGAAGGTGGAGTTCTGAAGATTAGTAAAGGTGTGCTGGTAGTTATGAAGGCGAAGAAATTTGGTAGGTTGTATTATCTGATGGGGTCTACTGTTATGGGTTCCGCCTCTGTTTCTTCTACAAGCGAAACAGATACTATGAAGTTGTGGCATATGAGACTTGGACATATGAGTCAGAAAGGCATGACAATGCTGAGTAAGAGGGGTCTTTTGGGTGATCGGAATATATCCAATTTGGAGTTTTGTGAGCATTGTGTCTTCGGCAAACACAAACGAGTCAGCTTCAGCACTGGAATACACAAAACTAAAGGTACGTTGGATTATATTCACTCTGATCTTTGGGGACCATCACGTGTTGCATCAAAAGGTGGTTCAAGTTACATGATGACATTGATTGATGATTTTCAAGAAAAGTCTGGTATTTTCATGAAGAATAAGTCTGAGAGATTGGAAGGCATTAGTTGAAAAGCAGACTGGAAAGAAAGTTAAGCGCTTGAGAACTGATAATGGGTTGGAGTTCTGTAGTGGGGAATTTAATTCATTCGGCAAAAAAAGAGGGCATAGTGAGACATCTCACAGTTAGTGGGACACCCCAACAGAATGGCGTAGCCGAACGCATGAATAGAACCCTTTTGGAAAAGGTTCGTTGTCTGCTGAGTAATTCTGGATTGACGCAAGATTTTTGGGCAGAGGCTGCTGCGACAGCTTGTTACTTGGTGAATCGTTCTCCATCCGCGTTAATCGAGTGTAAGACTCCTGAAGAGGTATGGTCTGGTAAACCTGCTAATTATTCTGAATTGCGGATATTTTGATGTCCTGTTTATGTTCATTCGAACAATGGAAAGTTAGAACCTAGGTCAAAGAAGGGCATATTTTTGGGTTATCCGAATGGTGTGAAGGGATACAGAGTTTGGCTTACTGATCCAAAGACACCAAAATCCATAATTAGCAGAAATTGCATCTTTGATGAGAATACCATGCTTCATCCAAATAAGGAAAGTGTTAGTTCTGACACTAAGGTGGAAGAGTTCTGAGAAGGAGAACAAAGAGATGCAAGGTATTAGGGTGGAGTCTCCATCCGAAAATCATGAAAAGCCAAATGAGATAGAGACTGAAATCATTGCCAGAGGAAGGCCCTTAAGAGAGAGACGAATGCCTTCGAGATTTGATGATTATATTACCATAGCTTATGTCGCTGCACAAGAAATCGAAGGATCTGATGACCCAATCACATATAGTGAAGCCGTCTCGAGTGATGATTCTGGTAAGTGGTTGGTGGCTATGCAAGAAGAGGTGGAGTCTCTTCATAAAAATAAAACTTGGGAACTAGTAAAGCCTCCTATTGAAAAGAAGATCGTTGGATGTAGATGGGTCTACAAGAAAAATGAAGGCATACCTGGGGTCGAGAAAGCAAGATACAAGGCACGTTTGGTTGCAAAGGGCTATAGTCAGGTGCAAGGTATTGATTTCAACGATGTTTTTTCACCTGTTGTTAAACATAGCTCTATTCGTGTTTTGCTTGGTTTAGTTGCTATTCATGATCTCGAGTTAGAGCAACTAGATGTGAAGACTGCGTTTTTACATGGTGAACTTGAAGAGACCATATACATGTCTCAGCCAGAAGGTTTTAAAGTTGAAGGAAAAGAAGACCATGTTTGTCTACTCAAGAAGTCATTATATGGCTTAAAGCAGTCACCTCGACAATGGTACAAGAAGTTCCACTCGTTTATGATGGTGCATAGTTTCACAAGGAGTCATTCTGATAGCTGTGTTTACTTCAAAAAGTTATCTGATGATTCATATATCTATCTACTCTTATATGTCGATGACATGTTAATTGCTGCCAAGAATAAGTCTGAGATCAACAATTTGAAGAATCAGTTGAATGGTGAGTTTGAGATGAAAGATCTAGGAGGAGCAAAAAAAATTTTGGGAATAGAGATTAAGAGAGATAGAGCTGCCGGTAAAATTTACTTAACTCAAAGAAGCTTCATAGAGAAAGTTGCTGAGCGTTTTGGGATGAAAGACGCAAAACCGGTAAGTACTCCATTAGCTTCTCATTTTAAGCTTTCTGCTGATTTGTCACCAAAAACTGATGAGGACATAGAATATATGTCACAAGTTTCCTACTCTAATGCTGTTGGTAGTATCATGTATGCAATGGTGTGTACTCGTCCCGATATCGCACATGCTGTTAGTTTAGTTAGCCGTTACATGGCTAATCCTGGAAAACAACATTGGCAAGCTGTGAAGTGGATATTGAGATATTTGAAGGGTACTACTCATGTTTGCTTGGAGTTTGGTAAAGACAAAGGGAATGTTGTTGGTTACGTTGATTCGGACTATGCCGGTGATCTTGACAAAAGAAGATCGATTACTGGATATGTCTTTACTCTTGGAGGTTGTGCAATTAGTTGGAAGGCTACTTTACAAGCGACTGTTGCTTTGTCAACAACAGAGGCCGAGTATATGGCCATGGTTGAGGCTGTAAAGGAAGCAATTTGGTTGAGAGGATTGGTTGGTGAACTCAGCGAAGATTTGAAGGTGACGACAGTCAGAGTGCGATTCATCTAGCAAAGGATCAAATGTTCCATGAACGCACTAAGCACATAGACGTCAAGTACCACTTTGTTCGAGATGTGATTTCTGAAGGTAAGATTACGGTTCAGAAAATTGGTACTGAAAAAAATCCTGCTGATATGATGACCAAGTCCTTATCTACAATCAAGTTCAAGCATTGTTTGAGCTTGATTGGAATTTGTGATCGTTAAGATTCCCTTACGGGATACAAGGAAGAGGAAGACAATTTGAAGTTTGTTTATGGGTCAAGGTGAAGATATAATTGATAGTGATCAAAGAAAGAAGATTCAGAAAAGTTGAGGTGATTCAAGTCAAGGTGGAGATTTGTTAGGATGCCTTGAATCATAAGGAATCCTAAATTATTTGATTCACTAGGAATCCTTTTTGGAAGGAATTTCTATTTTGGTTTTTGGATCTATTTCCTATTTGCTAGTTTTTCTAATTTGAGGAGATTTAATTTTCCCAATTGTTATGGTTTACTTTTCCTTATTGGAAAGAAACTATTAGAAAAGTGGGTTTTGTGATCACTATAAATAGAGGCGTCTCACAAAGAAGAAAGCATCCAGTTCTAAAGAGAATTTCACATTGTGAGTGTGGGAAACACATTCGAGAGTTAGGGGTTTTAGTTTGGGTGCCTTGGGTTGTGAGATTTGAGTGTAGCCTTTTGTGGCTATTTTGTGTGATATCTTGTAATCCCTTTGATCATTATAGTGGATTGTTATTCTCTTCCTTCGTGGAGTAGGCACATTGCCGAACCACGTTAAATCTATTGTGTCTCTTTCTACTTTCCATACTTTGTTGTTCTGTTTCTACTCTAGTTGGTGCTATTCTGTCTCCTCTATTCCTAACAAAATAGTTTATATAAAAATATATTTTTAAAAATAAAATAATCCATTTAATTTTTTTTAAATCAATATAATAATTTAATTAATTATATATGAAAATTTTATTTAAATAAATTTATTTAATTGAATCGTCCTATCATTTAATTTATTTTTATTAAGTATTTATATATATATATATGAACTAATGTATATATTATTTATTTCTCACACATCTCAAAATATTATTTATATATATATATAAACATCTTTCTTTGGTTTCTTTCAATAGAAGAAGTAGCTACTCTTTGTTTGCTTAGTTGTTTTAGGTTCCCCTGCTAAGTAGATCATTCCTGCGAAAGATATAGGTTCGGCATGACACAATATCTCATTTTATTATGATTATCACTATTATTATATATTTCAAATTAAGTTGCAGTGATTAAAATAATTTTCAAGGTTGACGATGGCGAGAGTAAGTAACAATAGAGAAATAGTAGTTGCTAATTTATGTAGCAACTAAATAAATTGCTATTTAAAATATTGGTTTAGATTGATATTGTAAAATTATTAAAATATTTATATATTAATTATTAAAAAATTAAATCAAATATATATCACATTTTATTATAATTTTATATTTAATTACTATTTTCAAATGTTATCCATTTTATTAAATAAATATTATAATTTATATTTTTCTTATTATTCTAATTACTACTTCAAACCGTTAATTGGTGTAACTATTTAAAACGCTATTTTAATATTCATATTGACCACTAATCTGATCTAACCACTTAACTATTTAAACCGCTATTTTAATAGGTAATATACACTACTAATTTTAAATATAAATTTAAAATAATAATACTATAAAAATAGTCAAATTTAAAATAAATTAAAAACATAAACACAGTCAATTTACTTAAATATCATCAGTTAAATTGTATAATAAAATTGCTAGTTACTAATTATAAATAATTTGAAAATATAATTTAATCTAACAGTAAAATATTCATTCAAATCATTAAATTTTCCCTCTAGCATGTGAAGCTCGCTTCAGAGTCTACTTCTCCACTCGATCTCGCTCGCAAACCGATCGTCCCCGTACACTATATATTAACAATATAATTACGCAAATTAAATTACGTTAAATCTTAATTAAGGTTACACTATACTATGTCCTGGGAAATGCAAACAAAACTCATCGTGCCGCCATTAGCGATTTTCATCTCTCACGTGATCTCCTCTTGCTCTCTGGTCACTGACATCAACACACTCTTCATCCATCAATTTGGTTTTAAATAACTTAGTTACAGCTCAAATATTCCATCAATCACCATATAAATTGTCTTCTTTTATGAGAATTACATTTTCACCACTCTTTACCTTATTTACGAAACTTTAGATTCAAAATTGGAGTGTTAGATTCAGTTTCCAAAATAAGCGAGTGCGATGATGATGAATTAGATTTGGAGAAAAAAGTAGAATCCAGAGAGTGCATGCAATACTGAACTAGTTAGTCACATCATTACATGCTTAACTGTAGATATTGTTAGGGCTGACCCATTTCCATGCATATTCAATCTATATACCTAGATCATATAAACCCTAAACAACACCTTTATTGTGGTCCTCCCTCCAAACCGACCATTTTCGATAAAATCCACCGGCTTTTAGGGCCTAAAACAGCTGTATAACAGGTCAAATTTAAATCCTAGTAAAATTAAACAATCAATACGTCTTGGACTGTACAACTATCCTCTGACTCACCAGACTAGACCACCACATTAAAATTGCTTACTTTTTTAACAATATGATTATAATATAATGTTAATTTTATTGATTTAAACCCATGATCTAACCCCACATTTCACGTTTAATGCACGTGGCACCTAATTGGACGTAATTAATCACCAAACATGACTATGACCATCTATCTCAGAAAAGAGACATTTCAAAGCCCCATGTGATTTCCTTGCTTCTTTCTAGCTCACATTTTACATTATATAACGTACCAGGTACAATATCAAAACGAGTCGTGAACTCCACTTTCCTCAACTGGGGCGTGGAGTCAAAGTTTGATATACTGTTTCTCGTCACCATTTTTTCTCACCAAACCGTTATAAGAATCCTCCTACTCTACTCCACCATTATTTTCTCTGAAATTTCAATTCTTTTTTAAAAACATAGTGGCGTTTGGAGATGATAATGTAGTAGCGGCGGCGATGGGGCGGAGAAGAGAGAAAATTTCGACGAGATCTCAAACTCTACCGCCGTCGCCGTCGCACTCGTTTTCCTCGTCTTCGTCGTCGGATTTCGAGTTCACGATCTCGATTTCGCCGCGTAAGTCGTCATCGGCGCTGTGTCCGGCCGACGAGCTTTTCTACAAAGGTCAGCTGTTGCCTCTCCATCTCTCTCCACGAATCTCCATGGTCCGTACACTGCTACTAGCGTCGTCGTCCACTTCATCATCCTCCGACACTACTACGACGGCTTCACGCGACTCGACGGGAAGCTCGTCTAACGAATCGAACTCGTCGTTCACGAGCGATCTGGTTCTGCTCGCTGAGTGTGACTCGTCGAGGCCGAGTTCGGTGACTGAAGACGACGAGTTTAGGAGACTCAACGGACATTTCGGGAACCAGATCAAGAAAAATAAGTACTTTTCTCTGTCGAGATTCTCTTCCGTGTTTAAAAAGGAGTCCAACAAAAACAACAATAACAGTGACAACAACAATAACAATGTGAATGGCTCTTCAGTGAAGAGAATGAGCTCTTCAGCGAAGGAGGTTATAACCAAGTATCTGAAAAAAGTGAAGCCACTTTACGAGAAACTCTCTCAACGGCAACAGCAAAAAATGGGGCCCACGACGATATCATCCGCAGCAACTGGAATCAGAACCTGTATGTCGTCTGTTAAGACTAATTCTAGAAAGGAACAGAGCAATACTACAATTTCTCACTCATTCTCCGGAAATCTACGGTATCCGAGAAGGAAAAGTTGCGTATCGAGCTGTCCTTCATCGATGCGGTCGTCGCCGAGTCACTCGGGTATCTTATCGCGAAATGGCGGTTTCTCGGGTCCGAATCACGGTAGATCTGCGAGCGGTATGTTTTATTCGGACACGTCATCTATGGAGGAATTGCAAAGCGCGATTCAAGGTGCAATTGCTCATTGTAAGAACTCCTTGAACAAGAGTAACGAGATTTAAGATTTTAATTTAGTAATAATAGCAAGAGTAATGGTGGCCAATCAAAAATAATTTCCATTTTTGAAAATTCCAACATTATTCTCTAAAATGTATTAACTCACTGTTTCGTTGTATGATCTAATTTCATAACCAAAAAAAATCAAATTAAAACTCCCATGTCGTTTTGTGCGTTTTCGTCTGCGTTTTGTTTTATTTTGTGACGCTCCATAAAATCTTTTTTGTTGTATCTTAACCGTATACTATAAGCCTAGCATTGTTCGTGCCAGCATTGGAAATCTGACTTTTATCATCAAGGCATCGTTTTCTTTGTCCGTTTCTGTCTTGTATTGTATGCTTTTGCCTTCCGATGCACCCAGTAGTGAAAAAGCCTGCTGTCTTTTCTGTCTTCGATTGCCTTTTCACCTCTGTATAAAGTGGTAATATTAATTATGGATTATAGTAGTATTGGAAATTAAAGAATAGGGAATAGGCCATGTGCAGACGAGTTAATGAAGGTTCAAGAAATGGTTTGTGGATGGATAATGAGGATAGTATATTTATTACTTGTGTTTGAAATAGCTAAGAAGTTTCTCAATTAATTAATTGTATATGTCCAGTTTAAATTTCAAACGTTGAATGTAAGTAGTAGGGTCTATATGTTAAATGTGATTGGTCTGGAGCCCGCAGCTGACAATTTGTTTAGGTCAGTGGCACTAAATTTTAGTTCCAAACCATTTTGGACTACCCAATCTCAAATTTGAAGGTGTTTTTCATAACAAATGGTTGTTATTGTGACTCGACCTAAAGCATGCAACCATGAATATCAATATTTCCATAGACTTTGGTGTGTTTGTTTGAAAAAATATATAAGAAAAAGTATATATACATATAGGTTAATAAAAAAATCACTGCAAATTTATTAAATTATATATATATATATCGATTTAAATTTTCTCTCATTTTTATACTAATTGACGTGGAGTTATTATCCATCTTGTAAAAAAAAATGGTTAAATGAAGAAAATTCAGATTTTTTCTTTTTTTATTTTTATTTTTATTTTTATTTTTTTAATAAAATTTGCGTTGATTGTTTAGATTAATTATATATATATATATATATATATATTCAAAGACTACCAAAAATTATTTAATGTCGGTGATACTGTTGTCTTTTGTTTTTAATTTAGGGTCATTGGTTGATAATATTTTTTCCTAGTTTGGTATAAAACCATCTTAAAATAGCTTAGAAAGTGAATCTTTAACTACTTTGTGTTCTGTTTTTCAAATCCTGAATTTCATTGGAGGTCGAATCCCAACTCAAGCTAAACAGGGAAGCAGTATGTGAATGAAATTTTTTGAATTGGTAGATAACTAATCTTAGTATCTTCTCACAATTAAGATAATTTACTTGAATATTTTGGACCTTGAGTGACTACAAAAGAATCTTGGAAGTTATATTTTCAAGTCTAGCAGTCACGTTTCTCACAGCCTGGCAAATAAATTTTCAAGTCATCCCCACTTTCTAATAACTCAAAAGAAATTTACCAATATAAATAAAATAAAACAATTGCATTGACAAGCAAACATTCACAATTAAACAATTGAAGACCAGAACAATCCACACATAGTCAAACAAAAAAATTGAATCAATATATATACAATAAACAGACACGAAGTTAAGGCAAATGCATGGAGCTTTCACTTTCATGCAATTAAATGAGCAGCAGAGATCGTTATAGATTGATTGGAGCAGAGCAGAACAGCAAAAATATACATTCATACATGAGATTTCGAGATGCAATCACAGCCGTACAATTGAGAATTGTTGTAATGGCTGTGGTGGGCTTGGTTACTTCAGAAATCAGAACGGATACAATGGACAGGCATGCATGATTCAAAATTTTGCAGATCTTTTCAAATCTAGTGGTTTCTAAGAGGGGTCCACTGTTGTAAGATAATGATATTATACATGTATGCATTCTTCAACGTTCAAATCTTCAATCCTGTTAGTGAATAGACACTGAGCTCTCCAGTACATGCACGTACAATCTTCACTATTCTAAATCGATCGAGATTCAATTATTTTGCTCTTCAATTTCTATCCTTTAACTTGTCTTCTGTTTTTGTCCTCTCTTTTATTCAATTTGTTTGAATTTTTCTGAGTATTGTTAAACTTATCATGATACTGTCGTGTCAATTATACACTAGCTACACAGTTTTATTTTATGATTTTTTTTTTCAGAATATCTATTTTATGTACTGATAAAGTAAAAAATAAAAATAAATATTATTTTATTTTAAAATTAAATAATTATATTAGTATTTTTTATTTTAAAATTAAATAATAATATTAGTATTAAAATATTAAAATATTTTGAATATAGGAAATATTATTCATGGAAAATTTTTAAATTAAATTTTAACAAATAAATAACGATCAATATTTTATTACTATCATTACTTTTTAATTTATCTGCGTTAAAGTATTTTTTAAAGTATTTTTTAAGTGAAATTTAAATTATTTTAAAAAATAAAAATAATTTGACCCTATCATTTTTTTAATGAAAAACAAGAAGAAAGTCATACGGATAATTTCAGTTTCATTGCATTTGCCTATGTTGTTGAACTTTGTTATACAAAATATAGTTGTTTTATTCCAAAACCATAGTCAAGTGACATTATGATATTTATATACAGCAAAGAAAAAATAACGTGAACATAATGCAAAATAAAATCAGTGTTAGGTTTAAATGGAAAAGATTGGGGGGGTACCAAGAGTAAAGTCAGAACATGTGCCACATTCATTCTTCGAATTTGAATTGTTAAAGCCACATATCGAATGTAGTACTTGACCTTAGATCAAAATATAAACACACACATGCCGATTAAAAGTGACAAAATGTACTTAAAACATGACAAAGGTGGAGTTGAGTCGTGCATTGATAAGGGAGAGTGAGTAGTTGGATCTTAGGATATACAGTGAAATAGTACAATGGTCTAGTTAAAACCATCTGAAGAAGCACATGATAGGAGAGTCAGATCACATGGTTTCACTCCCAGCGAAAATGGAGGTGGTCCTCTCTCCCTCCCTCCCGCGCCCAGTCGATGTTTATGTTTTTCACGTGGATGGACCGAGGGAGCGCCATTTGAGCTTCACCATCACGTGAATATGTATACGGTCTTCTGCTGCCACATCTTTCTTCTATCTCTTGTCGAAATGTGTATGGTTTTCATGTTTAATATGATGCAATCATGCTGTTAGGAATAGAGGAGATAGAATAGAAGGGATAAGGAATAGAGGAGATAGAATAGAAGGGATAGAATAGCACCAACCAGAGTAAAAATAGAACAACAAAGTATGGAAAGTAGAAAGAGACACGAGAGATTTACGTGGTTCGGCAATGTGTCTACCCCACGAAGGAAGAGAATAACAATTCACTATAATGATCAAAAGGATTAAAAGATATCACACAGAATAGCCACAAAAGGCTACACTCAAATCTCACAACCCAAAGCACCCAAACTAAAAACCCCTAACTCTCGAATGTGTTTCCCACACTCACAATGTGTAATTCTCTTTAGAACTGGATGCTTTCTTCTTTGTGAGACGCCTCTATTTATAGTGATCACAAAACCCACTTTCCTAATAGTTTCTTTCCAATAAGAAAAAGTAAACCATAACAATTGGGAAAAACAAATCTCCTCAAATTAGGAAAACTAGCAAATAGGAAATAGATCCAAAAACCAAAATAAAAATTCCTTCCAAAAAGGATTCCTAGTGAATCAAGTAATTTAGGGTTCCTTATGATTCAAGGCATCCTAACACATGCAATGCTTGGAGTAGTACTATGTAAAAACGCCCATATGCTGGGATATTCCTAATAAGATAGGGTAGAGACAGGTAAATGTGATATATTTTTTATCTTTTTTTTTTTTTGCAAAAATGATAAAATTTTAAATTAGTTGTAACTAATTAAATACTAGTACCTCCGATCCATGTCGCATTTAACCAAAACATAAATATTAAGAGGGGTAATGATTATGGGAGTAGTTTAATTGGGTGAGATATTAAAGAAGTAATGATGAGTCTTTCATGAGAAGTAGTTTAATATTTTAAATGGTTGAGTGTTAAAATAGATTATGGGTAAAAATGGAAGAATATTGGCAAATATACAAAGGTGACACTTATTTTGGGACATTTTTTTTCCAAATATGACACTTTTTGTGGACGGAGGGAGTAGTATAATTTGTTCAAATAGCGGGGTAAAGGGGTAAGAAATTTTGACAGTTCCTTTCAATTTCCAAATGGTAAGAGTTGGAATATTCATAAACCAAATTTTAAAAATAGATACTATATATGGTGTTGGAACCATATATGATACTAGAAGCTCTACTCTTTGATAGTAGATTCCTTACCTGTGATCGAAGGGGTCTGAGCTTCTATCAACTTAATTAACTTTCGATCATCTCGTAAAATCTATCTATAATCAAATTAACCATATTTTCAATTATGGAATGGATGAGATCTATTGTAAGCTCGAATATTTAAATTATTATTTACTGAGTTATCACAATAATAGTTTTCATATACTATGTTCTATATACGGTTGAACGAAGTTACTGCTCTTTATTTGCCACTTTTGCAATCATATTTCGACCGTAGAGAATTAAGTTTTTGGTCGGAACCTCTTAATAAACTTAAGAAATAGCTGGCATTGTAATCGCCTCATCAGTCTTACTCTATAATTTCCTTTCTATCTTCAAGCAACTGCCTAAGGCCATCTCCAACCGAGACGGTATGATGGCATTTAACGTGTATTTGTCTCCCATCGAAACGTCATTTTGCGTTGTCCAAAAAATTAATAACGCGTATAGCGTTTTTTGATAATCGAACCCACCAAAAACAGCGCAGCTACTATTCATCAAGTTTTATGTCTTATCAAGCTTTTAAAATTACATAACCACTCCTTTATTTTTTAAAATTATATTTTATGCTTTATATTATAACTGGATAATCATATGAAAATATTAATTTAAATATAAAATTGAGAATATTTTATATTTAATATTTTAGAAAATTTTAAATTATTTATTAAATTATTAAATTATATATTATAAAAAAATATTATTTGAATATAAATATAGTTAAAAATGTAATAAATTATTTAATGTTATTGTAATTTAAATTTATTTTTTCAATTAATTATTAAATTATTTAATTATATTGGTACATATAATTAACGATTGAATTTAATATATATATATATATATATTATTAATAGGTTATTTATAATTAATTGTTAAAATAAAAAAAATACTTAAATATAAAACATAATAAAGATCTTACATAAATAGAAATAATATTTTTAAATATTACAACTAACACCAACATAAAATGCATCATGTAATATGAAAACATAAAGTAGTACAAACACATAAAACTAAATTCCAGAAAAGTCATTTCCGTCATTTCCAAAGCCGAAAAATGGTGGTTCAAAGAGATTTGAGGATCCGCTACCTCCTTGAGATTGTTGCTCTTCTGCTCTTTTTTGACAAATTCTCGATCGTTCCATTCTCATTAACTCACGTGATGTCGGATCGGTAATTGAATCTATGTCCATGGATAAAATTTGTTCTCTTCATGCCGCATTTTGTTCCATTCACGTTGTTGTTTAACCTCTATTTTTCTCGCTTCATTTTTTGCTCGCAATAACTGAAGTTCATAGTTTTGTTGCACTTGGAAATGACCTTGTTCCATACTAGTTTGACTTGCTTTGAACATCTCTATTATTTTCTTATTTTCTTCTTTTAAGTAATTAAAATGTTCATTCATCTCATCACTTTGTTTTTTTTTTTCATCTTTTCTTTATTTCTTCCGGTGGGCCTTTCTACGTTTTACTAGCGGAACGAATTTGTTCTTCATTTTCAAATTCTTCATTTAAATCAATAGAGAACGATGACATACCTTCATAATTTGGAATGCTTGAACTAGATTGTTGTGACTCATCTCGATCAGAACGCTTCCTACAACTAGGATTTTGACCACTTCCAACATTAGAGTACTTCTCTATGTCTTTAAGTTTTGACCACACATGATCAAATTTAAAACCTTTTTTATATTTAGGGTCTTCAATGAATAATTGGTTGGCTTGATTTAACAGCATAAAGTGGACAAATAATTTCAAAATATAAAATATATAGCGAGTTGATAAGTAAAATAGTCATAAAAAATTAATATAAAGATATAAAATAATATTATAACTAAACAGTTTGAAAACTCACAATGTCTTGTTCGGAAGCTCCACTTGGTCTTACATTCTCCACTTGTCGAACGCATCCTCTCAATTTTGCAACTGCTGTGTTAATTATCGACCATTGAGATTGCAAAGATCGTTTCGGACGAACAGTGGTTATATGACTAGGTAAGGCTTTATGGTATTCGACTTCGATGCGAGACCAAAAACTCTCAAATGTTTGATTCTTACCCATTATTGGATCTTGAGATATGTCAAGATATATATGACATAGAAGTTGGTCTTCCTCAATAGAATAGGAAGAACTTCGAACATTTTGATTTGGTGAAGCCATTTCTTTTAGGATGAGTTTTTTCTTTTGTTATGAACTTGGTATGTCTTACTTTGTAAAGGAATACCTTTTATTTATAGACTTCATTTGTGCACATATTTTTTTTAAAACAATCAAAATTAAAAAAAAAATTCAACGGTCCAGATGTCTAGATGAAGATAATATCTAATCTAATGGCTAGGGATAAGCTTTGGAACTTGTGTTATTCCATTGGTAAAAGAGAAAAAGTAAGGTATACCAATCGACGGTTTCGATTAAAATCTAATGCCATCCAATGGTTGGGATGAAGATAAGATTGAGAGTTGTAAGATTTTATTGGTAAAAGTGTGATTTTGTTGGTAAAAGATAAGGAATACCAATTGATGGTTCAGATTAAAACGTAATCTCATCCTACGGTTAGAATTAAGATAAGGTTGGTAAATGTGAATTTTTTTAATAAAGTAGTGTTGATGGTACAAAATAAAAAGTAAGGAATACCAATTGACGGTTGAGATTAAACCGTAATCTCATCCTACGGTCAGGATTAAGATAAGATTGGTAAATGTGAATTTTTTTAATAAAGTAGCGTTGATGGTACAAAATAAAAAGTAAGGAATACTTATTGACGGTTGAGATTAAACCGTAATCTCATCCTACGGTCCGGATTAAGATAAGATTGGTAAATGTGAATTTTTTTAATAAAGTAGTGTTGATGGTACAAAATAAAAAGTAAGGAATACCAATTGACGGTTGAGATTAAACCGTAATCTCATCCTACGGTCAGGATTAAGATAAGATAAAAAATAAAAATAAGTAAATAATATCATTTCTAATCTATAAAAGAGTGATCATTCGACCAAAGATCATAAATCTAGTTCAGTTGTAAATTTCTCAAACTCATCAAAATATTGTTATGTCTTCTTCTTCTCATCCAACTTCATCATCAAGTTCCGAAGATGACACCAATCTTGATCTCAATGCATATATTGAGGCAAGTAATTCTCATTTTACAATCAACGGGGAGCACTACAAATGCATCATAATAATAATCTCTTCATGTCTTACTGGTCCAACGAAGTAGCTAATAACCAACCATGCATGGAGGTTCTATTCCAGGCCATCGAGTGATTAATCGTGGATGAGCAGAAGCTGAACGAAATTTATGGAATGACTATTTTTCAGAAAATCCATTATATGGTGATGAAATATTTCGTCGGCGATTCGTATGAGTCGGCCTTTATATATTCGTATAGTTAATGCTGTAACAAACCACGATAATTACTTTTTTGCAACGACCCGATGGAATCGGTAGGCTTGGATTGTCAAGTTTACAAAAGATAACAGCTGCTTTTCGAATGTTGGCATATGGTGTACCGGCAGATTATACGGACGAGTATATTAAAATTGGAGAATCTACTGCTGTTGAAAGTTTGAAACGCTTTTGTCGAGCCATGGTGGAAGTTTTTGGAGATCAATACTTGAGAACACCTAATGCAAACGATGTTGCAAGATTGTTATACATAGGTGAGCAGCGTGGTTTTCCTGGAATGTTAGGAAGTCTCGACTGCATGCATTGGGAGTGGAAGAATTGTCCATCAGCTTGGGCAGGACAGTATAGCGGCCGTAGTGGTTCTCCAACAATTATTTTTGTAGCGTCGAACCCCCGCCCCGGTTGAGACCGTAGCGGGTGCCCGAACCGCCACATTAACGATGCAGTTGCAATTTACCATTTAGGAAGATTTCAAAAGTCGATTTGTTTATATGATATTTGTGCGGAAAACGGATAAAGATGTTACTTTTTTGAACATATGATACTTGGTTTAAATCATACATAGGTGATATTTAGAAATTCCAAATGAAAAAAAACACCTTTTACAACTATACTTCAAATATATTATAAGCTCATTTACAAATATGATAAAATTCTAAAATACATGTATGGGTGATTACAACATTAGTGAACTTCATCATGAGAGCTCAAATACCAAATGCCTTGCTCGATCGAACCTGAAACACAATTTACGGGGAAAAAGAAAAAGAAGAAAGGGTCAGGCACACGCCTGGTTCGCATCCCATATCCCAAACAAGCACACACAAATGCTCTTACCTTTCTGTCGATATGCAATGCTTTAACACACAATGCAATTCTAATGTGAGCATCTCTAAGCTCACCTTAACTCATAGAAGTCAAACACAACTAATTCCTAGCAATCAGTCATGCTAGTGTATCATTCGAGGCATGCTATGTCACACATTCATGCTCATTCTATGGTTTACCAATCTTTGAGATTAATCTCATTTCTCATTAACGTTAACCATATGTATCCATCAATCAATAATGCGATCAATACGACAATCAATACAATCGAGTCAATCAAGACAACCAATTTCAATTGAGTCAATCGAGACAATCATTTCATTTAAGTCAATCAAGACAATCAATTCGATTATGTGAATCAATACAATTATCTCATGACGACCAATCATTACAATAGACTTGTGAGCCAAAGTCTGCTTAGTCCAAACAACTCAACTCAAGGAGATCACCAAACAATTCAACAATCGAAGATTTCAATCTTTAATCAATGGGGTTTAATCAAGCCACGATTATATTCAATTTTTCAGGTTTTAAACACATTACCAAACTATGTCGAATTGCCTACCGATTTATATATCGAATTACAATTCGGTAATACATGAAATGCAATAGCACGTCCCTGACCGAATTCAATACCGAACTGTATGCCGAATTACAGTTCAGTGACTCCAATGCATGACTCAAAACGCCTCTGTCCGAGCTCAGTACCGAATTGTATACCGAATTATAATTAGGTAACACACAATTGAAAGACAAACCCTCTGACAGAGCTACATACCGAGCTCCCTACCGAATTATAATTCGGCAACCCGTGAAGATGAAAAATATGCTCTCTGACCGAACTCGATACCGAACTAGATACCGAATTACAGTTCAGTATCAAATAACAATTAAAAGATACAAGGTCATTTCTTGAACAAGAAGCAATCAACAAATTGACCACATTGCAAGTTCTCATGTTACAAGACTTTATGGTTTTTAAATACCTTTAAAGATACTTCGTCGACAAGATATTTGATAACAAAATAACTTTTCAAAAATGGTCACAAGTAGGTGAGTTTACTGGCAGTTAAATATACTCGTGAAAGATTCAAAAAGTTTTGGAAACGATTCAATCAAGAGGTTTTTAATTCAAGAATTTCGATTCCTAAATATAGGATGTTTCGTACATTTAAAGAAGATTAAAATCCTTGCAATATCATTGATTTATTTCTATACTTTCAAAATATATAGTAATTAAAGGACATCATCACAAATTCATAGCAACAAACGGGACTCAATTTGGAGTCCAAATACAAAACTTATACTAGTTACACGTATTTTTTCCAAAAGCTGAAATTTACGAACACTTGGAGGAGATTTAAAATATGGATATAAATATGATCATATTTTCAAAATCTAAAGATATATTTGGAAAATAGACTTAAAGACGAATTCATAGCCGCAAACGGCACCTAAATCGGAGTTTGGATGAGGAAGAACGAAGACCGACAAGTTGGAGAATAGTAATATTGTGGCGCTCCAGGAGTCCATCCGCCAGCACCGTTGGCTGGCAGCGGACGAAGGAAAATTGGCAGCGAACGACGCGGCGCTCGCTATCCTCGTTGGCTGCCACCATTCGCTGGCAGCGGATAAGGAAAGTTTGGCAGCGAGTGACGCGGCACTCGCTGTCCTCGTTGGCTGCCACCATTCGCTGGCAGCGGACAAGGAAGGTTTAGCAGCGAACGTGCCCTGTCTTGGGCAGAATAATAACACTTCTCAGGTCACCATCTGAGTGATTTGCTCAGTTTCAAAACCCGACCAAACGACATCGGAATGCAACCAAATTTTAAACACATCATCTATGCATATCAAACAATACATACAAATAATCCATTTGTCAAGAGACCCTACCATTTGGGCGAACGAAACTGAACAAGTTGCCTATTTGGTCAACTTATTGCAGCAGCAACACAAGACAATAATTTCCAATTTTCAAGTTCCTACTTATTCCACCCTTCCAATACCAATTCAAGTAAAACCAACATTTACCAACCAAGTTAACAACAAGTTGATTATTAAACATTCAATATGATTTCCCAATTCATAATTTAGCCTATTAAGCTAACAAAGACCCATTTAAACTTGACAAAAACATATTAGGATCACACCACTAGACAAGAGTATTGGACTAAGGGTTGGCTCACTAAACAAACATTCCAAAGCATCAAGATTATGCACAAGACATGTCATGATCTATTAGTCAAGTTCATTAGTCATCTTGATTACCAAGCATGTTCATGTCAATTCCAAATTTCCAATATCCATAACAATGTCATTTTGTTATGAAGTTCATTAGGAAGTCTTTCCTACTACCTAACCAATTTCCTCATCAAGTTATCATCAAGTTTAAGTTTAAGTTTAAGAACCTTTTCAAGTTCATTAGCAAGACAATATCAATACATCATCAAAATCATCATCAAAGACATTTCAAGTTCAATATGAAGCAAGTTTAAAATATTGCAAGTTCTAAACAATTCAAGTTCCGAAACATTTGAAGTTCAACATTCAAGTTCAAACAATCTAAGTCGAAATATTTCTAGTTCAAAAACATTTGACAAGTTAAGTTTCCATAATATATGACCAACCAATTTCAAATACTCAACAATCAAGTTCAATAGACACATTACTCCATTTTTAAGTAATCGCCCTTAATTCTAGCTTGATTAGTGAAAACGGGACGTTAGGGCCGAAGCCATCGTTTTAGAGCCAAGCTCTCGTTGGGGTCCGAAGACCAATAATCCGTAGAGCCGATTTACTCTCCCTCGAGTCGGACATCTACCTTTGGATTCGTTCGTTAGGCCAAAAGGCTGTGGTGCCGTCACACCCGTTAGGAGTCCTCACTCAATTCGTTCGTTTTTGGCCCCAATGCCAATTTATCGTTCATGTATACACATGTTGAGAATTCTCATTTTTCCCTATGGCATGCCACTACATTCGCTAACTAGCTATAATAAGGGCAATTATCCGTTTTAGTGATTCAACCACAATCACACATTTATTCTTTCTTTTATAACTTTCGTTTGCACATTTGACCTCTTAGAGGTACCAAGACAACATTGTCATTTGAAATTGTTTAGCCACAAGGTAAACACATGCACTTTCACATAGTCATAAATGCAATATGTTCATAATTATCAAGTCATGTATACAACAAACATGTCTTACCAAACACATGTCAACACCATTTCAAGCATCCACAATCAAGAGCGGAAATATAAGTCTCTAACCTATGCCCTTCAATATCTGCAAACAATGTGGACTCGGTCCACCCAAAACTTCAATTCTCAAAGCAGCGCCTAACATGATTCTACATGCATTACATACATGCTCTAGCGTCTTAATATGCAAGTATGCTCATCATATCAACTTTTGGATGGTTATCTTATTTAACCAATTTCATGGCATAATTACAAGTAAACAAATATTCAATGCATCAACCAATAACAAACAAGTGTGTAGGGCTAAAAACGGAAATATGAACCTCCCATCCGTCGATCCACAAGTTAGAAAGCCGCTCCCGTGAGGGTTTCAACTTGTTCTAAGCCATCACCAATACACAACTATCACACTACAACCATAACATCATCACCATCATAATCACAAGACTCCAACACAATTCAATCATCACATAACATAGCTATTAAGGGCATTAACACAAATAGATGAGATTAGGGTTCTACAAATGGGTTGGAAATAATCCAAAATCATTTATTAACATCCTAGGATCATTATTTAACAATATTTATCCAACAAAAATCATTTCTCCTCAAGCAATAACAAAACAACAATAGTGAAAATTAGGGCTTTTAACATCTAAACTCTAATGGAAGTTAGGGCATATGTTTAACACTTAAAATCAACTCAAAAACAATTTATAAGCATCATGAAACAAAACCCATACCATTAATTCAAAAACCATCAAGTGTAGAGAGAGAAGAGATTTTTACCCATGAAAAATATAGCTTTCAAAACTTCCAAATAGCATTCAATGACCTCCTTGAATGTTGTTGATGAAACTAATGTGAAAATTGGTGGTGGTTGGAGTGATTAAATGAGAGAAATAAAAGCTAGGGTTTTGGCCATGGAGAATAGAAGGATACATATGAGAAGGGGGAAGAAGAAGAATAGGGGAGAATGAGTGAGTGTGGTGGTGGGTGTGTGTTCTTATACACATATGTGGGCTTTAGTTTTAGATTGGGCCAAGTTTGGGCCCAATCCAATTTCGAGCCCGTTTTCCACCAAAACTCAATTCCGAAGTGGAATGTATCGAAAATCAAACATGTAAGAATTTCAAATTGGCCCTAACTTCTAGGCCCAATTTGCGGACGTTACAATTTTAGAGGCCGTCGCTGACTATGATCTCTGGATATGGCATGCATATTTTGGTTTGCCAGGCTCCAACAATGATATTAACGTGTTAGAATCATCTCATTTGTTTGCTAACCTTGCTGCAGGTATTGCTCCTAAAGCTCATTATATAATTCAAGGAAAAGAGTATGACACGGGGTATTATCTAGCTGATGGAATTTACCCTAAATGGTCTACTCTTGTTCAAACTATTCATGACCCTCGAGGTCCAAAACAAAATTCTTCGCAAAGATGTAAGAGGCATGTAGAAAGGACGTAGAACGTGCATTTGGAGTTCTTCATACACGATTTACTATAGTTAAAGGACCAGGTCATTTTTGGAATAAACGAGTTTTGCAAGATATTATGAGAACATGCATTATAATGCATAACATGATTATTGAAAATGAACGTGATCTTGAAGCAGATATCGATATTTGGGGAGAACCAGCACTAGCAAACGCAGAGAGAAATCCAATGGAAAATGTGGACTTCGAACAATTTATTACTCGATATAGGCAAATTAGAGACCGAGAAGCACATTTTGACATTCGCAATGCTTTAATTGAACATTTATGGGAGCGGTATGGAAACTCAGAAAATTGAATGAATTTAGTATTTTAATTGTAGTAGTATTTGTTTACGTAATTATTTTTCATTTTTAATGTATTATAAAAAAAATGATGTATTTTTAGTTTTTTTAATTGAAAATTTTTGTTTTGATTAATGGACTTTATCATATCTATATAATCAATAAATTTACACTCATATAATATAATAAATAAATAAATTGAATTTGTAATTATATTTTTATTTTATAATAATTTAAAATAAAATCTTAAATTAATTTAATTTAACAATAAGTATATAGATAATTTTTTAATTTTGATATCTACCACTCAATTTTATCTTAATTGCAAATAAGTCCCTACTTTAAAATAGAGTGGTGTGTGATTGGAGAGGAATGACTTATAGAGTGAAAAAGTGTGAAAAAACGTTCTTTTTGGAACTTCAAAATAGAGTGGAGTTTAGTGCGTGGTTGGAGATGACCTAACTAATTAATCTACTTGTTCACTAAGTGGAATCCAACCTGCATAATCACAAGGCGTTAGATCCTTTAATGGATCTCAATTATCACATTCGACACTTTATAAATATAAACTTTAAACCGTTACATTTATCCCACACGGTAAAGATACATTATCTAATTTGAAAGTTAAAGATCCATTTGCCCGTTGTTATCTCATACTTACAGCTCCAACCGCTCCAATCACTTGGCGCACCCTTCAGCAATATCTCATCAAGGTATGCTAGTTTACCTCTCGAGTTTTTCCTGCTGCACATTTTGGCGAACAACCCTTGTACCATGTTTGCAACAACTTCCATCCGCCAATCACTCGGCTTTCTGGCCATCATTACTTGGCGCGTGCACCTCTACTCATCACTCAACACTCAACCTTGTGAACCCTTTCATCAATCCCTCAATTTTAAATGACGAATTTGACCGATTTTCCTTACGTAATTTGAAGCCTATCACCTTCCATACTTTAATCAACCATGGTACCACCAATCCAAAAACAAGGATTCGAGAGTGGATCAAGCTGATATAAATGATATGGTTGATGGTGGTTGGTTGCGGACTGGATGGGGGTTGGTTGGGTCTGGATTATTGGACTTGGGCTTGTGACTATGGCTCTCCTGATATGGGCCTGTGCTAGTGACTCGGTTCCAGACCACTACAATACCGTGGCGTCAAATAATGATATTGAATTGATATGGATGAGGTGGGACCTATGCAATGCAAGTAATCTGTCGAAGACCAGGCAATTCGGCCAGACGAATTATTATTAAATTTTCGCTGTTTCGTCACTTATTTACCCTATACTATTGCAAACACTAGCAATCGCATTGCAGATATGGTGAAACAACATATTAATTACATATTGTTTGGTTATTTATAATATATTAGTCCAACCACCAAAGAACAATGTTATACAACGCATGATGCTGTTTCTTTCTAGCTTCAAGACACTCATATTATGCCCTAGTAGAGTCTCAATTTATAGCCTCGTCTATATTTGTAGTTATAATGGACGAAGAAACTTCACTCGAAAGACATGAGAACAGCATAGCAAAGACCAGTCAAATTGTCATGGATACAACAGCAGGCTCAGAATATGTCAAGCCAAATGATTTTGCTGAATACAGATGATAATTAACAAAAGTAATTTCCATTTATAAATACATGTCCTTAAATCCATGAAGATTTAGATTAAATTAGTGAGTAATTGAGTGGATATTAGTTGAAAGCAGTTTGTTTAGGTAATAATGAGAATGATTCAATGTTTTCAGGGACAAAAGTAAGGTTCAAGTACCGATAAGAGTGAATAGGTAATGATACTAGTGACATAATAGTGTCGTCGTGGTTTCAATGATTAGGATTTTGAAGCTTTGATGTCTAACCAATCAGATCACGACATGTATGCACTCGCTGAAATTTTGTCTTCTTCTTTTTAATTTTCTTATTATTAATTAGCACCAAATAAATAACCGTTGATTTTAAAATTATTTTATCAGTGAATCGAAAAATAATCGTGATGGACACAGTTCATGGTCAAAAGAGAGGCAGGAGTTCACAGTCTCCTCTCGCTATCAACAGCTACCAATTCTACTACACAACACAATACAATAATGAATGACAACAACATTTATTGTTCAGAAAACTGTTCACCATGTTATAACAGCTTGGCTCTTGCATAATCCAAATCTTCATTTTTAAATATTTCAATTCAAACCTTTGGTTTCTGGTCCCCTCCTCCCAGAGTACTTCCCGGGTCAACAGCTATTCCCGATAACACATCGACCCGACCCGACCCGAGTCATCACATCCAAAAACATTACTACAGTACTAAGCTGTTCTTGTCCTTTTGACTTCAACACTTACATGTCCTTTTCGTTAACATTGGCTTCTTCGTTAAGATGGTTATAGCTTGATGTGATATTTTTCAAATGCTGATCTTTTACACAGCAGTGTATATAATTATCAATTAAACTCATGTCCAGTTTATTATATTTATTTATTTATTTAAAATGGCATTATTACGAAGCAGACATGTTTCGGTCTCACTGTATCTGTATGCATGTACACTCGAAAGAAAAGAAGCTTTAGGTTAGGTTATTGTTTTCTTCAATCACATGTTTATTTTTTGAAAATTATTGTCTCTCGTTCAATTATAAGACAGAGAAGAGATTAAGAGATTTAATTTACTCACTATGTTTATTAGCTGTCAGGATTTTAATTACATATGCCCAAATCTTAATTCAAGCTTTACATGATATCTTCCACTAGTAAAATTTTTAATTTCCGCATTACGAAAACACCCTTCCTCACCACGCTTGATCAAATATCTGTAATGGTGTTTTGAAAAGGGTGTTTTGGTAATTAGAACATGTATTATTAGAGAACAGTCACATGGCCTCTCATGTGACCCACATGCGTGGGACTCTTCCCATGTTATGTTCAACAAAGCAAAGATAGAGTCAAACTAACTAAAGCTGACTAATCCTATATTAATCATCGATTTAAGTACAAAGATAAACCTACTTATTCTCTCTAATTCTCTCACTTTTCTTGAGCTACTTATTTTCTTCTTCCTATTTTACTGACATGTGCTATTTAATACGACGTCGAATTTCGTGTAAATAATTGATGCGAATCAAGCCCATGCAAATCAATCTAAATTTTAATTACTGAGAACTGTTTGGAATTCGTGATTTTCTGGGAATCAGATTACAGAACCACTGTACTACTACTATTTTCAATGTTGAGAACAGAATCAATATATTTTCCATTTTTTATAATAATATTTTACATGAACTACTATTATTTTCAATTTATTATTTTTCTGTTATATTCAAAATGAATAATGATTTTTTTATTATTTATTTTTCTTCGGATAAGAATGGGATGCAAGTGAAGAAAAAAAATAATAAATTGAAAAAAAAAATAAAAATTTGTCCTTTAGTTCGAAAGGTGTCCATGTGCTGTTTCCATATTCTAAACAAAACCTTAACCGAGTTGTTTGGGTTTCACCAGACCACTTAATTTAAATAATCTCATGACTCACCGTCCAGAAGTCATTTACTAAAAAGATTAACACTTTCACCTCAATAAAAAGCTCTTTGTTTTTCTTCACTTTATAAATCTCCCTCTCTCTCATGCATTTGTTGTTCAACTTCTCTTGAAAACAAAGATGGTTTCTGTAGAGATTGTTCAAGCAAGTGATCAGCAAACAAATAGATCTGCTGTTGATAATACCCCTTCAAGTCCCAGAATCTCATTTTCTGCAGATTTTCTCGATGAGAGCAACTTCATTTCAATAAGTCCACATGGTGGTGGTAGAGATAAAGAGGACAAGGATCATCAAGAGAAATCAAGAGCAGCAGATTTTGAGTTCTTGTCAAACAACAACAATGTGGATGACCAAACTATGTTGAGCGCTGATGAACTTTTCTTTGAAGGAAAGTTGCTTCCTTTTTGGCAGATTCAGCATTCTACAGAGAAGCTGAACAAAATCAATCTCAATTGCAAGGATACAGAGGAGGAAGAAGATGTGGGTAACAAAGAGGAGCCTAGAGTGAATACTTGGTTTGTTGATGATGACCCATCTCCAAGGCCACCAAAGTGTACTGTTTTATGGAAAGAGCTGTTGAGGTTAAAGAAACAGAGAGCTTCTTCTCTCTCACCATCTTCTTCTTCCTCTTCAACTTCTTCTTCCTCTAGCTCTTTGGCAGATATGGTGACAGAAAAGGAAGGTTCTGGGCAAAGAGAGAAGCATGTTAAGAGGATAAAGAAGGGGTTAGAGAGGACAAGATCAGCTAGTATCAGAATCAGACCAATGGTAAATGTACCCATTTGCACACAAGTGAAGAGCAGTGCTTTGCCTCCTCTGTTTCCTCTCAAGAAGGGAAGATTAGAAAGGTGAACAGGTTCAGAAACTTGAAAGCAGACAGACAGAGTTCCCATATCTATATATCATCTCTAGTTACTTTTGTCCCTAGAATCATGTTCATTTTCTTCTATTTCATTCTCAGATTTTCAATTTATTTTTTGTCCCCTTTGTTTTTGCTTGTTTATTAGATTAATGTTGATAATGTTGGATCCGAGGATGTGTGACAATCAATGTACATGCTGACTTTTAAAATTTTTATTGGGATGATGATGATGATGATGTTATTAACAAACTGTGTTTCTCTTTCAATGGTCTGTGATATGTGTCATTTAGAATCGAATTGCATTAGATTCTTTCACTGGCGAATTCATAGATATGAAGATAAGAGAGCAGTGATTCCACATGCAAATATGCAGTGATTCTGAATGAAGAGGGTCCTACAGATGGGATCAAGCCTCCAGAGGAATCTGATCGATGGCCTCATAGCAGTAGCAGGCACTAATGAATGTCGAATTATTTTTGGCTAAAGAGAAAGGTCATGACACCATATGCTTTGAATTCTTCATCTATACATGAAACTGGTCACTATACATCTTCTGTCAAATGTGGAAATAAGTGAGAAGGGGCAACAATAGCCGTGTAATATGTTGGTGTAGATCTGGACATGTAGTACAGTCGATGACAGCTTCAATTCTGTAATTTTCATCTATCTTTTTTATTGAATGATGAGAAATCCAGCAAATATGAGCTCATATGAAGTGCAATTCAAGTTTGTATAGATGCTTCAGAGGTAACATAGGAGTCTCTGTGTAGCTTCAATAAATAACGCACAAGTTTCGACAGGTTACATGTTGTTAGATTCCAAAAGGCACAACTGATAATAATAAAAGAACAAATTCAATGCTTGGTATGTGAACCAAGTGAAGACTTGACCTGGATATAAATAAATTGCAAATATTTAAAACTACACATTAGTAAATTACATCCCGAGAACATGATCTGGAAATGTGAATTGAATAAAAGAATCTGACTGACTACATATGAACAACTATTTTAAGTGTACAAACAATTTCCTGGTTCCAAAAAAGAGTGTATACAATTCCTGAGAGTCCTAATTAGGTCCTTGAGCTTTATACTATAGAGGTTTTGAGTTTTGCTTTATACAAATTCTACTGTACTCCTTGAGCTTTACACAAAATCTAAGGAAAACTAATATTTGTGGCCGGAGCATTATACAGAGTTCATTCAGACTTACACAACGCTGATGGAGAAAATCGAGCGCCAGCGCCACAAAAGACGTAACCAGTCCACTTTACAATTGAATTTATTGATTTCCTTGGGGAGGAGGTTGAGATAATAGTGGATTTCCATAGGTCCTACAAAGATGAAAACATCAGCTTAAACTGGAAATCACAGAATTGCGAGTAATATGACTTTGATAAGTGATAAACTTACTTGAGGTTCAAATTTGAATTCGTGGTGAGGCCGCTTGGTATTTGACCAGTTAGATTATTGTTTTGTAAGAACCTGAAGGACACAAAGAACCTTGTCAGGTACACCGAGAATCAAATCAGCATTCACACATTGCTAATCTAGTACAAACATCTAGATGGAAAAGACATTTCAAACAAGTGTGCAAAGGAAAGGAATCTCCTGTGAAATAATAGGGAAAATATTCTACTGGGATTGATACGGAAATGAAAAATAAATTTGCAGATCTGCCACCTTTTCAGTAGAGACAATGCAAAGGCATATATTATGATGATAATGTACAAATGAGCAAGTAACAATAGCAAATCTATGAACCTACAACTGAGGTTAGTTTTTGTCATTGTCAAATATATAGTAAAACACCAACAATCAATTATATAGTTAAACATTCTACACAAATTCTATAAACACTGATCTAAGGGCGGTTATACAGTACTGATAATAAGTGATGGATGGTCTGAAAAGCAATTCTGGTTTTTAGTTAAGATAAAAAGAGCTACCTGAAGTAATGCTTACAATAACTAGAAGCGTTAATCATACATGTAGCTAGAAAGAGCATATTTAATCTTTCTATCTTCGGAAAAAAAAAAAAAAAAAGTATAAATGTCTCACGGGTTCAGATGGAGTGCACTAAGAGAAGGAACTTTGTATTATATGTGCTTGCCAGAGCAGATGAAACAACAGGGAAAACAGTTGTATGCAAAACATTTATCCCATTTGGTTGAATAAGGTTTGATTGTCACAAACAAGATATACAATAATACAATTAACAGGCAAGCAGATATATACACTAGCAGGGTGTCCGCAAAATGCTGCAAGAGGTGTACGAATGATTTTCAAAGGAAATGCAGAATCCAAAACTAAGATACCTAGCTTCTACTTTTGAATCCTTAAACATCTAACAAATTAGTTCATCAGATTTCACTTCTTCTAGGAGTTTAACCTAGAGTTCACCTGCATGAGGGCATCAGTGATGCAAATATAGTTTAACCACTGAGATAGATCATCTAGCATATCTAACTTGGACTCAAGACAAATTGATTATCCTAGAAGTGACTAGATAAATAGTTACTCAGAATCTTTACTTTTGAAGCTCAAGTCCGAGGGGCACAAATTTAACAAAACGTTAAGTCTCCATACACACGCTGTAATTAAAATTAAAAAAATAATAATAATAATAATAATAATAATAATAATAATAATAATAATAATAATAATAATAATAATAACCCTCAAATAAACACCAGATAGAGAGAGTACGACTTACAATTCACGCAAGCTTGTGATATTTCCAAGGGATGCGGGGATCTGTCCAGTAAAAAGATTGTCTTCCAAATGCCTTTTCAAATGAATAGCAGAAAGTGAGATAACTGAAATTAATTCCATGCAACAGCAGGGTAAAAATGGTCTCTCCATTTCTATTAACAGAATTTTGATAATCATAAATTAATCAAGCTGAAAATAGTAGCCAATGCAGGTTCCATGGTGCAACTCATAGAACAGCATTTTCATTGTAGCTTGTGTTAATAGAAATGTAGTCAACTGGTTCAATCTTAAAGGAACACATAAGACCATTGAAAAATAGAAGAGCATCAACAACTTACAGAGTCTCTAATCTCCTTAATGAACTAAGATCTGGTATCAGTCCAGATAAGCTATTGTTTCCAAGCGATCTGCCAATACCATAATTGATCAATCAACACAACTAATTCTTCAAATACTTCACAATAAAGCTCAGTTTTAAACTTACATTGCACTTAATGCGGTCAATCGGGATATATAATGCGGCAGGAATCCTGACAGACCCATCTTCGTCAAATTTCTAGAAACAAGAGGAAATTAAAGCAAGTCATTAGAGAAAAGGACAAAAAGCACCAAATTATACAAAATACAACCCGGCAAATCTAGCCTCACTCACAAAGTAACCACACGAATCCGAGAGTCATATGAACATGTAACTCCAGTCCATGAATACTGTCTGGGTAGACAAGGATCTCCTTCCCAATCAGCTGGATGGTTTAAAATGCTTTCTTTCAACTTCTCCAAAGCTATTACTGAAACCAAAATTGGATACATTCAATTTATGATGAAAATAACAAATTCCAACATAGTTTAACATACAAAGGTAGATTTCAATAAATACCAGGTATATACTAAATTAAACATCAGTTAGTGAAATTAGCTCAGTTATTCAACATTAGCTAGTTTACTATGTAGACCAACCTAAACTGAAAAGGCATAGTAATGTGAACTTGTCACTTCCTATGCTAAGTTGCTAACAAAAGAATAAGAGATCAGATTAAACTATCAACCATGAATTTGCACATTAAAGAATAAAAAATAATTTACTTGCCAAAACAGTCAATAAATATTACCATCTTTAGTGTGGGTTCGTCCTCCAAGGTCCAACAACTTGAAAATTTCCCCAGCATTGATCAGCGGACCTCTGGTAGCACCAGCAGCAGGACTCAAAGTTAAATTCGTGGCACCAGAAAGAGGCCAGCTCTTGGTCATGATCGCAACACCCTCTGAAGTTACAACCAGATCCTTGTAATACGTTATACCATTGATAATTACGTCAAACCGCGAGCTGTTTGGTGAAGAACTGGGACTATCTGCAAAGTACAATGCAATGTAGTATCTCGTTTTCTCAAGTAGAACAGGAGGCCATATCAATTGCATGCTCTTCACTTGTTGAGTTCCCAACGCTGTTTCGAATACTGTCCGAGGAGGGATGTTCCAGAAACCAGTAACAGAAACATTGCTATTGCCTGCAACTGTATTGTTTTTGTCATCCAATGGCTCCCAAAATCGATTGAATGGGTCATCAGGATACCTGATGATAACAAACAACTCAAAATTATAAAACAAGTAATTTCTATCGTCCAATTACAAGCTGTCTCTCCTATTTTCTGCTAGGGTTTGTGTTTGACTTCGCAGTTGTAAAATTAGCGCAAAAAATCAAATTGATTATGCTATTAATGAACAATAAAAGCAAAACAAATTAGAAGTATATATATAAATAAAACTCACTGGATTCTATCTGTTTCACTGTATCCAAAACTGTGCCTTGCAATCAAACACAGTCCATGCTTGTTAAAATCGGTGCTGTTATAAACCGAATCGGCGAGCAACAGGAACTCCAGAGCAGAAATAAACGGGTCGGATTCGGTATAATTGTTTGACCCGAGACAGACACTCATGGTCTTGCCTTGAGCAGCGAAGACTCCTTCGTATGTCGAAAACCATCCTTGCGAGTAATCGTACGTGGTGTTGACTACGCTCCAGAAAGTGCCGTCCACAATCTGGTCAAACACCGGCGGAGAATCAACGCCGTTGACTCCTCCATAGAAGTAGGTTGTGCGGACTATGTACTTGCCGCCGCGAAACACGGGAACGTTGTAACAGAATTTTTTGTTAAGGACGTTGGGAAACGATCGGACGGTCTGGAGATGAGGTGCGGTGACATTCCTTCTGATGATTTTGGCGGTCCCACTCGATACATAGTCGGCGTCGGGAAGCCATCTAAGGCCGTTGGTTGTGGAGCCCGCAACAGCTCCACAGTCAATAAAAGTACCTAAAACATCAATTCAATTTCAAACAAAAAAAAATAATATCAAAAAACAGTTCAATTATTTCAATATACGTAAACATTTGTCGCGTGGTGGTGTCTTTACCTCTGAGAGACTGGGAGAGAGAAAGCGAAAGGAGAGAAAGGAGAAGTGGAATGAAGAGGAGAGATATTGGAGGAGACGACATGGTGAAGAGATTGTGGCATCAGAGAGAGTGGAAGAGGAGGATAAAAACTGGGAGAGGTTGTGATGTGTGTGCGTTGTTGTTGTGGTGGTTTGTTGGTTAGTGACGAATGGGTCTTGAGTAGAGTGAGTCATGCAAGGAAGGAAGGAGTTGAAGGAGAGGAAAGAATTGTTTTTTGTTTTTATTATTGCTTGCTTTACTGTTTGAGACGCGGGAAAATGGAAGGCCAAGTCAGAGACGACACGGCGAAAGAGTGGTTGGGTTTGGTAGTGGAGCCGTTGCTTTTGTGATAGTAATATTGTATGTTTATTTACCCAACTTAACAAATAAAACGATTATTGCTCATTTTCAGTTAAAGATCTATTTAACTGAACTTTTTACTAGATGCAGTTTTCTGTTTCCCAGAATTATTTGTAATATTTAAATTTAAAATTAAGTTGTATTTTTTTTTATATTCATATTTAATTTTTTAAATTAATCTATTTTTATTTTATTGTTTGAAACTAGTAAATTATCATCTAGTAAATTTTATATGATCTAATATTATAATTTATTAATTTAAAAATAAATTTAATAATTAATAGATAAACAAAAATATAATATTAAATATAAATTCTAGAAGTTGATTTGTTTTTAAGCACCAGGTAAAAAGTCGAAGAAAGAGATTTTTTTTATTTATTTTTTTTATAGGACGTCTAATATTTGTACTTTGAGAGGATTTAAACCGCATTTTTATAAAGTGTCTGTATGAATTTTTAAAGCATCTCATTAGATTTAAACTGCGTTTTTATAAAGTGTCTCGGTATGAATTTTTAAAGTATCTCGGTAGAACGCGACCGTAAGATAATGTATCCATGAAAAATAGAAAGCGTGAACTGAATATTTAAAAATAAATTATATCTATTTTAAAATAGTAACTAGTATGTGATCCCGTGCGAGACGCACGTTCACTAATATAAATATAAAAGTAATAAATAGTATTATATATTTTTTCATATAAAAATATAGTGCTAAAATATACTTCCTCTGTTTCCAAATACTTGCAACATTTCATATGAGCACGCTGTTCAATATTTAACTTTAATCGTAAATATCTTTAATAGTATACAACTAAAAATTATATAAATTTAATATTTAAAAAATATATAGCAAGACGAATAAAACAAGATCCCACTTAACTATATTTTTCCTTATATATAAGAAATAACACATGAAAGAAGATTGATCAATGAATAGTATACACTATTAAAATGTTGCAACTAAATAGAAACGGAAGAAGTATATTTTATGTCCATAGATATAGTCTAGATTCGCCATATTTATACAAATATGAACACTAAACTTAATGCATGTATAAACTATAGAATTTTTTTATCCAAACTATTTAAACCCTTAATCCATTAAGGACGAAATTGAACATGAAACGGATACAGATAGTTCGCTTTTGATAAATAATAATAATAATAATAAAATATATAATATGTATTATATATTAATAGGTAAATCATTAGATGGAATAAATGATAAAACAAAAATTAACTATTATTTGATCTTAGTATTATGTTAATAATACTTTAAAAGTTAAAGTTTGTAAAAGTATAAATCTAATGTAAATCAAAAGAGTTGATAAATTTTATTTTCTGAAAAGAAAAAAAAAATCAGTCCATGGACCAAGAGTTCACACGGATTGGACTTTACTAGAATCCGCAGTAAAAATGAGATATCAATCTTAAAGTTCAAATCTGCGCAGATGGAAGCGGACTAAGGCTGCCCGCAGGCTCTGAGTCCATTTTTTCATCACTATATACAATAATACTATTTAAAGTTAACAGGTTTAAATCAATAATATACTATATTTTCTTTTAAATCTTTATTAACTTTCATTCTTCAATATTTTTAATTTATTAAAAAATAAAATAAAAATATTAAATATACAATTGATATTATTTCCTTCACTAAAACAAAATCACATTAAAATCTATTTAATATTTTATTAGATTTTAAAAATCGATTTTATTTTATTTCTTTCAAACATCTTCTGAAGTTTATGGGCAGAGTAAATCCACCAATAAATTCATTATAGATGAATTTGGTCAGCAATATAAAAATTCAATTTAAAAATTGATATGTCTACCTTCCATTGATAGAGAAACTCGTAAAAAGATAACTAATCTAAACTTGACAATACTGTAAAAAGTTTTCAATTAGAAAATATCATATGCATAAGAATTATCTACAACTTAAATTATACTTCAAATTAGTATCATTTCCTTTACTTTTTGTGTCATTATAAAGATATACTTATTTATTTTATGGTTTACTCGTATTCTACTCTTAATTTCATATAATGTTATTTTAATGTAAATACAATTATAGTTTTAATTGCAAAGTCAAAAAATTGAAGATTAAAACGTACCCAACTGTTACTGTTTTCATTACAAACTATTACTAATGTGAGACCATAAACACGCTGTGAAAAAATACCAAAAAAAAAAATATTAATATATATATATATTAAAAAATTATATAATTTTAAAATTTAACATAATATCATAGATTCATGTAATTAAAAAAAATAATTTAAAAATCAAGAATGAAAAATATAATATTTCAATTACTTGTTAATTTAATTATTATTATATTTTTGGAAAATCAATATATATATATATATGATATTTAATTATTTAATATCAATTTTGAATTGATATTCTATTTATCTACCACTATCTCTTTTAGTTCATATTTAGTTTCAAACTCTTAATATAAAAATTAAATACTTAAATATTTTGATTTTATATTCAAACTAAATATTTTATTGATATTCAGTTTTTAGATTTTAAGATAAAAACGTAAATATTTTAATTTATATTAAAACATTTGTTGGCAAGCTTAGGTTTTGATATAGAACTTAGGTTTGGTGGCAAACCTAAGAGATATAGAACTTAGGTTTCGATGATATTCTAAAATTTTATTATTTTTATTAAAGTTTAAAATCACAATATATTTTATTATTTATAGTTGAATTCAAAAATGAAAATGATAGAAATTGAAATAATTATAGCATTTAATGGGGATAATTAAATATAAAGGATTTTAATTATTAAAATATATAAAATAGTAATTTATTATAATTATAAACTTTGTCTTTTACTTAATAGGAATACGTGAAAAAATAATTTTTTGATGTTATTATATATTTTAAAATATTAATGAAATAATTTAAGATTTAAAAGTTTTAAATAGTTATATACCTTTGATATTTTAATATATACATAATAATAATAAATATAATATATATTTCACAAAATATTTATTAAAAAATTATAATATAAATTTCTTTCATAAAATATATGTACATTCATACAACTATTATTTAAAAAAATATTTTTGATGATGTGTTCTTTTTTTCTTCAGAGGCACTAATCATATAATATTTTATAGTATTTTATATTAATAAATAAGGAAAGACATAAATTACCAAAAAAAAAATAAAAATCGGTCCATTCATACTATCATAAACTATCGTTGTCAAATATATATAGTCAATTCACACACTTCAAAATCAAATATATACACAATAAACAAATAAAATATAAACCATTATCAAAAATATAATAACAAACAAATTAAAAAATAAGCAGGTCTGCTATTTTTAATATAGGTGGGTTGGCCACAAATGTGGTATTTCTCTTGGAAAAAAAAAAGGAAAAAAATTATAATTTAGATTTAAATGTGAACAATTCTAATAATCACGATAATGTCAAAGGGAAAAAACTTTGAAGTCTCAACAAAATTTGAATATAAATATTTACATAAGAGATGTTTGAAAATTAAAAAAAATGTAAAAGAAAAAAAAGGAAAGAATTATAATATAAATAAATTTCAAATAAAATACTTACCGAATAAAAATAGTTATCGAAGTGATGTGTGAAAAGAATAAAATCGGCTGAAATCAAAATAATATAGAATAAGAAAAAGAAAAAATATATATATAACATGAAATGAAAACTTAAATAACAATACTTATCGGAGAGATGCCTGAAAAGAATAAAAATGACAGAAAAAATAAATTAAAAAAATCATAAAATAAAATAAAAAATACTTACCGGAATAATCAAAATACCAGTAAAATAGACGATAGAAAAAAAAAACGAAGAAATATAACACAAATTGAAAGGGGCTGGAAAAAGCCTTATATATAGGGATGGTGTAAATATACGAAGAATAAAAATAGAATATTATACTACTTTAAAATGGAAAACAAATATTTAAAATTTACTATATTTTATAAATTGAATAAAGATACGATAACATTGAAAGGAAATAAATATCATTAATTTATAAAATACATATATTTTTATTAAATACTTTTATGTCACGTGTCACTTTAAAAGTTCAACACTCATTGCTTATTCATTGGTCCAGTGTAAAATAGACGGGAAAAACAACGATTATTATATATATAAAGATACAATAATTACCGTCTATTATCTTTTATTTTATTTTTATTATTAATAGAATTTTAATTAAATTAAATCTTTGTCACATAAAAAAATGAGAAATAATAAAATTAATCTAATAAACTAATATAAAAATACATATTTAGACGAATCAATTGTGATTTCAATCCTTCGAAAATTGCCGTTCAAATTCACAATGACATTGAAAATATAATTATCAGTTTTTAAACAAATTCTCAATATTAGTGGCTCTCAAGACATTCTCAATTCACATGATATTGGAGATGTGTCACATAAAAAAAATGAGAAATAATAAAATTAATCTAATAAACTAATATAAAAATACGTATTTAGACGAATCAGTTGTGATTTCAATCTTTCGAAAATTGCCGTTCAAATTCACAATGACATTGAAAATATAATTATCAGTTTTTAAACAAATTCTCAATATTAGTGGCTCTCAACACATTCTCAATTCACATGATATTGGAGATGTGTCTAGTCTCTAAAGGCTCTTAATTTATATGGTTTTTAGTGAGAAAATATCTCATAGTAATTGAAATTTCAACGGAATTACCAATTGTTATTTCAATAGGATGTTTTTAGTCTCCCCTATAATTAAATTTTCAAATTTAATAAATTTAGCATTTAAATGATTAAACAATATTAGATTTTATTATTTAATTATTAATGATTTAGATTTCATTTTGGACCGCTGGCCCCATTTGGAGTGTGTTTGGTAGGTAGATTTTTAATTAGCGATTTGGAAATTTTGGTGTTTGGGAGCAGCTTTTTGATTAGCGGTTAGATGTTTAATTAACGATTTCCTGACAGCTAATTGAAGTAGCTGTCCATAAATCGCTAATCAAAAAGCTCTCATTCTACCCTTATCCAATTTTGGTTATTATAAAAATATCCTAGTAAAATTTATTCTTTTGAACTAGATTTTTTTAAAAAATACACTTTAACTATATTATCCTTTTATGTCATTTTATATCTAACAGTTACTTCAACATCTCATTGGTCATACCAAACACTCATCTCAAACAGTTACTTCAACCGCTAGTTTAACAGCTAACAGCTAATCGCTACCTGAACAGCTAACTCAATCGCTAATGTAACATCTAGTGTCAAACACACTCTTGGACTTCAAATTGCTTGAGATCTTCTCGTGATTTTATACTTCTTTCAAGCAAGAACGTGTCAAATTTGGCTCAAAACCAGATTCGGCTCTGGGTCTCCATTTCATCTAATCACGACTTTTGTAGACTTTTATAGACTTTAAAAAGTGAATGATTTTTGAAGACTTTTACAGACTTTCATAGACTTTATAAATCCAGCAATGATTTTCATAGACTTCTAAAATATATTTTTTATGATTTTTGTAGACTTAGATGGATTTTTATAAATGACTTTTGTAGACTTTCAATGACTTTTACAAACTTTTAATGACTTTCATAGACTTTCATATATCAATTGGTTAATTTTGATAGAGCTTTCAAATACTTTTTAAGAATTTGATGAAAATTCATTGATATTGAAAGTAAAAAGTCCTTCGGCACAAAAAAAATAATTATTTTTTTACGTGTTAAGAGCATGAAATATTTTTTTTAACAATAATCTTACTAAAGATTTCATTACCATCATGTCATCCACGATTGGTGGCGTCAACCCAAAGTTCTAGTAAGTCATTACTTTATTGTAATATTCATATTTTATTTTTTTTTCCTCCCCTTTTCTTTTCTTACTCTTTCTTTTGATTGTTGTGTATATATTTTTCACTCTATAAATTTACGAAGAAATTATTATTATTATTATGTTTACACTTTCTTACCCAATCTTTAATTATTTGTTTAATGTAATTGATAGATTGAGACAATCTATTTTTTTTTCAATATAAATATATGATAGAAATAAAATAATTGTTCTAATAAAACAAAAATTATAATACTTGATAAAAGTAAATAAAAAATATTATAAAAATATACAAATAAATGATTTTAAAATATTTCACAATTATAATTAAAGTAAAAAATAAATAAAAAAGAATAACTAATGGGTTGAAACTGAGTTTTTACTTGTTAATATTTTAAAGTATTCAAAAGTCATTCAAAGTTTGTGAGGAAAGGATGAGACAATTTTTTAACTTTAAATTTCCTTAATTGGTTAAAAAAGTCTACAAAAGTCTATAAAAGTCTGTCAACTTTAAAAGTCTTCAAAAGTCATGAAAATTACAGTACCCCGAAACTTTTATAGACTCTATAAAAGTCGTGATTAAATACCCCAAAACTTTTGAAGACTTTTTAAAAGTCTATAAAAACCATGATTAGATACCACATGACTTTTATAGAGTCTTCAAAAATCATGATTAGATACCTGCAGATTTATAATGATATTTAAAGTCTATGAAAGTCATCAAAAGTCATGATTAGATACACTCATGTAAGCCTTCATTTTAACCCTAAAACTTTTATTTTGACCATAAACTTTCATTTTGGTCATATTTAGTTCGGCCCTAAAAATCTTCATTTCGACCCTAAAAACCCTTCATTTGAGCAATAGACCATCGCTTCGGTCCTAAGGCATCATTTCAGCCATAAACCTTCATTTCGACCCTAAAACTTTCATTTCAACCATAAGTCTTTATTTCAACCCTAAAACATTTATTTTGGACATAAGTCTTTCATTTCTGCCATATACTTTCATTTCGACCACATGCCTTTATTTCAGTATTACGGCATCATTTTGAACACAAAACATTCATTTCGCCCTTAAAGCCTTCATTTTAGTCACATGCCTTCATTTCGGTCCAAAAGGCATCATTTCGAGTTCGACCCTAAAACCTTCATTTTGACCTTAATTATTTAACTGAGTAATTGAACTATTCAGGAGGCCTTTCGGGTGAAGCCTTCTGATATCAAACAATGTTATTATGAAATTTATTCTTAAACCTCTCGGCCGAAGATTTAATGATAGAAAGCCTCGGATCCTTCTACTGAACCATTCAATTTAGGACCAAACACTCTGGGAAAGGTCTTTCGAAGTTTGAGCCTAAGGTCTTTACTCCGTTTTCATCTTAACATTTACCCAAGTGTTTATAAAACTCTATTAAAAAATATATATTGAATTACAAGTAAATCACATATATATATATATATATAAAATCGTAGAGCAACAAATTCTAAGAAAATTTGAACTTTAATTAAATAAAAAAAGGGTATAACCTTAAAAGATTGATTAAATAATTTTCAATTAAAATTCTAAAATTCAAAATGAAAAATGTTAATATAAAATCAATTTATTAACCCTACAAATTTGTTTAATTCAATATAAAATTAAATTTTATATCTAATAAGTAATGTTAATATCATTTTGCAAAATATTTAAAAAAAAAAAAATCTATTTAACATTTAGGTTATGAGTATAGCCAACTAACTACTAAAACTACGATGGTAATGTTTGGTATTAGTCAAAGTAAACTATAATTTTTTTATATTATTAATTACTAATAAAAAAAATAAACAAATCTTCATTAGCAATAAAACATTTAACTCTCCTTAATTGTTTTTTTTTTTTTTAATATTTTACCGTATGTAAATATTATTTGGAGTTGATTTAAAATCAACTTAACAACTATTAATATCGTACATTAAAAAAATAGTAAATTGTAAAAATGGTGTAGAAAAAAAAAATCCACATATTGCCACAATCATAAATTTCAATATCATCTCATTTTATTTGTTCATTTGACATTCTCTAGCTCATTTTGACTTGGAAAATGGATATAATGGTTAGTATATGAACTTACAAGGAGTTGACATTATGAAATATTAAGGAAGAATGGCAACGTGGTCTCAATGAACTAAAATGAACAAGATGTTTCCTCGCTTATACTTAACTCCAGCTTAGTAATAACTCATGGTCTTAGTTTGGCTTCGTGCAAAATAATTCAAAAACTAGTTCAAAATTATTATGAGTCTATTTAGGATTGCTTCTACTTTTGACTTCTGTCTATAGAAAAAGAGAAGTAGAAGCCATATTTAGGAAGTTAATATTTTTTACTTCATTTGAAAAAGCTTCTAAAAGAGCAGAAACACTTCTCCCAATTGTCCAAACACTATCTGAAACAAATTTCAGAAGTCAGTCTATCAAAACAGGTCTTATGTACAGCTTCAACGGGTAGAATAGGATGATTGAAAATCAACATAGTTTTAATACTAACATTAACTGCAATTAAGGTTATTAATTATTAGGTAATCTCATTGCCATATTCTCATTGTAACCCACCTTAAACTCATTATCAATGTATTAATGAATAATAATTAAGTTCCATCATTAGTTTTCATAATCCACCTAATTATTAGTAGTAAACAAAGTGACTAATGTAAAGATTGGACACTAGATAAACGATGAGCCCAGTCGAAGAAGTTGCTAAAGGGATCTCTCGCATGAAAGTTCTTTTCGAGCTAGTTTTTTCCATTTAAAAGTAATTGAAATGAAGTTAATTAAGCGGTAAATATCTTAAATTGACTTTTAATTTTATATACATATACACAAAGACTAACATGTTTTCATGATAAAATATGTTGAATCAAAATGTTAGATTTTGTAGACTTTTGACACGTTCTCTTAAGCAATTGAGTACAATTTTATTCAACACTAATGTCATTGGAATGAGTTCATTGTTTGATTTGGTGAGGGTTGGTACTGAAATCTTGTATAACAAGACAAAAATTTCAATTTCATCAAATTGTGTTAAAAAAAACACAACTACTATTATAAAATTGTCATCACATAATTTATTATTTATAATAACAAATGAAATTATGACCCCTAAAACGGATACACTCCTGGAATGATTCCTTAATTGTCCGCACGATGACTCAATAATACAGACAATATGGTGCACCATTAATCCTACGTGGACTCGGAGGAATGGCCCACAAAAGTTGTTTAATGAGGCCCATCTGCCGCACGCGCAGGTTAGCGATTATCACTTACGGTTACCGGCGGGAGCGCACGATAGAATGAGTAATCACAGACCGGGAATGACGTGGCGGGTCCGAGATTTGGCCCGACATTTTATTAAAGAGAAGAAAAAGGCAAAGTCGATGAGTGAAGTTACGTGACTACCCTTAGCACCCTCATCCGATTTCAAATATCATGTTTCAATTCTGATCACACTCCTTTCTTCATCGCTGTCCCTGTCTGTCTCTCTGCTCCGTGTCTTAAACTGATGGATCTGGAGAGGCGCCCAGACCAGAACGTCCCGGAGAGGAAGGGGCAAAAGCGGAAACTGGAGGAAGAAATCGTCATCGGAAAAGAGCAGCTGCAGCAGCAGCCGCAAGAGATCTGTGCTGTTGCTTCTTCTGTGTCGTCTTCTGCTGGACGACAGGCGTTATTGAGCGAGGTTACAGCGCAAGTTGACGTTCTCAGGAGTACCTTCTCCTGGCTCGAAGCCGATCGCGCCGCCGCCAAGCGCGCTACGCATATCCTTGCCGAGCTCGCCAAAAATGGTTTCGAACTGCATTCACTGCCGTAACAAGATGAATTCAAATAATAGCTACTCGTGTTCGATTTATTTACGTATCTGTCGTGTATTGCAGAAGAGGTCGTGAACTGGATAGTTGAGGGTGGCGCCGTTCCGGCTCTTGTGAAGCATCTGCAGGCGCCACCTATGAAAAGTGAAGCGGACTCGAATTCAAAGCCGTTTGAGCACGAGGTCGAGAAAGGAAGTGCTTTCGCTCTTGGACTTCTTGCTGTTAAGGTGATTCTACTAGTTTTCTTAGTTTGTTGATATTTATGGTTTCTGGCACATGATTTATTATTAGGAAAATGTTCAATGTTCAGTACTTGAAATTAGGCAACCTTGTGATTACATAGGAACAACCTTGGAATTGATTGTAGTAGCTGTGATTGGTGGGAATTATGTATCATTAGAACAATAGAAGTTATAGAACTGTTTCACCAAATATGTGAAAATTGTTGTATTTCAATGTGAAAGCTATTCTTAGTGTTATAGTATTAGTATTTCAGCACACTGTGGCTGCTCAATTTTTTGGCTTTACTTTGGACAGCCAGAGCATCAGCAACTGATAGTAGATAATGGAGCCTTGTTGCATCTTGTGAATTTGTTGAAGAGGCACAAGGATGGAAGTTTTTCCCGTGCTGTTAACAGTGTAATTAGAAGAGCTGCTGATGCTATCACCAATCTTGCTCACGAGAATAGCAGCATTAAAACCCGTGTCAGGTTTGCTAATACTTCAAGCTTTAATTTTACTGGTACTTGGTTGTTAGCACTATATTTGTCTCACTCTTCGTTCTGTATTTTCAGAATGGAAGGTGGGATTCCGCCTCTAGTTGAGTTGCTTGAATTTACTGATACGAAGGTGCAAAGAGCGGCTGCAGGAGCACTACGGACTTTGGCATTTAAGAATGATGAAAATAAAAACCAGGTAACAAGCTATTCTTTGGAGCATATTCTCTTTTAGATTTACTTTATAATTATGGAAGTATTATGATTTTGCAGATTGTTGAATGCAATGCCCTTCCAACTCTCATTCTAATGCTACGATCTGAAGATGCTGCTATACATTATGAAGCGGTAGGATTTTGTGAGGGTGGCTCATATGCCATCTTTTGCGGATTTTAGAAAATTGCGCAACTGCACGATTTTATTTTCTTAGGCATTCCCTTCCGCTATGGTATGATTTTTGCATTAATCAATGGCAGGTTGGGGTAATTGGTAACCTGGTTCACTCTTCCCCAAATATAAAGAAAGAAGTTCTTGCTGCTGGAGCATTACAGCCTGTGATTGGTTTACTTAGGTAAGTTAACTAAACTTGTTAGTTAGTATTTTGGTCTCTCTTATTATCATTTTCAAAAATTATTGGGTGCTTCTTGTGTAAATTTTTTGAAATTTTGTATTCTCGGATTCTTTAATTTTTTTTCTCGTGGGTGACAGTTCCTGCTGCTCTGAGAGCCAAAGAGAGGCGGCTTTATTACTTGGACAATTTGCTGCCACTGATTCAGATTGCAAGGTATAGGCAGTTTGTTATCTCCTTTTTGTCTTATTTCTGCTTACTGAGTATACTTCTTTTTGCCTGTCCTTCATGACTATCAAGAATATGGCAGGAAGTGATAATATTGTTTTTTAAATTTTTTTTGGAAATTTTTATATAATTCAACCTCTTCTTCTGCATGCCTTTCATATTGGGCTATTAACATCTCCATTCCTGAACTCTGGTTTTCTCATCCTTGAGTTTCCAACAATTTATACTGCCACCTACTTGACGGTATTATGACAACATATGCAGGTTCATATTGTGCAGAGAGGTGCAGTTCGACCTTTAATCGAGATGCTTCAATCGCCTGATGTGCAATTGAGGGAAATGTCAGCCTTTGCCTTGGGGCGGTTGGCACAGGTAAATAATTTTTATTTCTTAGCTTTAATTTTTTCTTATAGAGTTATTCACAGGAAATATTAGTAGGAGGGATTTTGCTTTTGTTCTTTGCAGTACTGTAATTTAATCAGATTGCCCATCTCTTCATGCTCCGCTATAAATTGCAAGTTTGTGTTGGAGTTAACCTTAAACAATTGCTTAAATCAAAATGTTTAGAGTTTAGGCGGACCTTTTGCTAGAAGTAATTTGACTCTGATTCATAAGCAATTTTTGTGTCATGTGAATTCAGTTTCATGTTGTTTAGTATTGTGTAATCAACTGTGATGACAAATGGTTTGGCAGCTTTGTGCTTCATTTTTGCTTCTCTCTCTTGTATATCCTACTCGTCTTGTGTTGCTTAACATCTGCACATCTATTGGACATTCGGCTTAGTGTAACAACCTAGCAGTTGTGTTTATGTACATAGATATTAAGGTTTCCATATGTTTAGTCACCAACTACTGCTTGCTTACTTCATTCTTTAACATTATTTGTTCTAGTAAATTCTTACTTGTCATTGGATTTCTATTCCTAATTAAGAAACAAGTTGAATTAAGATTATTTTTCTAGTAGGCTTAAGATTAATTTGCATATTTTTAGGACGTACACAATCAAGCTGGTATTGCTCATAATGGTGGTTTAGTGCCATTGCTGAAACTTCTTGATTCAAAAAATGGTTCTCTGCAACACAATGCTGCATTTGCTCTTTATGGTCTTGCAGATAATGAGGTACAGTTAACTCCACAGCAACTTTCTGTTTGATTACTGAAATTCATTATTTTTCTTATTTATATACATTTTATTAAAAAAGAAGGTTTCTAACACTTTTTGGGTACGTTACTTGTAGGATAATGTATCTGATTTTATTAGGGTGGGAGGTGTCCAGAAGCTTCAGGATGGAGAATTTATTGTGCAAGTATGTTTGTCCATTCAAGGATGCTTTAAAAACTGGTCAAACAGTTGCTTTTTTTTAGTCCTACATAGAACAAGTTGTTTTTTAAGTTTTGATCTACTTTACATCCATCAACCGGTGCTAAAATATGCACTTGCAGGCAACAAAGGATTGTGTTGCCAAGACATTAAAAAGGTTAGAGGAGAAGATTCATGGACGGGTGAGTTTTTTCGTTCACCATCTCTTTTTTCGTTATATATTTCCCCCATGTAAATTTATTGCATTTATATTTGTGCTTCTTTAGATTGTGAAGTGTTGATGACACCAATATTTTTGAATATAGGTGCTTAGTCATTTATTATATCTGATGCGAATAGCAGAGAAGGGTGTCCAAAGACGGGTGGCTTTGGCTCTTGCTCATTTGTGTTCACCTGATGATCAGAGAAAAATATTCATTGATAGTGGTGGTATGTGACCACCTAAGTAAATGTGTTTTTGGTATTGTGACTAATCCTCAAAAAATGCTATGTCTGGACTTGCAGGTGCTCATTATTTTATTTTGCTCTTTTTTTTTGGCAGGTTTGGATTTGCTTATTGGTCTTCTTGGATCTACTAACCCTAAGCAACAACTTGATGGTGCTGTGGCACTTTACAAGTTGGCCAACAAAGCAATGACTCTTTCTCCTGTAGATGCAGCTCCTCCGTCTCCAATTTCACAGGTAAGTTTCTATACTGGCTTGTGGCCTGTTTCATCCCTGGTCTTTGTATACTGCTTATATTGTCAAGGAATGAGTTTTGTTAATGAAAGTTAGTGATACAGGTATACTTAGGGGAGCAGTATGTGAACAATATCACATTATCAGACGTAACATTTCTTGTTGAAGGTTGCAAATCATTCCCCTTGTTTGGAATTCCATGATTTCTGCCTTTTGAATTATGTTATACCAGACATATATACTTTGGTAGTTGTTATGCCACTGAGTTTCTGTTTGGATGACAATTGCATCTTGTGATGTTAGGGAGACGGTTTTATGCCCACCGAATATGCCTTCTTGCTTCTTCAGATGCATTTCGTGCAATGTTTGATGGTGGTTATCGGGTGAGTATATCTGTAGTGTTTCATTCCTCTTCCTAGGAGTGCTGCTTTGATAGATCTAATGGTGTGACATTTATTGTATGCTAGAACTGAAGTGGTATTTGTTGCAGGAAAAGGATGCTAGGGACATTGAGATTCCTAACATTAGATGGGAGGTTTTTGAGTTGATGATGAGGTATTTTGCATTTTTAGTTTTTCATCTTGCACAAGTCTCTCTAATAGGGACATGAGAAATCACTACTTGATTCTGTTACAGATTTATATATACTGGATCAGTGGATGTTACTTTGGATATTGCACAAGATCTCCTCAGAGCTGCCGACCAATATCTATTGGAAGGACTCAAGCGACTTTGTGAATATACCATTGCAAGGGTGAGCTTGGAAAGCTGCTTATAATAATGCCATTCTTAATTTGTTGTTTCTTGTAGGAAGTGGTCATCTGATGGATTGTGCTCTTGCCATCTTTTAGGATATCTCACTGACAAATGTAGCAAGCATGTATGAACTTTCAGAAGCATACCATGCTATGTCGTTGAGACATACATGCATCTTGTTCATCTTGGAGCAGTTCGATAAATTGAGTGCTAGACCCGGGTATGTACTTCTGTCACCAACATGTCAGTTTTTATCAATATCGTATGCAATTAATTAATGTTTTCAGATTATGTTCTTCAATTTCTTACTCCCGCTTCAAACATTACCAACATATAAAAAATCTATATCATATCATTTTGGTTTACCAAAACAAATTTATCACTTCCTGTTATGTTTTCTGGTATGTACTGATGGATACAGATTATGCAGCTCCCTGTAACTTGTTTCATTCATTATCCTATTTCTAATGTCTTGTATGAATGAACATAAATCCCAATATAGAGTTGATTTATCATTAAACAATCAATGGGCAAAGCAAACAAATTTCATGTTAGATACAGATAGATTTCCGTTGTGACCATTATTATTCTTGCAGTCTAGTAGAGTAAAGATTTGGAATAACAAAATGTCTTAAGTTAGTAAATTAGGTAGGATACCATTATTTGTTTTTTGGCGTGCTTATTTTATTTTATGCTTTCTTGTATTCTGTTGCTAATAATCAGTTAAATTATTTTTGGGATAGTGAAAGGAGAAGATTTGATTGAATCTTCTGACTGGAGCTCTTGCTATGATAAACTGGTTCCAACATTCTAATTAACTTTTATCATGAATATTGAACTTGCAGACATTCTCATCTAATCCAGCGTATAGTACCAGAGATCCATGAATATTTCTCAAACGCTCTAAGGAAACCTAACTCCCATAAATTGCGGCTATAGATGAGCAGTCATTGATTCTTGAGATCGCTAACACAATACAATGTACAGAAACTAGTAGAGATCTTCTTCACCATGATCAAGCCAGATGAAGGTGGTTCTAATTTGTTGTCATGTTTGTAGTGTGGCCAAGCTCAGTCATTCCTGATGCCAGAGTTATGTTGCTTGTAGTGTAGTCTCTTGCTCGGGCCATATTGTAGTAGTCAATTGTTTGACATATGACCTTCACAAAAACATCAATGGTTTTCATTGAAAGTGAGGGTTGTATTGTACAACTTGGAAATGTATTCTATGAACTTGTCCATGAGATGGCAGCCAGTGAGGTGTATTTGTTTCTTCTTTCTTTCTTTTTAATAGCTCAATGTGAATACGCTTCTCCAAGCCTATAATCTTGTGTGATGTCTGCAGTAAATGTATTATGGTGTTCCCAAATCAGCAAAACATGGTTATACATTGTGAGTATTTGCTGAGAACTAGTCAATTTGTGCAGCTAAGTTGATGTTGGTCAATTCAAGCAACTGATTTGTAAATTAGTTTTAGGCGACTGCAAGTTGGTTCCTAAATTATTTTTAGGAGGTTTCAAATTTGTTCACTTTACCTGAATTAGGTGGGCAAAATTTTAAGCTCAGAGTTGGGTGTTTCCGAAACTACCCCATTCACATATTTTCATATTTAGCCCCTAACCGCTTTTTCGTCCTTGTTTGCTGGTAGGAGGCTTTTTTTTTTTTTGTCCTCAATCCATAAAAAAAAAAACTATTGAAACATCGAGTAAAAGCAAAGAGAAGAAAATATAACTTCTGCTATTTCTTTCTTTAACCTTATAACTATCCTGTGAGATTCGTTTTGTAATAAATACATTGGGTATAATTACTGATCCACGCATCCATTACGTGGTTATAAAAATTTATAATTCATAATAGAGAAACCATTCAAATTCCAATTAATAAAAAATTATATATATATATAAAAAGAAAAAAGTTTGGAATGTGGCGAAGTCAAGTGTCATGTAATGGTAATGGGGTGGTTTGGGATTTATAAATGTATTAACTACCATATAATTATTAAATGGAGATAATAAATGATGTTATTCTAATTATAAGAATATTAAATATTATAATTAAATGATATAAAAAATTAAAATAATATTATACAATTAAATTGATTTCACAATTTATATTTATTTAATAATAATATTGCTAATAATTTATACTATTAAATTTAAAAAAAATTATAAATATCAAATCAAGTATTATGGAATTCATTTATATATTTCATATATATATATATATATAAATATTGGAAATATAAAAACAATAAACTAATTATTATAATAATTAAATGTGACGTAAGTAATGAAACTGAATTTGAATTTGGATTAGAAAAAGTAAAATTTTATTTTTTATTTTTTCCAAAAGTAATAATAATATTTAATATTATTTATTTGATATTAACATAATTTTTAATGCTAAAATAATCCGGTTTTTTAAATACTATATGTATATATAAATAAATATTAATAACAACTCACGTGCAAATAATAATTAAAACATCATTATATAAATACAATAATAATATTGATTAATTTTGCATCTAAAGTAAAATTTATTTTTTAAAAAATAAAATAGTCATAATTTATAGTTTCATTTTAAAAGTATAATATTTGAGTCAACTTCATCCACCCAAAAATAATATGTATATATATAAAAGTTTGAGAGGAAGTGAGGCAAGTACAATGAAGTGGAGTAGTTTTGATTTTACAAATGCATTAATTAATATAATTATTAAATGAAAATAATAAATGATGGTATTACTTTAATTATTAAAATATTAAATATTGTTATAATTAAATGTATAAGAAATTAAGATAATATTATACATTTAAATTAATTTCACATTTCATATTTATTCAATAATGATAATAATAATTTATATACTATTCAAATGGAAAAAAAAATTATAAATATAAAATCAATTGTTATGGGATTCCACTTAAATTACATTAAGTAAAAGGAGTATAACATCCAAATGATATTTTAAGATGGTAATTAATGTATAAATACTAATTAAATTCATTTTTAGTAATGTAGAGTCTCCCATATAAAAGGAAAATTATTAAAAATAACTTAAGTAAAGTTAAATTTTCAGTATTAATAAAAACAGTGTTATTTATATATTTGATTCATTCAAACTTTCATTTTTAGAAATAGTTTTTTACGGCCGTGAATGATCTCTCAACGAACCCCTTCCACACATTCACTGATTAGTAATAAAAAAATTTCACAGAAAGGTAAAATAATCAATTTGGGTCTTTTTAAAAGTGAAAATTTGAAAGATTGTTTTTTGTAAAATTTTTAAAATTAAATCATATAATGTAAATAAAAATTATAAAATGATAAAATGAAATTCTCACATAGATAAATTATAATATATGAATAATTTTAATATATATATATATAGTTATATAAATTTGGTTTGCGAATTTTATTAACTTGGATGAATATAAATACAAGACAATTGGGTTACATGATACTTATATTAGAATTATTATATATATATATATATATATATATTTAAAAGCTTATATTAACATTTTCTTCCTTACTTAAAATTTTAAGTAAAGTGAGGGAAATTCGAATTTACATTAGATTTGTCGGGGTTGAAAATAATTTACAATAATTTTTTTTTTCTAATTCAAACTATGTGATTTGGTTATCATTGGAATTTTTAAATAAAATAACAAAGACAAAATGATTAAAAAAAAATAGCCGATGAGATTAGCTGACTTATTTATAATAAATTTAAAGGAGTTACTATTGCAGAATACATTTTAAAGGTGAGAAAAACCTAAATTAAGATTTATCCACTTGATTGAAATGATATATATATATATAAATATATAAATATATATATATATATATATATATAAATATATATATATATATATAATTATTGGATGTGTTATGCTGATTGGATTACTACCCATTCTAAATTTTCAAAACTAAAACGGTATACTTTAAAGTTAATAGATATGTTTTTTTGTTTTTTTTTAAGAAAATATGTGATTATATGGACACAATTTTATATTACTTTTTAAATTTAAAAGAGATAAAAAAAAAATCAAATGGAAATATAAGAATTTTTCTAATCATCCAATTTTAAATTTTTTCATGTCATTTTAACAATTTTTATAAATGTATTATTGCTATTTATTTTAAATTCACAAAAATTTGAGTATTAATTATTATTATAAAAATAATTTTGAAATAGAATTTCAATTACCATACATCATACCAAATTAAAATCATATTTCAATTCACTTATCTTAATAAAATGAAAATATATGATTATAAAGTTGATATTTAATCATATTCTACTAATATTAATATATATATATATATATTTATCAAAATCAAATAATGACATATATTAATGAATATATCATGTATGCGAATATATAACATATTCGTACTATAATTGATAAACGGGTCAATTCGGGTAACCATATTTGTAGTAGAATTGATAAACGGGTCAATCCGTTCACCCGACCATTTTGACTGGCATCGGATTGCCGGTTAAACAAGTTGACTCGCGGGTTATAACATTTTTAAATAAATAAAAAATATATATTATATAATAAATTATTTTATATTAATACTATTTAAATTTATTTTATCATTAAATTAAAGTTTAATGATTGATTTTTATTATTTTTATGATTCATAATTGTAGAAATATTTCACGGTAGGAAAAACCCTAAAAGATTACTTGTCTTTTTATTGAGAATAAAATATTTATTTATATACACACTATGCTAACAATATTTGATACTAAAGAATCAATCTCCTTACATAAGGAAATAACAAATATAGAAATAACAATATTTAAGGAATCAAAAAATATTCAATAAATTAATATGTTAATATTTAATTTTTAAATTGTGTAAATTATACCACTAAAAAATAATTGTATAAAAATTTATATAAAGATAATTTTTAATATTATATATTTAACTATACTAAAATATAGATATTTTATGAATATGGACGGGTCATACCGTAAAACTTTACAGGTAATATGAACTGGGTTAAGCGAACTTATTTTCACGATGGGTCAAAATTTTGTTATACCTAGCTAAAACTACATGTAAACATGCAAGTTCAACAAGTATAACAAGTATGCTACCATCGATCCGTTCACCCACTCTAATTTGTATTTAAAAATTAAATAGGATATTTTTTTAAAAATAATATAAATATAAATTTATCGACTCGACAAATAATTATAGTAATAAATATAAATTAACTATAATAATTTTAAAAAATAACGAATAAAATTCATTTTCGCGCATCGCGCGGATAACATACTAGTTAAATTAAATCAAATCATATTAATTTTTATCCAATTAAAAAAAAATTAGAATGGAAAGAACTCTCCATCTCCCAACTATCTTTATCTATACTATTTTTATTATTTTTTCTTTCTGTATAATTTTATTAATCTTTTTATGTTTTTAATTGAATTTATTTTATTATACATGGTACACCGTGGAGTTGGAAAAAAATGTCCAGACTCTTTAAAGTCTATAATTATTATTTTAATTCATCACAGAATATGTTAATAATTTTATTGTTTTTTTAAAACATTTAACTTGTTTAATTTTTTTAATTTTTTAATTTTAATTTTAATTTTATTTTTATGAATTTTTCATTTATTTAAAATGTTTGATCGAGAGAATTCTATCTTATGTCGAGGAATCTCTTTGACTTTCTTCCCCTTCTTATATGGTCTTGAACTTATTTTTATGTGCACTCTGTAAATTCGGCTATTTTGATTAATAATTTTATTTTTCACTCCAAAATTGTAAAGGAAGATCTAGGTTTTAGGTTGGAGTTGGGTTGGGGTTTTATTTCACTTATTTCAGATGTATTTTTTCTTTATTTTTATATTAATTTTAAAATTTTGCACCAGTTTTACTTTATTAGATAAATAATAATAATAATAATAAATAAATAAATAAATAATTTTTAAATATAATATGAAGATGGATCTAATCTAAAAAATTAATTATTTTTAATTTATTTTACTATTTTATCATTAAAGAAAAATATTTTAATTTATTATGATTGAATATAAATATCTCAAGTATAATATTTATTTTTTCTATTTCAAAATAGTAGAATAAAATAAAATAGTATTTTCATAAAATTTTCTGGTTAAATATAATATATATATAAAAGTTTATTCTTTAAAAAATTAAATCGGAAAAATATTAAAAAAGAACTTGAATTTAAAAAAAATTGACATTTTATTTAGATATATATATAATTATTTTTTTAAAAAAATGATTTTTTAATTACTTTAACTTGAAAATAAAATAAAAATAACAAAAAGACTATATGAAAAAAAAGTTAAATTAAATATAAAAAAAATTAAAATTTTAAAAGAAACAAATAAGTATTAAAAAATCATTTAAATTGTTTTATTAATATATAAATTTTTGATTATACATTTAAAAATAATTTAAAAGAATTTACAAAAAAATCCTTTCAATGTTTAAATACAGATAAATTCAGTATAACATGATATTTTGAATTCTTTTTTATAATAAAATATCTTACAAACTAGTTCATAGGTGGTTCCAAATTTTACAAACTAAAACGAATTCGGGTTCACTATTATAATCACTACTATTGTGGGGTTCACTGTTATTTTCTATAACAACTATTATATAAAAATAAAATAAATAATATATACTGTATAATATAAAAATAAATAAATAAATTAGCTGACAACGGCGGGACAAATTTTCGTGGACAAATTTATATGTTTGGTGGTGTGATGGCAATAATGGCATTCAATTCGAATAAAAAACATTATCACTGGTGGGTCAGTCAATCAGAAGATAATCTTGACACGTCATTATTTCTTGAATGTACCGAATTAGACTGGTCAATAATTAATCAAATAACTATATTATATATTCCCTACCCAAACTAACAAATTCAGAACTCAACGGAATATGAATTCGGTAGATAACTCCAAACAAGTAGCCTCAGAGCTACTCCCATATCTCCGAGTCTACACCGACGGCTCGATAGACCGTCTGACCGAGGCCCCGAGAGTCCCAACGTCACCCGACGACCCAGAAACCGGAGTCTCATCCAAAGACATCACAATCTCCGAGTCCCCAAAAATCGGAGCCAGAATCTACCTCCCGAAAAACACTCAACGAAACCAAAAACTCCCTGTCCTCGTCTACTTTCACGGCGGAGGTTTGTGCTTCGAATCCGCCTACTCTCTAACCGAAACCACGCTAACGAACAGACTATCCTCCGAGGCCAATCTACTCGCGGTATCAATCGAGTACAGACTCGCACCCGAAAACCCCATCCCGATCCCTCACGAAGACTGCTGGACCGCTCTCAAATTGGTCACATCCCAACTCGACGAGCCGTGGATTAAGGATCATGCAGATCTGGGAAGACTCTTTATCGGAGGTGATAGTGCTGGAGGCAATCTAGCTCACTACGTGCTCATGCGAGCGGGGAGTGAAAGCTTACCCAATGGGGTTAAAATACGTGGAGCGTTTTTGACCCACCCGTATTTTTGGGGATCCGAACCGGTTGGTAATGAAGTGAAGGATGTGAAGGAACGAGAAAAGCTTGATCCGTATAGAGTTTGGAAGTATCTGACTAGAGAGGGTATCGATCACGTGATTGTTAATCCGATTGGTGAAGGGAAGCCGAGCTTGAGTGGGCTTGGTTGCGAGAGGCTGTTGGTGAGTGTTGCTGAGTTGGATGTGTTGAGAGATAGAGGCGTTTGGTATGTGAATGCGGTGAAGGAGAGTGGTTATCGAGGTGAAGTTGAGTTGGTTGACGTGGAAGGAGAGACTCATGCTTTTCATATACTTAAGTATGAGACTGAAAATGCTAAGTGGATGATTAAACGTCTCGCGTCTTTTATTCTCAAGTAGGTGAAATCCGTCGTTGTTTAGAACTGAATCTGGTTAGGTGAGGCCGACGAGCTTTGTGTCCTTTTCATTTTCTGAGCTAAGTGGACCAGTGTGCGTGATGGTCATTGGTAATAAAATATCTCGTGGTTTTTACTTTTTTAAGTTACGGATAATTATTCAGATGATAACGTGACAAGTGGTTGTAGATTGTTAAAAGAGAAAATTCATGCATACGGATAAATTTAGAAAGGGAAAGTTTGGAAGATATGTGGTCCTACCACTAGCACAATTCCAATGAAAAACTATTGAATAATCAAAGTAGTTGACTTAATCTCAAGAATTAATGAGAAAAAGAACAATATGTTTATGTGTAAAAAGCAATCGATGTGCAATTATGGTAAAGTTTTTAGGACCGCTGGTGAATTAAGGAAGGAATGTCTACATTAATCATTCTATAAATCTTTGTAGTTTATAGGATGTAATTTAATATATTTACTGGAAGTTCATAGATAAATATTCGAAAGTGAGGGAAATGAAACCGGAATCCACTCAACTCACATTCAGAATTCTATTAACCTTCATCCACCTTATTCAAAGGAGACAGCCAATGCATCAATAGATCGCTGTTATCAATATCACATATAACATTTTTGTAAGCCGTTGTTAAATAAAAATATGAAAAATATCAGGTAGCGAAATAAAGGGGATCTAACCCATACTTATAATAGATATAAATTTACAATACGAGAATATTAATTCTATTATGGGAGTCTCTGGAGATCAGAGATTGAGAAGTGATTTTGGAGGATTCTTTTTCCTTTGACTTTTGCACTATTTATAAGAGATTACAAAGGAACAAGTCCATTATTCAAGTCTATTATTTATATTGAATACCATCCCAAATAATAAGCTAAATGTTACAACTTTTGAAATGATATATTTAATAACTGGATAGAGACTAGGATTATTAGTGTCTTTCAATTGATACATTTGATGTATATATCGGCTTCGAACGTACGGCCGTCATTCCGAGCGCTCGATCCAAGAGCCCAATGCACTAGGTTTTCAATCTCCCGGAGAGTCGGATATTGGCACCCTCCTCTCAAGCCCTTTTCCTTGACAAAATAAATGCTCCAGTGGTATCTCTTTGTGTACATGACAACTCACCTTCAATCATAGTTTCCACCGTTGTCCTCTTAGTCTTAGACTTGGCTTTTCATCTTGCCTAGACACTTCTCTTTATGATTGGGCTCGCGTTGCTAGATTACGTGGGCTTCATTGTCTTTGATCCAAATTGCGGAACTCTGTCGCTCCTTCAATCGTAATCTAGACGGTTGTTGAATTCCGAATTGATTAAAAATCGTTAATAATTCTGAAATTCAAAATCTTCATAGCACTCAATTATTCACAAGATGAAATTGTATTTTATAAAATATTGAAATTATTATTTTAGAATTTTAAAGACATACTATTTATAGCGGATTTTTCCACTAAAATTTTACTTATTTAGCAAAATAGGAACATCAGTAGGGTGAGAGATAAGGTGGGAAGTTACATGGTAAATTTTATGTAAGTAATTCTTAAAAGTAGGACCACTACTTCCAACATTCTCCCACTTAATTCGTATATTTTTACTTCAACACGTCAAACCCTTATTTTTTAAGAAAATACAATACACGAATCATGGTAATATTTCCTCTTTAATACTTGAGTAATATCTTCCATGTACTACAATATATTAAGTTTTCAACCATTTTTCTCAACAAAATTAATGAATAAACTCAATGTGTATTCTATGTCCAAAATTTATTGATATTTCTCTAAATAAACAAACATGTGCACAACAAATATGAAAATACTCCATAAAGTTTCACTAACACATAATGGAACTAAGTCCCATACTGGCAACATGATTCTTAAATTCTTTGGTGACATGCCTTTATTTAATGGATCAGCTATTATTAGCTTTGGGCACAATCCATTTTGAAATTATTTGAAAATCTCATATGAAAGGGAAGCTGATATCGAAAAGACTTGAATTTTCCAAGAATTTGGATTCAATGATACCTTCAAATGTGACTGCATGTCTAAATCAAAATGTGCAACTATGACGTTATGTCACTGTCTTTTGTTCTTCAGATGTTGAGTATGAGGTTAAAGATAGAAAATGATATCAAATTGTGAACTTATAAACTAATACATGTGACTGCAACGGCTGAGCCATATCTGATATACTCTGCAAACACGTTATGACTGTAATGAAAACCACGGGAAGGAATCCAGCTGATTGGATACATGAGTACCTCACTACTCCAAATGATAATATACTATTCAAATGTCATCCATCCAATTCCATTTAAAAAATGAATTGGCCAGAAACACATTTTCTACAGGTATTATAACTCATCATGAAGAGAAAGCTTAGCAGACTAAAGAAAAATAGAAAGGTGGATCCTCAAGAAAAAGAAACTAGAAATCCAAAACGTAATGGACGAGAACATTGTTTTTGATGTGGAAGAATTGTGTATAATGTTAGAAGATGCAATATTTTGAGCAACTCTAATAGAAAATAGACATACAAATAAGGCTCCCATGTCTATAAGTTTGAACAGATTTCTTTTATTTTATATTTATAGTGAAAGGTGTTGTCTATTATTAGTTAGTATTTTAAAGATGTAGTATATAAAAACTTATATGTAAAGAATTTTATAATATCAATTATGAAGTTTAAGTATTTTAATTGCCTCAAAGAGAAGCTGATGATGACATAACTGGTACTTATTAAAGCGTATTTAGGAATAACTATTTCGAGGTAACTTACAGATATTTAGTGAAAATTTTTTATTGTCATCAAATTTTAAAATATAACATAATAAATAACCTAGCAATTTTTATTCTTAGTTTTTTTTTTTTTTTTTTTTTTATTCTCATCAATAACCCATGTCAAATATTTGATATGTGTAATCTCGATATATTGAAAGCAGTATCATGCTAGACAAGTTCAACTAGGGAAAGTTTAAAGGTTCAGAGTAGAGTCAAAAATAGTAAATATAATGTTTCAGATGACATGGCCAGCAAAATATGTCTCGAAGAATGAACAAACGACATATTAAAGATGCCAACAAAAATAGGGCTAGTAAAAAAAAAAAAAAAGATTAAACCCTGAACAATGACTTATTCTGGATATTACCAAAAAAAATTGGAAATGCTGATTACCAGTCACAACCTTGAACTCAGATGGCATCTATATTTTCTAATGTCGATTCATTCCAGCCTAGTAATGGTCATTTAAATCCAAGTATATACAATAGTCTAATTTTAAATTCATTTTTAATATGATACCTTTTCTTTTTTGCAATTTCAAAGGTATCATTATAATGTTAATCACAGTTAATTGTATCGGGTAGTTATATAATTTTATACGAAGTTTCTAAATTTAAATATTACATTTTGGATGCAGGAACTGTTACGGGTTTGAACATAGACTGTGCACCCTTTCTGAAGTAAAACCTGCAGTTATGAGATATTCTAATACTTTAATTTATCATCTCTGGAAGTTTGGTATGTAATTTAAACTATACATGCTCGGTTTGTTAGTTTATTTTGTCCAACAAAAATGGTGCCTTCTTGTTTATAGAGGCCATTGTTGAAGTTAACCTAGTAATTTTTTGTTTTGAATCCTTTATGTTTAGATGCATTACTTTTTATTTGCTCAATTTTGAATTTTTTTTATGAGCAAATATAATTCATGTTCTCAATCTCAATACTTGTATATGTCATAAACACCCAAAAGGTAGTACACATTGTCTAAACTATTGTAAAGGGTTATTATTACAGTGACACTATACTATTTGAAGTTATTTAATTTTTTATGTTTTTTTTAATGTGCTACTATCATCATATGCTATGAAATTCTTAGTATTATTCTATATTATTAATTCGTTATCGCTGTTTTATTTGCCTTATTCACTGTTGCAGTTTAAGTTGATTGCTTTACTCTGTATTTAATCGTCTAAATGTAATATACAACTCATGATATCAACTTACTGCTAATTTATATTAACATAATTATTGAAGATAACAATAAACATGATAGTTTGTTTTATATTCAAACATGATATTTTGTTTTATATTCAATCACCCAAAAATACTAAAATAGTTTGTTCATTTGCTAGTATTTGATATCAAATAAAACAAATATAAAGATGATAACAATAACTGCTCTAACACATATGTTTTGAAGATAAATATGCTCCTTTATCCTTATCAACTTGACTTCAATATTATTTATTTTAATAAGATTTGAGATGAATTATCCTACTCGCTGGACATTCTTTCATCTCTAACAAAAGCAGATGTTCCTACAGTTCTTGTCATAGAGTACTCTGACTGAGCTTCAATTTTTCTAAATTTCATTTCTTCATCTATAGCTAGCTGAAATTTAAAATAGTTGCAACATTTGGCATGTTCATTTTGACTTAAAAAAAAAAAAAAAGAAAGAAAAAAGAAGAAGAAGAAAAGAAAAGAAAAGAAAAGCTTTTGTGCATTTTCTTCGGATTTGAAAATACAAAATGCCTTTCGATTACATTTGTATTGTTGATTACAAAAATTTATTTCTCCTTTGATATAGAGTTCCTCTCCAGAGAGAAGAAAAAAAAACTCCAAGATCTTATTATTGTTTGTAAGTGTGTGTTTTTATTTTTTAAAAATTTTATTTAAAAAGTTCCTCCATAACTATTCAATTTAAATGTGAGAATGTTATATACAGGTGATCAAAAGATTTATATATATATAATATAAAATCACCGTTATGCTGAAGACAAATTGGAAATGGAATTATCAAGTGTGTGAAAGGTATATATAGACACTATTACTAATAGACACTATTACTAATCAATTATCGCCGATTTGCACATATATGCCAGGTTTAATAAGTACAAAGTGGTAAAATAATACTATATATTTAAAAAACTAACGGAACTGAACGGTACCTTTTAAACAATATCAAATAAACATCTATTTTTTAAAAAACTCACTACATTTGTTAGCCTAAGACTTTGTTTGGATGGGTGGTAAATGATGGAGGAGAATGGAATGGAAAGGAATAGAACGGGATAAGAACACCTTACTCTTGTTTGGATATTTTTATGATGGAATGGAAAAGTCATATCACTCCCTTATTTGTATATGGTGTAAAAATTGATGGAATGGAATGGAATTGTTTTAATATTTAAGGGTAATTTGATAAAATAATAAAAGGTTTTCCATTCTATCATTTTCCTCCCAATTTGGAGGGAAGGAAAGTGAAGTTTTTAAATAGAATGGAATGGTACGAATACCATCCATTTCTTTTCCACTCCATTGTTAAAAATACCATCCAAATCATGGAAACTTAAAAGATTCCATTAATTCCTTTTCTATTCCATCACTTTCTACCAAATTCAAACAAAGTCTAAATAATAACAAAACCCGTTTACAAATAAATTTTTGTTAAAATTCGTTTACAATTGTAAATTTGTATAAATTCGTAGTACTTTGTTGTAATTATTGCTTTTTTTTTTAATATTGGTTGAATTTGAAAATACAATAAATAGATTTATTTGGACTCAAATGAAAGAAAAACTATATAAAAATTTTTAAATTTTGATTTCAAAACGAGTATAAGTATGAAACTATAATTACATTTATGTACATTTGGCTATAATATTATTAATACCTCACCGTAATTATAATTACCATGAAACCCACGTCTTTTGTTCGAGAAATTATGCTTAGGGATGGGTTATCCACGTGTCCGCTCAATTATCATGAGACACGTGGCATTGTACCACCTCAATATTTTTTTTTAAATACTCAATTAATGCGATGATTGGATGTAGATTTCGTTGTACTTTGTGTCGGTGTTTTGTAAAATCATCCTTCATGATCTCCTTCTTCCGGTGCACTGTCTTCTCCAAATTCCTTCTATCCTGCGCCTCTCTCGTCGTCTCTATCTCCAATAACTCTTCAATTTATTTTTAGTGGTTAGTATAATATGCTCTCTTAGGATAAAAGCTTAATTTTGAACTCAAAAAATAACAATTTTTAATAACAATATAAATAACCAATTAAATAAAAATAAAAAAACTTTTCAAGAAAAAAATATAAAGTTTCAATATTCAACCACTTCCAATGGCAGATAATTATTTTCAACAATAATAAGAAATTAAAGAACCTGTCAATTCAACTAGAAACCAATATTGATCTTTGCGGAGAAAAAGAGAGAAAAACACGTAACATTCACCACCAAAATGAAATAAAGAATTGTTTGAGTTGAAGAGTTGAAGATCTGAAAACAGTATTATATAAAAAAAGTTTTGAAATGAAAAAAAGTGAGCGCAAATAATCATGGTGAATAAATATGTTCACAATTAATTTTATAAGCATGGTGTGCCACGGTTGGGCGGATGCATAATTTCTCCTTCTGTTCACGAGCACGGCGAGAGTGACAGATTTATTCTTTTTCAATTGAAGTTAATTATTTATCTATTTATAACTTAAAATTATTCAAAGGTTCCCCGCAATTTACTTTTATTTTAAAATATAATAATAATAATAATAATAATAATAATAATAATAAATTATTGAGTTAGTGACGAACTGCAACGTTATTATGATTATTTTATAAACAATTAACAAGCATGTTAGGTTAGTCTTTCGATGGGGTGTGTCCACCACCAATGACACAAACACAACCTTACAACCTCTTTTTCATAGAATATATTATCCCATGTATTATTTAACAAGTGGGACTATATAATAGACTTTTTGTTTTTTTAATTATTATTGTGAGATAAATAATGAAGACGATAAAAATTTTATATCTTCTACAATTTGATTTGAGTAATATTATTTTAAAAATTAAATTAAATTGAATTATAATTATTATTTTATCTCGTTACGTTTTCCTATACCTTGCATGGCATGCAAGTCGAGTTACAAAAATCCAAATCTTCATTTGCAACTTCGAAGTTAGAATTCAGATGGCATCTCCGCCGACCATTCTACAAAAGCATTAACTACTACTATATAAATATATTTTAAAATCCTTTCTAAATATTTTACTTATTTTGAAGGGATAATATAATTTTCGGTACTTAAAGTTGTACAAAATTTTCACTTAGATATTCTAACTTTTCGAGGTTTTATATAAGTACTTCAACTTGCAAATTATAAGTCATTTAGATCCTCGGAATGACGTGGCGCTAAAAAATTGGAGTACCTATATGAAACCTCACAAAGATGGAGTACCTATATAAGAATCTAATTTACAAATTGGAGTACCTATATGAAACATCGTAAAGTTGGAGTACCTATATATAAATCTAATTTGCAAATTGGAGTACCTATATGAAACCTCGAAAAATTGGAGTATTAAATAAAAATTTTACACAACTTTAGGTACCCAGAATTATATTATCCCTATTTTTGAAAGGTGACTATTTACTGTACCGGTTCAAACTATTTAGACCGGTCACTAACTAGTCATATCATCAAGAGTTATATCCACTAACAAAACAAGCTGTCGTACCCTAGCCGAATATGGATTCTACAGACAACAAAAAGCAAGTAGCATCAGAGCTGCTCCCGTTTCTCCGAGTCTACACGGACGGCTCGATAGACCGACTCAAAGAGGCCCCGAGAGTCCCAACATCAGCCGAAGACCCAGAAACCGGAGTCTCATCCAAAGACATCACGATCTCCGACTCGCCAAAAATCGGAGCCAGAATCTACCTCCCGAAAAACACTCAACCAAACCAAAAACTCCCTGTCCTCGTCTACTTTCACGGCGGAGGTTTGTGCTTCGAATCCGCCTACTCTCTAACCGAAACCAAGCTCATGAACAGACTATCCTCCGAGGCCAATCTACTCGCGGTATCAATCGAGTACAGACTCGCACCCGAAAACCCCATCCCGATCCCTCACGAAGATTGCTGGACCGCTCTCAAATTGGTCACATCCCAACTCGACGAGCCGTGGATTAAGAAACACGCAGATCTGGGACGAGTCTTTATCGGCGGTGACAGTGCGGGAGCCAATCTAGCTCACTACGTGCTCATGCGAGTGGGGAGCGAAGGCTTACCCAATGGGGTTAAAATACGTGGAGCCTTTTTGACCCACCCGTATTTTTGGGGATCCGACCCGGTTGGTAATGAAGTGAGAGATGTGAAGGAACGAGAAAAGCTTGAGGCGTATAGGATTTGGGATTATCTGAGTGGTGATTGGGTTAATGACGTGATTATTAATCCGATTGGTGAAGGGAAGCCGAGCTTGAGTGGGCTCGGTTGCGAGAGGCTTCTGGTGAGTGTTGCTGAGCTGGATGAGTTGAGAGATAGAGGCGTTTACTATGTGAATGCGGTGAAGGAGAGTGGTTATGGAGGTGAAGTTGAGTTGGTTGAAGTGGAAGGAGAGGATCATGCTTTTCATATATTGAACTATGAGTCTGATAAGGCCAAGTGGATGATCAAACGTCTCGCGGAGTTTATTCGCAAGTAGGAGAAATCCAATCCCTCGGCAGACGACCGCCATGAACTTCGTTTTTTCTCTTTCTTTCATTTTCTGATCTGGGTTGATCTAAGCAAGAGAATAATGTAAGTTAATCTGTTTTTTCAAGAATGACAAGATGTTGTGTGATTATTATATTCTAATGATGGACCTTCACTTACATAATGGAGTGTTTAATTTATTGATCATTAAACTTTTTGCTCTTTCATTTTTAAAAGGAGTACAAAGTCATGTTTCCAACTTTACGCGATATTTCATATCGTTAATGGCGGGACAGTTTTAAGTTTCTTTTTTAGCTCTACATATTATTTTTATTAATTTTAATATTAAAAATAGAAATTATAGTATTATATTTTAATTATTTAATAAATTATTAATATTATATAAAATATAATTATTCTTTAGTTAATACTTAATAATTTTATTAAATTAAATTTAAATATCAATTTATATTTAAAATATTATTATATTAAAAAAATTATTTCATAAGACCAAATTAATACTACGAATATTTATTAATAATTTGATGTGATATTTTAAATATTTTGCATCACTGCAAATTCAAAACAACTCATATTTTTAATATTAAACAATTTTATATTATTATGAAATTAGATATTGTGCATGATATATGGGCACACGTGTTATACCATATGTGTTGCATGTGCTAAAGAGAAATCTTAGGAATAGAGGAGACAAAATAACACCAACCAGAGTAGAAACAGAACAACAAAGTATGAAAAGTAGAAAGAGACACAAGAGATTTAACGTGGTTCGGCAATGTGTCTACTCCACGAAGGAAGAGAATAACAATCCACTATAATGATCAAAGGGATTACAAGATATCACACAGAATAGCCACAAAAGGCTACACTCAAATCTCACAACCCAAGGCACCCAAACTAAAACCCCTAACTCTCGAATGTATTTCCCACACTCACAATGTGAAATTCTCTTTAGAACTGGATGTTTTCTTCTTTGTGAGACGCCTCTATTTATAGTGATCACAAAACTCACTTTCCTAATAGTTTCTTTCCAATAAGGAAAAGTAAACCATAACAATTGGGAAAAAAAAATCTCCTCAAATTAGGAAAACTAGCAAATAGAAAATAGATCCAAAAACCAAAATAAAAATTCCTTCCAAAAAAGGATTCCAAGTGAATCAAGTAATTTAGGATTCCTTATGATTCAAGCATCCTAACAAATCTCCACCTTGACTTGAATCACCTCAACTTTTCTGAATCTTCTTTCTTTGATCACTATCAATTATATCTTCACCTTGACCCATAAACAGACTTCGAATTGTCTTCCTCTTCATTGTATCCCGTAAGGGAATCTTAACGATCACAAATTCCAATCAAGCTCAAACAATGCTTAAACTTGATTGTAGATAAGGACTTGGTCATCATATCAGCAGGATTATTTTCAGTACCAATTTTCTGAATCGTAATATTACCTTCAGAAATCACATCTCGAACAAAGTGGTACTTGACGTCTATGTGCTTGGTGCGTTCATGGAACATTTGATCCTTTGCTAGATGAATCGCACTCTGACTGTCACAATGGACTGTCGTCACCTTCAAATCTTCACTGAGTTCACCAACCAATCCTCTCAACCAAATTGCTTCCTTTACAGCCTCAACCATGGCCATATACTCGGCCTCTGTTGTTGACAAAGCAACAGTCGCTTGTAAAGTAGCCTTCCAACTAATTGCACAACCTCCAAGAGTAAAGACATATCCAGTAATCGATCTTCTTTTGTCAAGATCACCGGCATAGTCCGAATCAACGTAACCAACAACATTCCCTTTGTCTTTACCAAACTCCAAGCAAACATGAGTAGTACCCTTCAAATATCTCAATATCCACTTCACAGCTTGCCAATGTTGTTTTCCAGGATTAGCCATGTAACGGCTAACTAAACTAACAGCATGTGCGATATCGGGACGAGTACACACCATTGCATACATGATACTACCAACAGCATTAGAGTAGGGAACTTGTGACATATATTCTATGTCCTCATCAGTTTTTGGTGACAAATCAGCAGAAAGCTTAAAATGAGAAGCTAATGGAGTACTTACCGGTTTTGCGTCTTTCATCCCAAAACGCTCAGCAACTTTCTCTATGAAGCTTCTTTGAGTTAAGTAAATTTTACCGGCAGCTCTATCTCTCTTAATCTCCATTCCCAAAATTTTCTTTGCTCCTCCTAGATCTTTCATCTCAAACTCACCATTCAATTGATTCTTCAAATTGTTGATCTCAGACTTATTCTTGGCAGCAATTAACATGTCATCGACATATAAGAGTAGATAGATATATGAATCATCAGATAACCTTTTGAAGTACACACAGCTATCAGAATGACTCCTTGTGAAACTATGCACCATCATAAACGAGTGGAACTTCTTGTACCATTGTCGAGGTGACTGCTTTAAGCCATATAATGACTTCTTGAGTAGACAAACATGGTCTTCTTTTCCTTCAACTTCAAAACCTTCTGGTTGAGACATGTATATGGTCTCTTCAAGTTCACCATGTAAAAACGCAGTCTTCACATCTAGTTGCTCTAACTCGAGATCATGAATAGCAACTAAACCAAGCAAAACACGAATAGAGCTATGTTTAACAACAGGTGAAAAAATATCGTTGAAATCAATACCTTGCACCTGACTATAGCCCTTTGCAACCAAATGTGCCTTGTATCTTGCTTTCTCGACCCCAGGTATGCCTTCCTTTTTCTTGTAGACCCATCTACATCCAACGATCTTCTTTTCAATAGGAGGCTTTACTAGTTCCCAAGTTTTATTTTTATGAAGAGACTCCACCTCTTCTTGCATAGCCACCAACCACTTACCAGAATCATCACTCGAGACGACTTCACTATATGTGACTGGGTCATCAGATCCTTCGATTTCTTGTGCAGCGACACAAGCTATGGTAACATAATCATCAAATCTCGAAGGCATTCGTCTCTCTCTTAAGGGCCTTCCTCTGGCAATGATTTTAGTCTCTATCTCATTTGGCTTTTCATGATTTTCGGATGGAGACTCCACCCTAATACCTTGCATCTTTTTGTTCTCCTTCTCAGAACTCTCCACCTTAGTGTCAGAACTAACATTTTCCTTATTTGGATGAAGCATGGTATTCTCATCAAAGATGCAATTTCTGCTAATTATGGATTTTGGTGTCTTTGGATCAGTAAGCCAAACTCTGTATCCCTTCACACCATTCGGATAACCTAAAAATATGCCCTTCTTTGACCTAGGTTCTAACTTTCCATTGTTCGAATGAACATAGATAGGACATCCAAATATCCGCAATTCAGAATAATTAGCAGGTTTACCAGACCATACCTCTTCAGGAGTTTTACACTCAATTGACGCGGATGGAGAACGATTCACCAAGTAACAAGCTGTCGCTGCAGCCTCTGCCCAAAAATCTTGCGTCAATCCAGGATTACTCAGCAGACAACGAACCTTTTCCAAAAGGGTTCTATTCATGCGTTCGGCTACGCCATTCTGTTGGGGTGTCCCACTAACTGTGAGATGTCTCACTATGCCCTCTTTTTTGCAAATGAATTAAATTCCCAACTACAGAACTCCAACCCATTATCAGTTCTCAAGCGCTTAACTTTCTTTCCAGTCTGCTTTTCAACTAATGCCTTCCAATCTCTGAAGGTCTCAAAAGCTTCAGACTTATTCTTTAAGAAATAGACCCAGACTTTTCTTGAAAAATCATCAGTCAATGTCATCATGTAACTTGAACCACCTTTTGATGCAACACGTGATGGTCCCCAAAGATCAGAGTGAAGCTGACTCGTTTGTGTTTGCTGAAGACACAATGCTCACAAAACTCCAAATTGGATATATTCCGATCACCCAAAAGATCCCTCTTACTCAGCATTGTCATGCCTTTCTGACTCATATGTCCAAGTCTCATATGCCACAATTTCGTAGTATCTGTTTCGTTTGTAGAAGAAACAGAGGCGGAACCCATAACAGTAGACCCCATCAGATAATACAGCCTACCAAATTTCTTCGCCTTCATAACTACCAACACACCTTTACTAACCTTCAGAACTCCACCTTCACCAGTGAATTTGCAACCAGTATCATCTAAAGCAGATAATGAGATAAGGTTTTTCTTAATATCAGGAACATACCGAACGTCTACCAATGTTCGAATCACGCCGTCATGCATCCTAATCTTCACAGAACCAATACCAGAAACTTTACAAGGTTGGTCGTTGGCCATTAACACAACACCTCTTTCGGATTCCTCGAAAGAAGTGAACCATTCTCTTTGCCGGCAGATATGGAATGAGCACGCAGAATCAAGAATCCACCCTTGATCAGATCTAGTATTATCATCAATGACTGTGTAACATCACAGTCTTCATCCTTATCTTGCACAACACTGGCTTCTGGAGGTTTCTCTGATTGTTAACTATTTTCTTTATTCTTTTTCTGAAGAGTCCAACAATCCTTTTTGATGTGTCATTTCTTTTACAATAATGGCAAACCACATACTTGGACTTTGATTTTGATCTAGAGCGATTTTTACCAGATTCTCTAGATTCGGGTCTTCCTCTAACCATTAAACCTTCAGCAGGATGATCTGCTCGGTTTTTGGACATCTGGTTATCAAATAACTCCTTCGAATAAAGTGCCGATTTGACGTCTTCCAACTTTAGAGAAGTATTACTATAGATCAACGTCTCTCTAAAGTTCTTGAAAGAAGGAGGTAGAGAATGAAGTAACATGAGGGCTTGATCTTCATCTTCATACTTGATGTCCATGTTAGATAGATCCATTACAATAGAAGAATTCATCAATATGAGACTTGATGGACGTACCTTTTGCCATCGACAGGGTGTATAAACGATGCTTGGCGATCAATTTTGTAGTGAGATTCTTTGTGATATATAGAGCCTCCAATCTATCCCATAATCCTTTTGCAGTATTCTGATCGATAACCTCTCTCAAAACCTCATTAGACAAACACAATTGGATCATGGATAATGCTCTCTCATCTATCTCCACCATCTTCTCTTCATCCCACGATTTGGGAAATTCTTCTTTCTTCAAAAGCGCCTTCTGCAATCCATGATGTGTCAGAATTGCTTTCATCTTGACTTTCCACATAGCGAAACTCATGTTTCGATCGAACTTCTCGATATCAAACTTTGTTGATGATGTTGATGTCATGACTAAACCCAACTTATGCTCTGATACCAGTTTGTTAGGAATAGAGGAGACAGAATAGCACCAACCAGAGTAGAAACAGAGCAACAAAGTATGGAAAGTAGAAAGAGACACAAGAGATTTAACGTGGTTCGGCAATGTGCCTACTCCACGAAGGAAGAGAATAACAATCCACTATAATGATAAAAGGGATTACAAGATATCACACAAAATAGCCACAAAAGGCTACACTCAAATCTCACAACCCAAGGCACCCAAACTAAAACCCCTAACTCTCGAATGTGTTTCCCACACTCACAATGTGAAATTCTCTTTAGAACTGGATGCTTTCTTCTTTGTGAGACGCCTCTATTTATAGTGATCACAAAACCCACTTTCCTAATAGTTTCTTTCCAATAAGGAAAAGTAAACCATAACAATTGGGAAAAACAAATCTCCTCAAATTAGGAAAACTAGCAAATAGGAAATAGATCCAAAAACCAAAATAAAAATTCCTTCTAAAAAAGGATTCCTAGTGAATCAAGTAATTTAGGATTCCTTATGATTCAAGGCATCCTAACAAGAAATAATAATAATAATAATTAGATATATAAAAATAGTTTGAATTAGTATTAAATTTTTCAAAAAAAAAATTTCAGGAAATTTGGTTTTCGAAAATACAATTTTACCTTTTATTAAAATTTTAATTTCATTACTACATTCTAATTTGACTTTACAAATTTTAAAAATCATTAAAACATCAAATCAGAAATAAATAATTATTAATTTTTCTTATAAAAAATGTGTGATCGTGGATCACAAATACATGGAGTGAGCAATTTTTTTAAATGTTAAATGGAGAGTAAAATTGAGAATACAACTTAAGAGCTGCAAACCAAACTTTAAAAATATTATATTTGAAAGAATTTGAAATTAGGGTTATTGATAAAATTGAAACTTTAAAAAGTTTATATATAAAAAAGTCCAATAATAAATTAGAATAAAAAAAACTAAATCACAATTTATTAAATAATCAATAATAATATATAAAATTGAAAACTCACTTCAAAATGAAAAGATATGACATTATATACTCAAACAATATATATTATTATTTAATTATATATTGCAGTATATATTCAAAAAATTTTGAAATTTTATATTTTAAATACTATGACCGCCCCTAATAAAATATATTGTTCATAAAATAATTTTCCTCTTAAATTCTATACTTGCTATTTTATGGAGTATGGTTGTGAATATTATAATTAAAGTTGATATCTTCTATAATTTTATTAAAAAATATATTTTAATTTGACGAATTAAAAGGTAAATTTGAACCTTCAAATTGAGTATATGTATATAGGGAAGGACAAGGGTATTTTGCAATAAAAATTAGTTTTATCTTTTCCCTACATCGCTTCTGTGAATTAGCCACCTCAAGGAAAGGATCCCAAATTAAGATCAACAATTTTATTTAAAATCCAATATTTTCTAGTGAATTGCAGATCTCTTTGAATTTTATGTTGTTTTCACATTTTGATTTGCATTTTAATAAAGTTATATAAACCATATTTTTGTTTTAGATGTTAGTACATTCACGAAACACTAAATTAATCAAGCTGGCCAAATGTCAATAACTTGAAAACTAGCATCAATTGGGGTGACATTATTTTATTTTATTTTTTCCTTCGAGAATCTCCATCAAGATTGCATTGATCAAGTTACACATTTGAAAAATCTATCCATTCTACATCACTTTGAAACCATACTTATTATATATATGAATTATTTCCAAAAACACCCTATTTTTCCAAACGTTTCATTTTGAGCACCCGGTTTTGAAAGTTTTGAAAAATCACTCTAAAATCAAATTCACTAGTGATTTTTGATAATTTTGTAAGTGGTTTTGGTGTTGTATGAGTAATTTTGATCTTAGAAAATTTCCGAATCTCTAAATTAAATATATAGAATTTCAAAACCACTCATACAACACCAAAATCATTCACAAAAATACAAAAAATCACTAGTGGTTTTGATTTTGGGGTGGTTTTCCAAAACTTTCAAAACTGGATGCTCAAAGTGAAACACTTGAAAAAATCAAAACTGGATGCTCAAAGTGAAACATTTGAAAAAATAGGGTGTTTTTGGAAATAACTCGTATATATATATATCCATACATGTGTCCCTCACCTGCACCTAATGGCAGCTTCAACTACCAGCAGCAGCAAAGAAGTAGCCAAAGAGCTCCTCCCACTAGTCCGAGTCTACAAAGACGGCTCAGTAGAGCGTCTACTTGGCTCACCAAAAGTACCTCCATCATCTACTCCCGATCCCACCGCCAAAGTCATATCAAAAGACATCACAATCTCTCAAAACCCCAACATCTCCGCTCGTCTTTACCTCCCCGACTCCAAACCCTCCTCCCAACTCCTCCTCCCCATCCTCCTCTACTTCCACGGCGGCGGTTTCTGCATCGAATCAGCCTTCTCCTTCTTCAGCCACCGTTACCTCAACCGCCTAGTCTCTCAAGCGCAACTTCTCGCGATTTCCGTCGAGTACAGACTCGCCCCTGAACACCCACTCCCAGCTGCTTATGAAGATTGTTGGGCCGCTTTGCAATGGGCCGCGGCCCATCACAAAACTAACAATGACGAGGATCCGAGTAAAGATCCATGGTTAACAACCCACGGCGACTTCGACCGGGTGTTCATCGCCGGCGACAGTGCCGGTGGGAATATAGTCCATAACGTGGCTATGCGAGCTGGAGCTGAAGGTCTGAACAATGGAGTCAAAATCTATGGAGCGGTATACTCACAGCCTTACTTTTATGGATCCGACCCGGTCGGGTCGGAGCCTAGAGAGAACCGAGAAAAGAGCTTTTTAAGCGGGGTTTGGGATTTTGTGTACCCTTCGGCTCCCGGTGGGATTGATAATTTGATGGTTAATCCTGTCGGTCCGGGCAAGCCTAGCTTGAGGCAGCTTGGGTGTGGGAAGTTGTTGATTTGTGTTGCGGAGAAAGATATGTTGAGAGAGAGGGGTGTTTGGTTTTTTAATCAAGTGAAGGAGAGTGGGTTTGAAGGAGAGGTTGAGTTGTTTGAATCTGTTGGTGAAGATCATGCGTTTCATTTTTATGATCATGAGACTGCAAATGCGAAGATGTTGATCGACAGGATCGCTTCTTTCCTCCGAAAGTTGTAGTTGTGTCATGTCGTGAGATGTTGTTTGGTTTTGTGACTTTGGATAAATAGTTTATGCATGGCATATAAGCTTGTAGTGGAGAATGAAGAAACTGTGTGTGAAATGATGAATTAGTGGGCTGAATAAATGACTAACGTATTTATTTAAAATGGCTCGCTTGAACTTAACACACAAGAAGAACTATTCTATAAGTGTAACAAATGTTGATGGCTTACTGGCGTGCTGGCGGATTATTGGCGTGTGTCGGATTATTGGTGTGTGACGGTTTATTGACGTCTGACGGTTTATTGGAGTGCCAGCGATTTAATGGAGTGTCAGTGACTTACTGGCATCTGATGATTTACTGGAGTGCCAGTGATTTACTGGCGTGTGTCGGTTTACTGGCGAGCTAGCAGTTTACTGGCGTATGTTGGTTTACTGGCGTTCGACGATTTACTGGCATGCCGACAGTTTATTGGAATACTGGCATGTTGTCGGCATACTCGCTTGTTGTCCACTTACTAGTGTGCGATGTCCTTGTATCATTTGAAAAAAGCCATCAAGATATTTATTAATTTTGTACAAAAGGGACCCATCAAGACTTATGGAACCGTTCGAAAATGACCCATCAACACTTATTAATATTGTACGAAAATCGAGTGAACAAGAGTTATTAATTTCACACGGAAAATCGAGTGAATGATATTGATAAAATGAAGACATGAAATAATATCAAACGTGAAGGAATATAAAGTAAACACGTGAATAAAGACAATATGAAACGGAAAACCATAAATAAAATAAATGATAATAAATATAATAAATGATAATAAATATAATAAATGATAATAAATGTAATAAATGTGAATAAAATAAATACACATTCAGGAAGATAGGAATCCAGACATTTTTATTCGAATCGCTGCCGAAATAAACCCAAAACTCTTATCTTCAAGACCCACCAAATTAAAAAGAAATTTTCTAATTTTTTAAAAAATTCTGGATGTAGATCTATATCCACTGCAATGGCGTTTGGTGATGTGTTGTTTAATATTGTGTTTTTATTATACAGATTTGAAATTCATGTCGAGTATAGTTACACGTTAAAAAAAATGTTAACTGGTTTGTAGATCCATCTGTCATAAAAGGCATGCCCTCCCCCGATAACTCAATTTCATTGTTCAGGTGGATAAAACTTGAAATTATTTAGCAGCGCCTAAAATTATATAGCCTTCGTTCTATTAATTTCCCTTTTGCTGCTGTTTTATTTATATATTTTTTTATAAGAAAATTTTAAATTAAAATATTTAATATATTTTTTTGTTTGATTTTTTTTTTTGGAAAATTGTTTTTCTAACTTTATGTAATTATATTACATTTTATTAAGAGTAAATTAATGAGAAGTATTATTAAAAATTAACTGTTTTGTTTAATATATGTGTTAAATTAGTTTTTTTCTATATAAGAATGGAGTGGGTATTTTCCATTAGTAATTTGAAATTTTTGATTTTTTTTATTTATTAATAATTAGTTTTTAAATTAATATTTTCTGCTAATCTTTCATTTTTATATAAAATGATTTTTTTTTTAAATAAAAAGAAAATTGGTTACTCTATTTCAACCATAATAAATATAGGTTATATAAAAAATGATGGATAGTTAATAACTATTAAATTTTTTAAACTTTTGAATTTTAATACTTAGTTTTGAAAAATATTGAGACTCACTTAATCCTCATTTGAAAAATTAAAAATATTTTTAATTAACTTTAATTGTTTTTCATTAATTTTTGTTAAGATGCCCGAATTAAAAAGATCAAATTGAAAAAAAAAATAAAGATTTATTATAGAAAAAAAAAAGATTTAGAGACTTTTAACAAAGTAAGGAATAAATTGTAGAGCTTAGGCAAAGTGAAAAAAACATTGGGTTTCTTAAATATTTTTCAATTAGGCGATAATGATAAGTTTTTATAAATTTTAATATTTTATTTTTATATTCTTTTATTAAATAATATTATTGATAATTAAATAATTTAAATTTTTAAATGATAAAATATATGATAAATAATATATATAAGCAAATTTATTTAAAATATCTTAATAAATATGGTTTCTGATATCTTTATTTCTTTTAGTTATTCAAACAAAACTATTTTAAAAATATTTTAATAAAATAATTTTGTAATGTTCACATAAACATTTAAATTAACTTTAAACTTTTTATCATTTATATTATCATATTTGAATTCATATATGATTTAAAAATATTTTAAAGGGGTAATAAGTAGTGAATTTTGGTTGCTAGAACTATTTATATGACGGGAAAGAAAAAACAAATTGATTTGAGTTTCCCAATTCAAAAACTCAAATAGAAATCCTAAATTGAAATGCATTTATTATTTATTTATTTTCAAATTATTTTTCTCACATGATTTCCTATGTTTTATTAAATAATTTAAAAATCGATTCTTTAGTGTTATTGGTGGTAGAGTAGATAATTTATTTTTTTAAAAAATATTGAAAATGATTTTTAGAATTTGATTGGTGTGACATTGGATTAAATGATGTGGTACAAATAGAAACTCAAAATTAAATGTTTTAATATTTACATATATTTTTAAATAATTTTAAATTTTTTTTCTAGCATTATATTATAAATAAAAATTATATTATTTTAAAATTGAAAAAAAATCAGTGAAAGAGATGAAAGCGGAAAAAATTAATAGAATTAATATAAGAGAAAAAAAAAAAACCTTAGTTGAAAGAAAAGAAGAGAGAAGGATGATAAAAGTCCATCATATTTTAATTAAATAGATAATGAGAAATTAACTTTACTACTTTGACATTAGGTATCACAATATCCCTTCACATATATAGATATAGATATCTGTGACTTCATTTTAAAAAACCCAAATATAAAATAAAAGTAAATATATTCTATATTATCTGAAGAAAAAAAAGTAAAAATAAAAATAATATCCTATCAATTTATTTGAAGTAATATTATTTAAAATGTACTTTTTATTTTTATTATTTTTTAATAAAATATCATAATCAAAATTAATATTGTAATTTTCAAATGTCTAAATCTACACGCGCATACTGAATAAAATCAATTTTGTTTTACTCCATTCTCTTTTTCAATCTCCACAGTGAGCTCACCACCACGTAGAACCTCCAAAGGCACCACCACCACCTTAGAACCTCCGAAGGCACCTCGGAGCATCAAGCCACGTGCTATCTGATACTCGATACAGATTTGTGGTAAATCAAGGTTGACATTGATATCATCAATGCGATCACCACCCATTACTATCCTCAAGTTTTTATCTGTATCCTCCATCTCTTTAACAACTTCACATGGTATCTTCTCTCTGTACTTTCATCCAGCTCTTCTCAATGTTGTAGGTAATAATGTCTACATTGTTGCTGAGATAAAATATTTTTTCTTCCGCGATCATTTTGTGCACGCAACTCAACTTCCACTTCCTTAACCATCTTATCAATTTCGTTATTTAAGAACCCTCTGGATAAATGGATGGTGATCTGCTGTTCTTCGTTAGTAGCCTTGTCCTTTACTAAAAGTCATTGGTATTGATGTCGAATGTTCGCTTGGATTTGAGGCAAACCTTTCGGAGTTAGTGGAATATCTACAAGTTCAAACTCACCGAGAATCTTATTGTTAGATGCCATTTCACTTAATGTCAACCTTGAGTCTGATTGTATGCCGCTAAAGAGTGTCTGTATAACAAACAACACAAATCAGAGGACAACGTCTACACTAAACCTAAAAGAACTTAGGAAAAAAAACCACTCTAAAGTAAATCTTAAATAGCCAAATAACCAATAAACTCTCATGGAGTACCTGACTCTTCTTAGTTGGAATGACATTTATATTGATCAGCCTTGTAAAGTTACAATATAGGTGTTACATTCAAAAGAAGCACCTCATTGACGTCTTACCAAGAATTCCACCATGAATAGCAGCTTCAAGTGCAACAGCTTCACCTGGATTGACTCTTCCACTGGGGTTCTTTCCAAATATCTCTACACCATGAATATCTGGTTTTCTGAATCAAATGACTAACCAAAGTTTCAATTTCCATCTTGGCCAGGGTGATATTTAAATGCTTTGCTCCAGATGCATAAATCAAAGTTTCAATTTCCAATGTCTCGGAAGTTAATGAGAAGAGTTCAATCTTAACCTTCTTAGCAGTTTCATGAAGTCTCTGCAATGTTAGCCTATCTTTGAAAGATCTATTCTCTTGGTCTTCTAGTATTTGCTGATCAAATACTCCAACCGACCATTGTCAAAGTCTTCTCTTCCCAAGAATTTGTCACCATTGGTTGCTTTGACCTATTAGAGAAATTTATTTATTTTTATTAAGATTCATGTAATAAAATAAAATAAACAATAAAAAAACTCAAAAATACAATTAGAAATCTCAAGGATGGAAACATCAAATGTTCCACCACCAAAATAAAAAACATCAATGAAACCTTCCTTACTCTGTTCATTCCATAAGTAAGAGGAGCAGTTGGCTCATTCATAATTCTTTAAACATCAAGGCCAGCAATTCTACCATTATCCTGGGTTGCTTGCCTCTGAGCATGATTAAAATAAAACAAGCCGGTACAATGATCACAACCTTGGAAATTGACTTTCCAACAAACAACTCTGCAGATTCCTTCATCTTTTTCAATACAAAAGCCTCAATCTGGCTTGGTGAGTACTGCTGGCTATTAGCTTCAAGTCAGGCATTACTATTTGGAGCTCTGACAATCTTGTAAGGAACCATTTTCACTTTTTCTATCTTTGCGGATCATCAAATATTCTCCCAATCAATCATTTAGTGTCAAAGAGTGTATTTGATGGGTTGGTCACAGCTTGATGCTTTACAAATGTACCCTACAAGTAGCTCTCATTTCTGATTGAAGGCTACCAGTGAAGTGAAGGTGCTGTCCTTGCCCCCTCTAATGACTTTAGGATTTTGTCTATGTATATAAAATGTCAGAAAATACAAAAAAGAAAAAAAAATCTGAAATTCAAATAAATCTTGCAAGCAATAGATAAAACGCTTAAGACGCTTAATTGGAGTAGACTTATTTGTAAAATTAAAATACTATATATATGCATCTAACTTTCAAGTACATAAATTTTTAATTAGATTTTTAAAATTGAAGTTAAATAGTTATTTAGTTTTAAATTTTCATATGGAAATTGAGAAAACTATTGCACATAAACTATCAGTCAAAGATACATACCTGTTTGGTGACTAATTCAGGATAATTATTCTAAAGCAACTGAAAAGGTCGATCAGTCAGAAACTCATAACTCTCTCTTGCTGAGTCCATGACTGCTCTTTAGATCATTAACCTGCACAATTATACAGATTCCAATATGGCTGAAATCAAACATCCTGATGCTTTGCTATAAAAACTGAATCCTGCATCTGAGAATAAACAGCACTAAAAAAACAAAATCATTTAGGTTAATAATACATACCCAGATGTTGTAGAAGGTTAGATAAGCTAGATATTTCATTAACAAATTTACTTTCTAAAAAACTTCTTGATCAGAAAGTACATAACTCGCAGAACCTGTGACATAATTCAGTTAAAGACTAAATTAAACCCAATAAAAGAAAAATAAAAAATTATAAGGCTAGAACAACTCACTACTACTGACCTGGCATTGGAGTATTTTTCAGAAATGTAAGTGTTAATGGCAAGAACGGGCAACAGTAACAACAGCGAAACACCTGCTATGAAACAAACAATAATGAAAAAAAAACATAATCAAATGGTGAAACCTTATTTTTGATACAATCGCAGTGTAGCTTCCTTCTATGCTTGGTGCAAATTATGCCTATACCTTACATCCCAGCCTCAAACTCTCAATTCCCAGGCTAATGTGACCATTGTTTGAACAACCACAAGTTAGTATTCAGTTCACACATATGCAATGATCATATTCAATGTTTTATAGATTGATTGATTAATATTAGTATTGATTTTAGTGCTTCAGTGAATGAAAATTCAGTTGTATGCTTGCTTGCAGACTTGATGACAATCTCTGCAAGAATCAGTCATGGTGAATTCATGCTCATCATCTTTTTTCAGTCCACCAAATTGAACTGGGAATTGTTCAGGAGCTATGTATCTATACAAATAATTTCACCAACCAAAACTTATAAGCAAATTTCCAAAGTTTTAATCTCCACATTTAAAAAAAAAACAATACTCTAACAGTAGCAACATCAAGTACAACACTAATTAATAAAAGATTCATCATCATTGCAATAATATAAATAACATATTTGAAAAGGTCTCCGTAGATTTAGATGGACCAGTAAAAATAAATTTGCTTCTGATCATAGATAAGCATAAATCCATATCCAAATTTAGAGCATGTGATAATTGATTCCACCAAAAGATTCATCAGGACTGGACTAGTTAGTAATCCATTTTCTGTTAGCTATCTCTACTATGCAAACTCCCTAAAACACATCTAATCATGCATAAAATCCTATAATAACCAAATCATAAATTGCATTTGGTTTAAATGACATACCTAAAACCGCTTTAGATGTCAACAATTGCACAGTAACCTATTAACCTAACAATTGACCTAACAAAATTGTATATAGATTGTAATACATGCATTAATTTATTTTTACAAAAATGAAAGAAAAAAATTGCAAATCAGAAATAATCATGCACAATAGCCCAAGAATCAGAATCATGAAGAAGAAGTAGGTTTCAGTTCCTCAGCAAGAAGGTTAGACTAAGAAGATCCTGATAACCCCCAATTCCAGTCATAAACATATAATCATAGTTATCACATAAAGAAGCGTTCATAGTAAGCGTAAGTCAAAATTTGCACAACACAAAGAAGTATTTACAAATGACGGATCAATAGAAGAAGTAAGACAATACCGTTGCTATAATAAACAGGTAAGGATTCGACGCCTGAAATCCTCAACCTGCTAGGTTGATCGTCTTTAAGGAATGGAAGTCCCAAATCGACATCTCTTCTTTTTGCACAACATTGGTGATAAAAACGATGACGCCTTTGGTTCGTCTAATGTATACTACTTTCAGTGTTATCTTAGATGAGTTTTCTTGTTCACAACTCAATGAACGGCGTAGGTTTGATTTAGGTTTTTGTTCTTCTTCTGGTTGTGATCGGAGATAAAAGAAAGCGGAGAAAGAGAGAAGAGGACGAGAAGAGAAAATGAGAATAACGACAATTGTTTCATTTTAGAAATTGGTTTTTGTGATCGGAGGAAGAGGAAGAGGAAGAGAGATCCAAGAATGGAAAGGAAAAGCCAAACATTAATAGCATTAAAATAATAAAATGCAAGGTATGCCATTTTAGCAATGATACGTGACGTGCAATATTTTCTCCTAAAAAATAAAAAGATACCTTTTTTTTTGTTATATTTCAAAATAATAATTGTAAAAAAATGAAATAGAGGGGCAATATTTTCTCTTATAAAGACAAAAATAGTCATTTTTGTTATATTTTAAAATACTAATTATAAAAACAAAATAAAAAAAAAATTGAAATATAACTTTTGGGATAATTAATTGAAATAAGAAAGAATAATTAATTGAAATAGTGATAGAATCAAAATGAAAAGTCATAAGATAATTAATTCCAATGGAGGAATGAAAATTATCCACGTGTCGCATTTCTATTTGTTAAATTCAATCGAAATTTCAAAACAATGATTTTGGGAGTTTTTCAACTCAATACTGAACTCTCAGCGATGCCACCTCATCTGAATTCCGCTATATATATATATATAGATTGATTTTCTGATTGGATTTCTCTGCCCTCAATTGATTTTCAATATTTAATTTTTCCCTAGAGGCACCAATGTATTAATCCCTCCAAAAGATAAGTATTTTTTTATTAGTATTTTGTTTATAATCTAATGTTTATTTGTCTATGTATGAAAATATTGAGTTTGACGATTGTATAGAAAAATTTCTCAGCGCTGATTTTATTGATTTCTTCAAACGCTAAGAAATTCTCATATTAAAATTTTGAACTCAATGTATTCGTGTACAGACAAATAAACATTAGTCTAGAAACAATATACTTAGAAAAAAAAAACTTATCCTATGAAGGAGTTAATACATGGGTACCTTTGAAAAAATTTCATCTAAAAACGCTAATAGTAAAACTCCTCACTACACGTGTTTTCATGTCATCTCTTATTTTTCTCAAATCAACTAAAAAGATAATATACATCATGTTGAGTTTGTTCGGGATTTTTTTTTTACTAACAATCAAAGACTTAACATGAACTTATATAGCGCTTCGAATACATCATACAAAAGTTATGGAAATAATATTTCATTTTCCATAATTTTTTATATTTATATTATATATAAGGTAAAAAAGTTAATTGGTAAATGAATATTATTAAGTGAATAAGGTAAAAAAATACATTCGGCCAAAAGAAACATAATGTCAATAAATTGAAAACAAATATATTTACTTTTTTATTTTTACAGTCAATTATTTTAAAATAATTAAAATTAAGTACCATATATATGAAAATATTTTTTTTTCTTTCTATATATGATAAGCACCTTATGTCAAAATTTTATAAATACCGAATAAAAATCATTTTATTCGTAACATTAATATCCACACATGCAAACTACATATTATTATTTACTTTAGTTTTATTAAATATTATTCATTATCTTGTTAACTTAACTTTATATATTTATAAGTTGTTTGATGCAAAATAGTATTACTGATTCCGGTTTGATCAACCCGAATATGTACCATTAGGGTTTCAGAGAGCAGCAGAGACTGATTTCGATTGACCATTATGGTAATATATAAACAATATTTCATCTTTCGTAATTTTTTATATTTATATTATATATAAGGTAAACGAATTAATTGGTCAATGAATACAATTATATTTTATGAATATTATTAAGTGAATAAGGTAAAAATACATTTAGCATCAAAATACATAATGTCAATAAATTGAAAACAAAATACACTAATAATATACAAATTTTTAATTTACTTTTTTTATAGTCAATTATTTTAAAATAATTAATATTAAATACTATATGTATAAAAATGATTTTTTCCTTTTTATATTTACTATGAACATTATGTCCATTTTTAAAAAATACCCAACAAAAATCATATTAAACAAAAAACAATTTAGTAATACTAAAATAATCAAATCATAAACCATGATACAAGTAATACAGTATTAACAAGTCTTTCCCAATAATGATAATAACTACATATTATTATTTACTTTATTTTTGTTAAATATTATCCATTATCTTGTTAACTAAACTTCATATCTTTATAAACTATTTGATGCAAAAATAGTATTACCATGTATTCTAAATTTGTGTTTCGAAAAACGAGTTCGATCAACGGTAATGTGGACCACTAGAGTTTCAGAGAGAAGCAGAGACTGATTATGGTTGTAATATGCGATTTTTAAAAACAACATTACTGTCTCGGAATTTGGATTCGATCATCGGGATATGGAGGCGCTTTTTGGAAGAAAGAATGCAATGACGATTAATTGGGATAAAAGATAAGGTGTAACATTCGATCCCCGCCTCGGAATGACCCAATGCGCGGTGGCCGAGTGTCACATTGTCACATAACCGGTCCTAAAGCTGGTCACTAGTCCCATTGAGCACCATTTTACTTTTCAATATGCTTTGTCCTCACTCGCATGCTCCCGGAACAAACTTCCCAAAAGGTCATGCATCATAAGATTATCAGAAGAGTATAGAGCAATCGCCTGGGATGGATAACGAATCTGGAAAGGTTGTAGACAAACCATAACGAGGACGTTGTATCTTAAGGGATGGATTGTAACACCCCAAAATTGAGAAAGGGTTGAAAAAAATTAATTTGCTATCCATATCACTAATGTGCACATTTTTTCCTGGGAGCCCAGAACTTAAGAATTGCAAAGTTAAATGTGCTTGACTTGGAGTAATTTTATGATAGGTGACCTTTCAAAAAAATTATCCAGAAATCATGTAAGGATAAAGCATGTTAGAAGACGTAGTTGTGATATATGAGATTAGTGGTCAGCCTTAAGATCGGTTGTGTGATAAGATGGCGCTCGGTCATTATGCCTCAAATTATCCAGGAACGGAGGTTGAACGTTCCAGAAGGGGATGTGGTTTAATTAATGTTAGGGTTTCCAACAAAGTAAATAATGTTCATTTAGACGTGGCAATTAAATGTTACAAAAGTAATTGAATAAAAGTCGTCATATGTCTGTTACGGTCCAATTCTCAAGGCCGCGCAAACTATAAATTTTTTTATTTGATTCTACTTTTATTTTTCTATATATATACTGAGACGAAAAATATAATTTGAGTTTCAGTATATCATATAACTTTTAATATACCATATTAAAAAAATAATGTTTAAAAATTTTCTTAATATTTTATTAGAACAAAAATAAAAAAGATATAAATATAAACTAACAATAAAAGTTTGGAATTTGAAATGATTATTTCAAAAATAAAAAATTATTATATAAAATAAACTCAAGAGTAAATATGAGTTTATTTTAATTATCACATTTTGTTAAAATGATAATTCAATTATAAAATTATATATATATATATATACATATATTAAATTTCTAAAAATCATTAAACATTATATTATAGTTCTTCCGTTTTTAATCAGTAATGTTTATTGTGTACCCAATATCCAATATTTATATTTAACGGTTGACGAGTGTTGAATCTGTCAATATAAATTTAACCTATAATACAAATAAATTTGTAGTAAATAGTGTCGATCCCACAGAGAACGGAAATCAATAATTATAAATGTTCAGACCAAATCAAATAAAACTGGGGTCTAAAATATATGAATAATTAAATTAAAAATGAAATTAACAGAATAAAACAATTAATGATACTTAAACATCCAGTTAAGTTAACTTATTCAACGTAGTGTTGATCATCGAAACTAAGTACATCTATGCAGTTCAATAGTGGCAGTTATAGTTATTGACAACGTGCCTAATAACCAATCTTTTTCTTAGCTATTAGACTGACCGGGTACGACCCTTTGAATCAATCACTAATCTAAAGTAGACTATATTAATAATTAGAAAAGACCCGTGACCATAACCAATTGAATCAGTACGACAATTCTTGAATTATGATTATGCACTCTCAACATTACCTAGGTCAAATTAACTACAAGCTATTTGACGTGCAATGTGTTAATTCTAATTAACCAATCAATAACGCACTTAATTATCTAATTAGAATAACATGTGTATCTAACCATGCCCACAGAGAATACACAAATATTAAACAAGCATATAAATTAAAACACAATTCTCACAACACGTTTAATTGACTTAGCGGGACGAGACTAGTTTTGCACCCATGGGCGCAGCGAACATCATTGTCTCAATAAAATTGATCGTACAAAGAATGAAGAAACAAAGTGATTGAAAACTAAAAACAGCATAACTCTGATCATTTAGAGTAAATACATACTCTATTACAAAACTGAAAATCATTCAAAATCTCTTCAGAATCCTTATTTAAAAACTATAAATTCAAAACATAAAAAGCCCAAATAATCCTATCAGTTTATTTCTAAATAAGTTTTCAGATGAAATCTTATTGACTTTGACTCTACTTTAGCAATTGTTGTCATTAATCCTAAAAAACCTTCATATTTGTATAATTGTCTCCAATATGTCCAAAATTACAAAACCAGATAAATTAATAGCAAATATTCAATAAGATTAAAAAATAATAATAAAATAGTGCAGGAATAATGTCAAGTTCATGCTTAATCAAGGATAAATATCTTTAATTATACAACTAAAAATTATAATAAATTAATATTTAAAATATATATATTAAAAAAGTAAAATAAAATACCACTTAACTATATAAATTTTTATACATAAAAATTATATATGAAATTAATTAATTAATAAATAAGACTCATTGTTCTAATGATGTTTCACTTATTAAAAAATTAAAAAAAAAAAATAATATGCGGAACTCTAACCATAAAAAAAATTATTAAATAATTAAATAATATCGTTTTAAAAAATAATTAAATATATGATCCTCTCATATATATATATATATAAAATATTACACGGAAAAAATCATTAACCAAAATTTATTTTATAAGAAATTTTAAATATGGGTTAAAGGGAATATATTTTTACTATTAGAATATTTTTGCTATTTATAGCCAGAATATTATTTTAATTTATGTTAACTATAATTTAACTTTAATTCAAATTGTACTCATGAATAGTCAATAGTTCAATATTATAATTTTACTATTTTAATTATTCATACATATTATACAGTTAATTTATATACTTTTAGATATTATAAGAATTTATAAAAAAGAATTAAAAAAAGATAATTACATGAAAAAATTCAATAACGCTCATTCTATAAACAAAAAAATTAAATTCAATATTCAAATTCAACAGGCTCAAATCGAATTAGCCCAGAACAAAATTTTTTCGAATTGATTCTATTGGTCACCTAGCCCATTTTCAAATAATGAATAATTGATTAGTTTATACTTGAAAAAGAAAAAAAAAAAAAAAAAAAAAACCCGTCAAAACTTAGATGGCGCGTGTGAGTGCACCTAGCCCGAACAAGTTAAAGCTATTTGCCCGATGAGAAAAGGAAAAGGAAAACCACCGCATCGATAATCTGGATAAACTTCGTCTTTCATATCTAAAGTTATTATCTCCTCTTCGCAGTTTTTCTTTTATTCTGGTTTAAACTTCTCTCTCCCTGTTATCTCCTATTATTCGTGCATCACACACTTTTATTCACTCGATAGGGAAACCTAAAATTTTACGATCTCGGCTTGGATCGCAGACTTACTCGCCTTTCAGGTAAATTCTGTGGGGTACGATATCACGGTGTTTATTTAGGAAGTTTTGATTATCAAAGTCACAAACTTTATCTTTGAATTAGTTTCTCCGTAATTTTATCTACGATTACTTTTTAATTGCTGTGCCAGATCAAAATTTTCCTGTTATTCAGATTTGAGTTCTGTTGTAGATTCTTGTTAGGTTAGATCAGTCGAGTAAGGTTAACCATTCCGATCACATATAAATTATTCTAAGTCGATAAACTAAAGATGTGATTTAACTCACGTGTGACTGTTTTTGCGAAGATCTGTTCTTATTATTTTGATTTAACGAAAAATAGATTTGGCATAAAGCTCGGAGTTGATCTGTTGTAATAATTGATCATCTGTTTTGTGTTTTTGACGTTTTCGTCTGTCGGTATTGAACAGGTAGACGATATTGAACAGGTAGACTATGTCTTTCCCGCAGAATCGCTATACCCAGGGGACTGGGTATCATCACGATGGGTATGGCCGGTGGTCCTCATTTGAGAGGAACAACTTTGTTTATAACAATAACAGGAACCGGAACTGGAATAATGGCCATGTTAGAAGCTTCCATGATCACTCTACAAAGTTTAGAGATTATGTGAATGATTACTCTAGTTACGTTCAACCTAATGATGCACCCTCTTTCAAGAGGAGGAGATTCTCAACTTCTACTTGGGGTGATGGTGCTAGGGGTCACTGGCCATTGCCGAATGGATATGAGTTTGCTGCTTCGGCAACCCAAAACAATTCCATACCATGTGGCGTGAGATCTAATGCTGAAGTCTCTACTTCTAGTAGTGGTAAGCGTGATCGCTCAAGGTTGGAGGATGATGAACAGGTGTTTATGTCCAGGGATGAGATAGATAGATGCTCTCCCTCAAGGAAGGATGGAATTGATGCTTTGCGTGAGGCACATTTGCGATACTCATACTGTGCATTCTTACAAAATCTTGGATTCCGGCTTGAATTGTAAGCTATCTTACCAAGGTTTCTCATGTTCTTGGTTACCCATTTCTAAGTTCACAATCTCTGGAGACTTGAAATGTTTTCATTCATCGGTTTTTCTTTGAAAGGTTTTCTTTTTGCTGTGTCAATTCACAAAATGTTCTGTATGTTGCAGGCCACAAACTACAATTGGCACTGCAATGGTTCTATGCCACCGGTTCTTTGTTCGGCGATCCCATGCTTCCCATGATAGATTTGTGAGTTTCCAAAAAGTTTTTGCTTAGGACGTTTCAGTTAATTATTTGGCTTTTAGTAAGACATTATTGATTATTCTTGTTTTTTGATTTGCTGTTGTTTCAATATTCTATTATTACTATTAGTTTTCTTGTCATAGGTGATTCGTAGTTCTTGGTTCAATGAAATTAGTCTTGCATTTGATGATAAATCATTTTTATTTTCATGAAGTGTTCTATCCAAGCAGAAAGTATACTTTGTTGCTGATATGATTTTATTGTAGTTGATTGCTACTGCTGCTCTTTTCCTTGCTGCAAAGTCGGAGGAAACACCTCGCCCGCTGAATGATGTCCTGAAAGCATCATCCGAACTTCATCACAAGCAAGACTTTAATCTGTTGTCGTATCTGCTTCCCGTTGTGAGTATTTTCAACCTGCTTGTTCTTTATGCACATAAGAAGATGTATTACTTTATGTCTTTGGAAATGTCAACATGAAGGAAGGAAAATAGCCTCTGAACAATTTCTTGGTTTAAATTCTTTCCACAACATCTCGTATTATAGATTAATCTTAAAATTGTACCTTTACTTGCGCGTTTAATAATGTAGGAATTTGCTGTGGCTATTCTTATGTATTCCCAAAAAAGATTACTGAGAGTTGTCATCCCCTTTTGTTTCTTTTTATTATGATGAATTAATAATAGAACTTATATTTTCAGTGTGCTGACACTAGTAATTCAATGTTAAACAGGATTGGTTTGAGCAGTACCGGGAGCGGGTGATTGAGGCAGAGCACATGATACTAGTTACTTTAAATTTTGAGCTCACTGTTCAGCATCCATATGCTCCTCTAACATCTATTCTAAACAAATTAGGTCTTTCACAAAGTATGCTGGTGACTCTGGCATTGAACTTGGTTAGCGAAGGGTAAGTTCTTATTTTGTATGACTGCAGTTTATATATTTTAGGTGTTTTTTCTTACCGGTGCACCATATGATTTGATGATTGACTGATTCGTTTGGGGATAAATTTCCTATTAAACTTTTCTTGGGTTCGCTTTGGTTATGAGACACTGTCTAATTATGCTTTTTGTGTAATTGTCTGATTGTGCCCTCATTCAGGTGCTCGTTTGGATTGGTTATGTTGTATTTTGCTGGAGACTTCAATTAAGATTGTGATTTAGATGGAAGAACTGGTCCTACATCTTGTTTATAGATTTGGGCTGGTTAAGTTTTTAAATCAAACCAATTAATCTATTCATTTTCACACATTGTTAGAAACATGGTGGAGGAACACTTCTGTTCTTCCGTTTGTTTCAAACTGTGTGCTACTTCTATCAATGATTTCTTGTTCAGAGCAGCTACACTGTGTAGTTATTCTGGTATGGGGTATTGATATTTTTGGCATGACATACTGTTGCAGGGGCTACACAAGATTAGCATGGTCGTCTATTTGATACCTTTAGCTGGCGGGTTGATATGCTGTACATGGAAAGTTTTGTTTTTAACATATGAAGTTGACTACTGATTTTGGGATGACTTCACTTTGCAACCTCATTTATTTGATATTTTTCTATGGAGGATGACCACAAAACCTTTTCCCCAATCTTAGTCCAAACATCATTTTAAAATTTTTTTTTTAATATTTTTAGCCTGAAAAGTCTGTATTATGTTTTCAGACACAACTTTTGAAATGCAGCATTGCAGTTTGGGTTCAAAACTACGTCTTCCTTCCCTAAGTTATTAGAATACACCCCATGTTGTTGTTGTTCTTAACGAGGCAAAAATAAGCTTCTATCCTCGGATTTGCTATGTTCTTCCAGGTTCTTCAGCACTGCATACTGTGCTGTCTTATTGCTGGTGTAATTGTGTTTGTGGTCTTGATACTCTGCACTTGTTGCCTAGGTAAAGGTAAAATGAAGCTTGTCTTCAGACGCAGTATTCACCTGCCCTTTTGTCAGTGGACTTGATCATTACTTTTTGGTCATACAACTCGGTTTGATTACTATCCTTGAAGTAGGTGCAATCTCTCTTTTTAGCATTCACAAGTCCGTAAAACATCTTTTGTATGGAAGTTTATGTAGATCACTGACATGTTGACAAAATAGAAGAGAAGAAACTCCATCAGTCTTGAATTTGACTTCATTGAACTCCCTGATTTTCTTCTTTTAAGAGATGTTGGTAGTAAGTGTTTCTATTAAGGAACCAGCTAGTGCATGAGTCATAGAAGGGTACTGATACTTAACGCCTTTTATCCTCCCAAGTGCTGGTGCTTTGTTGTCTTTGCAAAAGTCTCAATCTTTAGATGTGGTATTTTTTATCTCAATTTTGCTTTGCAATGATAATGAAGGATGCTTTACTTTTGTTGTTGGGGAAATCCTGGAGAAAATTTTGCAAAAGGATCTTTATGGTCCCAGGTTGAGCAGAGTTTTTGGGAGACCAGCTTAATGAGCTGGCTATTTTGATAAGAAAGTATGACCATTTCCTTTGCTGTTGGGGAAATCCTGGAGAAAATATTTTGTTATCCAAAAAGCTGAACTTCTTAAATAATCTGTTTTAGCCTGTATCATAAGGTTATTTGAAATTTGCAGAGGCTTGAATTTCCAAGATTGAGATAATAAATATACTCTGTATAAATATATATTTATATTTATAACTTGTTTTTATTTATTAGTAAATCTTTTTTTATAGTTTTGGCACCTGTCAACTATGGCCCCTTTTTGAGATTTGGATGACATGCCTGCTCCTGGTGAAGCCTAGCATACCTGTTAACTTGCCTCTTCCAATTGAGCAGAACCGGCTTGTATTTAACATTTAAACTATTGCATATTATGTTGCTACTTCATGTTTGTTCTGTACTCTTCTTGCTTGTATTATGGAGTAAAAGCCCCTGCTGGAGAATTGGGTCTGGAAGTTGATGTGTTCTGTAGATGATTATAACATGTTTGCTATAGTTATCAAACTCTATCAGCAAATCCTGCAGAGGTTCTTGGGATATATTCTACTGGATTGGTGCATTGTAGTTGGTAAGATAAAGTGACTTCTTTACTTGGAAGCAATGCTTGATTTTCTTCTTGCAGCTTTCACTTCTCATATTGTACTTATAATCTTACGCACTTGTGATGTTGTGCTCTGTTTATGTGGCATCTGTATTCTAAGTTGTGGAAAGATGTTGCCCCTCATATATGTGTTGCTCCGGATGGTTTGGCTTATCTACATGTCTCCTTATTGTATGACTATAGATGCAAACTTTGCTTATTATTGCTAAATTTTTTGTTTTCTTTTGCAGGCTTCGGACCTCGTTATGGCTCCAGTTTAAACCCCAACAAATTGCTGCTGGTGCTGCTTACCTTGCGGCTAAGTTCCTAAATCTAGATCTTACTTCTTATCAGAATATCTGGCATGAATTCCAGACTACGCCAGCAGTTATTCAAGGTAATGTAATTGCGTCTCTGTTTCTTTGATGATATCAAGTAAAGTTCTGAGGAATCATGGCTTCTAATCTGTAAAAAACTAAAGACAAATTGAAAATCAATATGGCCATGGGAAGGTAATTGCCTTTCTGGCTCACCATTCAGCCATCAATTTCTCAGCTTTCATACTGAATTATTATTATTTTTTGTAAACATTAACGTCTGCTTGCTATCTACCTGTGTCTTCTAGCTATGATGTCACTAACTAGTTGTGAATGTTTGATGCAGATGTATCCCAGCAGTTGATGGAGCTCTTTTAATATGTTGATAAGAATATAGTGATGGCAGGTTTGGAAGGTACTCTCTTTGGGTGTGGGTATATAATTATATTGTTGTGATGATAGAGGCTGTGTAGTATGAGAAAGACGATTGTGAATCTAAACGGCAGAACCATCTTTAACATCTTTCTTGAAGTGGGTATTATTATGAACTTCTGAGAATCTTGACCAAATTGGAATGATTAATTTCTTTTGAAAGATTTCATTTGTGGGGTTTCTGTTTCTCTTTTTTAATGGAGAATCAAGGGGGGAGGTTTTGCAATTGGTATCTTTGTTGTTAGGATTTTGTGGAATATTTTTGTTCACAAAATTCATAATAGGTTTACCATCTGACAAAATTAAACGAGAAAGAAAGGTGTTGAAGGAGGATAAACATGACTCCATTGCTCTAATCAGTAATCAAAGATGTAGAGACTATTATGAATAAAAAGAATGGATTCATTCCCATTTACAAACGGCTGCAAAATAGTTTCATAAATCAATTTTAAAGTTACATATGACAAACTTTATTTAATTTTTTAATAACAAAAAAGAGGTATAATTATGTATATATAATATGGTGTAATTTGCTCTTTTTGGAATCTATCCTAATCAATACATTAATGACATTAATGAACAACTACTACACCAAAGTTACAAGCAAGGTCCCCATGACATCATCCATCCATTATCTAAATTGTTTGTGGGGGCTTTGAAAAATTAAAAAGATTCGTCTCTTTCCCCATTACTTGACACCGTGGCCATTTTTCTATCAATTGATGAAAGCGATAACCCACCGTCGCCGTCGACTGTTCCAGCTTCCACAGAATATTCGCTTACTGCTTTTGACTGGTTTCATGTTTTATTTAAGTTTAGATTACTTTCTGTAATTTGGGAATTAATGATCACTTTAGGGAAGTAAATGAATAGTATAAATCAATAATATAATTTTTTTTTAATTCACTTTCCTAAAACATATTATTGCTTGAATATTGAAATTCAATTACTTTTATTAAAATATTCTTATCCACTATAAAATTATGAATATACCCATAAATAATCTTATCGCTTATTAACACGTGGCCCCAGCTAAGTGTGGCCCACAAATCATTGGTTAAAAAAAAATAATTCGAGTATACGTTCATAAATACCTAAAATGGAACCATGGTCCATACCTTGATAAATTTACAGTCAACTTCTTCATTCAACGTTGATAATTTCTAAAACCTATGGTCTAAGTAACCATAAAAGACAAAAGATAGAAATCTAACTAGTTTAAAAGACTATATTACAATATAAAACTTGTAGTCATTTAGGTGGAAAACGCAAATTTTGCTGTCAACAACAAATAATTCAAATCGGGGTATAGTGGTAATAGAAGTCAAATATCTTTCTTACATAATTATTTTATTATTATAAAAATAAAATAAGTGTATGTATGTATGTATGTATTTATATACGTATATATCCATTTGCAGTGTACCAAACGCTTTATCGCAACCGCATCATCGACCTTGAGAAGCGTGCCTTCTCCATCATCCTCTCTTTCTGCACAAATATAATTCTAACACATACACAAACTCACACGCATATCAATCTCGAGGACGAAACAGAGTACAATACCATACACCGAACTACACGGTTGATAATTAGACGAGACGTGAAAACGTGATTGTTTGTCGTCAATGGATCCAATCCCAGCTCAACGTCGTTTAAAGACCATTAATGCTCACCTCAACGTGTCGTCCGATTCCGCTTCAAATCAAATCGGTCAGAATCCCACAGCTGGAGAGTTCGCCTTGGGTAACTCTTCTTTCTCTATCTGTACCGTGGATATTCGTTTATGTATTTGTGTATGTATGTGTTTATGTACGTGTAAAGCTGTGATTTGTTGTTTCTTTTTTTTTTTTTTAAGTGGTTTGTTGTTTATTATATAGCAGTGTAGTTGATGCTAGTGAAGCTGCGGCGAATGGAGTTATTCTGATTTACTTGTATCATTTCTTATTTTTTTTTGGAAATCTAATTTATAGTTATATTGTTTGTTAAAAATGTTAGGGTTTTAGTGTAGTGGTGGTGGGGCTGTTAGATTCTGGTAGTGTTGGAAGTGAGTGCCAGTTGATTGAGACTATACAGTGTTACTCTCATCTTTTTATTTTTTTTGGATAAAAAGTTCTTGAGGGAGCATTCTAGCGTCGCATTTGGTTCTAATTCCGGTGGGGTGCTGCTCAGCTTGTATATGTTCTGTCCCTGTATCTTTTTTGCTTTGTCTTGGTGTTATTGCTTTTTCGTTTATCAAGTACAATGAGAATGCAATGAGCATTCAAATTTATGGTCTTACTTCTGGAAGTTTGACCGTTCATTTTGATTCTGTTTTTTATAGTCTTTTAGCATTATAAAATCATGCTTTTGCTTCAAGAACGAGAGTTCTGCTGTTAGTACGGTGTCAGTTTTTTGTTAGCTTTGTAAGTGAGTGAGTTGCTTTGTAACTGCGGCACCATGGATGGAATTCAGTGTTCTTAATGAAAATGATTCAAGTTTAACAACATTGTACAGCGACTTTATAAGATGAAATGGGGAACAATAGTAATGGAGAGAACCATTTCATAAATTTGGGGTAGATTTTATTAAGGTTTGTCAATGTTATATGGGTTAGGGAATTTGGTTGTGGTTGTTTCCATTAAGATGTGCTGCATGAGGGCAGTGTTACTGGTTTACAGTTACTTAAAGAAATGTAAGCCATCTTCTAGAGATTTTTATTTTTTTAAGAGGGAGAATATCCTGTTACCATAAATGTTACCATAAAAGTTGGGAAAAAGAAGAAGCTGATTCTATCTGTAACCAGCCTCATTGATTCTTAAATACTGAATGCAGATGATCCTTTTAGTAATAGGTAAATATTAGTGGGTTTTTTTAATTTTATTTTATTATATTTTTTAAATTCTTCCATAATATATACATATTTAATATCAGGTAACTATTATTTTTGGAGTTTATCTCTGGGCGTGCTTTAGTCATTCAGAGCTCTTACAGAAAAGGTCTACTCACTTGTGAAAATATGTTATATTGATAGAAGTTCTTCATAGCGTACAAAGTATTTTTCCTGTTTCATTAACAGTGATTGTTTTTAAACAGGATTTAGGTCCACTTATTATGTACTATTTTGCAATAACTTGTCTTGTATGATAATCATATGGTGAGACATTTTTCATAAATTAGTTGCGAATTTAGCTTGGCAATGTCTTCTGAATACATAAATCAATGTTTGAAAAGTATAAAAGAGAATGTAGGTTTTTTAGGTGTCGCAGAAACTAATTTACTTCTCTATTACCTGAGCCTAGCGAGTTGAGGAGTAAAAAAGAGGCTTACTTCATTTTATTATTATTTTATAATTGGTTGGATTACTGTTGATCCACCTACACACCTGCAGAAACCCTGATTCATACTGCATTCATCTGATACAATTTATGGATACATAACTTCCTTTGAATGCTTATATAGGTGCATACTTACACTTATTTTAATTGTGAGCAGAGAAGGGATACAGTGTTGTGCTCCCAGAGAAATTGCATACAGGAAAGTGGAATGTCTACAGGTGATTGTCGTTTTGAAATTGTTAAACATTGTCCTTTTTCATTTAGTTATATATTTATTATTATTTTTCAGTATGTTGTTTATTTATGTTTTGGTGCAAATATTGTTCTTTGTTTTCATATTATTTCTGTTGTATGATATCTATGGTTTATGGGTAGGTCTGCTCATTCACCTTTGAAGCTTGTGGATGGATTTGATGATCATCCTGATATTCGTACTTTGCATGACAATTTTGTGTGAGTATTTATCACTACCTGGCTAAGTTGTGTATACACTCCACACTCTCATGTGTATATCTCTTGTATGCTTGGTTATCTCTTTTGGTTTATTAGAGTTGAGCTCACTGGCTTGCTGTACTTTGTGAATCCAGGTATGCAGTTGATGCTTACCGAGACTACAAATTTTTGGGGACACGCATCCGGGTAGATGGAACAGTTGGAGAGTAAGTCTTCTTGTATTAGACTGAAATTTGCATCTTCTTGTTGGTATGTTCTAATTTTTTAAATTATACCTGCCTTTTAGGTACAAATGGATGACATATGGAGAAGCTGGTACTGCTCGAACAGCTATAGGTTCTGGACTAGTGTATCATGGAATACCAAAGGTGACTATATGACTACTGAAAATATGTTCCAATATAATGAATTTCTTTTAAATGGTTGCTGTCTTTTTTCATGTTATTCTACTTTCCAGTTGAATTTCTTGTAATTTGTTCCACTCTTACATGATTATTTTTGTTTATTTGCAATAGGGCTCTTGCATTGGATTGTATTTCATAAATAGGCCAGAGTGGATAATTGTTGATCACGCCTGCTCTGCATATTCCTTTATATCTGTTCCTCTATATGACACTCTTGGTTCGTCCCTTTAATGTAGAAATCTAGTGTGGATTTTTATTTCAGGTCAGGCTTAACTATTTAACTTCCAAATATTCTTGTTCCTCCTCAGGTCCAGATGCAGTCAAGTTCATTGTAAATCATGCTAATGTGCAAGCAATATTCTGTGTGCCCCAGACATTAAATTCTGTAAGTTCAACATATTGCTTCTCGTTGGATTGCATTGGGTATTTGGATACTTTGGGCAAAGCTTTACAAAAAATATGTTATTGCATAAATTTATATCTTAAATAATCATTGTTAGTATAATTATTATATCTTAATAATTTACTGAAATTGTCTTCCAGTTTACTGTTACCCCCATCTGAAGACATTTGATGTGATAAAATGAGGGCCATTTTGATACATAGTCATGTGATTGTCTAAATAGGAGACAATGATAATAATTATTGTAGTGGGGACCATCTTCCCTGCATCTGATTTGATCTAGACTTCCTACAAAATTTTCCTGATGTTTAATGGAAATCAAGGACAGATCACAAGACTTAAAATTATTAATTGTGAAAATTTATTGTGAAATTCTGCGAAGCAAATAGATTCAAGTCTAAACAGAATCTTAGTTATAGGTACGGTTGAGTATTTTAGTTCCGTCTGCTGGGCATGAGCTTTTATCAGTTCTGTTTTCCATTTTATCTCTCTTTCTTCTGAATTCTCTTGTCTGTGTTATCTGCACAATTATAATATTCTTCTGAAGATAGTTGTTCATTACTTGACTTTGCAGTTGCTGAGCTTTTTGTCTGAGATCCCAACTGTCCGTTTACTAGTGGTATGAGCAAGTTACCTGTACTTGGCTTAATACATGAATAAGAGAAGGCATTTGACCTTTATTTGATGTTTCTTTGTTTTCCATGTTGTTACAGGTAGTTGGAGGGATTGATGATCACATGCCGTCACTACCATCTTCAACTGGAGTGAAAGTTGTTTCATATTCAAAATTACTTAGTCAGGTAGGTTAGTATATCCTTCTATGAGTTTATATCAATACTAGTTTTTTAGCCAAGAAACATTCTTTTTTACTCAAGTAATTTCATATCATATTGACCAAACTTAAGCAAGGCCATGAAAGTAGCTTTGATGCTCATGATCATCTTGAAGATTTTGGATTTTGATTAAATTGGTGTTAATTACCATGTTTTCTTAGATATCGTGAAGCTTCCTTCTCTGTTGTGTAATAAAGGTTTATTGATTTTAGACTTAAAACTTACTCATATTTGCCTCCCTCATGTGAATGATTTCCTTTCCTTTTAGGGCCGCAGTAGCCTTCAACCTTTTTGCCCACCTAAGCCTGATGACATTGCTACAATTTGTTACACAAGTGGTACAACCGGGACACCCAAGGTATATAATACAAGTCAAGCAATTTTGAAGCTATAGCTATGTCTTAATTAATTTAATTAAGTTAAGCAATCTGAATGGAGATGTATTTCTCTTGATCAACCTTGCAAGGGAGCCGTGTTGACTCATGGAAACTTTATTGCAAGTGTTGCTGGTGCCTGCCATTTTGCAAGATTTTACTCCTCAGATGTGTAAGTGATTCATGGGTTTCATTTGTTCTTACACTTGATCATTGTACTTCTATGCTTAATTCCTGCACTTATTGGTTCATTTTATCCTCTGTTTTACTGTCTCTGCATAACCTGTTAATTCCAGTTATATATCCTATCTCCCATTGGCTCATATCTATGAACGGGGAAATCAAGTCATGGCTGTTTATGCTGGCTGTGCTGTTGGATTTTACCAAGGGGTATGTGATTGACTCTTGGTACTATTTCCCTTATATCTCTTAATAAACGTTATTTATTTTTATCATTTTAAATGACAGAATGTAAGTGGTTGGTATAATTTGGACTTGTCAATTGCGGTGACTGAACATTGTATCATGTTACATGGTTCTACTGGTTATATATTTTGGTGAATTTATTTTGCGCAACTCCTATTTTCTGGAAACCTATTTCTTGAATACTAGCAATTGTCTGGATAACATGTAACTGGATTTGTTATATTGTTCTAAATACTAGTAATCACCAAACTGAATGTTCCATTCAGTATGAAATGTGGCCCATTTCTGGTTTGTTATTTTAGTTGATGGAAAATTTCTCTGTTAAACATTGTAAATATTGTGTAGTTTTTTATTTGATTTTTGTTTTGTTTCTTCAAATACAGGATAACCTGAAATTGATTGATGATATGGCTGCATTAAGGCCCACCGTATTCTTCAGTGTTCCTCGGTTATATAATAGAATATATGCTGGGTAAAATAAGCTATTTATTGTTCTTAAAATCATGTATCTGCCGGCTGAAATTTTGATTGGTTAGTTGCATTAATCATTTGGTATTGCAGCATCATAAATGCTGTAAAGACATCCGGTGGACTGAAGGAAAGGCTTTTTAATGCTGCCTATAATGCTAAGAAGCAAGCTATACTAAATGGTAATAAAAGTGACTGGTTGCATACTGGATGATGTTTAGTTTTTTTGTTTTCTGGTTGTAACTTTCCATTGTTGCATATTATGTTTCCTTATCATTTATTTTGGGGTTTCTGTTTGCAGTTCATTTCAAGTACCTCAGCTAAATTTAATTTATATTTGATTAGATTTGAAACCGAAACCTAATATTGGTGGATCATATTCTACACTGTATTTCAGGTAGGAATCCATCTCCCATGTGGGATAGATTGGTGTTCAACAAGATAAAGGAAAAACTCGGAGGACGAGTTCGCCTCATGGCATCAGGTGCTTCACCCCTGTCACCTGATGTCTTGGAATTTTTGAAAGTGTAAGTTTCAGCATATGTAGATTGCCTAGATATAAAATTGTGGTCTCTCTTTTACTCACATATACAGTACAACACCTCTTTTTGCAGCTGCTTTGGAGGTCAAATAATTGAGGGATATGGAATGACTGAGAGTACAAGTGTGATATCTGCTATAGATCCGAATGACATCGTTTTTGGTCATGTGGGCTCTCCTAGTGCTGCTTGTGGTGAGTTATTGGCATGCAACTGCTAGTCAGTAATGAATTTAGTTATGGCCTGACATGTGTTTTGATTCAGTCTGATTCTCTGTTTTCTTTGTAAAAACTGTCATTTTCTTCCCCAGAAATAAAGCTTGTGGATGTTCCCGAAATGAATTACTCTTCTGATGATCAACCGCATCCTCGTGGTGAGATCTGTATTAGGGGTCCCACAGTTTTCCAGGGTTACTATAAAGACGAAGTGCAAACGTACTTTACCTACTTTATTTTTTTATTTTATTATTATTATAATTATAATTATTATTTTTAATATAAAAGTGATTTATTCAAAATTTTAGTTTTATTGATTGCAAATTATACCTATGTTCTAAACAATCTGTGCAGGAAAGAAGCAATTGATGAAGACGGATGGCTTCACACTGGAGATATTGGTTTGTGGTTGGCTGGTGGTCGTCTAAAGATAATTGACAGGTACGATTGTGCATAATACGTAAAGCAAATTGTGTTATTTTGAATAAATAGGATATTCATGTTTCCTTTTTTTATTTTCTTTTTTGTTTTGTATGATGCATCCAAAAGTACTCCTTCTCAAGCTTGCAGTTAAACTTGTTGTATGAGGGAGTACATTTATTAGGGGGATGTTTTGTGTCTTTATAAGTTTTGAAGTTGGTGAGCTGCTATAAATAATCTATGAACGGAGATTTTAAGAGATGATATACCTGACTTTGGTATAAGAAAAGGGCCATCGTGAGAGGTATATGATCTGAAATTTGACCCATCATAGAAGCATAGTTCTCTGCATGTGAACTAAGACTTCATTAATCTGTAGAAAGTACTTTATATTACAAAGCCAATTATAGAAGTGTAGTTCTCTCTGGTCCTGTATGTGAATAAATCCACAAAAAGTACTCCTATTACAAAGCACGCAAAATTAAACAACTTTTTTGCAAATTTTTATATTGTAATCTGTGTTTCTATCTCATTCATTTCAAGATATGGTAATAGCACATTTATTATAATAGTCCAGGAAGATGATAATTTATGAGGGATACATTTGAAATAGTATGTCATTATTCTCATTATTAGTTTTCACTTAGACTGATTGCTTCATGCATGTATATCATTATCCTTTTCTCTGAGAGGACTTACATGTTGGCTCAGGAAAAAGAACATCTTTAAGTTGGCACAAGGAGAGTACATAGCTCCAGAGAAAATTGAGAATGTCTATGCCAAGTGCAAATTTGTTCAACATTGTTTTGTTTATGGTGAGAAAATAAAATTTTGCCACTATTTATTTATTCACCTACTTTTTTTTTCCCTTCGTATATTGACATCTGTATGGTTCCTACTGTTAGGTGATAGCCTGAACTCTACTTTGGTAGCTATTGTTTCGGTGGACCCAGATGTTTTGAAAACGTGGGCTGCATCTGAAAGAATCAAGGTGATATTTCTTTTGAATCACTGGCCTCACAAGCAAAATTGATGAAGATCCGCTGACAGTGAACTTGCACTAGGCTTATAATCCTACTTATATTTGCAGGGTTACAATTTCTATTTTTATGGTTGACACCTTATGACTCTTCCATTGGTTTCATTTGCTCTATAGAGCAGTCCTTTTTTTTTCCCCCTTATTGAACCTCAACCTAAAATAGTAAATTTAATTTGTAGGCCTTATAATTTTATTCATTAGTCTTATTCCATTTTAGTCAAACCTATTATAGTTGGTTTAGTTAGGATATCCATTTTGTTCCTCACTGTGGTTCTTTTGTCTCCTAACCACTAGGCCTCTCTGTTAAGCAATTTCAGTTACACATCATTTATTGATTTTATGACATTGTGTTTGTGCAGTATGATAACTTAGAGCAACTATGCAAGGACCCAAGAGCCACAGCTGCTGTCTTGGCTGAAATGGATGCCCTTGGAAAAGAAGCTCAGGCAATGCTTTGAAAATAAATTAATTCCTCACTTGTTATTTTCACCTGTTGCGTTTATTTGCCATTTCTGCTATTAACATTGTATTGACTGATCAACCTTTTGCAGCTTAGAGGTTTTGAATTTGTCAAAGCCGTGAATTTGGTGCCTGAGCCTTTCAGTATGGAAAATGGTCTCCTCACTCCCACATTTAAGGCAAGTATTAAAAAATCACAACTTCATAACTTCAAATAAACATTTAAGTAGTGCAAAAAACCTATAATAGAGTCCTCACTTTTCTTGGCTGTTCCTGTCTATTTGCTTTAGGTTAAGAGACCTCAGGCAAAGCAATACTTCGCGAAAGCAATAGAAGACATGTATGCCAGGCTTGCTACTACTTTGGAGCCATCTTCGAAACTGTGATGTTCGCTGAGAATAGTTATGTATAACTATACAATGTTGTATTGACTCAAACCTTGGTGAGATGCTTGGAGCTGTACTATTCTTCATGCATCATCTGCAAGCTGCAGCAATCCTACCTCTGTTTGATCTTCTTATTTGCAGAAATAAAAGTAAAATCACATATACGTCTACCCCTCAAGACTGTACAGAACTTGCTTTCATTCTGTTTTTCTCGGTTAAAGTTTAAAAAGAGGGAAACACAATAATATAGGATAGAAGAAAATGCTCTTATCCATTGATTTGGGACTGTAAAACATTATATTTATCAATGTCTAAATTTCTCTGAGTACTGTGTATAATTGAATTGAATTTTATTGTAATTGACCTCAACTGATGTTTTACTGTAGCGGAAGCAATGGGCAATGGATTGTTCTTGCTTTTCAATTTTTTCCCATATAAAGTTAAATGGCACGTTTGTTAGATTCCATCTGACTAGTTGATAAAAGGTTAGGTAGATCTGACTTATTAGTTGTAGGGTTGTCTTCATCTGTGGATTGGTCAGTGCAACTTTACCCGCATGTTATGCTTAAACCACTCGAAACCGCTATTAGTGAGCTTTAAACTTTAGAAGTAGCGGACTATATCCACAAGCGTACTTAAATACGACATTGCTTAGGTCACTTCTACTCCAACCTCTATTTTATCTTTAACCTCTATTTTATCTTTAAAACAGAGAGTCTCATCTATAGAACACTGAAATCCCTTTTTAGGACTCATCTATTTTCATCTTTAAAATAGAGAGAGACCCATCTATAGAACATGCTAACCTATATAAACAGAGAGATATTATGTAATTTATGGAATAATTTAGTGGAAAACATAATGAATAAAACTTTTGACACGTGCCTCCAAATTGTTGACAGTCCGCAACATTTTACTTGGACCTGAAGAGAGAGAGAGTCCACTACAATACAACTAAAAGTCATGGGCTGTTATTTTCAGCGGTTGGTTTCGTCCACCGATCCAATCCTACATGTTCTAAATCCAGCCGTTGGTTTTAAGCAATTTAACAAGGTATATGAACATAAAATACAACTTGCACTAGGAAATCAAAACCCATGTTTGGTGAATAACATTCGCTTCGCCACGGTAGTATAATATAGAACAAACCGGAACGACATAAATAGAACAAACACAAGGCCTGATTAATATTTAAAGAAAGAAAGAGAGAGAGGTCACTTACGATTCTACGCGTCAGTCAATTTCCTCTCTCCCTTTTTCTCTGATTCCCGCTATCTCGCGCTTTCGGTGATCTTTGATCGGATTATTGTGGAATCAGTTGTGTTAAGCGATTGGGAGAATTTGAGATCTAGATACAGCAGAGGAAGATAATTATGTTATCGAATCACTTCCAGAACGGTATCGAAACTGCGAAACTTGTCTGGTCTCAGGTTCCTAACTCGGAGGAAGGTGAGTCTGTTGGCCTCTTGAGTACCAGCTCTGGAGGCAGCGCTATCGAGGTCGAGAGTCTTGACTACGAAGTTGTTGAGAACCATGCCTATAGAGAAGAGCAGGTTCGCGTTTTATTTATTTATTTATTTTTTAAAATATTGAATGATTGAAGTTATGTATTTTGTGTTACAATTTTGAGATTGTTTCGTGTATTTAGGCCCAGAGAGGGAGGTTGTACGTGGGATACTATGTGGTGGTGAAGTGGTTCTTTGCTTTGCTTATTGGCATTGGTGAGTTTTTTAAGGGAGTTTCTGGGTTTATTTTTATGCATATTATTAGTGGCAGTGTATGGTCTATGCGACCTACATTAGGTGATTTTTTACTTGTATAAGATTACGGAGATCCACCTAACACTTCCTGTACGGTTAAATATAGCTCCTTTTTCAAAAAAAGAAATTCCAAGGAAGGAGAAATGAAATGCTGTGGGGGTGATCATGGCTATATTTCCTTGCAGTTAGGCTGATATTGAGTAATATTATCATGCGGGGTGATTTAGATTATGGCTGTGAGGTGATTTAGTTATTGTGGCAGTTAGATTGGCAATTTGTGTGGGTGGCAGCAGGAAATTTTTGTGATGCGCAATTTGCTTTGATATATTAAGTTCACTAAAGCTTTTGTTGCTGCACCTTTCTTATTATTTTATGACTACCAATAAGTTCTTAGCAAGCTTACATGGATCTGCAGTTGAAAAAGAATAGTAGAATGGTAGATTAGTAAGTTTAAAATTTGAAAAGAAAAGGAAGAAGGAATTATAGACGAATAGAACACTGAATCTTGATATGGAACTGTGTAGTGTTCTTCTGTGCTTCAACTTAAAATAGATTATAGTTAATTTATAACGCTCATGGTGGAAGGAGAAGTTTGTCTTTTTCCTTATTGGATAAGTTAAACATTTATACTTATTAAGTCTGTTGATTATTATTTATTTCAGGTACTGGCTTAGCTGCGATTTTCATTAATATATCGGTGGAGAATTTTGCTGGCTGGAAGTTTGAATTAACGTTCTCAATAATACAAAAATCATATGTTATTGGGTTTTTGGTGTATATAATAATAAATCTAGCCTTAGTTTTTTCTTCTGTATATATTATCACTCGGTTTGCACCAGCAGCAGCAGGATCTGGAATTCCTGAAATTAAGGGTTATTTAAATGGTATTTTGTTTTTCTGGTCCCTTTTCTGTGTCCTTGTGGCTTCAGGTTGACCAACTGTTGCAACTATCATTTTCCAAAATAGTTTTGTTCTGTTAAATGTGCAGGAGTTGACATTCCTGGAATCCTTTTATTCAGAACCTTAATCGGAAAGGTGCGTGAAATTTAGACTAGAAATCAACTTCAAGTGTATTTTTGTAAAAAGAGTCTGCAGGAAGTAGAATTCTAGTTGCTCAGTTTGGTTTGATGCCACATCAACCAAAAATGGCTTTCCCTTTGTGAGCATCAAATTCATACTGATAATCTAAGTAATATGATGATAAGAACATTAGCAAATCAAATTTCAGTTTGCATCATCATGTGGCATTAACCAATTGATTTCCCTTCCCCTGCAAACACATTCCTGCATACATCACATACATCTTAAGTGACATAAAACCTCATAGTAATAGTTAGATAAGCCTAATGACGTACATATTATATCTTGATTCTTAAAAACTTTGATATCATGCATATTTTCGTATTTGCAGATATTTGGAACCATTGGTTCCGTGGGAGGTGGTTTAGCTCTGGGCAAAGAAGGCCCTCTCGTTCACATTGGTGCTTGCATTGCTTCATTGCTTGGACAAGTAAGCATTTATTTATTTATTATTATTATTCTAATTTTAACCCAGTAACAACTCAATTGATAAATGGTATGTGAAGTTGAGATGTATCCGGATGATAGGCATTTGAAACCTGAATTTTGTTATTCAGCTACCATCCCAAAATAATCACAGCTGCAAATTTGAACATACATTTTCTAGTGTAGAATCTTCCATTGACCTTTATCTTCTATTGTGCGAGGAGGATATTTGATAGTTCTGACCTTTACTTTCTGTCATTTCTTCTTCTGTGTACTTTTTCAGGGTGGATCTACAAAGTATCATCTTAGTTCAAGGTGGCCGCAGGTTTTCAAGAGTGATCGGGATCGTCGAGATCTGGTGAGTGGCTTGCCTTTTTAGAAACCCAAATTTGAAGCTATTTAGTAGTAGAGGAGAATGCATTCTCTGGATAGGTTCTGATTAGTCCCCCAAGGGTTAACACTCATAATAGATATAAGCAAGTCAAAGCAGTAAAACTGATAAATCTTTGGTCTGTTTATACCTTTGCTAACCGAGTGGACACTGGGCATTCATGGTTTTGAAGACTCCTTATAAAATAATCTCTTCTTAAACTATTTATTCCTTGATCTGAGAATACAATTACCTCATGTTCTTTTTATTGCCTATTCTTGTCTCTATGGTTATATAGATATAGGTAAACCAGTGACCTCGCTGATTTACTTGTTTTTCTATGAGAATGCATCTTCTTAGTTGATATCATGCTCTTCTCAAATTCACAGTTAAATTAATTTCTTGATTTTTTTATTCCTGATCTTTAATTTTGTATATCTATCACTAAGCATGAAATAATTTTATGATATAAAGATTGGTCAATTTTTGTCAGCAGTTCTGCCTTTACTGCTATCTCTTATCTTATGTTATGTGCCAAGACTTTGTAGTTGAGCTTAAACACTCTAAATCACACATTATCCATCCTCTTAATGTTTAGGTGACATGTGGATGTGCAGCTGGAGTTGCTGCTGCTTTTAGAGCTCCGGTTGGTGGTGTATTATTTGCATTGGAAGAGGTTACATCATGGTAAGGAACTTTTTTGAAAATACAATTGTTGGTCGTTAGGTAGAAAATTTCCTTTCAATTTTTTATTCGGCACGGATTTAATGATCAAACATGTTTCATGTGAGCGCCTCTACTTTTTGGTAAACTATGTGTTTTTTTTTTTGTTTTTTTTTGTTTTTTTTTTTTTTTTATTTAAAAAATAATATTTGTCATAGATTATAATTGAAGTTTGTGGGCTTGGCAATTTCTGCTCCTCCAAATATTGTGGTGTCTCTATTATCTAAATGTTGGTCCTATTGAATGATTTTTTTCTTTTTTCCTGGTATTAATTTGCCTCATGTTCTTGAAGGTGGAGAAGTCAACTTATGTGGCGGGTCTTTTTTACTTCTGCCATTGTGGCAGTTGTTGTGCGTACTGCAATGGGTTGGTGTAATAAGAGTGGATCATGTGGGCATTTTGGCTCTGGTGGTTTCATTATATGGGATATATCTGAGTTAAGATCCATGCTTGAGCTGAGCACCTTGACACTTACCCCTGCTTGAATTCTTTCGCAGACTGTCTAATAATTGTATTTCCGTTCTTATCTTAGTGGTCAAGAAGATTATTCATTTCAAGAATTGTTTCCAATGGCTATTATTGGGGTTACTGGAGGTTTGCTTGGTATGTATTTGTAAGTCCTTGTACTTGTATCACTACCTAATATATATTAAAATGGTTGTCACTAATATTTTTTTTTTTTTTTTTTTTTTTTCAGGAGCATTGTTTAACCAACTTACTCTTTATATGACTTCCTGGCGTAGAAATTCTTTGCATAAGAAAGGAGCCAGGGTCAAGGTTAGTTATATGGTACTTTCTTATACATGAATGACTTTCTGTTATCTCACAACTGAAACCTCTACAGATTATTGAAGCATGTCTCATCTCTGTGATAACATCTGTTATCTCTTTTGGACTACCACTTCTTAGAAAGTGCAGTCCTTGCCCTTTGGATCTTGATTCGAGTATTGAATGCCCAAGACCTCCAGGAATGTATGGCAATTATGTCAATGTAAGTTTTTCTCTGGAATAGCTTTATTTTCTGTAGGTAGAGGCTGCGCAAGGATTATGTGCTGTACAGACTTCTCTACTATGCATTTAGTATCTACTTGTATAATTGTTGTTCCCCTGTTTGATATAGTGATGCAGGGATGACTAATATAATCAACACTGAAATTGCTTGTTTGTTGGAATTGAAAAAAAAAAAAAAAAAAAAAGGAAGCCTAATAAAACTCTTTAATAGTAGTACAGTTTCTTCTCAATCAACTTTTGCATTGGCGATATGACTCTTTGTTTAATTGTACTTCTTCATGTGTTTCTTTATTTAGTTTCACTCCTGAGGTGTTTGCATTTCCTGCGAAAATATAGTCACTATATAATTGCCACAGTTTATGTTATTCTCATGGAAGTCATTTATAGGAGAGTGGGGAATTAATATGTTCTTCTAATTGGTATATCTATTTTCTTGTAGTTCTTAATATTTTATAGCATTCAGATTTGCTTGCTTTCTGGTGTTTGATCTGTTTTTCTGCTATCTGTAGTTCTTTTGCAGCAAAAAAAACGAGTACAATGATCTGGCTACTCTTTTCTTTAATACTCAGGTTCTTTTTTATATTATTTTTTCCCTTAACTCATTATTTCTTAGAATTCATTGAGGAGTCTCCTGTCTAACACAATTTTATTCTTGTGGTTACAGGATGATGCTATTAGGAATTTGTTTAGTGCAAAAACAATTCATGAGTTCAGTGCTCAAAGCTTGTTGACTTTTTTGGTAGTGTATCTTTCCCATCTTGTATTGTTCTTCTGGAAATTATCATGTTACAGCATGTTCTCCTTAATTTGCTAAACAGGCACTAAGCTCACCTGGAATCAGAGAAAAAGAAAAAAATGAAACTGGAATTCTTATTCTTGTTTTAATGGCTACCCTACAATGTTTTGCAGGTTATGTTTTACTCATTAGCAGTGGGAACATTTGGTACTGCTGTTCCCGCCGGTCAGTTTGTTCCTGGAATAATGATAGGATCAACATATGGACGACTTGTTGGCATGTTTGTTGTTAAGTTTTACAAGAAGCCCAACATTGAGGAGGGAACGTAAGTTGGATTTGTAGAGTGCATGGCAACTAGCTTTTATTAATCATTTATACTTTATTGTCCTTATTGTTATTTTATTATTCTTGGTGTGGCGGGGCTAAGGAATTTAAATTTGAACCTAGTAAGTTAATTCATATGGTGGATTAGGCATTTAGATTACCCTTTAATTAAGGAGATAGGGAGACTGGTTAAGGGGGATTCTTCACCATGCTGATGGAGGAAAGTCTTTTCACTTACTGATGGGATGGTTGCTTATTTGAATGAGGCGGCTGTGGTGGCAGCTTGAGTCAAAAACTCAAGCTTATGCAAGTTTGGTCTGATTGTCAATTGTTTCTGCTTCATAATATATAAATACATGCAATATACACATACATATATGTATATATTCCAAAATGTGGTGTATTTATTTGTCTACGAGAGTGTGTGTGTCTATATACACACACACACACACACATATATATATATATATATGGGCTGATGTGTGACATTTGTTTTCATTCTCAAATATTGCATAGTCTTTTGCACATTCAAATCGTTTCCCGGTGTTTTTTATTAGCTCAAATGCATGCCCTTTTAACATTGTAATTGTCTGTTGTTCATTATTTTAAATGTTGCTTCATGTCTGGTATTCACTTTTGATAGTTTTGCTTAGTATGGCAAGGTAAAATGACTCATTTTAGTCTATGTTAACTTTCTCGGCTTTCCATGGTTGAGACTTTCAAGTATTAAAAAAAATAGGATGGAGAATGCTAAAAAGTGATACTACATTGTTTTTTTCATTTAATTTATTTTATAGTTGTATATAATCCCCCCATCTAGTGTTCTAAATTAATTCCAATGCGATTCCAGATATGCCTTGTTAGGAGCTGCTTCTTTTCTTGGGGGTTCCATGCGAATGACAGTATCTCTATGTGTCATTATGGTGGAAATATCCAATAATTTGAACTTTTTACCTCTTATCATGCTGGTTCTTCTCATATCGAAGGTATGCCTTTTGACATCCCAGCTCCTTCTTTTCCTCGATTGATTTATTTTGTAAGTTATTTGGTCCCTCCTGGTCCAGGCTGTTGGTGATGCTTTCAATGAAGGTATATATGAAGAACAAGCACGACTGAGGGGCGTCCCATTATTAGAATCTAGACCTAAGTATGAGATGCGGAAAATGACAGCAAAGGAAGCCTGTGAAACTCAAAAGGTGAGTGCTTGACAATGACATTGTGTTGTTGCTGTGATTACTAGAGATAGAGAAGGTCAGTTGTGTCCAAAACATAAATGGTGAATGTGATAGGTAGAAGACTGAATGGAAGCTTAGAGACTTGAATTGTGAAAACAATGCTTACAAATCTCTGCGTCAGGCTGATAACAGAACAAGTGATGGCCAATACTATTTTACCCTTACTATTTATATGCTAACACTGCCTCGTTCTGCTACTACGCTGCCTGCTACTTACAACCTCACACACGATTCTCTCTCCTCTGACATATACCACGGCTCCCATAGATACTGAATCTCCTCACCTCTCTTCCTAGCTGGTCTTAACCTCCTTCAATTCCCTAAACTGCCCTTTTTGCTTTCTCTGCTATAGACATTAATAATAGGAAGCCTAACAGAATGCTAGAGAAATCGTTTGTAATGTAAACTCTGAAGATGGGATGATAACATTGATGAGATGCCCTAATTTACTAGGCTCTCTAAAAATGTTATGCTGTAGTTTGAGCAGTTAATCAATAGTCAAATCATGATATTAGACAGCAATTCATATTATGAATATGAATAGCAGAAGCACCTTCTTGTCAATTCTGCAAGTAACATAATGACTCGGTTTCTGCATAGTGGTTTATTAATTTTCATTTTTACGTGACTGCGGTTTTGAAGTTACCAACAAAGTTGGTTGAGAGTAACCAGTTTACTTCGCTCTCAAGACTCTTGTGAAAGCCTAGTTTTGTAGTTATATTATTTTTCAATACTTGTGTAGCTTCAGTCCTCGGGAATTTTGGATTTGTTATACTTCAGGTATAGAAGATGTTCCCTTATTTTTATCAACACACTTTAGTAGTGATGTGACATGGCCCTTACATGGCCAGTCACAGAGATTACATGAGCCTTCAAGGGTTTGCCTGCACCTTTGCATCTTGCCCTTTTTATTACTTCTGTTTCTGCAATCTTATTTTGTAATAATTTTCGACCTTGAAGGTGGTATCCCTCCCCCGTGTTATAAAAGTTGCGGATGTTGCCTCTATATTGCGGAGTAATAAACACAATGGCTTTCCTGTAAGTGTAATCTCATTGACTTATAATTTGGGTTAATATGTAATCTTCACTGAATTTTTTATCTGTTGCTCTATCTAGGTGATTGACCACACAAGAAAGGGGGAAACTCTAGTCATTGGACTTGTACTCCGAAGGTATAGAATGGAAGGTGCTCACTTTATGTTTTTAATGTCAGATTCAATTGGTTGAGTAAGTTATCTCTAATATGTGATGGAAATCTGCAGCCATTTGCTGGTACTTCTTCAGTCTAAGGTAGATTTCCAGCATAGTCCTTTACCTAGTGATCCCAGTGGAGGATCTAAGTCGATCAGGTACGAATACAAATCACTACCAGGTTGATTCTTTCTTGACTTCAGTCTCACTTATGCATAAGTTAAATGGATCCCGTCCAGGCACAATTTCAGTGAATTTGCGAAACCTGTTTCCAGTAAAGGATTGTCTATAGATGATATACACTTAAGTTCCGATGACATGGAAATGTATATAGATCTTGCACCATTTTTGAATCCCTCTCCTTATGTTGTCCCTGAAGATATGTCTTTGACAAAGGTGACCCATCTTGCCCAATCCAATTTAAGTGAGCTTGTTAATTTATATCTTCTGCATTCTCATCTTATCAACTTAAATGGTGATGATGTTACAGGTATATAATCTTTTCCGTCAACTAGGATTAAGGCATATATTTGTTGTCCCCCGCGCTTCTCGCGTGATTGGTTTGATAACCCGAAAGGATTTGTTGATCGAGGTACTCTCACTGCATGTACATTTTTTTTTTTTTTTTTAAATCATAATCTAGTAATATGACAAGTACTCTAGAATGATTGAGATTTTATGTTTTGACAGGATTCTGAAGAAACAAAGCCAGTGGAGCTCCAATCAACTAGTGTAAGGTCTCTATGCTGCCTTGCCCCTGAATATGGTTTTAGTATGAGTGTATTAAAGACCTATCAGAATTAAGCACCAAGGAAATTTTAATGAGAAAGAATAAAAAGAGATGCGGAAAAGATAATTTTCTATTTCATCTTTAGTTGAGAAATGAATTGGGACAACTCTCATTCCCCTTTATTAAGTAGTTTTGTCCCTGCTGCTATGCCATTTTCAAAGTTGACAGAATCCAGAAACCTATGCTCTAAAATTGTGAAGTTGGTTAGCAGCTAAGAATTCTTACTCCCCTTGTAGATGTAGTATGTTGAAATGTTTGCGAAACTTGCCGTTCTGTGATGGTGTTTAATGAACTGTGTAAGATGACTTTTTTTTTGTGGTATCATGTATTTTTAATTTACAACCTTCTGATACTATTTCTTCTCTGGTTTCAGAGGTCGGCATCCTGAAACAAGATTATTTGCGGGGAATACAGATGCGGAACGCCCTCTACTCAACGGTCTTCTAGCATAACATAAGATGGGAAGATCGATCAATAATATATCTACGTGTTGACTATTCTTTTACTGTATGCAGCCATTTTTTCCCTCTGAACTAATCTGCTTAGGTTAATAGTATTAGTGTAGGATATGTTCCCTTGTATTGAAGGGCATAGGTCACTTCACTTTTACACCCTGGAAAATTTTGTATCATGTAAATTGTACAATTGATAGAATTAGGTTGTAATCTGTGCTCGAAGTAATGAGAATGAGTGGTATTCCAAATTTAATTACGAATTATTTTTTTTAATAGCATGTTATTCGAAATTGACGAGGTTGATGAAGAAATAAAAATCTCTAATTTAAACTTATATCTATTTAATATTTTCATTAAATGAGTATATTTCACATAATCACGTTATTATCGGTTAGAGTTCGTATAATTAATTTACATTGATTATTTTTAAAAAAAATATTGATAAATTGATTTTATTTGGATACGGTCAACACTTCAAAAATTATGCATATAATTTTATTCTCATAATTTATAGATTAACCATTTTAAGCAGTAAAAATTGGAACCTCCATCCACTCAATATGGATACGCAATCAGACTGTTAAAATTAACACAGGGTCAATGGCACCTTCAAAAGAGGGAACAACTTATATGTTGAATACATCTACTATTTAAGGAAAGACCACACTTCAGATCTAATCAAATCTGGTTTTCCACGTCATTCATCATAATCCACAAGACAGTTTCAATATTTTAAACTTATATTTCGCATAAAACATCAACCACATGTGCTTAAAAAACCATAACTTCTCAGTCAAATGTCACACATTTTATTGAAAACTTTTATCTATATATAATTTCAAATGTTACCATTATCAACTCACCATTTTCCAAAATTATCCAAACAAAAAAAAAAACAGAAAAAAACAAAAAGGAAAAAAAAAAAACTAATTATTACTATATATTACAACGGTTCAAAGTAAAGCAGAACCTACACGCACGGACTATTGCAGCTTTGAAAGTCCTATTACAGGAGTATTAACGTTAACAATCGGTAAGAGCTGTTGTATATATATACTACCCAAAATCCATATACAATTTGCACATAGCCTTCCCATTCATCAATTAGTGGAGTCCTTCTCCCTCCTCCAGTAGGTGTATGTATATGTATACATATCTATTCACTAATACCATGTCTCTTCTTTAGGTACGTGTAAATTATATACCTAGAGTGTATATACATACATATATCGACACATTAAATCCTAATATCTACTCGGAGGGGTGAAGATGGCACCAGCTATGGTATTTTCTGGCGGAGATGTGCCGGAATTCGAAGGCAAGATGACCCCCACGGTCGTCGTGTGCGTCATCATCGCTGCTTTTGGTGGCTTCTTGTTCGGTTATGACATCGGAATTTCAGGTTCTGTCATTTTCTCTCATTCTATTGATATAATATGGATTGGTTGGTTTGTAACTATTGAATTGATGATATTGCAGGAGGTGTGACGGCTATGGATGATTTCTTGATGAAGTTTTTTAGAGGAGTGTATGAAAGGAAGCAACACGCTCATGAGAATAATTACTGCAAGTATGATGATCAAAACCTGCAATTGTTCACATCTTGCCTGTATATTGCAGCTCTAGTATCTAGTTTTGCTGCTGCTAGAGTCTGCTCCAAAATGGGTCGCAAACCGACTATGCAAATCGCTTCTATATTTTGCTTGATCGGTGTGGCCTGTACATCCGGGGCTCTTAATCTTTTCATGTTGATCATCGGCAGAGTTTGCCTCGGTTGCGGCGTCGGCTTCGCCAATCAAGTAAGTTAAATTGAATCAAAACCGGAATTGAATTGATTGGAATATAATTTTAACTAAATCATTAAATTAAAAATGTACAGGCGGTTCCTCTGTTTCTATCGGAGTTGGCTCCGGCGAAGATGCGTGGAGCTCTAAACATATGTTTCCAGCTGTTCATCACAATCGGAATATTCGTAGCGAACATGGTGAACTACTTCACATCGAAGAGCCATCCCAACGGATGGAGAATCTCTCTGGCTTTGGCAGGAATTCCAGCTATGATACTCTGCCTTGGATCATTAGCGATCTGTGAGACCCCTTCGAGTCTCATCGAACGCGGTAAAACAGAGGAAGGAAGAGCCGTATTGAAGAAGATCAGAGGAGTAGACAACATCGACGCTGAATTCGACTCTCTTGTTCACGCGAGTGAGGTTGCTAAACAATTCACCAACCCCTACTCAAAATTGATGAAGAGATCCAGCAGACCTCCACTAGTCATCGGCATTCTATTGCAAATCTTCCAGCAATTCACCGGAATCAACGCCATCATGTTCTACTCACCAGTCCTGTTCCAGACCGTTGGATTCGGAAGCGACGCCTCTCTGCTCTCCGCTGTCATCACCGGACTCGTCAACGTTTTCAGCACTTTGGTTTCCGTATACGCCGTAGATAAGGCAGGAAGGAGAGTTCTACTCCTGGAAGCATGTGTCCAGATGTTCATAACACAATTCGTGATCGGTGTGATTCTAGCAAAGGATCTACCAACAACAGGCTCACTGTCGAAATCAGAAGCTTTGATCGTGGTGATTTTAGTGTGTGTCTACGTGATGGGATTCGCGTGGTCGTGGGGTCCACTCGGATGGTTGATTCCTAGCGAGACGTTCCCATTGGAGACGAGAACAGCTGGTTTCGCCTTCGCAGTGAGCTCTAACATGCTTATGACGTTTTTAATAGCGCAAGCGTTCTTGTCAATGCTTTGCACGATGCGAGCGGGGATATTCTTTTTCTTCGCGGCGTGGATACTTGTGATGGGGGTTTTTGCTCTGTTCTTTTTGCCTGAGACGAAGGGAGTGCCGATTGATTTGATGAATGAGAGAGTGTGGAAGCAGCATTGGTTCTGGAAGAGATTCATGGATGAGGAGGAAGTAGAGGAGAAGAAGCCTCAGATGGTCCATCCACATACCACTTGATATGAGGATACAGATATATTTCTGTTGTGAGGGGAAAGGGCTTTTTACATTTATGTAATAATGGGAGGTTGATGTCCACGGATACCCAAATGTATTTTGGGTGTTCATTTATTTAAATGCTACCATCGTTCTATTAGTTGGAGTGTTTTAAATTCCTTCTATGCTTTCACCTCAAAACTTAGAACTAACAACCATTTTCAATTTAACAATTCAAAAATATTCTCAAAATATTTAAACTAAAACTGAAAATTAGATTGAAATCCGAGGGTAATAAGAGTATTTCATTGCTTTTGAAGATAAAAAAGAAATTCCTCCACAATCCTCATATTTACAGCGCTCTACCATTCTACCCTTCTCACAATGTTTTCTTCTTTCGAGTTGTATATCACCGAACTTCATTCTAGACTTGATTGTGATTTGTTATTTCTGGTTGTAACATTTTCTTTTTGTAATTTTTTATGCGTAAAGTAGATAGTAATAATTTGTACGGTGTGTTTCGAAAGTTAAGCTCATTTCTCCCAAGTAATTGCCGCTGAGGTCTTTACGTAAAGCAAGTTGGCTTCTTATGGTCTCATACGTTCTAGAGTAAGCCATTAGTGATCTCTTGTAGAGTTCTTTAGAGGTAACGACATGTGTGTAGCTTTCTTTTTTACTTTATCGGCTTCTTTTTTCTCTTTTAGGAGTGTAGCATTGTTGAGGTAGTCAAGGGTGCTTTTTTTTCCAACCATGTTCATCAATTGGTAAGACTTCATTCTGATCACCGTCGTAATGTGGGAGAAAAGAATGGTAGAGTCTGGTTTGGATGCAGTCTCACCATCGGACTTTCTATTTTCAATCATTTATTGCTCTTAAATTTGTATGTAGCTTCCATCTTAATACATAGTATACGTATGGTGTAGTAAACAGAAGCACATCGAGTTCAGATTTAAACAAACTTCCAACAAGTATAATCTAAACCCGAATATAAACGAATCAAGTCTCGAGTCTCATGGTTAAAATTTACGAACTTAACAAGTCTAAATGAGTCTGATGAGCAAAACATATTATATATTTTTATATTTTTATATAATTATATCAAAATAATATTATTAGATTTATTTTTTATCTAATATATTTACACAAGCTGAAATTTTGAGTTAAACCTTAGTTTGTATATTAGCTCATGAGTCCAAATTAAACTTGGATACCAAATATTTGACAAGCTTCCAGACGATTTAGAGCTCAAGTTTCAGGTAAACGAGTCGAGCTTAAGTCTATATGAGCTTGAGCTCGACTCAGATCAAATATCTACCACATAAGAAGATAAAAAAGATAAATTGCGATTATGACACAAAAAATAATAAGCCCGAGCCTAAATGTCAGAATGACATGGGCTTAACATCCACCACTGACTTTAAACTGCTAGGCACATAGCATAGTCGACGAAAAATTTTGATAAATCCTTCCATGGGGATTTAGGGTTTTTCCATACAACGACTATCTCACATTCCTATAAATAGGAACTTCTCATTCGCTCCACGGCATGAGAGATTACCTTTGCAATCCTCTATCAAAATTAACACTTAGCTGCCTTTGCGCTTTTTTTGTTGCATACCTAAGATCATCATGATCATGATCAGGACTTTGGTCACCATCTCGATCAACACTACATTCAAGTTTGCTTTTATTCATTCGCATGCATTCTATCGATTAGTTTTTGTATTTATCTGAGTTGAGAATTAACTTGAACATGAGTGTCTGCTATAAACATCATACGGGTGTCTCAATGGTCTTCTCAGACGTTCTTTCTATGACTTTTCCATGCTACTTGGCTTTTCTTAGTTCCGCTGACTTTTCCATGCTACTTGGCTATTTTTAGTTCCGCATCTTTCAGATTCAGTTCGCCAATTGACATGGAATCAGGTTATAGTTTTAAGCAGCTACAGTTTGGTGTCCACCATGTGCCTAGCGACAAGTTCCCTGCAAAATTTTGTTTAAGCTTATTTTCAATGAAATACGATTACTTAAACTGTTCGAAATAGCTTTTGATCAATTTGTGAAGCATCTATTTCAAGCTGTGAGGGAGCATATGCAACAATTGAAATAAGAGAATGACATAACTAAGGTGGCTAATTATGAGCTAACCTTCCATGCGAACATGAATGTTAATGGCAACTCGGTGAATGGTCGTCATGATGAACACTCGCAAAACAAAACTAACCAACTTCTGATTGCCAAATGTAGAAATTATAGAGAAATGCCAAAAGAGGTCGAGAACTTTAAGGTAGTTACCCGAATCATTCCTAATATTCCGACACCATTTAAATACTTTGTCTGGGACAATTATGTCCTCTCACCTTTCATGGAGTGAATCATATCAATTAAGATATCCACGAGGGGCGTTCTTCTTACATTCAACAAGTTTTGAGTAATATGAATCTAGTAGAGCATGTAGCCGATTTCTGCTAGGAAATATCTTCTGTTAACCTTCCATGCGATACTCATGAGACCATCAAAACTTTTGGCAGTAACCCGAACGTCTCACCCTAACTTGGTTTCTAAATTTACTGAATCTACCCGTTCATTTCTTTTTCACGTTGACAATTTTATTGTCAAATTTTCTAATTAGTATTTTAGGTAGTAAAACGAATTATTTATTTTCGGTAATATAACGAATTATTTATTCTTGACGGTGAAAGTAGCATTTTCCAAAATCTTTAAGATTTTTAAATAGTATTTTGAGTTAGTATTTTTGGAAAAAAAATAATGTATGGTAAAATTAGAATTTAGTCAGCAGATAAAATTTGAAATATGTAAATCCACGTAATATGAACAAATAATTATATTTTAATTAAAGTAAATTAAACATCTTCTTAAAATTATATGAAAAATAAATTTAAAAAATTAATGCAATCAATTTAATCTATTTTATTAAGAAAATGAATAATTTAATTTTAGTTTTACTAAAAATTTTATTGAAAATAATAGTAATAAATGTGTTTAATAATTACTCTTTATAAAATAATAATAATAATAATAATAATAATGAAATTTATATTAGTATAATGTTTATAAAAAATATTTATAAAATTTTAATAATACACTAAATGCTAAATTGTAAAATTATTTTTAAAAAGTTTAAGAAGATTATTTAGTTTTAAATCATAATTTTTTTATTATCATTATATTTTATATTTTTATTTAAATATACATATTTTTACATTATAAATAGTTTTTTTAAAAATTAAAAAATAATTTATGATATGAAGTAGTTTTATTTTATTCAAATATATACTGTCGACAAATTTTATTAGTTTTATTAATATATATATATATATAAAACAGGATTACGAATTGAAATAGAATGCTGTATGTGTAGGGTAACCTGAACACTACAGGGAAGCAATTCCACTCAAACTAATGATATAAATAAGAGAGAAACCTACTCATTCCACCACGGATATTTTATTTATCAGAGAGAACAACAATGGCCCCTTGTATGGTATTTTCCAAAGGAGATACACCTGAATTTGAAGGCAGAACAACCTTCACCGTCATCATCTGCGTTATTATTGGAGCTTTCGGAGGACTCATGTTTGGATACGATATAGGAATTTCAGGTTTTTATCTCTTTCATTGAATCGATTAGTCTATTTCATAACTTCACTAACATTAATATAATTATATACATGGCAGGAGGAGTGACATCAATGGATGATTTCCTGAAGAAGTTTTTCGTGAAGGTGTACGAGAGAAAGCAACACGCTCATGAGAACAATTACTGCAAATACGACAACCAATTCTTGCAACTGTTCACTTCTTGCTTATACTTAGCTGCCCTCGTAGCAAGCTTCGTCGCTGCTAAAGTCTGCTCCAAGCTCGGTCGCAAACCGACTATACAATTCGCTTCACTTTTCTTCTTGATCGGTGTTGCATTGACTTCCGGAGCCCTGAATTTGGCTATGTTGATCGTCGGCAGAATATGTCTAGGATTTGGTGTCGGATTCGCCAATCAAGTAAGCACACATACACTTCACTAGATAAAAATAATTTCTTATGATGAATTGTAATGCTAATCATTCAAATTTGCAGGCAGTGCCATTGTTTTTGTCAGAATTGGCTCCGGCGAAGCTTCGTGGAGCTCTCAACATATGCTTCCAACTGTTCATCACAATCGGAATATTAACAGCCAATATTGTAAACTACTTCGCATCAAATATACATCCCTATGGATGGAGGATTTCACTAGCTATTGCAGGAATTCCAGCTCTGGTCTTATGCTTAGGCTCATTAGCAATCTGCGAGACACCATCGAGCCTAATCGAACGCGGGAAATTGGAGGAAGGAAGAGCCGTATTGGAAAAGATCAGAGGAGTAAACAACGTCGATAATGAATTCGACTCGATTGTTTACGCATCTGAATCGGCAAAACAGATCACGAATCCGTATACAAAGCTTATGAAGAGATCAAGCAGACCCCAACTCGTGATCGCTATTTTGATGCAAATTTTCCAGCAATTCACAGGAATCAACGCGATAATGTTCTACGCTCCTGTCCTTTTCCAGACCGTTGGATTCGGAGGCCACGCTTCTCTGTTTTCCTCTCTGATAACGGGACTTGTTAACGTTTTCAGCACAGTGGTTTCGGTTCTAGCAGTGGATAGGCTGGGAAGGAGGGCTTTGCTGATTCAAGCCTGTGTTCAGATGTTCATAACTCAGACAGTGATAGGTGTGATTCTGTTTCTGGACCTGAAGCCGACGGGTTCGCTGCCGAAGATCGAGGCGATGGTGGTGGTGGGGCTGGTGTGTGTTTATGTGATGGGGTTCGCGTGGTCGTGGGGTCCACTTGGTTGGTTGATTCCGAGCGAGACGTTCCCGATGGAGACGAGAACAGCTGGATTTGCCTTCGCGGTTAGCTCTAATATGTTTATGACGTTTCTTGTGGCTCAAGCTTTCTTGTCGATGCTCTGTAGCATGAGAGCGGGTATTTTCTTCTTCTTTGCGGGTTGGATTGTGGTGATGGGTTTCTTTGCTTTAATCTTTTTGCCGGAGACGAAGGGAGTGCCTATCGACGCCATGGTTGATAGAGTCTGGAAAAATCACTGGTTCTGGAAGAGATTCATGGATGAGGACGTTGACACTCACACTCCTCGAAATATAGATCCTTTTTACTTGTAGATATTTGTTTACATTGCATTCGCCCACCTGGATATACCGTTTTCGTTTTATTTATTTATTTATTATTTTGTTTTAATAAATATTTCAATATTTTTTTTAAAGGCCAAATTCGTAATATAAACTATATGTTACTGTATTATTTTTCAGCCGCGGCTAGTCAAATATATCTTTTTATTTTCATTTCATTAAAATTTATACATAAAATATATCAAATAACTTTGAAAATTTCAAAGTTAAACTAATAAAATTTTATTGATAAAATAATCAATTTCATTTTTTTAGAGTGAAAGTTTGAAAGATTATTTTTATAAAATTTTAAAGTTGGATTATATTATGTAAATAAAAATTATAAAATAATAAAAATAAAATAACCTCGATATTTAAAATAGCGCTTTTGAAATTATTACCTTTGTAAAATTTATTAAAAATCATTTTAATCCAATAATTAATAGTAATTTAATTTATTAATTTTTTTATAATTAATTATATTATTAATTTTTAAAATTTTATTTAAGTAATATTCCATAATCTTCTTTCTTTTTTTAAATTTTTAAGACCTTAACAAGTGATCGGATATTATATAGATACTTATTATAATTAATAACAATTCAACCAATCAATTAAAGTAGTAAAAAAAAAAAAAAAAAAGTCTATATAAGAGCATTTCCAGTGGTATATCTATTTACAATTTCTCCACGGTCACGTTAGCTCAGTACCGTCTCTATAGTTTTGAAGGCCCAGGCAAATGTGCCATAGTGGGCCCCTTTAAATTATTTTTTTTAATTTTTAATATGACGATCAATACAGTAGATATGAATACTAGTATTCAATACTAATAGCGCTGTCAAATGTGCTGCCCGGCCCTACCCGTGCCCGTACCCGTGCGGGTACGGGCTTTATGCGGGCACGGGCCTATAAAAGCCCACTTTCTAATGGGCATTATTTTGATGCCCGTGCCCGTCCGTGCGGGCTTGCGGGCGGGTGCGGGTATGCCCGTATTTTTTTCGGTTGACGACTTTGGTAAGTTATGAGATTTACAAATGAATTTTCGCATAATAGATTATGTTCATTTTTTTACAAATAAGTACAAATTTGATATTTTTATTAGTAAAATTAATTCAAAACATGTCGTTGACATTAGTTGAATCAACTCTTTGCCTTTCCATTTCACAGCAAAATGATTTAATTATATAGGATATCTGAAGCCGATTGTGTTGTGTCGAAAATACCGGAAGGATATAGGAATAGAACCTGAAGTAAAAGATCTTAAAAATAAGTTCAAATCTAACAACAACTCATTTTATAGAAACAATATCCAACTAAACAAATAATTAACTATACAAGTAGAGTAAACTATTAAGTTGCACAAACATACTAATATATTTCAAAATGTTCAAACAAACATAAACATAATATTATAAATAAAGATTCCATTTCCAAAACAAAAAATATTAAAAAGTGAAGTAGCTATCAACACACAGACAAAGATAAAAATAAGATCCAAATTAAATTTTAGAGCACGTATATTTTTATATTTAAATGCGGGCATGCCCGTGGGTAGCTCATGCCCGGCCCGTGCGGGTACGGGCCCAAACGGGCCGAGCCTCAAAAGCCCGCATTCTAAACGGTCTTTTAATTTATATGCCCGTGCCCGCAAAAAATGCGGGCGGGCACGGATACCCGCGGACATTAAGCCCATTTTGACAGTGCTAAATACTATAAATTAACATGATGATCCATGAAATAAACAAATTCGATACTACAAATCAAAAGAACACTAATATAAAACTAGTTCAGTTACATCAAATTAATCCAGTTTTAGTGCTTCACAAAAAAGTTTCTTTGGACATTTCTTGATACAAAATCATTAAGAACAATCTCAATATCAATATTGTCAAAGACATCTTTCTCAATGCAGCACATAGCCAAGCCATTCAATCTATCCTGCAACATTGTTGACCTCAAACAGTTCTTCAGTAGTTTCAATTTTGAGAAACTTCTTTCAGCTGAGACTACAGTCACAGGTACAGTTAAGAGGATCCGATAGACAATAGAGACATTTGAATAACAATTAATGGCGGTAACAAACTGAAGAATCTCAAGCACTGTCATCAAATAGAATTTATAAAAGATTCTATCTCTAAACTCTCCACATTCTCAACTATCTCTCAATTTTCCTAATTCTAATTCTCCACAAACATCAAATAAATAACAATAAAATAAATTTAATTCTTCACTTTTAAATCATAAATTAAAACACAATTTTTATTTTTTTTTTAATTATGCCCACTTCGGCTCTGAGGGGGCCCCTCCACGCCGAGCCCCCGGCGGCCGCACCTCCGGCAGCCGGCACTGCGTTAGCTACGTGGACAATATTTTAAAAAGTAGAGCTTCAATAGTGCCATCTATTTTGAATGTCCAACTTATGTGTTAAATTTTAAAATAGACATTGTCCATCAGACCCTTCTATTTTAGACGGTCAAATAGACATGCTGACTCAGCTTTTTTATATTATTTAATTTGATTTTTAATGTGTTTCAAATTCTTTTTGTTATAATAAAATAGCTTAATTTTAATTAAATATCTATTAAAAATTAGAAATGAAGAGTTATAGGTGTTCACTGTATGACTATTTTCAAACTATATTGTTTATCAATAAAAATTTTGCAACATTCACAGCTTCCATTTTACACGACATTCACGACTTCCATTTTACACGGCTACATCATCTGACGCCCACATTCTATTGGAAATACTTTAATTTTAATAATTGATCGAACGACTAATTTTAAAATTTAATCTTTAATTTAAAAATTAATCTAACAATTTACTATTAACATTTGATTAATATATCAATCTAATATTTGGTAAATATATAAGTTAATTTAAAATTAATTAGTTTCAATTTTGTATTTTTTAACTGGATGGCAATAGTGATTTTGAAACTATCTTAAATTTTTTTTCACAGCGATTAAAGAAACAAATGATCTTTAGAAATCTTAAAAGTTAGTTTTGATAAGGTCTACTTAATATGGAAATGATGGTATAGAAGGAGCAGATTTTTTCCATCTTTATTAACACCAGCAAGCAAATCAATTCAAACAGATCATATATTATAATTTCTCAATTACTCAGATTGAAATATTTTTATTTTTATTTTTTTTAAGTATACGAATTCTTTTTCTTTTATTTCATAAACCATTCCAAGGTTTTAACTACCTGATCGTAGTTCTTATCCACACGTAATTAGAGATGACCGCAACTGAGAATTTCGAATCCAAAATCACTGTTTATGTGGTAGGATGCTGGTTTCTTGCAGCATGTGGTGGCCTTATGTTTGGTTATGACATTGGAATTTCAGGTACCATTTCTTCTCTATTTTGTTTGATCTTATTTAAACAGTAAAAATCATTGTCAATGTACTTATTATTGTAAATCTGTTGATTTCAAACTGCAATTGGAATTGACAGTAGACATCTACTGGTGTGTCTGTGGTAACTTACCCAAAACATTAACTTTGTTCCTAAAAAGTATATATGGTCTGTGAATGGATGACAGAAGAGAAGATTATGTTAAGATTTTATTTTGTATTAATACACAGGTGGAGTGACAGCCATGGATGATTTCCTGATCAAATTCTTCCCAGAAGTTCATGAGAGAAAGCTCCATGCCAAGGAAGACAATTACTGTAAATATGACAATCAATTTCTGCAGCTTTTCACATCTTCATTGTACCTAGCTGCTCTCGTCTCAAGCTTTGGAGCCTCCAAAGTCTGCACCAAATTCGGCAGAAAACCCACCATTCTATTCGCTTCTTTCTTCTTCCTGGCTGGATCTGCATTGAGTGCTGGTGCTATGAATCTCTGGATGCTCATTATCGCCAGGATCCTTCTTGGTTTCGGAGTTGGATTTGGCAATGAAGTAAACACCACTTCACAACCATTTTCCTTTCTCCTTTTCATTTCACATTTTAAAAGGGAATTTTCATTATTCTGGATTCAATTTTGCAGGCAGTTCCTCTATTCCTATCAGAAATCGCCCCGGTCCAGCATCGCGGAGCTGTGAACATCCTCTTCCAGCTATTCGTAACCATTGGAATATTTTTCGCTAATCTGGTAAACTACGCCACTTCAAAGTATCATCCACATGGATGGAGAGTGTCCTTAGGTCTAGCAGGTGTACCAGCAATGTTTCTGTTCGCAGGTTCCTTGATCATCACGGAAACGCCATCAAGCCTCGTCGAGCGTGGAAAAGAAATTAAAGCTAAATCAACGCTCAAGAGAATAAGGGGCGTTGATGATGTCGATCCTGAGTTTAGACAAATAGTATTGGCTTGTCATATAGCAAGTAAAGTCAAGCATCCATTCAAAGAACTCATGAAGCGTTACAGTATGCCTCCCTTGATAATTGGGATCTTGATGCAAGTTTTTCAGCAGTTTACAGGAATCAATGCTATCATGTTCTACGCTCCTGTCCTGTTCCAAACCGTTGGATTCAAGAATGATGCCTCTTTGCTTTCCTCTGTCATCACTGGAATAGTTAATGTCCTGAGCACATTGGTTTCTATCTATGCTGTCGATAAGGTTGGAAGAAGAATATTGCTTCTCCAAGCTTGTGTTCAGATGTTCATCAGCCAGGTATATGATTCTGATACATTAGATTAACAGACTGACCACTAACTGATTATTTGTGTCGTTGATTTCAGACAGCAATTGGAGGGATACTACTTGCTCACTTGAATGCAACAAATTCACTAACAAAAGTAGAAGCAATCATAGTGGTGTGTCTTGTATGCTCATTTGTGATGTCTTTTGCTTGGTCATGGGGTCCTCTTGGTTGGTTGATACCAAGCGAAACATTTCCTCTGGAGACGAGAACTGCTGGCTAAGCTTTTGCCGTCAGCTCCAACATGTTCTTCACTTTCCTGGTCGCTCAAGCTTTCTTGTCAATGATGTGCCATATGCGTGCCTACATATTTTTCTTCTTCGCAGCCTGGATCTTTATCATGTCATTGTTCGCATTTTTCTTGCTTCCAGAGACAAAGAATGTTCCCATTGATGCTATGACTGATAGGGTGTGGAAGCAACATCCAATCTGGAAACGATTCATGGATTGAAACGTGTCGATTCATACATTTAATCTACTTCTATTGTTGTTTAGACTATATTGTTTGTGACTGTTTAGATATAAAATAACAGAATTGTTCTATTGGCAAAAAATGTGTCATTGACAAGGAACATAAAGGAAAGTAAATACTGGTAATAGATGATAACAAATAGTTTTTCATCCACGAGCTTCAGGTACACAAATAATCTGCTAATTAAGCAGCAACATAAGACACAAACAATGCAGAAACTACAATAGACGACACAAGACTAAACAGAAGAGAGTCAAAAGCTTTGAAAGACATGGCACTGTTAGGAGCAGGGCCAGGAACTCTAGCTGCAGGGACAGAAGGAGGAATAGCTGTCGCAGAGGGCGATGGAGAGGTAGATGTATCACGAAGCACGTTTATATCGACCTTCTGGCCTAATTGGCAGTGTCCAGGGACACCACAGAAGAAGAAATGGTGACCATGTTTTGTGATGTTGATGGAGTCATTTCCGGTTGTGAAAGTCTCCAATGGTGCTGAAACATTGCAATCTTTGTACATATTATGTGTCCCGCGCATCACATTGTGAAATTGAGGATTGTATTCGAACCCTGGAAGAACAATAACAATGCAAGTGGTTGAGTAGGCCCACTATTAAAAAAATGACAATTACAGACGTTGTCGGATAGATAACTCAAAATCTTCAACACCATCATTGAGACGTGAAACTAAAAAGACGGAATATAGAAAAAGCACAAAAATAGACACATCATTGTATAGGACCAAACCAAAGCCAACTAATAAATCAGGCGTTTATAGCATTTAAACCAATCCATTTACGCCACGTGTATACAATATCCACGCATCGCACTCGTCATCATAACACAACCAAAAAACGCAACATCAATTGATGTGCCACTAAACAAGAATGATTTATACTAATTGTTTAAAAAATATAATTTTTTTTACCTTTACTCTACAGAGACAGAAGAGGAAGATGAAATTGAATACCTAAACTGGACATGAAATTGAAACAGAAGGGAAAAAGAAGAAGAAGAGTGAATAATATCATACGAATAACGTCGCCGATCATGAAGGTTTTGTTAGCAGCCCATAGCTTGTAATCGACATTGCCAATGGTGGTCCAACCGGCAGAGTCTCCGACTTTGTAGACAGCAGCGGAGGAGAGTGTGGAGAGAGCGGTGGCTGTGAAAACAAGAGACAAGACTGCCATCAACAACGAGGCCATGTTTGGGAGGAGAGAAAGTAAGTTCGTTTTTCGTTTTGGTTTGTGTGAGGAAGAGGATAATTGAGCCTTTCTAGCTCGGACAGCGTTTATAAACTGGGCCTAGTCGTTGAAAGGTCGTTAATGAGACACAGTGGTCTATATATTTTTTTTCTTTTATGGTCCTAAGCTTTCTATATTAATATATTTGCCACTACTTTTTTGTTTTTTTTATAAACGTTTCCTGATTTAGTTATTATTTTATATCTTTCCCTTTTTGAATGTAATCTCCTCTATCGGATTGATCGGTAATACTTCTAAAAATTTAATTGCTTAAGAAATTTAATTGCTTAAGAAATTTAAAAAATTTACAAAAATTTAAATTATCAATTAATTTTATTTATTTTTTTATATTTATATTTTTTATTAAAATGAAATTCCATCTCCATTTAATTTTATACCAAAATACATAAATTGAATGAATAAATTTTTTAAAAAATTATTAATATGGTAATAAAATATTATTTTAATACCATAGATAAACAGAATTTATTAATATTAAAAAATTAAATTTATTAAATTTATACCATACAATTAAATTATAGTCAAATATTCAAACCATCAATAAAATACTATAATTTCTATTCTTCTTTACAATAACTTTCAAATAAATCTTTCTATACTTGCCTAAAAGTTTGTTAGGTTGAATTGATTGAATTAATACAGCACATCCTACTTACATTTAAAATAGTATTTATTATCCTTTCAATCTTTAGTATAATTAATATTCCTATTATCTTTAGATTACTTTTCTGATAAACAATAAAATAGCAAGAAGATACAGGTAATATTGTTAGCTGTTTGGCACATGATTAGTCTCACTCACCATGCTTTAGATTGAAAACCTTAAAAGTAAAGATTGTTCAGGAATGTTAGGCAAGCATTGTAGTCATGCAGTTCATATACTAATTAGTATTTCATGATTAATCAATCTAATCCTACATCAACTAGAATTTAAAAAACAGCAATCCTCAGGAAATTGGTCTAACAGCAATGACTTCATAAAATACAACTTTAAACGATCAAGATGTTCTTCACGTCACGTTAATCCCTATTATCTATAAATCCTCTTATTTTTAACATAAATCTCATGTCATCTTCCACTAATCAACCTAAGAAGTGGATTTCTAGTTGCTGATAGATGTAATGTCACATTACAGTTGGTGAAACGAAACCCATTTTAACTAATTGCAATACAACATGTCTATAAACAGAGAAAAATATATGTATTGCTGTACCTATTTCCCAGATTACAGATATACGTAACAAAATGGAGAGTTGAATTTTGATATCTTATTACATAATTATTTCCTATATCTCTAATTCGCTGGAATTTTACAACTGTGAAACAGGATCAAATCCATTAGAGTATCCATTTTTCTTGGAGGCGTCACCATGGCCACTACCAGCAATGCGTTCCAAACTCACCCCTTCAACATCGTCCATAAATCTCTTCCAGAACCAATGTTTCTTCCAGACTCTCTCCGTCATCTCTTCAATTGGAATGTTTTTGGTCTCCGGCAGCAGAAGCAGGACAAAGAATGACATGACAAGAACCCAGCCGGAGAAGAACAGGAATATTCCGAACTTGAAATGGCAAAGCATTGATAGGAAGGCCTGGGCAATGACGAATGTGAAGAGCAAGTTCACACAGACAGTTACACTCTGCCCAGCAGAGCGAGTCTCTAAAGGGAAAGTTTCACTGGGAATCAACCAACCAAGAGGTCCCCATGACCAAGCAAAAGCAGAGATGAATGTGCATATCATAACAACTACTAATATGCCAAATCCGCTGTGGAGCCCATTAGAGTGGTCTGTGACTTTGATTCCGAGAACTATAGCTATTACTACTTGGGAGAAGAACATTTGAATTCCAGCTTCAAGTAGTAGCATCCTGCGACCTACTTTGTCCACAGAGTAGATGGAAACCAAGGTTGAGAGGACGTTAACAGCTCCTGTTATAACAGTTGAGTAAAGAGCAGCATCGCTACCGAATCCCAATGTGCTAAATAGAACTGGGGCGTAGAACATTATTGCGTTGATGCCTGTACATTGTTGGAAGATCTGTTCAAAAGCGAAAAAATGTTCAGATTAATGTATATTGAAATATAATAAAATTAGACGAGAAATGGAGAAACCTGTAAGGCAACAGCTATGACTAGTTGGGGGCGGTTTCTTCGCTGGAGGAGATTTCTAAAAGGGTGTTTGACTTCTTTAGCAATACGACTGGCTTCTATGAGCTCTAAGAACTCAGGCTCAACGTTGTCAGTGCCTCTTATCTTTCTTAAAACAGCTTTTCCTTCTTCTAAACGACCACGTTCGATCAAACTGTTTGGAGTGTCGGTCACTATAAGGGCACCAAATGTTAGGAGAAGAGCAGGGACACCTGCTAACCCCAGTGACACTCTCCAGCCCCATCCACCCTTTATTCTGTTTTTTCACAGGGGAAATGAAAAACTATATCAGTAATAACATTCATGCAAAATGCTTATTTGCTAAGACTTTCCATTTAGATCAGTGAAGTTTTAGTTACACAACAAGAAACCTCAAACTGAATTGACCATTTACCAATAATCAAACCATCACTGAAGTGAATCTCTATCTTTTTGCGTAGAAAAGAAACAAATATCAAGTCATTAACTAACCAGCTTACTTCTCTCAAGCCAATCTGCTAAATTCTATTTTCTATCGACATTATTCAACAGTCAAATGTCATCATTTGGTGCTACTACTTGGACACTGAAGTCAATAAAAACCATCAAATTTGAATAACAAAACTATAAATTTTCCAGTAGCAGCCCGTCTAAGTTATTCTAACATATGTATTTACTACTATACCCAATTAAAATAATCGAAATACTAACAAAACGTCAAATTCAAGGATGGAAGTGAACAGATTCTTTTTGAATTCCTCAATCGCAGAATTCAAAAAGTGAGCAAAGATTTTAACTTACTTGGCGGTCCCATAATTGACTAGATTGGCAAAAAGAATGCCAATAGTGACGTTGAGTTGGAACAGTATGTTGAGTCCTCCACGTATCCTAGTTGGAGCTATCTCCGATAAAAACAATGGCACAGCCTATATCACATTCACATGGAAAAGTTAACAAATCAAATTAAAAAACATTTCTTTATTCAAGCAGTAGACCCATAACAGTGAATTCAGGCGACAATCGGGTGAAAAAGACATGGAAATTCAACTACAGACACCCGACAGTATAATCAACAACATGTTAGGTGGCATCTCTGACATTTATTATATTCATGTGTTAGCTATTTATAAAATTTTCATTTCAATCGTGGACTTTTAAATTTATAAAGGACAAAACTGTCTTAGATAGGCAGTTGAATTTATAACCAAGAGATAAGATAAACATATCACAACCAGAACTAAAAGAGTCATAAAAGAGTATTAGAAAGTCGATAAAAACTTATCCAATTTAAATATATGCCATCAGTATCACGTTGGCTGGGATTTGTACGTGGTAAAATTTAATTGGTCAACGGAGAGAGAAATAGTGAAGCGCGTTTATGACTAATAACAGCTCTATGCACACGTGTCTACAAGCCTACGTCTTACTATCATGCCTCCCTTTACGGTAACGGTTAAAAAATAATAATTAATAAATAAAAAGTGGGGTCTGTATGTACCTGATTAGCAAAGCCAACGCCACAGCCGAGCAAGATACGGCCGATGATAAGCATGGCGAGGTCTTGAGCGGCGGCGTTGAGGACAACGCCGACGATGAAGAAGAAACCTGCTATGAGCATGGTGAGTCTCCGGCCGAGTTTTCTAGTGGTGTATGATGCGAAGAAAGTCGCGGTGAGACCCGCCAAGTAGAGAGACGATGTAAATAACTGCAAGCCTTGGTTGTCATACTTGCAGTAATTGCTATCATTTGCTTCGAGTGTCCTTTTGTACACCACTGGGAAAAACTTTTTCAAAAAATCAGGCATGGACGTTACACCACCTACATGATCAACATCGCCAATGTTAATAAGTGAAAACCCCAAAACGCCCTTTTCAAAAAACAAAAGAATTACCTGAAATACCGACGTCGTAACCAAACATGAGACCGCCGGTGGCTGCCATTATACAGGAAATGATGACGATCGGAGTTATCTTAGCCTCGAACTCTACTCCGGCCGACGGCGCGGAGGAGAAACCACCACCTGCCATACTATCGTTTGCAATGCAGAAAAATGTAAAGGAGATTATTTGGTGTTGAAAATTTTATGCCTATTTTGTATGCATAAGTGAGAGTATATATAGAGGAGGAAACTATTGCAAGTCACGAGGTACGAAATGGATGATGCAAGTGAGTGGGTCGCCACCACTAGGGTCTTCACACGTGGCTGATTTCATAGTATTTGTTGTTGTTGTTTCCTACTCTTCTTCTAGTTCAAAGTCGGCTAATTTAAACTGGCTGGCTTGTGTCCTTAGCCAGTCAACCAACGGCTCTGATTTTTTTTCACTTGTCTCGTCAAACGTGTCTATAGAGGCTGTACCTTTCATGGTCAACTATAAATGTATCGGTCAACTTACTCGAAAAATACATAATAATAATACACGTGTTCATATTTGAGATACAATATGGGGTTCAGAGATTATATTCAGTTATATCATGGATAAGTTTGTACATTATATGTGATCCTGTGTGTTAAAAAGTGTCTGGTATATATTGCATCGTTGGCCACCTTTTTTGATTCGCAATCTGCTCATAGACTTTGTATATTATATGTGTCACGTTATTAGACCACAGCTCACCAGCTTCTTCTAGTCTCAACTTGGCAAAAAAGATACCAACTTGCAGAACTGTGAATGCTTTTAGTACATGACATGATCCAACTTAAATAAAGCTAAAAAGAAACTAGTTTGTGGCAACATAATTATGAAAAAATAGACCATCCATTTCTAATCTTATGTAACAACTTATCACCAATTAGTTACTAATCATAACAACAGCGACCATTTTATTTATTTCAAGTTTGATATAACAATATACTTATTAAAACAAGCCACCTGTATATGTCAGTGTGAATACCTGTTATTAAAATAACTTATTATTTTGTTTTTTTATTGGAAGCCACCATGTTGAATATTGGTCAATAATTTATTAAAATAAACTAATTTTCAGTTATAATTTGCTTCAAATTAACATCATATCACTAATATTAAATTTGGGTTCATATATTTTCTTTTTCTAAATTTAAGTATTCTTATTTGTTCACGTGAGAAATATACTGATATCAAATACTTTTCTAAAACTTTACTACAGTTGTAAGGTATTTTAATTGTTAAGAAAATTATGTATGAGTGGGGGAAGGCATAGATTATTTTTTAAAACTGCACATTTAGCTGGTAGAATTATTTTCATAATAGTCCTATTTTACTTTACACATCACATTGATGTTGAACAGATATGATAAATTTAATGGGAATTGACCATTAGTTTAAGATTAGATTAAAACAGGTAGAGAAGTCCAAACTGGATGCTTATTTATTTATAAATAACTTATTATATATATATATGCGTAACCACATCGACGTTATAAATTAATTTTATTAATAATTTCGATTACTAAATGAATTTTGCAATAGCTTACCCGTGACTTGTTACCTAAAATCATCAAATAGTCAATGAGATAAGATCACATACATTTGAAAGAATGACATGGAATATATAATTAGACGAGATTTACTTTTATTCCTAACTTCCGATATTAGTTTAGTGGGACTGACGTCATTTATTATAATTTTCTTGGTCCGAGTTTTTCTTACCACTTTGACCATCGAACTTTCCAATTAAAATATATAATAATTTATTTATATATTAAAATATTTAGACAAATACTAAACCATCCAAAAAAAGTTTGGGTTATCAGATCATAGATGGCAGTTTTTGAGGCATCAAATTTGACCAAAGATAATGAGAGCGAATTTCTCCAACACAATGGAAGACTGACGGTGCAACTTTTTAAGGTTTTGGATAAAAGTGGAGTTTAATTGTTTTTGGATAAGATTCGGAGGCATGGATAAAGATGAAATAACTTTTTAGGGTGTTCACGATAAAGAAAATCTGTTGATGAATGCGAATTATAATTTGAAAGGGTGGGAATCAAGCAGCAGCCGAAAGATTTGGTGACTCAATTGAATTTTTTTTTTTAATAAATTTCGTGTTGAATTGGAAAATATCACTTCCCATTTTTAATGGACTAAAAACTCCTTATTATGTTAATTTATTTTAACGAACAATAAATATAATTTTAAAAATAAATAATTACATTTTTTTTAATTTACATAATTTTTTTAAATTAAATTAAATTTTATTTAAACAATTCAATTTACTAAAAATAAAATATTTAAATTTAAAAAAAAAAATAATTAAATCGTTATAGTATATTTTCTAAGCTCTAATCCACATCAACGTAAAGGAACTAAATGGCTTATTTTTTAATTTTTTATAAGTAAAAGAGTGCAAATTAAACTTCATACAAATTTAGAAGTATGAAGTAAAAAAATTAAACCAAATTAAAGGATACGAATGAATATTAAATCTATTTCTTTTTATCTATTTTATAATATTTTTCTATTTTATTACACTTTATTGAGTAAATTTATTATTAGTTATATAATGAAGTAATGTAAATATATATATATATATATATATATATATATATATATATATTCTCTTTCAAGATTATACTTAAACCTACACATATTAATAATCTATTTTTCTTTAGTGTTGTGCATAATTGAGGATCCAATATCAAGGTCATGTTGCTGGCAATAATTTGATATTTTTTGGAATATTAGTAGTGGATTTCTGTTATTTCATTGTCGAATAGATGGACATTTAGTTATTAGATAGAGATCAGTTTAGTGTTATTAGGATTGTCTTGAATCAGAATGATTTCCTTTTAGGAATATTTTCTTATTTTGTGTTTTGAATCTAGTTCCTAATTGTTTGATTCCTTATTTTGAAAAGATTTGATTTTCTTAATTTGGTTGATTGTATTCATTAGTTGGAATAAAAATAAATTAGGAAAGTATGTTTTGATGATCACTATAAATAGAGTTGTCTCATGAAGAAGAAAGCATCACATCCCTCTAATGTAGTGATCATTGGAGTTGGGTCATACCCGTGGGGGTAATGATCATTGGGGTTGGGTCTCGCCATTAAGGAGATTTCGAGTATTGAGGTTGGGGTCACGCCATTAAAGAGATTTCGAGTATTGAGGTTGGGGTCTCGCCATTAAGGAGATTTCGATTTGGGGTTGTCTCGCCATGGTGGAGTTGTTCACCTAAAAGAGATTCTGGTTGAAAAAGAAAGCAATTTTCTGTGGAGAGAGAGTGTTGTCTGAATAACTTGCAATTTTTATTTCTCATAGTAAAGTTGTTATCTTTCAGTGAATTATGCAATTTGCCGAATCACATTAAATATTGTGTTTGTGTTTGGGCTGGTTGTTTTGATTGAATCGAATTAGGAACTAGGAAGAAAATTGGATAGAACCGGAAATTTTCTAACAAGTGTGATGGTGTTGAATGAAATAAAGAAAACTGATACTGGGTTGATAAACCTCTTGGGTTGTCCAGTCTTTTGGTTTGACATAGCAACCACATCCAATATTCTTTTAAATGCCATAGCATCTAATACATATGCTCTTACTCATATGTTTATTTACTCATTTTCTTTTAGTCTTATGATTATTTACTCATTGCCGAGTTCCCAAATGAATGGGTTTCGCTAACTTGAAAGGTTCATATGAAATTTTAAAAAGTTAGAAAGTCAAAATGAAAATGAATATCAAGTTCGAAAGTTCAAATGAAAGTCATGTCAAGTTTAAGGGTGTATCAGTTTTCATAATAAAAAATAAATAAATAAATAAATAAATCAGATTCATGCTCTCTTTATTATTTGTGATTCACGCTCTAGTTCACGTCAGCATAGAGAGTCCAAATAACTTATTTTTTACCAGTGCAATAGTTCAAATAAAATTTTATGAACTTTAAATGTTTAAGTGAAAAATCGTAACTTAAGGGGTTCAAGTAATTATCATTTTAAAATAAAAATAATAATAGTTTGAGATTTTTGTTTTTATCCTTCTAAATTATCTATTCATGTATCTAAAAAGATAATAATTTTATTATTTTATATAATCTCTTTTAATACATAAAATTGATGGTTAATAATACTCTTTACTATTGTATACTTTTTAATATTCTATAATTCTTCCCTATCTATCCCCGAAATAATTCGAAAATAGGAAAGAATTTCATAAGATTCATTTATTATTAGAGTATACACATACACTAATTACTATCATATTTAATCATTGTATATATTAATTAATATCATAATAGTAATCAAAATTTTAATTAAATAAATATAATATTTTTACTTTTAAAATAAATAAATATAAGTGTTTAACCAGATAATTAATTAATTTTATAATATATATTAAATTCACTCGATTATAGTTATATAATTAATAATAGAAATTTTTTTCAAAATATAATGTATTGATTTATGTAAAAATGTTAATACTTTAAAAAAGAATTAAATTATTTTAAATTTATATATATTCTATGTTCATGCCGAATACAGGGCACAAGCAGAGCGCGAAAGGTCCGATTGTGTACCCATAATTTCATTTACAACTCAAACATCAAACCTGAGGGTTTTAGAAAACGGTAAAAATGATCCGCAAGGATTTCTCTTATTGTTTCATTGGGAACTTTAGAATGGCCTACGAAGTATGATCGGTCTTCAACGGAGACATTATTTTGAGTTTTGAAAAAAAATAAGGGAAAATTATATAAAATAAATTAAATAAAATTTAAAAATTCAAAACTAAATATAAATAGAAGTTTATTTCTATTTTTGAGCCACCCAAACTTTAATTTTCAAAAATAGACTATCAGATATGTGAAAATTCTCTTCACAGACCACCTTCACAACTTTACAGATCAGTGTAAAAGATCTTCACAAAATGATAAAATAGTCAATTTGGTTATTTTTTAAAAGTGAAAATTTGAAAAATTATTTTTATAAAATTTTAAAAGTTGTGCTATATGATGTAAATAAAAGTTATAAAATAATAAAAATAAAAATATAACACGTATAATATAATTTGGAAATTGAAGTCACCATACATATGTAGTCAAGTAGTCACATTTGTTGTTTCCAACTAACTCACACTAGACACCCACACATTCAGCCCACTACTTTAATCTACAATGGGCTGCTCATACCCCAACCATCGGCCCACCTATCCACCACATTGCACCTCATTAACATTTGTTTTTATTTTATTATTTTATAAATCTATTTCACTTCAATAAATACATTAAATAAAAAAAATTAAAAAATGAAGAAGCTTTCAACAACTTGTATTGCACTTAATATACGTATTTTTATATATATATATATATATATATATAAATAAATTAGATTTGTTTTCTGCACCATAAATAGTAAATAGTAAATAGTAAATCTCACAAAATGACAAGATATTTACAAAGATCTTCTTCCCTACAAAAACCTAACCAAAAAACAATTTCAGATATTCACTTTTAGATTCCCTGGTCAATTATTTAATTACTTTACTACCCTTTTTAATTTATTCACAACAAGACACAAACAAATTCCCACATCCAATCATCTATCACCACGTGTAAAGAAAATAAGATAACCATCACAAAAGCACCACACCACCATCACACTTTCCTCGGCACGTGCTCTCTCAGTCCACACGTGCATCTCCAAATTTCAAAATGGAAAATAATTGATATCGTTTTTGTCCACACAACAGTTTGGATCTTGTGATTTTATTATATAAGAGGACACTTGTTGTTTTTCACTCTAACTTTGTACTATTTATTATTATTTTATTTAATTAAAATAAAACCATGATAGAACTCAAGAATTGTCGTTTGCTACTACTCCACATTATTTTATATTTTAAGGGAACAAATTTGCATTAATCATGCTAGGGTTAGGTCCAATTAATCCATAAATATATTATAATAAATCAGACAAATTATTCATTTAATAAAAGAGGAAGTTTGAGACTTTGGTGAAGATCTGCTTTGATTTGATAAATTAATTAATAAATTATATAGTAAGTTGTAATCTTTTATTTATTATTTATTATAAAATATTATATCCTCTATTCTCAATTATGCAGACCAATTTATTTTATTATTCCTGCTATTATTTTAATCCATGCAAGTTAAACAAATATATTGGGAGAAGGTGACGTAGTTTGATAATTGGGTTTGACCGATTGATTTATACATTTTTAAACTTTGACATATCCTTTGATGTGTGGTTTTATTTTATAAATAAGTTATTTAAATTTACATTAGGTAATCATCCCTATAAATACGAGTAGCTACTTAAATATGTTAGGTAAAGAAGGTGAAATGCTTAAAAAAATAAATAATAAGAAGCAATTATACAATAATATTTAAGCAATTCACTTTGAAAAATCAGTATACGTAGGTTTCTTTAAATTGTACTTTTGTAGGGTGATTTTTTTTTTTATGTCAATATATTTAAAATTGATGAATTGGAGATCTGGAAAAATATGTTACTACTTTGGAATTGGGATGGCATTAAGTATATATTTGAGAAAATAAATTACTTATGGGGTGATCAAATTTCAAATATAGTTATTCTCCATCCTAAATTTATACATGAAAAATTAATATATCATTGTAAATTTAGAATAGATAAAAGATATGTTTGAAATTTCACTACCCTAATGAGAATTAATCTCAAACATGTACTAAATTTTAAATTGTGTATCGAAAACAATATAAGAACTTCTGTGGAATGAAAATTTTATTTTATTTAGGTGTGGGAAGGCATTTGGTTTTCTTTTTTCTTCATGAATAATAATAATAATAATAAATTGAATAACCAGCGATACTTTTAAAATAGTTTATGGAGATTGCAGGTTTTAGTATAATATTCACTTTAAATCAATTCTCAATTAGTGTTTAATACTTATATTATGTTTGGTCTTCACACATACGGTTAGTTCTAGACATACTAACTGAAATAATTATTTTGTAATATAACATTCTAAATTGAGAAAGGGTTAAAAAGATAGAATTAGATTACTACCTATTCATCAATGTGCATATTATTTTTCGAGCATTCAGAATTTGAGTACTTCAGAGTTAAACGTGTTTGACTTGGAACAATCTTATTATGGGTGACTTTTCGAAAAATTTATTTGGGAAACATACGGGGGAAAAGCATGATAGAAAGTGTAGTGATGGTCTGTCGGGCTAGTGGTCAGCCTTAAGACCAGTAACGCGACAAAGTGGCACCCGATCATTGCGCTTCAAGTCATTCGGGGGGGGTCAAACGTTATAAATGGTATCAAAGTAACCTTGTGACAGTGAGGTGTGCCTGTGTACGAAAGAATCCAGGGCAATCATGTAGTAGGGGTAAACATTATGAGAAGGTTGTGGGCAAACCATAACACAGACATTGTGTCCTAAGTGGGGTGGATTGTAACACATTAATTTGAGAAAAGGTTAAAAATAATTGAATTACTACTCATATCACCAATGTGCACATCGCTTTTCGGGAGTCCAAAATTTAAGAACTCCGAAGTTAAACATGCTTGACTTAGAGCAATCTTATGATTGGTGACCTCCCAAAAACTTTATTTGGGAAGCATACGAGTGAGGACAAAGCATGCTGGAAAGTGTAGTGGTGGTCTGTGAGACTAGTGGTCAGTCTTAAGACCGGTTATATGATAAGGTGTCACCCGCCACCGTGCCTCGGGTCATCCGGAGGCGGGGTCGGACTTTACATTTAAATTTATTAGTAGTGATCTTCACTGAAGCCTATGTTTAGATAGCGATTAGACTTTTTTTTTTCTTTTTTCTAGCGATTTGATAATTTGGTGGTTTGAAAAAAAAAATTGATTAGTGATTAAATTTTTAATTAGCGATTTCCAAACAACTACTTGAAATAGTTGTCCACAAATCAATTTTAAAAAAAAAACTTCTATTTAACGTTCATCAAATTATGAGTATTATTAAAAAAAACCTTTAAAAATATAATAGTTAAACTCCGCACATTTGTCCTATTAGAATAGAGGTTAAACGTTATAGACTATCAATGCTTAGTTTACACTTTCACTTCCTAACAAAAACATGCAGTCACACAATTAAGCTTACCTTTATATACATCTTACAACATGGTAATTCTAATAGACTATTCTAAGTTTCTTTTATTTATAGAAGTATTACATCATTCAAGTTCATTTTTAGATCGTATGATAGTTAAATCTGGTATATTTCATGCGAAAGACTCTGTGCAAATCAATATCCATCGCTTTAGTACGATAAAGGCCGATACACTCATTCTAGTCCCTTCCAAAATCACACATTTAATTATTTTCGATAACTTGAAGTAAGTTTGCTTAAACATGGTTAACTTCCAATATATGTTACACCAAAATGCCAAATAAACTTTTAAAATAATTTGAAAGAGTCGAGTAAAAGTCAACAAAAAAGTCAATTGAGTTTATTCAGTCAATGGAGGTTGACTAAGTAGGGTTTTTTTCATTATTAAAGTCAATATTCAAACATTTCAAATTGGAGGTGTAATAGCCTTAAAGAATTTACTTAGTTTGAAAATAATTAAAACATACGAGAAAGATAATTAAATAATTTGTTTTTTTTAAAATAAAAAAAAACTAGATAAATTTGTTGGCAGTATGATGCATGCGACTAGAAGAACACTCCTATTGGCATGATTCATTTGAGGCTCTCGTAGGTGCTATGCAATAAGAGGCTGGTAACTAAATGACCATCATCATGTCATGAGATCTCTTTTCGCCAAAAAGTGCCATTTTTTTAGGGTTATTTCCAACCCCCCCCCCCACTTTTTCATATTTTTCCCTTTGAATCCCCGGTTTTGAAAAGTTTGGAAAACCACTCCCAAAATCAAAACCATTAGTGGTTTTGATATTTTTTTTTGAGTGGTTTTGGTATTTTATAAGTGGTTTTGAAATTCTATATGCTTTAATTTGAAATTCCTAAAATCAAAAATACTCATACAACACCAAAACCACTCAAAAAAATATATTAAAACCACTAGTGATTTTGATTTTGGGGTGGTTTTCCAAACTTTTCAAAACTGGGGGTTCAAAGTGAAACGTTTGAAAAAGTAGGGGTTTTTTGAAAATAACCTCTCTCTTTTTTATCATTTTATGATTTCAAAAATCATCCAACAAGACCCAACGACATATGACATGTTATAAAACCTTATATATATGCCGCGGGACGACCTGACAACAAATTTTCAATGGAATTTTTGTAAATGGTTTAATTTTAATGTAATACAACATAACCAAGATTCATTTAAGATCATTTATGGATAATTTTATGCTACATTGAATAGGAAAGAATTTTCATATGCATATTTGAATTCAAGGATTTTGGCTCAACTCATTAATCATTTTGACATCTCAAAACTTGGTTACCAATAATTATGTATCAAACTACATAATGACTATTTTAGCACATATCAATATATTGGGAAAATATCATCATGCAATTACGTCATGTATCACATATAACAAAGCAAAAACAGCTTAAACATACAATTATAAGATAAATCCTGATTATAGATCTATGAGGGTTTGGATTCTCACGTAATTATAAACTCTAAGGGTTTATTCTGACCGAGCCAAGACCGAGCTCGTATAGCCTCGAGCTTGGCTCGTTTATCAAAAGCTCATGCTCAAGCTCAGCTCGTTTATCAAAAGTACGGGCTCGAGCTCGGCTCGAAACTTGCCGAGATTTTGGTACCCAAACTTGAGCTCAGACTTGTAAGGTTGTGTACAAGCTCAGGCTCGGCTTGACCTCGACTCGTTTAATTTAATATATTTCAATATAACTTATAAAAAAGTACTTTTACAATATACTAAGGTCGTTTAGGCACATCAAGCTCACAAAATTATAATTTGAGGCTCGAGACTCGACTCGTTTAAACTCGGGCTCGGGCTCGACTCGCCAGAAGCTTGTTTGAACCCGAACTTGAGTCGAGTTTTAATAGAGTCAAGTCCGAACCGTTCGAAAATCATCTTGGCTCATTCCAAGCCTAATTTTCTCCCTTCGCAACTTCGGTATAAGACACTTCTCAATTAGAACTATTATCCCCGCGACTTTAGTATACAGTGCTGCTCTATTAGAAGTGCTACCCTTTATTGCGTCACACATGACTGCCGAGAACAAGTTATCCGTTAGACTGATGAAACTAGGGTTTTAGAGAATTTAAGGGTGTGTTCATTACTGGGAAATTTTCCAAACTTTTAAGAAAAATTTTCACTTTTCTTTCTCCAAGAGTTATATGTTCACTTAGTTAATTTTTTGAAAAATTTTACAATGGTTACATTATTTTTTTCTCTCTTTCTCTTTCTTACCTCTCCTAATAAGAAATAATATATTCAAAATCCTATCAAACGACTTTTTATATTTTCTCTCTCCATTTGTTTTAGAAAATTGGATCATTTATCAATAAATAAAAAATAAAAACACAAATTTTTTAGAAAAAATTCCACTAATAAACACACCCTAAGGTTTCTCGAAAACCTTTTCTCTCTTGGATGAATCTCCTACAACCTAACATTATCTTATATGTCAACATTGATCAGAAACCCCAACCCAACCTGCTTACTTATGATATAATTGTGCAAGACAATAGCCTGTTAATTATTTGGTTTCAGACCCAATACACTATCAAAGTCCACTGGTTTGTATTGGTCTTTAGCAAGACATTATAACTAACCAAATAATTTAACTATACCTATTAATAGTTTATATTATTTTATTTCACGATATCTCATTTGGACATATGGCATGTTATACGTCGACCATATTCTGTTTAGATATCATTTTCTCGATTCGTAAGTAAAATAAGTCAAATGACATTAATAACCCTTTGTCATTTCATTTTAGCATGGCTATGCATTTCCTCAGTTTCACTTAGTCGAATGACCCAATAGATATCTCTTTTTGTCGAGAGGAATAAATTTCATTTTGTATAACAACTCCCTCTGCACAAGTCATATAACGTCCAATTATAATATATGTTTATTCGGTTAAAGATAATGTTTGACTATATGAAAACATCATAATCATTTTATAGGAATTATGACATACTCGGGTCTAAGGATTCAATGATCAAAACTATCATGAGAATTACTAAAGACATCACCGTGTAGTAACTTCATAATGGGCGTGTCCATTATTTTTGTCCAACAAATACCTACTAATATAATTCGCACCATACATATAATTATCACTTAGTTATGGATCAAACTTGTACTAATTCTACATCATAGAAGAACTAGGGTTATACTATTATATGTATTTAACGTGTTGATATAATAATAACAATAATAATAAAGTATCTATTATTAATCAAATGTAACAAAACAGAATAAGGTCAATATGGGTCTAAAGTATAATCACTAACACAATCATAAATGATTTATTCGTCCCACACCCATAAGTAAATATACATAAAATATATATATATATATTTATAATATCATACTTAATCATTTTTTCAACCATTTATTTTATATCACAATTCATCAATAAGATTATTTTAGGTTGATTGTTCTTTAACTCTAATGACTACAGTGAAAACTGGATTACATTAAGCTGAAGTTCTTATATGAAGTCCGAATACCTGATCTTTGAGTAAAAGCTCTCTACAGAGATTGTAACCTCAATCTTTCGACCAAAGTTCTGTATGAAATTTCAAGATCATGTCTTTTTTTCTCTCATCACCCTTTCTAGATGTCAAAACATCGATCCAAAATAAAATACTAATCCAACAACACTATACTTAAATCACTTGAATAATTTGTGAAGTGTACTTTTACTTTTTCTCAAGACTCTATATTTCAAGTGTGCATATGCTATTTTAAGTATAATTATTATCATCTCATGTTCTCTTTACAACAACAACCACTTTTAAGAACGACACCAAGTCGAAAATTCTTCTTTTAGGGGTTTTATGATATTTTGTTAATTTTTTTTAATGTACAAACTCATATAATTCATTATATTGAATTTAAAACATCATTAATCTAACTAACAACCTATTCATATTTAATAGGCAAAAAGTGAATACTCATTTCACAATTTTGACTTAATATTAAGTATTCTCATTCATTTATAACATCCAGTCATGTCATCAACCATAAAAAAAAATTACGAGTAATGTATGGTGTCAAATGAAAATGTAAATCTTAATCTAAACTCTTCAAACCTAGGTATCTTTCTCTTGATTTACTAATAAAACCACTCATAGCAACCAATCAATAATAACATAACAAAAACCTACATTACTTTGCTTCATCCATGCTTTATTAGGATTTATTTTTTCATATTTATTTTTATTTATTTTTCTTTTATTGAAAATAAATTATTAGGAAAGTAGGAATTGTGATCACCGTAAATAAAAATGTCTTGAAAATAAGAAAGTATCCAATCCTAGATAAAATTACACATGGTAAGTGTGGGAACCACATTCATAAGTTAGGGTTTTAGTTTAAGTGCTTTGGGTCATGATAATTAAGTGTAGCTATTTGTCACTATTTTTCGTGATATATTGTAATTCATTTGATTATTATAGTGTATTTTTATTCTCTTTCTTTGTGGAGTCGCCAAACCATGTTAAATTTCTCGTGTCTCTTTCTAGTACTTTTCATTACTTTGTTATTTTCTCGTGTCTCTTTCTAGTACTTTCCATTATTTTGTTATTCTGTTTCTACTTTAGTTGGAGTTGTTCTGTCTCGTCCATTCCTAACATTCTAGAGTCTTTTATGCATAAAGCTCATATTTCTCGTTTTGGTCTATCTTATATAGTTTTGATCTTAAGTTGAATAATAATATATTGATTCTTGAAATAAGAGGTTAATTAGTTTTTGTTTGGTTATTTGAAACTCATACCACTTCTTACAAGATTCCTTTAATTTTCTTAAATTTTTTTTTTTTATATATTGTAATATTGGAACCTTTGGCAATCAGAAAAGGCTTCTAAAGATTTTTTTTTTTTTTTTTAAACTCATTTTAAGTTGTCGGACCTTTTTTTTAGTCATTTTAAGTCGTCGAATTGGACACGTCAACGATTACAAGGTTATTATTACTAAATCTTCTTTTGTCACCTCATTATCTTTTGAGGTGGTTGTTGAAGACATTCATTATTTATTTTAACTTTTTTTAAATGACTTATAAACTTTACATTATAGTATTAGGATGGGCTTTATATGATCTACTTCCGGTTAGATTATGTCTAAATGTGTCACTTTTATACATGTATAATTTATTTTTTCAAGTCAAGCTTTTATAATCACTCATGAAATTGTTTCTTCCTATTTTTATTTATTTATTTATTTTTTAGGATTTGTAAATCCTTCCTATTTAAAGTAATGCAATTTTTTTTCTACTTTTATTTCTTTAAAAAAAATAAAATTGAATTAAAATATGAATGTGGTTGTATTAAACTCCAAGTTGAAATTTTAGGTACATTATGTTAAGAGAGGTCATAATTCAAATTTTATAAATTAATAATGAAATAATAATTTACTTTCTAAGTCGAAAAAATTATTCATCTAAAATTTTAAATTTGTAGAATTTTATTTAATCCATCAAAATTGTAATAATCCAATTATTTAGACCATTTTTCTTGATGTGGATAATCGTGCGAATCTCCAATAATTTAATATAAATAATTTATCTTAAAAAATATATAAAAAATAATTTAAAATTTTAATAAAATTTCATAAACTTAGATGACTTAAAACAAAGAATTTAAAAAATACATAATTTTATCCTTTAATAATCGGTTATAAGTTACTCAAACTTAAAAATTATTTGCATAATATTCTTGCATAATTAAACAATGTAATAATTATTTAAAAATAAAAACAAATACTATTAAAAGAAAAAAAAAAGGCATTTAAAAATAAATATACTTACATAATAATAGCCGTAATAAGCTTTGTTTTAAAGGGGGAAAAATATAAATAATAATAAAAGTAACACAAAAACCTAAAGTTACTGTATGATGTCACACGCTTTGTCCCACTCTGTGGACTTTTGGAGTTCATTTTGTTCCTTCAAATATGACCCCCACTCCATTTTAAATTGAATAAATTACAATTACATTATTTATTATCACAAGTTGTCCCAATATTATATACCAGTACATTTAAGAAAAAAATTTATCCTATGAAAATATCATATATAAATATTTCAAATTATATTAATTAATTTCTTTTTATATTATCATGTAGGATATTTTATTATTTTAATAATTGTCTCATTCTTAATTATGGATATATTAAATAATACATAATATATTTATATCAATTTAATTATTTTTTAAATTTGTATGAAAAGATAGAATGTGACCGTTTTTAGTGGGACAGATGAGAGGAGTATAATATTATATACGGAAAGTCTTTTAACGCTGAATAGGACTGTGGAGGAGGACACGACCCCACATAGTTGTTTACCAACATGTCTGCATCTTTAATCATATCAATATTATAGTATTATGTATCTGTTAGATATTCTAAATTATTCCCTTGATTGTCTTAATCTATATACTATACTAAGTTTTTTTTATCCTTTGTTTGAACTTTGGTAATGAGTCAAAATTACAGTAAATCCATATAAAAATCTACACCTTGATAATAATTTATTAATTTAGTTGCAATCAAGAAGTTTGTTAAGTTGTGATATAAATTTACGTATTGTATTTGTAGGATGTGGTGAGAAATAAGTAACAATGTGTGTTATAATATTTTTTTAAATTGATATGAATTAGGATGAGTGGTAATGTAATACCATTTTAATTTTAGATGTTGGAATATAATAATAATAATAATATACTAGAAAAGAAAAGTATGTAACTTAAATATATGGTTAAAAAATCATTTTAAATTAATTTTTATATAAAATATGTTTTTGATAATCATATTCAAAGTAACATTCAAAAGGTATATATAATTTTCAATATTTATTTTATAATTAATAATATAATTATTATTTGAATTATATTTATATTTATACAAATTTTTCATCGGTGTATTTAACTATGGTTTTTTTTTTTATAACTTTCACATATTCATGTCTGAATCCTTAAATTATCCTCATGTTTCACTTGTTCCCTTAAACAAAGTTTGATTTCACTTAACCCCTCCAAGTTGGCATTTTGCTATAAATCCTGCCCCTCAATGCTGATTTAACATGGAGCGTGAATCTAATGTGGAAGTATGCGCGTGATTGTCATTTATTTATAAAAATAAATAAATAAATAAATAAAATATTTAAAATTCTTTTTAAATAATGAAATTGTTTGGATTATGAATCCAAAAGATAGACATCATCATGGATTGCAAAAATGATTTATATATTTCATAAAATATATATCATTTAAATAGAATTTAAATATGTCTATACTGTCTATCAATAAAAATTTTGTCTCATCATCATTCACGACTTCTATTTTACACGGCCACGTTATCTGACACTCACGATCCATTGGAGATACTCTTAGTATGCAGACTATATTGGGTCGGGCCGTATTAACCCATAGTAGGCTAGTCTGGTCCGGCCTCGCCCAATTAACAACTCTAATAAAACCAAAAGTATTGGGGGCTAATTAAGACTAGTATTACTATAAAGTTTGGAGTCAAACTTTTTATCAAGTGCAGGGACTAGTTGGTATATAACTCAAATTATCTTAAACACTAACTCAAATACATATATGCATTTAAAAACAAATTTACATCCTTATAAATATATCATTATACAAAATATATGTGTGATGAAGATCTATGCATGACAGGACTGATGAGAGGCCATTTGAAGCCTAACATTACTGTGCTCGATCACCTAACATAAATTCGTTTAGAGTAAAAAGAAAAAGGTTACAATGATTAGTTGGTAATCTATATTTAAAAACATCAACGCGCAAATGTCATATTCGATTCAGCTATTAAATGAGAACACGTGTAATTAAATAATACCTCTAAGGCTCCTTAATACCACACAGTACACCGATCAAACATCTCTATTCAATCATAGATTTAAACAAACCTAAATAATAGTATTTGATATGCATTAGGTTCATTTGATTGATTAATAAACTTATCTCAAATGATGCAATGAATAAACATAGCTTACTTGCTTCATAAGTAATGACAATTCAATTTTTCCGTAAATCAGAACAAGTCATATTATCCTTATAGGGTCACTAGGAAGGAGGTTAGGGGCAAAAAGTAAAAAACACATAGTTATGAAACCGAACCAATATAATTAGGCTTGAAAATAAAAAATTTAAAAAACTTGACAGCAAGGGTTACAAGACAAGCTTGTCACTTAGCCTTGTTGCTAAGCAATTGAATAGGTGACAAACTTATCACCCAGGAATAAAACTCACAATATTAAAAAGAAGAAGACATGGTTGCGCGAGAAGCCTTCTGTTAGCTTGTATCCAAACCTTCTCGCCCAAGACAAAAATTCATATTTTTCAAGTTAGTCTAAACAACAATTCCTAACTTAATAATTTGAGTTATACCATTCCAAAACTCTTGGGATAAACACAACATACAAAATTCTAGGTTAGTTGGGGTGTTGGAGATAAGGTGTGTTAAGCCTGCTGTGATATTAATAACACACCAGACTTAACACACCTTATCTCCAACACCCGAACTAACCTAGAAATAAGCTTCTGAAATGCACAAGAAAACAAAAAATGTAGCAACAAGTAATACACATAATAAGAATTAAAATGCTCCATTAACTACGTTCAGCATTATTAAGTATACCAAGTTAGATCAAAAAGTTTCTAATATATATGCAGCAACTTATGTGTCATGTGTCAAGTTATCTCAGCCTTTTTACCATTATGTACTATTACAAATTACAAGATGATGATAAACCAATTATAATTATTGTTAATGCCAGTATAACAATACACAATAAACCATTAAATTTAATAATAAACATATAACTATTACATAAGCTGTCAAAAACAAAGTGGCTAAATGTATTACTAGACTAAGTTCAACTTATGCTTAAACAAAGATGAGTCTATTTGACATTAATCTATATGTGATCTTTACACTAACATTAACCAAGTCATATTTGCACTCTATGTATTATCATATACTAAAGCAACCAAATTACAATCCCTAAACATCTTACTTATTACACAACTTACATACATCTAATTATCAACCCAAATTGTCATTTTATGTTAGTACTATATGAACTTACTAATTTTTCTGAGCAACTCAGATATTACCAAATCATATTGTCAAAATCAGCCCTACTACAGATCAAGACAACACAACACACCAACTAATTACTTATATAATAAAAAATCGACACACCAAGATGTTTACCAATAAATAAGACCCAATGAGCTCATCGGTTCAATCACCAATGAAAACATATAGGAATGGTAATGGGCTTGATCATACAATGAAAAGAGTGAGTGCTAAAAGATGGGTTTTCAATTTTCCCACTGTACTGTCGAAAAAATTGGGCTCGTCGCAGAAAAATTTATCTCGATCAAATAATACATAAACAAATGAAAAAAAAAGAAACTAAAATACTAATGCACTAAGATTACGCGGAAACCTAAAACTGAAAAAATTACGGACGTTAGGATGAAAGGAGATTATCACTTTGTAGAAAAAGTTTGTTAAAGCAACAATCAGAAAATACCCTCTAACCGAAATCTCCAATTACAACCGGTCCTAATTTCACCTCGCTCACAGGAAAGAAACTTACAAAATATTTAGGATCTATAAATTTGTGTCACATGAAACAAAAGACTACACTCATATTTATAGTATAATGACTTACAAATCAAGTAAAACACATTAATCTAGGGCCTAAGAAACAAATTATTTCCTACATGCAATTCTAATAAGTCGAAATACATTTTCTAATCAAACATAGCATTTTCAAAAGACTCTTCAAATCTTTCACTTCTAAAAGAATTCAAATCTTTCTAAACTTTCCAAATAAGTACAATATATTGAGTATTTTTTTTTTCTCAAATCCTAACCAATCACCCATTGACAACAATTCTCTAAACTTTCGTCTATTAAACAATGACTATGAATTTGTATCAAGTCATCATATCCCAAATGAAGATATACACACTTAAGAACCATCGAATAATCCATCTCAAGATTTATGTTGACACATGTCAATATAACCCTTACTAATTAGATCATGGTACAGCTTCCTTAATTGACTTTCAAGAAAGTTCATCAGTCATTGACATCTTTCCATCATACAACCACAGTAACACAAGTCCAATGTCCATGTGCAAAATTTGTGGTCGTTAGAAGTACTACATCCTCTTCACAATAACATAGTACATGGATGTACCCATTCCTCCTTAGAGGAATCCACCTTTGTCAGTTTCTAGCTAGGAGATACATGGAGTATCTCCATCAACAAAGCCCTTTCCCAAACTTGCTCCTTTACAATTATTCCTTAACTGTCCCTTTTGTCCTCACTTCAAACACATGACTTCTTCTTCAAGTGCCCACCATTTTCATTCTTTTCTCAGGTCATAAGAATTGACTGATTATCAGAGTTATTTATTTACTTTTCTCTTTAGAGATCAGTTTATTTGCAGCCTTCGAAAAACTTACACTCAAGTTTTCATGCATCCGGATTGGTTTTTATATACTTGTATGAATCAAGAATAGACCATATCAATTTCAACATCTCATTATCATCATCAATCTTTACTTTAGTAGACTCCAACTCAAAGATTATACCATTAAGTTTTGCCATATGATAAAAAACCTTAATACTTTCATCCAACATCAATAGATAAATTATTGCTTTAAGTAAAATCGAATGCAAATGCTTTTTTCTTGGTACAACTATTTAAGTCTCCCCAGAGTTCTTTTGCATAAGTTATTCATTGTATATTCACAAGAACATTCTATGCCAGATATATTTTAATGAAGATGTATTTTTATAAGTAATCAAATAAAGTCAACAGAATTGAAATACCTAATAACCGACCCGAACAAGTTTTAGGGTATTCGGTTCAGTTCGCTTCGCATAGAATATTTGGGTGTTTTAAAATACCCACGTCCGAATACCAAGCTTACACATTCGTATTCGGATTCGCTCGAAACCGAACGAAACGTAACGGAACATATTGTTGTCCACCCTAATCTAAAATATCTATTTAAAGAAGTCATATCGAATGAACACCGTAACTCATTTCAAACTAAGACTCATTTCAAACTGCAACTCCGATAATTATTCTAATCGTTACCGATTAATCACTATTGTATTTTACTACTGACAAATTAATATTGACACTTATAAATTATACTTCCTCCGTTTCCAAATACTCGCAACATTTCATGTGGGCATGTTGTCAAACGTTTAACTTTAACCGTAAATATCTTTCATAATATACAACTAAAAATTATATAAATTTAATATTTAAAAAATAGATATCAAGACGAATAAAATAAGACCCCACTTGACTATATTTTTTCTTATACATAAGGAACAACACATGAAAAAAGATTAATCAAGTAAATAGAAACAGAGGAAGTGTAAAACATGTATTATAAATTAAAATGTTTAAAAGTAGCATATATATATACTACGTTTTCTGTTTATACGCTTTTCGATGTTTAATTTTAACGGTAAATATCTTTAATTATATATAACAAAAAATTATAATAATTTTATATTTAAAAAGTAGACACTAAGACGAATAAAATAAGATCTCACTTGACTATATATTTTTTTTTACATAAATAACAACATCCGAAACAAAATTATGGATGAATAATGACTACTATGCAAATGTAGCCACTAGAAAAACACAAGTATATGCATATATTCTTTTTTAATATCAGCTAATTCAAGAGTTTGTTGTCATAACCAATAATATTCTTTCTACAATGCAACTCCAATAGTTTAATCGTTCGTTACCCATAATTAGTGTTGATATAGTAAAATAACTCTATTGACCAGTATTTACGTATTGATTTGAAAAAAAGTGGTGGAAAAATAATTAGGAATTTGTTACAAAAACCAAATCAGAACCAACAAGAATAACTTACATAAACACTAGAAAGATGATACTAGAGAGGGAGAGGAAATCTCAAAGAGTGAATTGGCAATTTTTACCCATGCCTTCTCCTTCTATTTATAGGCAATTTATGGGACACTTGTTACATACAAACATACATAACTCATGCAAATTGACACATATCTATGTTGGTGGAATCCAACTATATACCATTACATAATACTCCCCCTTGGATTTCACCATCGACTGCCTCGTTAAAAACCTTACCAGAAAAAACCCAGTGGGACAAAAACTGGATAAGGGAAAAAGAGTACAGTTGAACCCAGACATTTACAAAACTCCCCCTAATGAAAACACCCATAAATCAATCAACTAATTTGGAGAGTCTTCGCATTCCGATTCCGTGAAGCAACCTTTCGAATGTGGAAGTTGGTAATGTCTTTGTCAGTAAATCAGCCAAATTGTTTGAAGATCGAATCTGCTTCACGTTGATTTGTCTGGATTCTTGGAGCTCGTGGGTGTAGAAAAATTTGGGAGATATGTGCTTCGTTCTATCCCCTTTTATGTATCCACCTCTCACTTGGGCGATACAAGCAGCATTATCTTCGTAAAGAATTATTGGCTCATTGATTGTGGGATACCACATGAACTCTGAATATGATGTATAACCGATCTCAACCAGACACATTCCCGGCTGGCTTCATGCAATGCCAAAATTTCAGCATGATTTGAAGAAGTAGCAACCAAAGTTTGCTTTATGGATCTCCAAGAGATAGCTGTGCCATTATATGTAAAAATATATCCAGACTGAGAACGAGCTTTGTGTGGATCCGAAAGATAACCGGCATCAGCATATCCAACCAACCCAGAAGGATTATCTGAATTTGAATAAAACAGTCCCAAATCAACAGTTCCCCGAAGATATCTAAGAATATGTTTAATCCCATTCCAGACGACGAGTCGGGGCTGAACTACCTACCTAGCCAATAAATTTACAGCAAAAGCAATATCTGGTCTCGTACATTGGGCTAGATATAAAAGGGCACCAATTGCTCTCAAGTATGGTGTTCCAGAATCCAAAATATTTTCATCATCATCTTTGGGTCTGAATGGATCCTTTTTGGGATCAAGAGAACGAACGACCATTGGGGTGCTTAATGGATGACATTTTTCCAAATTAAATCTTTTTAAGATCTTTTCTGTATAAGCTTTCTGATGGATCAAAATTCCATTATTTCTATGTTCAATTTCTAATCCCAGACAATATTTTGTTTTCCCCAGGTCTTTCATTTCAATTCTCTTTTCAAATATTCAACAGTCTCTTGGACTTCATTTTGAGTTCCAATCAAGTTCATATCATCAACAAGACTGCTACTATTGCAAAACCAGATCCTGATTTTCTAATGAACACACATGGACAAATAGTATCATTAATGTACCATTCCTTAATTAAGTATTCACTTAGACGATTATACCACATTCGTCCAGACTGTTTTAATCCATATAGTGACCTTTGTAATTTCACTGAGTATAACCCTCGAGGTTTATAAATTTCAGGGATTTTTAATCCTTCTGGAACTTTCATGAAGATTTCTGTATCCAAGGAACCGTATAGATATGCAGTTACCACATCCATTAACCTCATTTCCAGATTCCTTTCTTTCGCTAATCCAATCAAAAACCGGAAAGTAATTGTATCCATCACAGGTGAATACGTTTCATCAAAATCAATCCCAGGCCTTTGTGAGAAACCCTGAGCAACCAATCGGGCTTTATATCTCACAATTTCATTTTTCTCATTTCGCTTTCGAACGAATACCATTTATAACCAACTGGATTAACACCTTTTGGTGTTTCAATAATGGGTCCCAAAACGTTCCGTTTATTCAATGAACTTAATTCTGCCTGGATTGCTTCTTTCCATTTTGGCCAGTCATTTCGTTTCCTACAATCAATGATGGATTGAGGTTCATAAATCATTCATCACATCAATAGCTACTGCATATGAAAACATATTATCAACAACAAAGTTTTCACGGTTCCAAATTTCTTTTGTATAATTAATGGATATTTCTTCATTCTTGGATACATTACCTCCTGAGAGGTCTTTTCCTCATTTGGATTTCCGACTTCCACAATTTGTAAATTTTGATTAGTATCTTTCGGAGGTATCATATCAATAGTATTCTCGATTCTAACTTTTCGTTTTCGTGGTACAATATCTTTGGACCCAACAGGTCTACCACGTTTTCTCTGGATTTCAGATGCCTCACCAGTTACCATCTGTTTTGATTTCTCAGTAGGCACATCCAGTCGAGCTGGTGCATTACATGCTGGTATATGAGATTTCGTAAACTTTAGTAGCATCAACAAAACTATCTGGTAAACGGTTCGCAATCATTTGTAAATGAATTATCCTACGTACTTCATTTTCACTTTGACCAGTACGTGGATCTAAATAATGCATCCTTTCACTTTCCAAACGAGTTCATTTTTACCAGCATTAGAAGGTTCATCCTTTCCAAGTCGTGGGAATAATTCTTCATTAAAATGGCAATCTGCAAATCTTGCAGTAAACATATCACCCGTCATGGGTTCCAGATATCTAATTATAGATGGTGAATTATATCCAACATAAAATTCCCAAACGACGTTGTGGTCCCATTTTGGTTCTTTGAGGGGGTGCTATGGGAACATATATAGCACAACCAAAAGTTTTCAAATGAGATATATCTGGTTTATTTCCAGTTACCAACTGTAACAGAGAATATTCATGATATGCAGTGGGTCTCAGACGTATCAGTGGCTGCATGTAATATTGCATGACCCCAAGCGGAAATCGGTAATTGAGTTTGTAACAACAACGTTCGGGCAATCATTGAAGCCTTTTAATAAAAGATTCCGCTAATCCATTCTGGGTATGAACGTGGGGTACTGAATGTTCAACATTTATACCAATTGACATGCAATAATCATTAAACGCCCTTGATGCAAATTCACCAGCATTATCCAAACGAATATTTTTAATCTGATAATCTGGAAATTGTGTCCTCAATCTTATTATCTGGGCAAGCAACTTAGCAAACGCCACATTCCGTGTTGATAATAAAGATACATGTGACCATCTCGCAGATGCGTCAATCAACACCATAAAGTACTTAAATGGCCCACTTGGTGGATGAATTGGTCCACAAATATCCCCTTGAAATTCTTTCTAAAAACGATGGACATTCAATATTTACTTTTAAGGGGGATGGTTTAACTATCAATTTCCCCTGAGTACAAGCAGTACAAAAATTATCTTTGATATCAAATATTTTTAAATCACTTAATGGATGTCCATTAGAATTCTTAACAATTCTACGCATCATTGTGGACCCAGGATGGCCAAGTCTATCATGCCATAATTGAAAAACTTTAGGGTCAGTTTTTTCTTATTCATTACAGCGTAGGCTTCTATTGGAGATATTTCGTAAAATATAAACCAGATGATAATGTATGGAGTTTTTCCAAAACAATTTCTGTCCAAAAACAATAGATGTGATATACAAATACTCCATATTTTGTTCATTCACTGTCTCAATATGGTATCCATTTTTCCTGATATCTTTAAAACTCAACAAATTCGTTTCGAATTGCTCGAATATAAAGCATTATGGATACATATTTTCGTTCCCTTTTCTAACAGCATTATAGCTTTTCCATATCCCTCAATTAAATCAGCAGAACCAGATATGGTATTTACTCGAGCCTTATATTCAGATATGTTCAGGAAATATTTTTTATCTCGAAGGATAGAATGAGTTGTAGCACTATCAATCAAACATATTTCTGAAATATTTCCTTGAATTTCCATATCTTTTCTGTTCAAATAAACACAATATTTACATTAGAAAAACATATCCATTGATATTTTTGACTTTAATTACAAAATGGATATATACAACAAAATTCAAAATATAGTTAGAAAATATTTACATAACTTCTATTTACATTTCCATATTTTTTCAGACATCGCTTTTGTTTACATTTTCAGCACTATTCAGGAAATTTTCAATATCTAAATCATCGAAAAAATCCGAGGTATGAAAGCTTGAAATATTTCCCTGAGATGTTCCTTCTCCACTCTCCACATTTGCAGCATTTGTTTCAACAACTTTCAGTTTCCCTTTCTGGGAAGCTTGATACAAATCTACCAAATATTGTGGAGTTCGACACTGGCGGAGAAAATGTTCAGTGCTCCCACATTTATAGCACACACTTCGGGAATCGTTTTTCTAAAATTTCCATTTGGGTTCTGGGATCCATCTCTTGTCCAGACCAGATTTCCACGATTATATGGATGTAACGATTTCCACCTCTCCTTTGGTTTCGGCCTCTACCACGGCCCCCAGTATTGTTTTCATGGCTTTGTCCACGGCCCCCATTGTTGTTATTACGGCCACGACCCCGGCCACGTCTAAAAACCACGACCCCTACCACGATTCGGGTTTCCGTTACCCCGATACATATTATTGTTACTTCTGGTGGTGCCATCGCACCAGGAGGTCGTAACTCATGGTTTCTTAACAATATTTGGTTTTGTTCTTCCATTCTTGTCAGATCGGTAAGCAACTCACCAAAGGTATTAACTTTATTTTGCCTGATCGTTGATTGTAATGTTATTTGATCGGCATGGAAGGTGGATAATGTTTTTTTCAATTTTCTCCCCTTCACTTTTCTTTTCTCCACAAAATTCTAATATCGCCGCAATTCGGTGGAGTTCAGAACTATATTCACTGACTTTTTAAAATCTTGGAACCTTAAATGGATCCATTCATGTTGAGCCTTTGGGAGATCTATATCTCTCATTCTTCAAATCTATTTTTCAGGGATTTCCACAAAATCAGTGGATCCTCAACATTCATATACTCAGCTTTCAAATTCCCATTTATATGATGTCTGATAATTTCCATTGCTTGAGCCTTCTGTTTAATAGAAGTTGCATTATTTTCACATATAGTATCTTGCAATTCCCTGGCTTGCAAATGGACTTTCAGATCCGATGTCCATGTTATGTAATTTTTTCCAGAAAGTTCCAGGGCATGGAAATCCAATTTTTTCAGTTCTGACATTTTTCTTTTCTTGAATTTCTACAAAAATAATATATTCACAATCAATAAAAATAAAAATAAAATAAACATAACAAAAAATAAAAATAAAAATAAAACAATTAATCAATATTTTCCAATTAAATAAATATATCATCCTCTTTTTCAAATAATTATTCCTCTTTTCATCAATTGTTTTTTCATTTTTCATTTCCTCTTTTATACCAATCCCTTCATTTCCTCTTTTCTACAAAATTTCCATTTTTCTCTTTTTATGGTTCCAGACCAATATCTCAATTTTTCAATATAATTCCGGCAGCATCTCAGTATAACCAAAACATCGTTACCATCACTTTCTGATCTGGAGGATCCGTCTGGGCGGCAACCAGAGAGCATACTCGTGCTGATAACGTGTTACAAAAACCAAATCAGAACCAACAAGAATAACTTACATAAACACTAGAAAGATACTAGAGAGGAGAGGAAATCTCAAGAGTGAATTGGCAATTTTTACCCATGCCTTCTCCTTCTATTTATAGGCAATTTATGGGACACTTGTTACATACAAACATACATAACTCATGCAAATTGACACATATCTATGTTGGTGGAATCCAACTATATACCATTACATAATAGAATTGAAATAGTTGTTAAATATAAAATGATGTAAAAAATTAATAAGTTATTTTTAGTAAAATTTTAATTTAAAATATATTTTATTTTAGTTTTTTTAATTAAAAATATATAATATATGATAAAATTACATAAAATAATTTGAATAAAGTTTAAAATTTCAAAACTAATTAAAAAAAATTTCATTTATATTTTTGATTTACTAAAATTTTGGTTTTTAAAAATTGTCCTTTACAACTTTGAAGGGTCCCTTCACACCAGTGAAATACCCTTTTTACGTTTGTGATGTACTATTTCTCAAAAATAAAAATTTGAAAATTTGTGAAGTTTTTAAAACTGTTATATATTGTAAATAAGTGTTATAAGAGTATGGTTCCCTAAAAACAATCCTAAATTTTAATTTAGGACATCATTAGAGAAAATCACATTCTAACCGTTTCCAATCTCATTCCCAATATTTAGGTGTACCAAAAAAATCCTTTAATTATCACAATATTTGCCTCCGTTTTTGGGATTCCCTATCCGATTTTTTAATTGACAATATATAGTGTGAGTGTTAGAGTACAGGAGTGATTTAATTGTATCGGTAATAGGTGGGCCCAATGGGATGACGTGGCAAAATTTAGAAAGTGATTTATTGGGAACGATTGGAGTACATGAGTTTTTTTGTGTCCAATAATAATTAGGAACTCCCAAAACGAGTTTTTTTAGGATTTATTTTTTAGGGAACCATTGGAGATGCTCTAAAAGACAAAAATAAAATTTTCCCATAATATATTTTTGGACTAATTTAAATATATAATGAGAACTAGTTAAAATTATTTAATTAATTTATTCTAATATTTTTATAATAGGAATTTTTTAAAATATAAACTAACTAAACTCAAAATTTATATTTAAAATTCAAAAAAAATTTATATAATAAAAATATTTTTTTTTTTTTGAAAATTCAATCTATTAAAAATGACTTAATAATAATAATAATTATTATTATTAAGTTGCAAATTCAGAAACCTACTGTCAGGATGTCACAACAACACCCTTTTTTATTTTTTGTTATTTGGGGTCGAATAGCCCAAGATCGATTTCTACAAAAATTTCCTCCACCTTTTTACATCAATATGATTCCCTTTTATAGGGTTTGGACATTACTATCATAATGAAACTATATCTTCTTTTCTTTTTCAGAATGCCTTTCCCAGTTGGACTCTAATTCCCTCATCAAATCTGTATAGGCTTTGGATTAGGAATTCTTCCGCGCGCTAAGTAGCCTTCCGTACGCTAGGTATCACCGAGATTTGCTTGTCGCTTAAGCTGGCGCTTGATTCTCCCCGTGCGCACACTGATATACGCCTAGTCAATCCCTTAGACGTGCGCTACCCAATCTCCTCTCGATTCCAGTTCTCTTTCTGCGCGCTCGCTCCCCGCTCTCTTTACTTAGCTTGCGCTAAACCTGTCCCTTACAATTAAGTCACGTAAATTTTTCGAGTCACAAGGAGAATAATTTATATCTGCCATATAATAAAAGTTAATATTCAATTTGTAAAATAAATTTTAAAAAATTACTTTGGAAAAATTATTTATACAGTATACTAACTTAGTTAATACTTATTTTTTCATAAATGATCAAAAGTAAAAATAATAATGTTTAAAATAACAGTCTGATGGGTAAAATATTCTACGGCCCATTTTGGAGATTATTGATTAAACAACCCAAATAAGAATTACCCATAGAAGTACCATCATTAGCAACGGGAAGAGTGTTGGTGACGGCTAGGGTTATGCGTACAACTGTGAAGGAAGCCATGTCAGCATACTGATGTAGCATTTTCTTGATACACGTGGCAATACCTCGGGAATTTACTATTTCAAAGAGAGAAAATGAAAATTCACATAAGGACAAAAGTAAGAGAAATGGGATCCATTATGGTGGGTCAACCATTTATAGTGGACCAGATTCCTACGTGGCCACATTGATATTGAAAAGCTTAATATTTTTAGTTGGGATATAATAAAGTAGCAAACAACCACTGTTGGCGAGAGTTCACACCACCCAGCCCAAGTTGCGAGTCAGGACAATAAATATCTGACTTAATCGAAAATTAAATAATCACGCAACTGCCACGTCGGAGAGTTATCAAGAGGGTCCGGTTAAGTTATCAATTTTTTCCATTTAAGATTAGATATTTACTTTACTACTAGCTTATTAGTTTGAAAGGTAGAGGGAGATAGCCATCAAGGTGATAACAAGATCCGAGGCACCAACAAGCTGAGGTGCCACGTGGTGTCATTTTGTGAAGCCACGTTGTGAATTTGGTATTTGCCACGGTGGACCAATTTTATAATGATGCTATCTAAAACTCTTCTAAAAGCGCGTGGAGTAAAAGCAAAAGCTGAGGCTATTTTTCCTTTTTAGCATTTAAAAATCAATTTCAGATAAATTTAATATTTTATTTTATATCTGGCGGTGAAAATTGACCGGGTGAGGAGGTTAGGTTCATTCCTTTTTGGTTTTGTCCGGTGGGCTCATAACACGTCATCCCAATATGCCACATCTCACAAACGTGACAATAGGCCTACGCGAGGAAATAATTTTTACACCGCCAGCTCATGTGGGCTCCACTGTTCTCGGAAGTTCCGTGACCGTGACTCCGAGTTCCTTTCACCTGCTACTCCGTGAATCAAGGCCGTTGATTGAATTCATCAGACGGTACAAATATGGCCCGCTCATCGACATGCACGGGCCTCATAGTTCAGTGCCAGGTAGGACTTGTTTGTGCTTTGGAATCTGGTTGTGGGATAGTATCAGATGGAGTTATTGCCACGTCAGATATAATCGAACTGCGTATGTGCGCTTTTTTTACTGGTGATGGGAGAGATCCAATCCGATCATTTTCCCGTTTGGTTGCTTTCGATGGTGGGTCCCCATATGTTTATTTTGGAAATACATTGTCATAACCAATAGTTTCACGACATGTGCTAGCATATTATATAATAAAATTTAATTTAATGTGAATCACTATTTTCAATCTAATAAAATTATTATAATCGAGGTAATATTAAACTTCAATAACAAAATCACATTATTTTTAAAATTGACAAAATAATTATTAATTTTATCTTTTTATTATTAAAATTTTTATTTTCAATTTATTATAAGAGAATATTGATACTTATTGATTGATATTTATTCTTTAATTTTACTTCTATAATATATTTTTAAAAGTATAAATAAAATACCATATAAAATTACTATCATTTATTCATAATAGTTAAAATTAGAAAGAAATAAATTATAACGTGAGTATTGAAATTATGAATTTTGACCGGTTACATCGATATTTTATGAGTTGGTCTAGATTCCCTTTGATCGTGATTTTGCTTTTACCAAGGTCTTTGTTACCGGGTGTAGCCGGTCACGACATCTATTTGGGAAATTCGAGGCCTCATTTTTTCAATTTGATCGTGATTCGTGGACAACACTATTCTCACTCCCACCAGATTATACACCACCCTTCTTTTATTATTATTTTCAATTTTAATAATACAAAAAGCAATATTTTATTATAAAACTCCAGTCTTCCTTTATTATTTTTTAAATAATAATTAAAGTGTAATATTTTTTTCTAAAATTATTTTATGGGTTAAAAAAATATTAAATGATAGTAATATACTAATATATTATTATTTTATTATAATTATAATACGCACTAGTGAGTAAACAAGGAAGCTTGAGAGGAAAGGAAAAACCTGCCTGACACGTGGCGATATTATTCAGAAAAATATTAAATAACCTACTTCCCTTGAACGTTCCTGATTTTGCCATGTCGGTCCCAGTCAACAAAAACCGTAGGATCTGTCTAGATTTCCAACGTCTAAGATTATCACATGTGATAAAGCCTTGAATCGTGGCCGTTCACAAGGTTTGTGAGCAGAGTGAAATAGCTGAAAAGATGAGATGAGAGCAACTAAGAAAAAGAAAACCAAGACAGAGAGATAGAGAGAGAGAGAGGTGCAAAGAGGAGAGAGAAGATAAGCAAAAGCAAGATCTTTCTTCTTGTGTTTTGCAGTGGTGTTGAAGATCTATCTATATTGATTCGTTGTTTTCAACTCTAATACAGCTTTTGAGTTGCGAATTCCGGTGACTGAAACGCCATTCCGGTCTATTGTTATGTCACTTTTCCTGTGATGAAAGATAAGATTGTTTTCAAAAGTCTAGCTGATTTCTCACAGCGATTAAACGAGGTATGGACAGAAATAGAGACAGCAGGAGGGGTGTAACCATGGCGGCCTCTAATGGATTGCCCAGGAGACGACACAGAAGTAATAGTCTAAGAGACTCTCCAGGTCTCAATCCTCACCAGATCTGAGTCTTAGTCATCGACTTTCTTTTCTAATTTGTTGGTTTTAGATCGTTTTGATGCGATTGAGAATAAATAATTTATTTTGATTTTGCAGATGAAGACGGTCCAATAGAGTTGCAGGAGACGGCGAGGCTGAGAGATCGAAAGAAAGACCGTGATAGAGATCGTGACCGCGAGCGAGACCGAGAGCGTGAAAGAGATAGAGAGCGAGATCGACTGAGCAGGAGTAGTAAGCGAAGGAGAAGCGATAAGTTCACCCACGGTACCAGTAGAGAAGAAGGAGGCGATGACAGTTCAGATGATAGCCTGAACGATGATGACGATGACGACGAAGATGACGGAGGCGCAGGTGGCAATTCCTCTTCTATGCGGATGCTTCCACCGAATCCTCCGTCGTCTTCTTCATCGTTGTTGAATCACCACCATCACCATAGTAATAGTAACAATACCAATAATCATCACAGCAGTAACCATCGGAAAAGCTTTCCTCCGCAGGCGAAGGTTTTTAGAGCGTCGCCAACGGTCACGGCTAGCGCAACGTGGAAGGCCGCCGATGAAATGATCGGTGTGTCGGTGCCTCGAAAAGCTCGGTCAGGTAGAGGGGTGGAAGATATAATTCTTCCTGATTTCAACAGTATTTTTTCTTTGTAAGTTTTGATTTTTAATGCTTGTTTTCCCTTATACCTCTTTTCTGATTCAATCCGTGTGGTTTTTGCAGCTTCTACTAAGAGGTCTCACGAATGTTGGTCTTCAAGTGCGGGTGTTCTCGGCGGTGTAGATTCGATTCACCGGCAAGCGTCGACCTCTCCGGTGAGACCGAGTATGGCAGCGGTGTTGGCTACGCCTGCTCCTCCGCCGGCGTCGCCTTCATCTTCTAATCTTTCAGTGAGGAAGAAGTTGGTCAGTCACAGTTCTCGGCTGATTGTGTCTTCAGATCTTTTTGAGAGAAATGGAATGAACTGAATGATTTGATTATATTTGTTTGTGTAGAAGCCAAGCGGACCCAAACCAAGGCCACCCAAATCGTCCTCTAACAAGTCGTCTTCATCGGCTCAAGATGAGATTGAGATCGAGATCGCAGAGGTCTTGTATGGGATGATGAGACAACCACAGGTCCCGTCCAAGCAAGATAATATCAGCTCTGATTCAATTTCAAGAGAGACTAATAACAACATCAACAGCAAATCAACCAGTGACGCCAAATCAAGAGTTTCTTCACCAGTCTCCAATTCCCCGTCTCTACTTCCTCATCCTTCCTCAGTTTTGCCCACAAATACTAGCTCCTCTAGTGCTCCTATGTCAGCTATTGGTTAGTTAATTCAGCCAGAAAAGAAATCTGGATTTTTTTTTCTTTCTTATTCTCTATTTTTATCTGACTTCGAGCAGAGGTTGATTTCTTCTCCTTTTGTTTTTTGCTCATTAGCCCCGAAGAGGAAAAAACCGCGACCGGTTAAGTATGATGATGAGAATCCATCCACGTTTACCGTGCGTAGTAATCCCATTTCATCGGCTCCAAAAGTCGAGGGGGATCAATCTGTCAAAACCGATACTTCAACACCAAAACCGGAGAAGGCAAGATCTGCAGCCGTGGAGAACGGTACCGTTTCATATGATATGATGAGTTCAGATGCCTCTGAGCAGCAATCACAGCCTGACACCTTAAAGCCAGAGAGAAACTTGGTCCCTGTGGTGGAATCGAAGGGTGCGACTGCTGAATCAGAGAGTCGAGGTGATGTGGGTGTGACCAAAGAAGAGCCTCAGTCTCCCAAAAAGGAATCTGCTTCTAGTCTCAGATTAGATGATGATCGTAGACAAAATTTGACTGTGACTAAAGGGTAAGCTTTCAATAATTGAGGTTTTTCTTCTTTTTTCTTAATCTTCCCGTTTTGATCTGTTTTTGACTATTTATGGTTGGATTGCTCAGAAATTCAATGACTTCAGAGACAGACAACCAACGTGAAGAGAAGTTTCAGATAGATCTGATGGTGATGATCTAATCTTTCAAGAGCCAATTTTTAATTCTTTCCGTTCTCTATTTTTTAAAGGTATTTTGTGTAATTTTTCTGGTTTCAGGCTCCTCCACCACAGAGATCTTCACCAGATAGGGACGGTGAGAGTGACTTTGTGGCGGTAGATTTACAATCGGTTAGTGGTCCCACTTTCTATCTCTCCTCTCAGAACTCTGTGACCGTGTAATTAATAACTTCTGAACTTGTGTACTCCTGGCAGGAAATGAGGACTGCCGTAAAGGATGATACCAAGGCAGTGAAGGCGGTCAAAGAAGATACTGGTGTTGAAGCTGAATTAGTGAAGGTTAAACTCACGGCGGAAGAAAGCGAGTCCCAGAAGCCAGTGGCGACTAAAGAGAGGAATATTGATCTTCAGCTTGATCTGGAGAAGAGTGGAGATAGAGACAGTGGCACTGGTGCTTCGGCTGGAAACAAGATCAATCAGCATGTGCCAAAGCAACAGCACAACCATCAACCTTCTTCGGTGACTGAGAAAGCCGGTGAGTTTAATTATCTTTTCTTCTCTGCTTTTTTTTTTTTGAAGATGGTTTGATTCTCTTTTTGATTTTTTTTCCTGGTTTTGGGTTGGTGCTGATGTTCTCCAGGTCAATCTAACTCTCTACCTCTGCCACTTTCTATGGCTGGATGGCCTGGTGGGCTTCCTCCAATGGGGTACGGTTGAATGAATGTATTGGATGAACTGGCAATAAAGAATATTGCTCTTCTTTTCTGGTTTTACTGACTTGCTTTTTGTACCAGATATATGGCACCCTTGCAAGGAGTTGTCTCCATGGATGGGAGTGCTGTGACCCCTGCTGCTGCCATACAGGTAAGCTAACATTGTCTTTCCAGGTTTGAAAATTATTTTGAGTGTTTGAAGCGTAATCTCATATTCTTGTGTATACGGAACTTGTGGACAGCCTCCGCATCTGTTATTCTCTCAACCCAGGCCAAAGAGATGTGCAACACATTGCTACATTGCCAGGAACATACACTGCCATCAGCAATTTACGAGAATGAATACATTTTGGCCTGCTCCTGGATCAGCTTCTATGTATGGGGCCAAACCAAGCAATTTAAACATGGTGCCACCTGCAGAAATGCATGGCAGTGTTTCTGTTAGAGGTGTGAACCCTGTGCATGAGAAAGGGCAGGGTCTTGCAATTTTCCCTAGTCAGACAAGTAAAGACAACAAAGGATCTCAACCAGCTGCTGGTGATTCTGCTGTGCAAAGAAAGCAAATTTTGTTACAGCAAACTCTGCCACCAGGAGCTCCTAATAATATACTGGTATGTATTTGTATTTTCATTGTATTTTTTATTACTGTCTTTTTTTCGGCTCTTGTATAGTTTCTGAAAATGGTTTTTGTTTTGCTTGTCTGTTCTTTTCTTGCATGTTGAATTTCAGCATGCTCCTGCTTTCATCTTCCCTTTGAGCCAGCAACAGGCAGCTGCAGCCTCTGTTCGACCTGGTTCCGTTAAGTCTCCCCCAGCAACTGGTAGTTCAGCATCATCAAGTGCTTCTAGTTCTGTCTCAGTAAGTGCAAGTGCACCGTCTGGGGCGTCCCCAGCTGCATTGGGGTTCAACTATGCAAATATGCCTGCAAATGAGACTCAGTATTTGGCTATTCTGCAGAATAATGGTTATCCTTTCCCAATATCACATGTGGGAGCCCCACCTACTTATAGAGGAACCCATCCACAGGCTATGCCTTTCTTTAGTGGGTCTTTCTATTCATCCCAAATGATGCATCCTTCGCAGCTTCAGCAACAGCAACAACCAATACCAAGTCAGTCCCAGCAGAACCAAGGTCATCCAAATCCTAGCATGTCAAGTGGTTCTTCTTCGTCTCAGAAACATTTACAGAACCAACAGAGGCCTCATAGCAATGGAATCAATGGCAGCAGTGGAACTTTACAGGGGTTTCCTGCCCCAAAGAACCAAACCCAGCAATTACAAGTGCAACGGCAGCAACAACAACAAAGCCAACAAGTTCCTCATCAAGCCCGACAACTTGAGAGTGATGCGGTTGGTGAAGACAGCCCATCAACAGCTGATAGTAGAGTGTCACGTGCAAATATGAATTTGTATTCTCAGAATTTCGCCGTGCCATTACCCCCTCCAAACTTTGCTTTAATGACTGGTGCATCTATGGGTGGTGGTACCAGCAGTGCAAGTGGTAATCACAATGAAAAGAAGTCTCAACAGCTGCAACTGCAGAGTTCTAAAGCTGGAGTAGAAGCATTGAACCCTCAGACTTTTGCCATGTCCTTCTCTATTAATGGTGCACCGGCAGACATTTCTGCAATTGCACAAAATCCTGCTATACTCCAGAGCCTTCCAGAGGCAATGAGGCAAAGCTATCAGATTATGGCAGCTGCCCAAGCAGCACAGCAAAAAAAGAATTATCGCGGTGCTGAAGAAGGTAAAAGTGGAAGCAATGATGGTTCTAACGTGGAAGAGGAAAAAAAATCTATGGCTGGAAAACCTCCTGCAACAGTTGGGCAATCCATTTTATTCAGTAGGTCAGAATATCCACCATCTATGATGAGCAACTTGAATCCTAATGCGAACCCTTCTGATAATCCAGCATCCACTATGATGGGTAACCCTGTAATTGATAGCTCAGCTCGAACTCTTAACATTGGTTCCATGCCTCACCGAACTTCTGGTTCAGTTTATCCTCCCATGATGAGCAATGTAAATCCTGCTGCTCAACAGCAGATGCAGCAGCGGAATCAACAGCAGCAGCAAATGATTCAACTTCATAAACAACAGCAATTTGCAGCAGCTGGTCGGTCGAAACAACCAGCAACGAGTAATGGAAACGGTTACCCTGACCAACTACCTCCAGCCTCCGTGTCTGCTAAGTTTACCAATGCTTTGTCTGCATTTCCACAGAACCTCGTCCAGAGTGGGGGCAACCCAACTCAGTCTCATCAGTGGAAGAATTCTGGGAGAACAGGTACTGCTCAAGTTACTTCGTCATCTCTGCCATCAACAACATCGTCCGTCAAAAACCTTCCACAACAGCAAGGCAGAACCCAGCAAAACCAGCAAATATCATTTGGTGCTGCAAATCCAAAATCATCATCAGTAGTGGCACAAGGACAACAGCTGCCTAGTAATAATCAGTCTCCTCCTCCAATGGGAGTCGGATCACCCACCACTTCTATTTCCAAGACTAGTGCAGGTGGAAGCCCAAGGACAACCACCCCGGCTTCTACAGGCAGCAAGGGTGGCCCAGCCATAACTCAGCAAGGTAAGAACTCGCCTTCTATTCCTGGTCGGAAGTCATCACCTGTTCCGTCAATTCTTGGAAACCCAAATGTAACCTCTTCAAGTGCCGGGACCAAGACACAAACGCCACAGCTGCAGCAACAACAGCTGTTACAAAAGCAAGCTATGCAGCAAGCGCAGATGTTATTTTCTAATGCTTACTTGCAGGCCCAAGCTCAACATGTTGCTAGTTCAACAGGGCCTGCCACGGCTACGAGTGGGTTCTTTATCCAAAGGCACCGGGATCAGTCACAGCCACAACCTCAGCAGCATCAAGGTGCATCAACAAGTTCCTCATCTGGCATGTTGTCATTGTGTCCTCCTGTCACGCATTCTAATACTTGCACATCTGACCCTGCCAAGGCAGTTGCTGCTAGCAATATGAAAGGTGGTGGTGGGGGCTTAACGTCACAGGGCCTCATTCATACTGTCCAGTTCGCAACTGCCCAGTCCTCTGGTAAGCTTGTACCTGCTAGCTTTCAATATGTTCACCCTGTACCCTCAGTGGTTCAGGTGAAACCATCGGAGCAGAAACAACCAGCAGGCGAATAGAGTTTCTCCTGGTGTTGAATCAGCGGAATTAGCAACAAAGTGTCAGTAGACGGGGACTGTAAATTATAGATGGACTCCAAGGAAAAAGAAAAACACATGTCTCCAGGCAGCATGAGGAAGAAAGTGAAGAGAAGAGAGGAGGCAGTTGATGTCCTAAGACAATTAGGACCTTATCACACCCACAGTTTTGGCATAAAGGAGATAGAAGGTGTTGTACTGTTTGTGGGGTGTGGTGTTTTGCAATGTGTACACTTGTGTTTATAATCTGACAACCTTGATCTTCCTTCCAAGTCTAATTATCTTTTTGATTGGTTTGGTGGGGTTGGTTGGTTGGAGAAGGAGGGATTATGAGATACGATGATCTACTACTACTGCTACTAAGAGAGGGTAAAACAGAGTTCTTATATGGAGGAACTCAACTCGAACACCACCTACCTTTTCCTTCTTTTGGGCTGTAGACAATGGAGGTTCTTCTTTTACTTTAAATCATCTTTTGTTCTTGTTAGTCAAGAGATTTATTTTGCCTTCTATATTCCTTTCTAGAAAAAGATTAGCTGAGTGATGATCTTTTGACATATATATATATGCAAGTGAGGGGTGTGTATATGTATGTATATGTCTGGCACATATAAAAATTAACCCTAAAAAATTTTTTAATTTGAAAAGTCAGTCTCTCTCTCTCTCTCTCTCTGCTGTCCTGTCCCTTTCTCAATTTTCCTTGTTTGGTGGTGAATGAGAATGAACTTGCCTATCCATTCATAAATTCACTAAAATTTACCATCAACAAAACTGCTTTCTTATTGGCTCTCATTTATTAGTGATGTTGTGTTGGATTAACTGCAGCCTAGAGAATTCAAAGTACATGCACCGCTTTGAGATCGTGTTTTTTTATTGAGTGAAGTGGGCCATTACTTCATCCCACTCCGTGCAGTAGTTGTCGATAATATTATTATAAATAATAATGTATATTTAATTTAAAATGGACAAAAGTAGGTTGTTGAAAAGGGCGTGTCTCTTTTTATTGTCCGTATCTTCCACGTGGCCGATCTCTACACTAGTTTGAAGATATATTAACTTTTATTTCATATTATAAAATAAAATACTAATTTATTACCCAATTTGCCCTTACGAAGTGGTCCCAACGAGCAAACTCATATGGTTTATAATAATAATAGGTGGGGACACGTGTCTTGTCACCCTCTTTCTAAGTATCGCTTTTTAACCTCCTCTCCTCTACACACGTGTTACATCTACTTTTGTCATTTTTATATTTCCAGTGGTAATTAATTTTGTCAAATGGTTTAATTCTTTTCTCGCTTTTTATTTTTTGGAATTAATATTTGATATCAGATATAACTAATGATTTCCACATCATCCCTAAATCTGAACAAGAGCGGGTCAAGGGTAGATAGATAGGTTTGATGAGAGAATATTTGGATGTTTATGAGTTCACATTCATTCAAATATTATCTCTCTCTCTAGTTGGTTGCTCTTTTTCCTTTTGTTTTCTTTTGAAAATCTAAACAAAGACAAAATAATGAAAATATAAATATATTTAACTTTATCAAATCTCTTTTCTTTTTCATAAATGGACCCCATGATAGGAATCAATTAATGGGAAGAGCAATACTAATATATTCTATCACTATTATTAAGAAGCTTGAATATTTTGTAATAGCACAACACAAAACTCATCCCCACTATGATAATTAGGTTATCAGTTATCACATCACCCCCACACCCTGACCCCACCATTTACAATAATCACTATGATTATGATACCTCTCTCACTTCTCTCTATTTCCATTTTTGTTTTTATTGATCATTATAAAATGTTTACTTTTCACTTAATCAATTCTCACACGCTTTAATCCAAATTCAATACTAGTGAAGGTGTCTTGTGAGTTAAAACATGAATTCTGATACTTTGAGTTTGACTTTGGGACTAAAATACTATAAACCTATTTATGTGACGTTAAGTGAAGTGACCTACCAATAATCAAATGTTCATAATTTATGGGTCCACAGATAGTTAAATTTGTGTGATACATATACATAAACATAGTCCTCATATAATAATATATTTGGATACCCTTTCGTCTTCTCTTTTTGTCATTTATTTCTTATTCTGTGATTTAAATCACATTGGCTTTATAAAGAGGCATAAGGTCAATATATAGTTTGTTTATAGGTGACTGTAAATGTACGTGATCAGGTATAGTATTTGAAATTAGGTTATATATGTAGACCTGGAAGCCTGAGTTGATGGAACTAGTTAAACTTGCCAACCAGATCTATATAACCATCTAACTATCACTGTTTGTCCAAATAAGACCTCCTTCCCTTTTTGTGTGTTCAGCTACAAATTTAATATTAGCAATTAAAATAATAATTTAAATAATTGTAATAATTAATAATTTAAAAATGAATAAAAATAACGTGATGAGAACAACAATAATTATTAATTTGTATTTATTAATATATAAATATATAGTATAATGATATTTTGAATAATTTTAAAATAAATTTTGAAAAAAAAGCTATTTCATAATTATTATTTTTTTAAATATTATTCTGATCAATATGTAAATACGAAATACTATCAACCGCTATTACTAACCACAATTTTTATCTACCTTAATACCACATAATATACTTCTAATTAAATAATGACTTGTGTAATAAGTTCTGGATGCAATAGTAGAAAATAATTTAATTATAAAATTTCAGTATCTTGTTTTATAATTTCACTATGTCCTATTAACAAAATTGGTAATAACTACTATATGAAACAGTAGCACTCATAAGCACATTTACATGGTAAATTCAGCAAATCCTGAGCTCCTTGTCCACCAGGTCATTTTGTACCAAAAAGGAAAAAGAATAATCAAGTGATGTAATGCAAGTGACAAATATAAATGAAATGATGAGGCAAAAGTTACGAGAGAATAAGCAGGTGGGTGTAGGTGACCCTTAAATTGGAGGGACCCTCTCTTCCTTTACCCTCTGGATCTGCATATTTACATTACAAACAATCCAAGTGAAAGTGAAAGTGAAAGCAGAGATTGAGTACACAAACAAACTTCAAAAATTCACACACCTTTTCTTTATTTTTTAATAAAACCATTTTGTTAATAATGGGCCCCAAATTAATAGATTTCATCTGATCAAACATGTGTTTGGACATTATGCTATTTGAATATGGAAATATAAAATTCTCCAACCATATTATATTACCTGTCTTAAACATATTTTTAATCTGAAATGATATTAGTGGGTAGGTGGGGTCTGCATAGACATTTAATAAAGATGAGGACAATATCTAGCAACATCTTAAGTAACATGTATATGAAAGTGATGGGGCATTCAATTGATTGATTGACCAAAGTTAGAAATAAATGCAATGCATAAATAAAAAAATAAAAAATAAGTAAAAGAAAGAGCTACTTGACTTTTGAATAGTGTAAAATGGTAGTCTCTGTGGTTTTTGAGCATTTAGACAATTGAATTGAAAGTTGAACCCACACAACATAACACCAAACCAATGGGACTCTTTCTATAGTCAATGGACCCACATGCATATAACATAATTATACAGTTAGGTTCGGCAGTTTGAATTTTCATGTTCTTTGAAATCTAATGAAAAGATAGATCGAGTAAAATGTATAGGTTCGTTTTCAACCATGCCACCTAAGAGTTCTCTTTTAATATACAATACAAATATAGAATCCTCGTTGGCTAAATACATTGAATCGTATCAAAGTAATATAATTATTCGGATAGATATTGTATCATATCACTGGTAAAAAGCAGGCCTTCACGTACGGACATCTTTATCATGGTTGAAAAATTGTTTCCAAATATAATATATTATTGAAAGGTTTGATATATTTATATTCACGCTTACGAATATGATTTTTAGGAACCAATATATTCTGATTAGACCTGACAATATCAGAGTCGTAGTCAAATTTTTTCGACCCTAATTCACCTTCGTCTTAACCCTGAATGGAGAAGACGGATTTCGGGTCCATCGTCACTCTCATACATTAATATATTAAATATATATATATATATATATATATATATATGAGATTCTTCAATTAAAGTTTAATTATTAAATATAAAAAAATAAAAAATAAAAATTAATTTAATAATTAAATTAAAATAAATCCAAAATCTAAACATATAAAATTTTTATTTTGGATTTCTCTTCTACCCTAAATTTAGAAATCTTGATGTTGATATTTGTTATTACTTATTTGGTCATAAAATCAAAGATTTAATTGTTGATAATGGTGGGAATTTGTAGGTTTAGAGTATTTTAATATAACTTTGGCGATGTGAAATTTTTTTAGGTTATAAATTCTATAAAATATAAATTTTAATTTATATAAATTAAAATTGATATTATAGGGTCGGATCGGGCTAAGAGGGTCAAAATATTGATCCTAGTCCGGCCCTACATTATACAAGGTTCCCTATTTTCAGGGTCAGGCCGGGTCAGGGTCATACAAAAAAGAGTCAAACAGGAAATTTTAAGAGTCGGGACGGGAGGGTCCCTGACTTTTTGACCAGGTCTAATTCTGATGTACAGCTCTTGTATGCCATGACCTTTAGACATCGTCCGTTGATTCACTACTGATGGAGCTCTGGCCGATCCCACCATCTCGTATCACTAATGTTTGTTTATGGAAAGAAGGTAGAAGAATTGTTTATGTATATGAGTGTTTTGCAAATTAGGTGAAAGAAGGTCATATTCTTATCTTTAGAATGTGGGAGGGAGGGAGTATTGTGTATATATAGCAATGAGAGGTTTTGGTATAGGCTGGAGCAAATGGCAGCTCTAATACCTTACATATTATTCATCACTTAGATTTCATAATTTCAGAAGAAGAATGAGTGGATATTTTGGTCGACTCTTCTAATTTAAGATTTTTTGGATATTCAATACTTGTTGGGAAAACTCGTTAGTTTTGATATTAGTGGTCGAAAAAATTGGTGCTCCATTGCAATGGAAACTAGGATTGAGAACTTTAAACTAAAATAACTATATATGAAAAAAAATTGAGATAGAAAATAGAACACAGGTTTCAGGTAAGAATTCAGAGTATGGAAAAAACCACAGCTGTCAAGGTGATCAAAGATTAATTCACTATATAATAACAACACAATAGTCATGACCGAAATATCACTTTCTCATACCTCAACCCAACTACATTGGTCATTATCTCACATACCAATTCTCTCCATAAGGTTCTCATATGATATAGAACTCGATCTTAAAACTTAAGATCTCCATAATCTCCGTGGTTCCCAAATCTCCATCGGGCACCTCCCGAACCTAACCAACCATATTTACATATTCTCTCAGAGTATCTAATAATAGGTAGAAACATCTTATTTATAGTATTAGGTTATTTAGTGACAAAGTTATTCTAAACCATAGGATTTCTAAGAATTTTTTCCGCAATTAGAGTCGCTATAAGAAATATCATTCCTAATCACTTATGATGTTTCCAAAATAGTTTTCAAGTCCTTTCAAATTTACCAAATCAATTTTGGATACCGGAGTATATTCGAAGATAGAAGAATGAGTGAAGTTAGAAGCTCATAATTCCAATAGTACGTACTAAGTGCGATGATTATTAAAGGTTTAAAACAATAATTAGGTACTTGTTACGCTTCTCCCTAGCCCGCAACTATCATTTCTTATGAAGAAATCTTACCATAATATCCCAAACCTTTCCATAAAAAGTATTGAACGTGTTTCTATTCATACTCAATAATTTGTTGGAATTCCCTATATCATTTTCAAAAGTTATTATATTTTTCTATTTTAATAAGAAGTTTGGTATAACCCAATCTAAATCTATTCCATTTACATTAATCTACATGAAGCACAGTACCACAAATGGATCCTATTTTACTTAATATCTTAACATACCAAAAATTTTAAAGGAAGATAAGAAAATTTTACCCATATAGGAATTGATTTAATAGAACCCAAAGATAAATTTAACCTATCACTTTACAAATTAAGTATGAAAGGTTTTCTATTAAAAGTATAAGGATCTTCCTCAAACACGTCACCCATACCCATTTTATCATAAAATACAAAAACAAATATATTGGTTAAAAAAAATAACTCCATACAACAGAATTGAGACGAGTCATTGAGAACACTCTCAATCAGAGTACAGTTCCATCTTTGAGCTTCTAACTTCACTTCATCTTCTTATATCTTCACAATTTTCTTCTAATTCTTGATTACGGGAGGGACACATCTAACTTCGCTCGCTGTTATCTTACATTTGTTATTACTTACAGCATCAACTCGAGACATTCCAAGCCTACTTTATTTTCCATCTTTAATTGATTCTGGATTCTCATTTAGAGTTGTCCTCTAATTGGATTGCAATTGAAGATTCAATTGAATCATCTCCTACTGTTATAACCTTTACCACTGGGTTTATACCCTACATCATCGAACCATTCTCATTTTCAACATCACGTGGTTCTTCAACAATCTTGATCTCATCATCCAAAACACTTATTCTACCGTGTCTACCATCTCTAGCTGAAATCCTACCGTTTTTTCTTACTGTGGATGTATCTAGGTAAGATATTCTCCTTATCGGAACCGACGTGGAGCTAATCAAATGTCAAAGAAACTTATCTGTTAGGATTACTTTGAATCACGAGAATTTATTTTTAGGGAAGACTTCCTATATTGAGTTTTGGGTCTTTTTCCTGATGATTTATTTCTTATTTGAGAAAGATTTAGTTTTCTTGTTTTGGCTCGATTTCTAGTTTAGTTTAGATTTTATTTCCTTATTGAGTTAGATACTCCCATATAAATTAGGTTTGATGTTAGCTATAAATATGAGATGTACTCTAGATTTTTGAGTATGACAGATAATATTAGTTGAGAGCATAGAGGGTCTGTGAGGTGGGTTATCCGTTCATCAATTGGTTTGATTTATTGAATACAATTGTTTGGTACATTATTGAGAGAGAGTTGTTTGATTGTTTGTAAGATTGTTTTGTAATAGAAAGTTGTTGGCCTTCGTGGATTAAGCAATTTGCTAACCGCGATATATTGTTTGTTTGTGCGTTTTGTCTATTTTTGATCTTAATCATCGAATTGGTTACTGAAAATTCTAATATTATCGAATAAATTTATAATATTAATTATATTTTAAAAAAAATGAAAATACATTAAAAAAAATACTATAATTGAGTTTTAAAAAATTCAGAATAAACATACATATTAGATTTATGTCTAGGTCAGACTAAGTTTTATAATTGAATACCATATAGAATGGGTCTGTGTAGTTGAAAGTCTGGCTCCAGCTAATGAACCATCAACTGGTTTTCTAAAATAAGAAATAACTAATTTTCATCATAATACATCGTGTTTTCTCCAAGAGCATGTGCAGATATTTTAGAGAGACCCCACCTCATCAAAGAAAAAATAATAATGGATTATTGTGAATGTCAACCCAAGTATTATACACAAACAAATTTAACTAATCTACTTGTTACATTACATACATAAACATAGTCCCCCATCACCCACACCAATGTCTATGTCTATGTCTATGTCAATGTCAATGTCAATGTCATGTCTCTACCTGCCATTTTATCATCACACAAATAATAAACAACACCCTCACATGCCTACATTTCACTGCCTTCTCTTCTCTGTTTTTTATTATTAAGCCAAGTTTTAAATTTAAAATGAAAATGGAATATAGACAAGAAAATTTAATTTGGGACATTGAAGTAAGACTGAGATGAGTGGGGTCGATGAACTTGGATTTTGTTTGCTCATTTTTCATTGAGATTTGTGGGACCGGACCAACTTGAATGAAATGGATCTATAAGGAGATAGAGGACACGACTTATTGTCCATTCAATTTCAACTCCAACTCCTACTCCTACTATTTTGATTTGATGTGTGTTATTGGTGTCTCACTACGATTGAACACATGTTTCCCTGTCAATTCTTCTGTACCATATTAACAATTTTGAGTATTATTATTATTTAAACAAAAAATAACTCATAATTTAACTCAATTTTATTCGAATAAAAAAGTATAGATGTTCTGTCTTCAAATTTTTGTTAGAGAATTTCCACCATAAATTAATTTATTCAAAGATGGTCAAATCGTATTTAAATATATATTTTAATAATTTATGTTTAAGAAATGCTATTTTATAGTTACATGATTTGGGCCCTGTCATGTGGGCCCAAGCGTCCATTATATATACAACAAAGGCCCAACACATTCCCAGGCATTTTCTTTTCTTTACACATTAAACAACATTATAATCTTTGAAAAGATTCCTTACATTTGTCATTTTATATTCGTTATGATCCATTTTTTAGCCATTAAGTTATAAATTAATACATCCATTTTTCAATATTCGTTTGGCATCCAATATTTGGTTATTATTATTAAAATCAAAATTTAATTCAAAACAATAAATAATGGATGGTCAATTCAATACATTAATATATATAAATTGATAATATTAGTAGTAGGTAGTATTCTAACTGAAAAACACACATGATTATATTATTAAGGACACAGACCTTGGATCTGCCGCAATATATTCATCAATGTCTCTTGACCTTATAATAATTGATTAATAATCCAATCCATCTTGCATCATTCCATTGCCACTATAATCTTTAATTAATTATACTAATTTATATTATTTTAATTGAGAGATATGGATCATCATTGGCCCTGATGTTCTCAATTCAATTAATTTAATATGGATTGTCGCAGATCTTGTTATTATAATTTATAATAACATGATGTATATTAATTATATTATATGCACCACTACATTTTAAATTAGAGCTTAAGGATAAATATTAAAGATGAGATTAGAATCAAAGCACGATCTGAGCCACGTGGAGCGAACTTCAATAAGGGATGCTGACTGGACCGTTTTTATTTTATTTAATACAAAATTAAGTGAACAACATTAAATAATGAGTTGATTATTATAATATTTGATTCGAAAGTGAATGTATTACGTAATTGACTAGCAATTTAATATAGGAAGGGACAAGTAATGATGTATTATATATATATAGGGTTTTCATTTTTCAAATGTATATATATTTATATAATTATGTCATACACCAACATACCATTGTATTTCCACTAAAACAATATTTTCTCTTCACATCTTACAAGCAACTTCAGAGAAACAAATGCCTGATTTATTGGACTTTAAATTATCAATTTATTATTGACTAGCAAATCAATCATTATCAAAAAATTATCCATACAGATTGCTGATCAATCGTTATCTGAACAACTTGCAATACAGATTTTGTTAATGAGGAGAGGTCACTATCTAATCTCTCTAACATTAATCTTACCAATTTATAGGAGGCAATAAAATCCTTCACAATAAGAGAAATATATAATTAAAAAGATAAATGGGTCAATAGATTCATCTTTTTCCCATTGAGAAAGAATAATAAGAAATCCAGTTTCAGATTTCAACAAGACATTGGCCAAAAAAAATAGCCTTAACATAATATAGCATAACACAGTGCTTTCAATTGGTATTCCTATTTCTTCTTCTATACAAAGCTTCTAATTGCTAACTGCAGAAACAGTTTATGGAATTACCAGATGGTTCAGGGGAAATAGATTCCGAAACCTATAAAGAAGAGGGGACATAACTGATCAGTGTGTATCAAGGAACTTGTTCATAATAATAGTAAGTCCTAATTTGATCTTGACTTCTTTGTCGATGCTGCTGCTATTTCTTTGTCTTGCTGTTTTTTCAGATACCTTTGAGCTGTTGCATTGACGATCTTGATAAAGAAGTTCAATAGCATAAGCCAGACAACAAAGTTCCAGAGGGAAGCAAATGAAAGATCCCACTTGTTCACCTGGGAATGATATGAGAAAGAGGTCAAAAACAAGCTCCATGAAACAATGCTGAATTTAATTAAGAGGAATGGATCATAGGGTTAGTGGTACCTTGATATTTGTAGGAGGCTGGGGTTTCAGATACCTGGCCCGGATAGCGTGGAGTTTACTGATGAGGTTGGGCAAGACAGGAGCCAAACCAGGTACAAGGCCAAGAATCCAAATCAATTCATTCTCTATCCAGTCAAGCAACTGGTTGTTGCATACAGAGATTATAAATACCGTCTGCAGAAATTAAGAATTAAACAAAGAGCAGCTACCAGGTTATATTAGGGTTCCACAGAGAAAAAGAAAAACAATAGTTTGGTGGCAAGAGTTAAATGACAGAAAATGTATAGGAACAGACGTTACAAACCTGTATGTGAGTTTTAATTATTGCCTTTCCAATCACTGTAGCAAGGAAAAATTTCCAAAATGGTATCCCAAATTGTCCACACATAATGCCAGCAAGGTCAAACAGCGGATTTGGCACCTAATAACATACTTCAGTTAAGCACAGAACCAAATATGATCGGCATACAGTAAATTATTGCAAGCTACTGCTGGAGGTTAAATTAAATCATAATGCAATTTCACATGGATTCTTGTAACTGGTGATGGGAACAGTTGACGGAAACAAACAAAATTGACGCTTTTGAGGGAAACTGGAATGAGAAAAACAGTTTAGTTAATGCAGAAGAATTCTAGCACTTTCTCCATCATAGACTGTCTTTTTGAGCAATTGAAGGAGAAACAGAGATCCCATAAATATCCTTTCAAAGTCATGTCGGTTTTCTTTTAATCTTTTCTTTCTTTTTCAGCAGTTGAAGAGAAAAGAGAGGAAAGAAGATAGTAAACGTAGAGCTCATATTTAATACATCTAAATTAAGAAAAGAACTTGTAAACCTATCTACGAATAAAATTGAATAAGCAGGTAAAATCACAACTCACCGAGGCAAGCACTAAAATTGTGAAAAAATTCAAGTGTTGAGAGTGTGTGAGGAACCAGCGTTTAACTTGATTAACATGAGTAGCAATAAATCCCTTTTCAGTTGACGAATCAACATCCAATTCATCCATTCCATCATATTTGGCACCCGAGAGACTAGCTGCATAAGATGGAAGAAACATAGTCATATCATATTGGCTAACTAAGCTATTTTGAACCTAATATTATTTCTAAATCTTAATGCACATATTGGCTAACCAGACCTCAAACAGGTGGAGTAATTACAAGACAGTGGACAACAAAGATATTCCTTATAACCTCAGCCCTAACAAGCTCATAATGTATGCTATTATATACTTGAATCCTGAACTAATCCCAGAGCAACAAAATCAGCAATAATGAAAATAAGTACATAATTCTACTAGTCTCAATGGATTCCTCTCTCTAATGTCTAATCATTGCATGTTTTACATACTAAATGGGGGCTTGCAAAAGTAGTATAAATATAGGATAGTATCATCGTACCAGCTCTAGAAATAAAATATGGAGGAAGTTCCCCAAGTGCAGTACCAATGCCCCACAGAATAGCCTCTATCTGGACTTGTGGCAATATGCTGCTAAGAGGAACCCGAGCTCCTTCATCTGTAAAAAATAATGGAGGTCCAAATTCACTGCATTCTTTATCAAGCCATGAAGGGCCTCTTTTTAACTGTATTGTATCATAAGGAGCACTTTTTAAATCAACCCGGCCACATTGCATTGCTTTCATTGTGAAAAATGCAATATGGGGACCCAGATAAAGAACGAAGGTGTGAAGACCAGAACCTGAGATTGAAGAAATGAAAATATAAGATTTCAATTGTAACAACCATGAAACAACAAATAGATCTGAGGTACATAAATTATATGTGACTGACACAACAAAAAAAGTGAGAATACAAACCCAAAAGGAAATATAATCAGAATTCAACACAATTCAATGGGTATGCATGCAAATAACTCCAATCCACACATATATTGCAGATACTAGAACTATATCACCCCTGAAGATGATCCAAAATAGCAGTTCCATTCCATTTGATTCAAAACAAAGGAGTAAGAAAGTTATAAGCAGGGGAAGCTATCTAAGTACCAATATTTGTTAAATCAACATATGACAAGAATAGTTCCAACATGCTTCGAAATACATCTTTGTAACATATCCCAGTTGTTTAAATGAACACTGCACTTTGATTACTGAATAATCCAAAAATATGACTGAAGAGAGGAATTTCAAACAAGATGACAATCAAATGAATATAACTTCAGTGACTCATTTATACTTTCATCTGACAATGTACATGATGTTGACCTTTATTATGTAGTTCACAGGATGGTCCTGGATACTTAGGCTTAATGATAATAGCCTCAAAAACTACACTTTAGCCATTCTACAACATGTGGGTAAGTAGCATCGAAACACACGTGAAAAGCTACAGTTAGAAAGGTTGCCATAGATTCATCCATCTACGGCACTTGAAGGATAGGTCCCAAATTGATAAAAGTTTATTTTTATTTAACAGCCTTAACAAACTTCATCTTATCCTACTAAAGTAACCAAATGCAAAATACCTACAATACTCACTCCCCCATAAACCATCTCAAGTTGTGTCTCAAGCACAATACAATCACAGGATCGCATAGATTAGACCATATCCAGAGTTTAGCAATTAAAACATAGAAAAATAGCAGACACACAAAGGCAGGATCTGATAAAAATACAGTTCTAAGCGCCAGAAGTGAGGATGGATACCGAATTCTTTCATAAAAATAATCCTTTGATAGAATGCATTTATTGTTTTCATCATGTTCACATTTATGTCTGCTCAATTATAATATATCTTCCTCCAGGAAACCACATTCATAATTTTCTACATAGAATATTTCTTACCAAGACCAATTGACGATGCAACCCCAAGGGCAACCCACCATAGTCCAAAACGGAAGTATTCAGAGAGTTCCTCAAGATGCTAGAAAAAACATGTTACCACAAAATTAGTACATGAAAATATACAGGCATACAAAATAGTTAAAAGTTGCAAAAGAGAAGTCAAATTTGCCAAATAGAAACATCAAAACATCAATTCCCATCATTGAAATGCAAGTTTCAATGAATACCTTTTCATGAGGACGACCGTCTAGGGTCATGAGCAGAATTCCAAGTGCCCCAATCACAGTACTTATAAGCATTAGCCATCCTCCTTTAGCCAGAAGATAAAGTATTGACCGCTTAAGATACTGAGCCACACCAAAAACGAAAAACTTGGTTGTCCTAAAAGGCTGCGTTGCTAGAGTCAGATTTTCAAGTTCCTGCTGATGCTTCTTTTGACGATCTGGATACATAACATCCAACAATCAATCAACAGAAACATTCATCCAATCATTACATTAAACAATAAAACTAAAACCTATAAAAAGTTACAACATTGGCCAAATAAACAAACAGATATAAACAAAAAAACGAAGCTTCTCATCGAAATCGATCAAATAGTGAACATACCTGAGATCGGCTTCTCCATATGCCGAGAAGATGAACTTTTTTTACGATTCCCCATCTATAAACACATCCTCCTACTGCCTTGATAATATATAATAATTCAAAATAAAAAGAAAACCGGAGAAATTCGTTTCGTACAAAACTGTAATTTGAAAAAAATAAACAATAAATTGTGCGATTGATTGAAAGGTGAAAGTGGTGGATCTGTTGAAAGTTTAAAATAGAAGAAGATGAGATCTGAAAAGCAGGCGACGGGAGGATGAGTTAGCGAGAATATCTCTCTCTTATAAGGAAGGGGAAGGTGGGATGGCAAGTCGTCGTCGTCCGTCGTGGTGGTGTTGTTGTTCTTGTACTCCGTCTTTCTTCAACGACAACAGGAACAGGGAAGAGGGACACACAACCCAACCCAACCCAACCCAAAATAGATTGCTTCGCTTTTTTCTGTTTTCCCTTTTTATTTTTCTAGTTAGGTAGACTCCTTATAAATTTACCTTTTTATCCCTATCTCTGTTTCTTAAAATTTGGTTCCGACTCCTATTTCTGTATTTAATAAAATCGGTTCTTCTATAGAATTGGATGATTTATAGGAGGAGTATGGATAAATACGATTTTTATAATTATTACATAAAGTATATAGTTATATTTAAAATAAATTAATACTTTTAATAATTTTATATAAAATATATAGGATAATGTACTTATTATTATTAATTATTTTGATAAAAATTATTTTTAAATTAAATCTTATTATTTTATCAGTCAATTATTTTTTAATAAATAAAAAATAAAAAATTATTCAATAATTTTATTTAAAAAATAAATTTTATTTATAATTTATAAATAATTATTTTATTAATTATAATTTTGAATATTTTAATTGTTTATATCATTATTCTATTATTTTTAAATTTAATCAAATATAAATTTATATTATTGTATTTAATATTTTAATCAAATATTATTTTGATATTTAATTTTTATAAAAAACTATTTGTTTATATTTATTTTCTTATTTTATGTTATATTTATCTTATAAATTATCTATGTTGGCTCAATATTTTTCAATAAAAATATTTTATTTTTTTATAAAAATAAATTTTTAAAAATATGTATGGTAATATTCTAATTGTATAGCATGATTGCTCACTAATTTTTACCATCTAAGTAATAATTTTAATTTAAGAAAGAAATAACAGATTAATTATTATATTTAAATACCAATTATCATCAATTCTTTTATTTTTATAGTTTCTTTAATTCCATGGAAAATTATTCAATGTATTTGAATAAAATTTTATAAATCTATACCTATAAAATGCACCATTATATTTAGGAAGTTGAATAAATTGAAATTTTCAATTAAATAAGAAAATTTTATTTAATTATTACTTTTCAATTTATACTAATTATAATTAAAATATTATTTAATAATATAAATAAAATTTTTTTTAATTAAATTTAATATTTCGACCATTAATTAGTAATATATAATATCTATATATCCTTTGTACTTAAGATAATAAATAAATAAATAACTATATATATATATAAAAGATACCGAATATATTAATAATAAATAAAAATAATATATATATAATATATGTAAATTAATATTTAATTATTATTAATTATTATAAATATTTTATATATATTTTTTTATCCCTTAAATTAAAAATAATTTTATTTTTTTAATTTTAAAAGTAATAGATATTTTAAATATTTTAGTTGTATATTTGAAAATATTCTATACATATATATTTTTTAATTTGTAAATATAATTTCTATTTTTTTTATTAATTTTATTTGAAATTTAAAAGATATAAAAGTATAAACAAATAAAATTATTTATATATCGTTATTTTAAATAAATTTTAATTTATTATAAATTCATTTATATAAATGATTTTTTAGACTATTTTATTATTTATTAATTTATTTTTAATAAGATGAGACAATTTTTAAACGTCATTTTTTATCTTACAAATTAAAACACATTTTTCAAAAGTTTTATTAGATAAAACTAAAAAAAAAATCACTTTTAATTTTATTTTTCAATAAAAATTTTTATATTAAAATAAAAAAATTATATTTTTATTTATAACCTCTCATAAAAATAAAATTAAAAAAAAAAACTCTTTGCATAGATTTATATGGGAGGTGGTTATAATATAACTCTTTGCATATTCCTTTTTCTTAAATATATATTTGAATACAATGAAAGATTATTATTTATATTATTATTACTATTATTATTATAAAATAAAAGGTTTGGTGTACGTACGTAAATGTAACAAGTTCATTCTCTTTTCGAAGTTTCGTATTATCTTCCAACAAACAAACAACCAAATAATCCCAACGCCTCCACTCCATCTATTTTTAATATTTCCCTATTTCTCTACCTGAAATTATATTTCTATTATTTATTATTAAAATAAACGTGTTACGTGCCTTCAAAATACTATAACAATATAAACAACCCAATTAAAATTATTTAGTTGTTATAATTTAATTAAATATATCGCACATATTATTTTATTAGACTAGTTTTAGTAGTATGCTATAAAAATTGTAATTTAAATGAAAAGTCTCCTTTCCATTTATAATGATAACAACAACATATACTTTGTTGTGTAATTAGTCAACTATCTACTATATGAGATTTTTGTTAATAAATGAGAAAAGTATATTTCCATTATTTATAATTTCAAACGTGATATTAGAGAACACTATATCAAAATTTAAATTGGCTTTATAGGAATTTGCTTGGAAATTTCGAAGTTTTATCTTTACCATGGACAACTTGATCAATCATTTGTTCTCATCATTACAATCCAAGCAAAGCAACGTGATTTCATTCTCTGTTCAACAAGAAATCAACATTACACGTTTCCTCAAATAGAAAAACTACACGTGTCCAACATTTAAGAAGTGGTCACATGTACCGCACGTGATACTATGACAAAACAAAAGGTACGTGTCTTATTCTCTATTTGTAAATGAGAACCGCATGTCATGACAGACTATGACCCAAATTACTCTATTTTTAGATTGCATGTCCCACAAACCATAACCATTATAATATAAATAAATAAATAAATAATGTTGCTTCTGGTTTATTTGACAAAAAAGGTTTGAAAGATAAAACCTTTAAGCATCAAATTCCATTATTAAATTAATTAATCAAATGAATGAAAGGAAAAAAAAATGTTCTTTTTCATGTCTCAAAGCAACATATATACGTCCAATTGGTTGGTTGTGTAGGTTTTCGTTTGTTTTTATATCTTCACTATTATATTCTTCTTATTCATGACCAATAAATTGTATCTATGTTGTTTAATCTGACAATGTTTTTAAATAACGAGAATAAGCTATTTGTTTGTCTTCACTTCATTAATAACTACGACTGTTCATTATCAGTATGTGAGTTAGACCCTATGGAGAAGAAGAATATCTGGTCAAGAATATTATACCATGATAAAAAGGCATATTATTAGCATATTCACTTTATTTGTCTAAAGTACAAGAAGAATTGGTGGGCCATGATAGTGAAGCCTTAAAATGAATTGGGCTTGTAGAGGATTATTTATTTGGCCGAAGCCTTTTAAGTAGAGTTGGGCTCAGAATCATACAGATGAGCCCAAATTAACTGGGCTTGCAACATACCCATAAATCCAAATATTCCTAAACTTGAATGGAAGAAAAGTTTCATGCTGATTGATTGGTACGTTGTATATGTTTGGGGCGGTTTGTCAATATAAAATAATCACTTATAGGATGGTGAAATGCCAAATATACCTTTCTTCCATCTTAAATTTACATGTAAAATAATAATGCATGAATGTAAATTTGGGATGGATGTAGACTATGTTTGTCATTTCACCACCCAATAAGTGATTATTTTATAACCACAAGCAACCCCTAATATATATGCAATTATCTTGGACGCCGCTTTCTAACTCCCAGTTTAATATGATCTTTGAATCAGGGCCGAGAAAAAAAAATCTCATATTAATGAAATTATTTGAAAGATATTATTTTACTGTATTATCAATGTGTTAGTCACACTCCAATATAGTATGGAATGAGACCATGAATGCTTTATTTGACATTAGACTTTCGTATAATTTACTGTTCTTCTCTTTTTGCTTCCATTGTTATGTTCACACATGCATTCTAGTGTGAACACTAGTGTTCAAATAAGCTGGGACCACATGGTCAGCTTTCAACACAAACACAAACAAAAACAATAAAATAATGAGTTGATTAAAAAATCAAAACCAATCAATTCATTTTGAAACAACCACATGCATGGCTATTGAAATTTAATTGTTAGCACTTCAACTTTGACCATATTTTACATCAAAAAGATGTTATAATATAATGAATAGTGATCTGTCTGTCACCTTCCTTTCTTTATTTATTGTATAGTCTTTGTTGTAAAAATAAATCAGATGGGGTAGAAGAAGGCAGTTTAATATGAACGAGAATATAAATTATGATCAAAAAGATACCTGGTAACTTGGATCTTGGAATTGTAGAATTGCAGTATAAAAGAAGGAAGGATTTATTGATATTGTGAAAATAAAGAACACAGAACAAGAAAGAAACCAAAGCAAGAATGAAATAACAAAATTACGTCCCTTCTCTCCCTGTTATTGATAGGTATCATAACATATATATATACAATGTTGATAAAGCCATGTGTCAAACATGGATGACAAATCAAATGCATAAAGACACGTGGTTGACATGCAAGAAGACGCTGTGTAAGGGTGGAATCCACCACATGCTTTCGGTTTACAACACTCCCCCTTGGATTCCACCATTTCAGATATTGACTGCTTCGTTAAAACCTTGCCAGAAAAACCCAGTGGGACAAAAACTGGACGAAGGAAAAATAGTACAGTTGTGGAATCCAATTACAAAAACTCCCCCTGATGATTACACCCATAATCTAATTTACTAATCTGGAGAGCTTTCGCATTCCGATCTCGTAAACGAGCTTTTCGAACGTTGATGTTGGTAACGATTTCGTTAGTAGATCGGCTAGATTATTGTTGGATCTGATTTGCTTCACATCGATTTGACTCGTATTCTGAAGCTCGTGGGTGTAGAAGAATTTTGGGGAAATGTGCTTGGTTCGATCTCCTTTGATGTAACCTCCCCGAACTTGGGCGATGCATGCAGCATTATCTTCAAAAATGACAGTTGGCCCATTCGTAGTTTCGGAGATACCACATGAATTCTGGATATGTTGGATCATTGATCTCAACCAAATACACTCTCGACTGGTTTCGTGTAATGCCAAAATTTCAGCATGATTCGAGGACGTGGCTACTAAAGTTTGTTTTGTAGATCTCCAGGAGATCGCAGTACCATTATACGTAAAAATATAGCCAGTTTGAGAACGTCCTTTATGCGGATCCGAAAGGTATCCAGCATCGGCATAACCAGTCAAACCCAGAAATTTATCAGAATTCGTATAAAATAATCCCAAATCTTTCGTACCCTTCAGGTAACGCAAAACATGTTTGATTCCATTCCAATGACGACGGGTTGGTGCAGAACTATATCTCGCTAATAAATTTACAGCAAACGAGATATCTGGTCTCGTACATTGAGCCAAATATAACAACGCACCGATTGCACTCAGATATGGTACTTCAGGACCAAGTAATTGTTCGTCATCATCCTTCGGTCGGAATGGATCCTTTTTGGGATCAAGTGTTCTTACAACCATGGGTGTACTCAATGGATGGGCATTATCCATATTAAACCTTTTTAAGACTTTTTCAATGTATGCTGATTGATAAACCAATATCCCATTTGGTTTATGTTCAATTTCCAGACCAAGACAATATTTCGTTTTCCCCAAATCTTTCATTTCAAACTCCTTTTTCAGATATTCAGCAGTTTATTGGATCTCTTCTGGAGTTCCAATGATATTCATATCATCCACATAAACTGCTATAATTGCAAACCCAAACCCTGATTTCTTAATAAAGATACACGGGCATATTGTATTATTCTGGTATCCTTCCTTAACCAAATACTCACTCAGGCGGTTATACCACATTCTCCCAGATTGTTTCAATCCATACAGGGATTTTTGTAACTTTATGGAATACAAGTTTCGAGATTTTGATCGATGGGATTCAGGTAATTTCAGTCCTTCTGGGAGCTTCATGTAAATATCAGAATCAAGTGATCCATACAGATACGCAGTGACTACATCCATTAAACACATTTCCAGTTTTTCAGCAACTGTAAGACTTAACAGAAATCGAAATGTGATTGTATCCATGACTGGGGAATACGTTTCATCGTAATCAATTCCAGGTCTTTGTGAGAATCCTTGTGCAACCAAACGTGCTTTGTATCTCACAATTTCATTTCTTTCATTTCGTTTTCGAATGAATACCCATTTGTAACCAACTGGTTGAACATCTTCAGGTGTTTGAACTATGGGTCCAAAAACTTTTCGTTTATTCAACGAATTTAATTCTGCCTGGATTGCTTCTTCCCATTTTTTCCAGTCATGCCTATTTTTACATTCTTGGATATCATGTGGCTCATAATCATCATATGAAATACTAACTGCCACTGAATATGAAAACAAATCATCAACAATTGTTTCATTTCGATTCCAAGTCTCTTGGATGAAGTCTATGAAAATTTCTTCATTTTTTGATTCTGGTATTTCCGTATTATTTTCTCCTTCTGGGAGGCTATTTTCAGGAATCTCATCAACTTTTGGGATTTCATCAGATGTGGTTTTAGGATCCAGATCATTTTTATTCCTTTTCCTTGGAACTGTATCTTTTGAACCAAGGGGTCTACCACGCTTCTGGCGAGGGATAGGAGTTTCATTTGCTATTGTCTTTTGAGATTGTCCTTCTGGGACAATTACCCTTGCTGGTACATTAGCAGCTTCAATATAAGACTTGGTTATTTTTGAAGTATCATTGAATGCATCAGGCATTCGATTAGCTATCATTTGTAAATGTAGGATCCTTTGAACTTCGAGTTCACATTGTGGGGTACGTAGATCCATATGCGCCAAATTTGGAACCTTCCAGGTTAATTCAGATTTCTCTTCTGGAGAATTATTTCATTTTCCAAGTAATGGAAAATTACTTTCATCAAAATGACAGTCAGCGAATCTAGCTGTAAATAAATCTCCTGTCATTGGTTCCAAATATCTGATAATTGATGGGGAATCAAAACCCACATAAATTCCTAAACGTCTTTGGGGCCCCATTTTCGTTCTTTTAGTTGGGGTAATGGGTACATATACAGCACACCCAAATGTTCTCAAATGTGAGACGTTAGGAGGATTCCCAGATACCAATTGTAATGGGGAATATTGGTTATAAGCAGTTGGACGGATACGAATCAAAACTGCAGCATGCAATATAGCATGTCCCCAAACAGTTACTGGTAATTTCGAGCGCATTAACAATGTTCGCGCAATTAATTGAAGGCGCTTAATTAATGATTCAGCTAATCCATTTTGGGTATGAACATGCGGAACTGGATGTTCAATATCAATCCCAGATACTTGACAATATTCATCAAATGCTTTCGACGTAAATTCCCCAGCATTATCAAGTCTTATACTCTTAATAGGGTAATCTGGAAAATGAGCTCGTAATCGAGTAATCTGTGCTAGCAACTTTGCAAAAGCAACATTACGAGTGGATAACAAGCATACATGGGACCATCTTGCAGATGCGTCTATCAATACCATAAAGTAGCGAAAGGGTCCACTAGGGGGATGAATCGGTCCACATATCTCCTTGAATTCTCTGTAAAAACGATGGAGATTCAAAACCTACTTTCGTAAACGATGGTTTCGTTATCAATTTTCCTTGGGAACATGGGATACACAGGTCCCTATCATTCAGTAGGATTTTATGATTTCTCAGTGGATGCCCTTCTGAATTCGCTATTATTCTTCGCATCATTGTGGATCCCGGATGCCCAAATCTATCATGCCAAAGCTGGAATATTCTGGGATCAGAGAACTTCTGGTTCTCAAAAACATGTGTTTCAACATGCCTGATGGTTGTATAATATAATCCAGATGATGAAATGGGTAATTTTTCAACTACAAGCTTCTGGCCTGATTGTTCGAAATAAGACACAAATATTCAACACCCTTTTCATCAACTGTTTCGATGTGATAATCATTCATTCGTATATCTTTGAAAACTGAGTAAATTTCTTCTGGATTTGCGAGAGTATAATGCATTTTCGATTTCCAATTCAGTGTTATTTGGTAACACAATTGAAGCTCTTCCGGAGCCTTCGATAAGATCTACTGGACCTGATATGGTATTCACTTTAACTTGAATTGGAATCAATTCCAGAAAATATTTTCTATCTCTCAAAATCGTATGGGTTGTAGCACTATCGGCTAAACAGACATCCCCATGTGAAGCCATTTCTTGATTTGAATTCATAACTTCAATAAAATAACACACAAAATTAGTTGAATGGAAATGTAATATCTTTCATTAATATTTACAAATATTTACAACCAAAATCAAAATTACATTCCACTCTCTGTACATTCCAAAATGAGAAAACACATTCACTTGTAATTAACAGTCCCATCACCAATCAGGTAATCTATCTTCCCATCAGGATCTTCAAAGAAATCGGCAGTTTCCAGATTTGATATGTCGACAGGACCAGTATAACCATCGCCAAAAACATCAGCCATATTTTTCATTATTCTTTTCCTTTTCTTGTTCGCGCCTCAACTTCTGGTAAGCTTCAACTACATGCTTGGAAGCGCGACAAGTTCTCGAAAAACAAGTGGGGGAACCACATCTATAACATGGACCACGATTAAACTTCGGTGGTTCCATAACTTCTTTCCCTTTACTGGAACTAGTATTATTATTATTCCACTTCTGGGGAGCATTTGGATTATGATATGGATGTCCATAATCCCTGTTACGACCACGTCCATGGCCATTTCCAGAACCTCTACCACCTCGACCATTACCATTACCATTCCCATAATTATTCCAACGCTCAGAATTACGGCCACGACCACGGCCACGACCACGGTAACCACGACCACGGCCTGGATTTTCATTATAATATGCATTCACTTCTGGGAATGCTTGGGTGCCAACCGGGCGTCTTTCACTGTTTTTCAGCAACAGTTGGTTGTGTCTTTCAGCAAGATCTAATGAACCAATCAAGTCATCATATTTCACAAATTTCTTTTCACGATACTGCTGATGTAAAATAGTCTTAGAAGGATGGAAAGTGGTAAATGTCTTTTCCAACATATCATGGTCTGTTTTTGTTTCCCCACACATTTTCAATTTGTTTACAATCATGTACATGACGGAGTTATACTCGCTTACACCTTTAAAATCTTGGAACCTTAAATTGGCCCACTCATCACGTGCTTCAGGCAACATGATTTCCTTTTGGCGATCATATCTGGATTTCAAAGCTACCCAAAGATCTGCAGGATCTTTTATATTCATATACTGATTTTTGAGATCCTTAACCAGATGTGTTTTAATTATATACATGGCTTTACATTTCTCAACTTCAGTTGTTTGCACCTCCTTATTGAGGGTCCCAAATAATTCTTTGGTTTTCAATATTAATTCGCAATCATCACACCATTTCATATAGTTTCTCCCAGAAACTTCCAGCTCGTCAAATTTCAGATTTTTCATTTTCTGCAAAATAAGAACACATTCTTTTAGATTTCCAGATTTCCAGAATTCAATTTCAAAAATTCAATTATTCAGCTCGGGTGAATAATATTATCATTTCAAACTTTCCAGATCCACCATTTATTCAACTCAGGTGAATAATGGTATTTTTCCAAAATTTTCCAAAATTTCCCAGAACACGTAGAAGAAAGAAAACATCATCACCAGACACTTTCTGATCTGGAAGATCCGGCAAAGCGGCAACCAGAGAGCATACTCGTGCTGATAACGTGTTGTAAAAATAAAACAGATGGGGTAGAAGAATGCAGTTTAATATGAACGAGAATATAAATTATGATCAGAAAGATACCTGGTAACTTGGATCTTGGAATTGTAGAATTGCAGTATAAAAGAAGGAAGGATTTATTGATATTGTGAAAATGAAGAACACAGAACAAGAAAGAAACCAAAGCAAGAATGAAATAACAAAATTACGTCCCTTCTCTCCCTGTTATTAATAGGTATCATAATATATATATATATATATATATATATATAATGTTGATAAAGCCATGTGTCAAACATGGATGACAAATCAAATGCATAAAGACACGTGGTTGACATGCAAGAAGACGCTGTGTAAGAGTGGAATCCACCACATGCTCTTGACCATATTTTTATTTATTGTATAAAGATGGGATGGGACTGCGATTATCATTTGCTGAACTGAAATCAATTTGGTGTAATAATTGAGGGAGGAGGATTTGTTTAATTATGCTGATATAGGAATTTTTTAAACTTTGGAGACTCTTTAATGTCGTCGACAAATGTACAATCAAGCTTGACAATAATGAATTTTATTGTTCGATGGTAGCGTGACAATATTGGACAATGGAATGGAAGCCATACTGAAAGTGTCATCATAGTCTATATTAGTATTTATCATCATTTGGAAAAGTTGTTTCTTAATCTTATTGTCTCACCAAATACATCAATGCCCCCCAAAAAATCAAATCATGTTCTCCATAATTTTACACAGAATACTCCACCTAAAAGATTACTGGTATATTTATATTATTCTTAAAAAGTTTATTATTGTTAGGATTTTTTTTTAAAATGAAGATGGTGGTGGTGGATCACATTTTCCAGCCAAATGCCACCATTTGTGATATGAAGTTTAATTGTAACAGGGAGAAATATAAAGAAAAATTTTAACCTAATGGAAAAGGTGAAATTTGAGAGATAGCTCATTATCTAAAAAAGAATTTAAAATAAAAATTGAGAAAATAAAATATTATTTAAATTGAAAATTGAACGTAAATTTATTGGAATTTTTATTAATTAAAAAGTTTGTATAAAAAATATTTTATAAAATTTTAATATAAAAAAATCATTTATTAAACATCACAATGATAGTTTGTTTTCTTTATTAGTAAAATAATTCATTCAGTTCCAAAAATGATAAAAATGGTTAGAATTTTGAAACATCATATATAATAGTTGCTCTTTTATATCTAGTCTAATGTATAAGATAAGATATTGTCTTTTCTATAAACTTAATATGTGTACAATTCCTCTCTCATTCGTGCTTATTGAATGTAATTGAATATATTTTCATATTTCTTATGTGGAATTGGTGATTTGGGAGTGTTTAAATTAAATTCAAATAATTCTACTGAATTGAATAGTGAATTGATTAGCGATAGTAATACGGAGGGTTTTTTTTTTTTCCTTCTACATAGGGTCATCTCTGTATATAAAATAGCATAACTATCTCTGAGAGATCAACATATTAGAAATTAGTAAAAGTAAATTCTAGTTGTTACTCCTTCAAATCATGTCGAAATTCTAATATTACATGAAATTTGGGAATGTGTTTGATTTAGATAAATTATACATCAAATTTAGAGTTCATGTGGTATTTTTCAAACATCAAATAAATCATATTTCTCAAACATCAAATAAGTTAACATTTATTTATGGAGGTAATTTTGCTTATATCATCCAAGTACAAGGATGGTATATCAAAGACATAGAATCAAACATATATCATTTAAAATTTTCTATATCCATGAGCTCTGAATTTTCATGTAGATTAATGTGAAGCATATTCAAACATCAAGGAATCTGACATATTTACTAACGAATACACTATAAACATCAACTTTCGAAAAATTATTATAACATTAACATGCGAAGAATCCTCATATTATAAAATTAAGTTAGGGATGTTTTCATCTAGAGATTATATAAAGCCAAAATTTACCTGTATTTATTTTCACTAGATGTATGTTTGAAATTCTTTTATTAAGTAATTTTTTTAATAAAATAATAAAGTGATGGAAATTCAAAACGGATAGATTATCCCTCGTATACCTAATCAATAATAATATGACACATATTAATATATCATATTGTAACACCTCAAACTGAGAAAGGGTTAAAAGAAATTGAATTGTTACTCATATCACCTAAAGCTGGTAAACGTGTCGTTGCCCCTCGGGCAGACTTGTTTAACCCACATGTGGGTCGGGTTAGGGTCAATGAAATTTTGCTCTATAATGAAAATAAACATGTTTAATCTGGTCCGTTCAACTCACGGGGTTTTACGAGTTGGCCCGCATAACTCGCAGGTTGGCCTGTTAATCCGTCATATTAAAAAAGTATTTTTATTTTATATAATTAACTATATAATATTATAAATGATCTTTATATAATATATATATATATTTAACTTTTTATTAAACACATTTTCCATAGAATAATTTATACTATCTAAAAATTAATTTTAAGGTATTAAGTTAATTATGAATCATCAAAATAATAAAATTAAATCATTAAATTTTAATTTAATAGTTAAATAAATTTAAATAGTATTAATATGAAATTATTTATTATATAATATATTAATTTTAATATTTTTTTTATAAAAAAATTAACGGCCCGCGGACCGGCTTGTTTAACCTACAACTCGTACAAGTCAGGCTAGGGTTAGTAAAAAATCAACCCGCATAGTAAAAGAGCCCACGTGGACTAAACCGCAACCCGTCACGGACTGGGTTGGACTAGGCCGGGTTGACCTATTTTGGGGAACTCATAATTTAAGAACTCCAAAGTTAAGCGTGCTTGACTTGGAATGATCTTATGATAGGTAACCTTCCAAGAAGTTTTTCCGGAAAGTATGTCAGTGAGGACAAAACATGTTGGAAAGCGTAGTGGTGATATGTGGTTGGTCAGCCTTAAGACCAGTTATGTGACAAGGTTGCGCTCGGCCACTTCGTCTCGAGTCATCTAGAGACGGGGTTGGGTGTTACAAAATAGAATCAGAGCAACCCTGTGACCGCAAGGTGCGTTTGTGGACGGAAGAGCATGAGAAAATCGTCTAGCGAGATAAAGATTCTACGAAGGTTGTTGGCAAATCATAATGAGGACATTGTGTCATGGGGGATGAATTGTAACACCCCAAATTGAGAAAGGGTTAAAAGGAACCGAATTGCTACTTGTTAGGAAATTTTCGATTCTATCCCACTTTCTTCCTAATTCGTAGTTCGATTCAACCAAAACAATCAGTCCAAACACAAACACAATATTTAACGTGGTTTGACAAATTGCCTAATCTACGGAAAGATAACAACTTTACTATAAGAAATAAGAATTACAAGTCATTCAGACAACACTATCTCTCCACACAAAATTGCTTTATTTCTCAAAATCTCTTTTAGGCAAACAATTCCACCATGACGAGACAATCCAATATGAAATCTCCTTGAGGCGAGACAACCCTAATATGAAATCTCCTTAATGGCGAGACCCCAACCCCAATGATCATCACCCCCATTGGGTATGACCTCAATCCAATGATCACCACCCCATAGAGACGGAATACTTTATTCTTCATGAGACAACTCTATTTATAGTGATCATCAAATATACTTTCCTAATTTGTTTCATTCCATTTACGGGTGGGACCCACGTTTACCTGTATCATGTTTTTATCTATTTCTCAATGAGTCAACAATATTTGTTTACCTTATAAAAAGGTATCACCGTTATTCATAAAGCTGGCGGCTTCTTATACATAGATAAGTCAAATCATTTCTTTTATCTTCTTTTGCCATTAATTACTTCATAGTTTATTCATTTTATAACTAACATTTAAATAATTATGTAAATTGAATAGAATAGAAGTAACCTACCTACCACATTGTTGTTGTTTTGTGAGAGGTCATTGTTTGATCCGAGTATAAATACCTTGTTTCTTCTATTACTTATTCCTTTCTTCCTTTCAACCTACGACATAAATAAAAAATAAATTAAAAAAGAGAAAAAAAACTGCTAAATAATTACTTCAATGTAACTTGGTTTTCTCATCTAATCCTACAAATTACATACATGATATCTTACCACTACACCAATGCAATACATCACTATAAGATGGTCATTTTAAAATTTTTTAATTTTTTTTAATACCTTGAAAATTTAGCTCATCTCATACTCATATATATATATATATATATATATATATATATAGTTAAATTTATAATGATTTTTTAAAATATGTATTTTTTTAACAAAAATATTTTTATATTTTTAATTTTAGAATTTGATTAAATTAATATCACACAACTTTTATTTAAAATTTTATTTTAAAAACTAACTTTATTTTAGAAAAAATAACTAAAATAACCATGTATCATCTCTTCATAGTTTATAAATTTTTAATATCTATAAAATTCTTCAAAGATTTTATAATTTTTAAAAAATATATATATAAATTTGTAAAGTCTATATTGTTGAAATTTCAGCTTTTGATAAATTATAAATTTAAAATAAAATTGATGAATTATTAATTTAAGATAAATTTTGAAATGCATCTCTTTTAATAATTTTTTAACTTAAAAATTAATTTAAAGTTTATAATTTCTTATATATTTATGAAAAAAGTTAATTTCATCCACACTCCTTAAATGATGACAAATTACACATATATAAATATTTTGATATTAATATACAATCACACTCTTTTTATCCATAAAAGTTAGTAAAAATATAAGATAAAATTAACTTTAAATAAACACTACGTCATACAGATGTATTCAGAATTGCGAATTTCATTATTATATTGATAATTTTATTAATTAAACAAGAATTTATTATTAAATAAAGGGGTGCGTGTGTATATTAATACCAAAATATTCATTTTTGTATAATTTACTATCATTAAGGGATACGAGTACAATTAATTATTGTGAAAGAAAAAAAATCTGAGAAGATATTGCATTAATAATCTAATAATTTTTTATTATGAAAATTTTTTAATTAATTAAAAAATTATTATAACATTAACTTTTTCAAAAGGCTCATTTATTTTCATATAGAATTAGAGAATTAATTTAATTTTTCAAAAGAGAGAAGATTTTTGAGATGTCAAAACATATCAAAAAATTCAATGTCATAAAAGAAAATAGAAAAATAATTCTTCAAAAATATTTATAGATAATAATAAACAAATTTGAAAATATATAAAATTTAAAAACTATAAATAAAAAATTTAATAAATGATTATATTATATTTATTTTTATTAGAATAGTAATATTTATAATTTTATTCATTCTTTTTTATTTTTAATATATATTAATTTATTGGTTATATAATAATATTTTTATAATATTATTAAATACGTTTTATTATTTTTTAGTAAATTATATTTTAAAATTTATTTAATTTTTATTATCATTTTATTTAATATACATAACATGTATCATCTTATTTTTCGTCCGAAATAAATTTTAACCAAAATTTCATCTATTAAACTTTTAGGAATTCAAAAGTGCTATAAAATACATGCTAATATGGGTATTAAACAGACAATTTTAATATAGTAATCTACATTAAAATATACCATTGAAAAAGTGGTGTACCTACCTAATAAAGTGAACATGTGTGCGAACAACTAGATTCTACTAACATATACTATCTTGGACGCACATACATACACTAATAAATATAGTTCCAACAAGCCTTATTAAATTACATTCAAAAATAATTTTTAATAAAATTCAATTATACTTTCATAGATCTGAGACATAGATTAAAAACCACATACATCAAGACTCGCTAGGTGAGAAGGATTTGAATTTTAAATTATGGATTTGAAATTCATAAAATGTAAGTATATATGAAACTATATTTTAAATTACATGTGGATTTTTTATTTTTTAAGACAGTCACTTAACTCTGAATCAACTAAACGAACTTTCATGGCCGTGTGGGGAGTAGAATCTGGTACTTTGATTATGAATTAATCAAGAGATAAAAAAGACAGTAAAAAAAAAGGATAGTTGTCCATAACAAATATTTAAATCACTCAACATGTGTACATCGGAATTACACAACCAGAGTCTTTGTTCAAGTCAATAAAAAATCACACACCAAACAGAACCGGACACAACACAACTAAATAAAAGTATTATTTTAAGGGTGGGTATGCGTTCGTATGTATATAAGTAGCATTGGGTTTGATTTGTAGATGGGTTTTTGTCCAGCGTCAGAGATGTTGACGAAAGCTATGGAGGTGTTCTGTGCAAAGCCTAAGAAGACAAGGCCTAAGAACATCACCATGGAGGAGGAGGAGGAAGAGAAAGAGATAGAGAAAGAGAAGAAGAAGATGACAGGAACAGTAGTCTTGATGAAGAAGAATGTATTAGATTTCAATGATATGAAAGCTTCGTTTCTTGATCGGATTCATGAGCTCTTCGGTAAAGGTGTTTCTATTCAGCTCATCAGTGCACTTCACGCTGACCCAGGTATTTTTAACATATTGTACACATATATAATTATATAATATTATATTTTCTGTGTCACCACCAATCAAATTTGAATAAATTGTTTGTTTGTTTGTCTGATGTTAGAAACTGGAAAAGGGAACTTGGGAAAAGTGGCATATTTGGAGAAATGGATAACAACAATAACACCATTGACTGCAGGAGACATTGAATTCTCTGTTACGTTTGACTGGGATGAGTCTTTGGGTTATCCGGGAGCTTTTATCATCAGAAACCATCACCATAGCCAGTTTTACCTCAAGTCACTCACCTTGAACCATGTCCCTGGTCATGAACATAATCAGATACATTTTGTCTGCAATTCCTGGGTTTACCCTGCTCATCGTTACAAATACGATCGAGTATTCTTTTCTAATAAGGTAAAGATGATTCTTCACTTATATTACATGATGATGTTAGTTTATTGATTATATTGTGATGTGGGCTCCATTGCTTGTAATTATCTATATGCTTTAATATATTTTTGATGAGATCTGGTACAGGAAAAACCATGCTTTAATGTACCAGTAGTTTATAGCATGATTGAAGTCCATATGTTCTACTTTTTCCTTCCATTGTTCTCTTGCCATGTGTTTTGATCTTCACCCACATATCTTGTCTCAATTATAGCTCATCTGATGCGAATATGGTCCATGGTTTGTTAAATCATAGAACAGTAAAACACATTAAAAGTGAATTTGATTTAGAATTAGAGCAATCAAAGCAGAGCAGATTAACTGATAGATAGATTTGATTTGTATTAGACATATCTTCCATGTCAAACACCGGAGCCTTTGAGGAGATATAGGGAGGAGGAGCTGGAACATCTCCGCGGAAATGGAAAGGGTGTGCTTAAAGAGTGGGATAGAGTATATGACTATGATTACTACAATGATCTTGGAAGTCCTGAGAAAGGTCCTGAGTATGCACGTCCTGTTCTTGGCGGATCAGAGGAGTATCCTTATCCGCGCAGGGGAAAAACCGGGCGAAAACGGACTAAACAAGGTTTGGTTGCGTGCATTGTATCAATAGATAGGACAGTGCATTCAATTTGATGATATGAATTTCCTGATTGTAACAGATCCTAAATCTGAGAAAAGACTGCCGCTTCTAGATCTTAACATTTATGTGCCAAGAGATGAAAGATTTACTCACATAAAGTTCTCAGATTTTCTTGCATATGCTGTGAAGTCACTGCTTCAAGTACTGGTCCCGGAAGTTGCTTCTCTGTGTGACAAAACTATAAATGAGTTTGACACTTTTAAGGATGTATTAAGTCTGTATGAAGGGGGTATCAAGCTGCCGGAGGGTGTTACTGTTGGTAAGTTAAGGGAACGTATCCCTTGGGAGCTGCTTAAGGAACTTGTTCGCAATGATGGTGAACAGTTTTTGAAGTTCCCCGTGCCTGATGTGATCAAAGGTGTGGTAGTAAACTTTAATATTTCTTGTTTGTGTGACTGTTATTTCCAATTGTGAAGTTAATGTGTATCTATTGCAGTGGACAAGACTGCTTGGAGGTCAGACGAAGAGTTTGGTAGAGAAATGCTTGCTGGGGTCAATCCAGTTGTTATCAGCCGCCTTAAGGTATGATAATATTTGTTTAAGATATGGACAGTTTTCATGTATATATGTGATTGTTCACTTTAATAGTTTATAACTGCAGGAGTTTCCACCGGCAAGTAATTTAGATCCTAAAGAGTATGGCAATCAGCACAGCTCAATAAAAAGAGAAGATATCGAGAAGTCCATGAATGGGCTCACAGTAGATGAAGTAATTCACACATCCATTATCACTATGCATTTCTTGAAATTACTAGGTAGTTCTATTTACTTATGTTGTATGTTGTATATGCTGCAGGCAATTGAAAGAAAAAGGCTGTTTATATTAGATCATCATGATGCTTTGATGCCATACTTGAGGAAAATAAATTCTACTACAACAAAGACTTACGCGAGCAGAACACTACTCTTATTGCAAGATGATGGCACACTGAAGCCATTGGCAATCGAACTGAGCTTGCCACATTCACAAGGAGACCATCATGGTGCTGTCAGCAAGGTTTTCACCCCATCGGTAGAAGGGGTTGAGGGTTCAGTTTGGCACCTGGCCAAAGCTTATGCTGCAGTTAATGATTCAGGCTATCACCAGCTAATTAGCCACTGGTATGAAGTCCAAACTCTAGTTATTCATTTTACATACTTGGAAGCTTAGCTTAATGGTACTTATATCCCACAGGTTGTTCACTCATGCTGTGATAGAGCCATTTGTGATAGCATCTAACAGACAATTGAGTGTGGTTCATCCAATTTACAAGCTCTTGCAGCCCCATTTCCGTGATACAATGAACATAAACGCATATGCTAGACATATTCTTATCAATGCTGGTGGGGTGCTTGAAAGAACCGTCTTCCCAGCAAAATATGCAATGGAAATGTCTGCTGTTGTCTACAAAAGTTGGGTGTTTACTGAACAAGCACTCCCAGCTGATCTAATCAAAAGGTACATTGAACTTATTTAGTTTACAACAGTCTTAACGTTACTAATTGATCGACATTTGGTACATTTTCAGAGGTGTAGCTGTGCCAGACAAAACTAAACCTCATGGATTGCGTCTATTGATTGAAGACTACCCTTATGCTGTAGACGGGCTTGAAATATGGTCAGCTATAGAAAAATGGGTGAGTGAATACTGCTCATTTTACTACCCCACAGACGACTTGATTCTAGGTGATGCGGAGCTTCAAGCATGGTGGAAGGAGTTAAGAGAAGAAGGCCATGGGGACAAGAAAGACGAACCATGGTGGCCTGAAATGGATACAAAAGACGACCTTATAAAAACCTGCACTATAATCATATGGACAGCTTCTGCTCTCCATGCAGCTGTCAATTTCGGACAATACCCTTATGCAGGCTATCTCCCAAACAGGCCAACAGTCAGCCGCAGATTCATGCCGGAACCAGGTACAGAGGAGTATGCAGAGCTGGAAAAGGACCCTGAGGTAGCATTCCTGAAGACAATCACAGCTCAGTTCCAAACACTACTAGGTGTGTCCCTCATTGAAATTTTATCACGGCATTCCAAAGACGAAGTGTATCTTGGACAAAGAGATACAACTGAATGGACTACAGATGACGAACCATTACTAGCATTCGATAGATTTAGTACACATTTGATAGAAATTGAAGACAAGATTGTACAGAGAAACGAGGATCCAATGTTAAAGAACCGAAATGGACCTGTAAAGGTGCCTTACACATTGCTATATCCGAGCACATCAGACTACACTAAAGAAAGTGGACTCACTGGCAAGGGAATTCCAAATAGTGTTTCCATCTAGTGTTTATTAACAGCTGGTTTTTTCTTATTAAGTTTGTGCGTGTGCGTGTGGTAACTGAACATAATGGTCTTCTGTGTTTGGTTTTTTTAGATGAAGTCTGTTTCAGGAAGCAATGTAGAGATCATTTGATAGAACTTCTTTTTGTCTTGATTTTTTGTGATTTAATAAATTCTGGGGTAATGGAAGTGTACTGTTATCTTGATTATGAAATCTATAGTGACATTATGCACTGATTGATCACACTTTAAACCCACCATAACATAATGAACTAGTTACGTTAGCATTAATAATGAGTATAATTTAATGGTTTAAGATAACGATTCCACGTTTCGTAATTGGAGGAGTGGTTGTGGTCGCTTTCTTCAGAGTAATATTAGTAGTATAAAACTATGGAGTTAAAGCTGACGAATGAGAGGGATGTTGTTGTTGGACTTTGACGTGTATTACTTGCTCCTAATGTTCGTCTTTATCTCTTGAAAATCTAACTAGATTTATAAAAAATTGTGGAATAACATGTGGTTATATTAAATAAAAAGTATAAAGATACTCCTGAGATTGGATCAGTGGTGCGTGCTAAGTCTGCATTGTAGGATGCAGTGTGGGAATACATTTTCTAACGCTACCTAACTCTACTCGTTTTTATATCTTGTAATATCCAAGATAGTGAGTTTGATAAGCCTAATCCTATTCTTGAGATCCAGATTTATGATTCTATTTATATTATATTTATTAATAAATTATTTTTATATTTAAATATAATATTTTCATATTTTTTTTTAAAATAATGTGAATTTATCGGACATTTAAAGTATTATAGTCTCATAATTTTATTATTTTATAATTTAAAATATTTATAAAAATAAATTTTTAAATTTTATTTTTTAAAATGACCTAAATTAATCATTTTATTTATTTGTTTAACGGCTTTTGACATACTAATATGTTTGAAAATGATATATGAAGTTATGCAGGACTGGTTTTGCAAAATAAAAATTAGATGACTAAAAAATTTAAAAATATATTTTTTTTTGAATTTTTAAATTTGGTTAAATCCACTTTAAAAAATTTTCATTTGGAAAAATTAAAAAAATAATCAAGCAAAGTTTAATCATTCAAAACTAAACTAATAGAACTTTATTTCTACTTTTGAGCATTTTAAGTTTGGATTTTCAAAAATAGACCATCACACCTTCACATATTCTCTTCACAGACCATCTTCACACCTTCATAAATCAGTAAAATGTCTTCACAGAATGGCAAAATGGTCAATTTGGTTCATTTTTTAAAAGTAAAAGTTTGAAAGATCATTTTTGTAAAATTTTTAAAGTTGGACTATTTGATGTAAATAAATTTTATAAAATAACAAAAATGAAAATAACCTTTTTCCTTTTATTTGTATTATTTTTATTTACATATAATAGTTTTATTTTTTATTTTTAAAAAAATAAGTGGTATATTCATATAACTTATATTCATCTACTGCATTTTGAGTATTTATTATGGAATCTGATTTAAATTATTTAATTATATAAGTTATACAATAATTTTAAATGTGAAAATTCTTTGAATGTATTTTTTCAACTTTAAAATACAATTATAGGTCAATTTAAAAAAAATATAAAAAATTTAATTTTAATTTCATAGGTCGAGTTTCCCAAAATATCTCTGAAATTTTACAATTAATAAATTCTGTAAACTACACTTACAGTTTGTAAACTACACTTACAGTTTACAAACTACGCTCACTGTTTGTGAATAACCTGTGAAGTAAAAGTCAAAATTTAGTTTTATAAATTTTTCAAAACATGCCTATAATTATAATACTTAAACTTTTTACAGTAAAATAGTTTTATATTTTAAATTAGTATATTAATTTTAATTATAACATTTTTATTATTAGTATAATTATGTAAGAGGGAAGTTGTAATTAGCGCAACTTCTACTTGTTGTGTCAAACTTAAAATAAGTTAAGTATAACCATAAATTATATTTTTGGAAAGCAACTCAATAAACAGAAAATCATAAATTGAAAATTTGTTTTGAGTTTGGAATAATAGTTTTAGTGCTAATTTTACAAATATATTAAGATGATGCTATTTCACGAATTTTTCGTTATATATTTTCTTTTTAAAATTAATATTTTAAAAATAAATTAGCACAAATGCCCTCTTTTAGTATTATGGATATATAAAAAGTTTTTTAGAGATCCGTAAATAATTTTTCTAAAATATTCTCAAATTGTAATTGAAAATATCTTCTCAACACAAAGGTATAAAAAAAAAAAATTTAAATTGCAAGATCACTTTCAGGAATATTGATAGAAAAGTTTGAATCAAATATTGATAAAATTGATAGGGATCTGGAAGTTATTAACTTCAATAATTTAGTCAAGTCTTTCTTAGTGTCTTAAAAAAAAAAAAAAAAGCTCTAATTCAAACACTCTGGTGCAAGCTTCGGGATAAGGAGAAAATTTGGAAGTAAAAATCAAGAGTTACGGTGAGATGGTTAAATGACTCTCTGAAAAAAAAAAAAAAATTAAATGTATGAACTTTGGGAAAATAAAATTTGGGTCCATGACCCCGCTTAATATTGTAACTAAAGTCATGACATGTCACCATCTTACATTGATTGCATTTAAATTAATGGTTTTAAATGAGTTTAATTGAAAAAATTCATCCTTTAAAAATTATAATAATTTATTTTACTTTTTTCTACCAATAAAAACTTTTAGGGAAAATTGCACCTAGTGTACCAATTAAAATTTAAAAATTCAAAATTAATCCAAAAAAGTTTATGCTCTATTTTTAAGCCATTCAAAGTTTGTCATCCAAAACTAAACCGAAAAATCTAAAATGCCCCTCATTATATAACACAATTACCTTCATATTTTCTTTAATGGAATAAAATAAATATTTAGATGAAAAGTCCTATTTGTCCTTATATAAAACAACAACACATCTTCACACCTTCACAAATAAAAAATACAACCTCACATATTCACACTTTCACATATCTAAAATTGCCCCTTCACAAATTCTCATTACACCTTCACAAATACATTTCTAATACATTCATACCTTCACATACCCAATATTTCTTCACATATCCTCATCACACCTTCACAACATCTCTAACATCTTCACACACCCATATTACATTTTCACATCTTCACAAACATCTTTTATACCTTCACATATCCAGGTTGCCTCTTCACAAACATCAATGTTGTGACCGGCGACCGCTGCCGGAGCTCCGGTGACCTCCGGCGACCATTGCCGGAGCTCCAGCGACTCTTGCCGGAATTCCAGCGACCCTTGCTGGAATTCAAGCGACCCTTGCCGGAATTCCAGCGACCACTGCCGGAGCTCCGTGACCGCGGCCGGAATTCCGGCGACCACTGCCGGAGCTCCGTGACCGCTGCCGGAATTCCGGCGACCATTGCCGGTGCTCCGGCGACCACCACCATTCTATCAAATTTTTTAATTAAATATATATTTTTAAAATATTCTAGTTAATAGAAATAATCATTTATTAATGGGTAGAAAAGTAATAAAAATATATTATAGTATATTAATAAAATATAAAAAAAAATACTTATCTAATTTAAAAAGACTTAATATTTAAAACTTACAAATTAGATCTCTAGTGAAAGAACAAACGGCATCTAAAATTGTTCATTAACAAAACCTCATCATACCTTCACAAATATCCGTAAAATCTTTCACATACTCATATTACCTCTTTACATCTTCACAAATATCTCTAACACCTCCACGCACCTATATTGCCTCTTCACAGATTTTCATTATACCTTCACAAATAAAAAATACATTCTCACATATTCACACCTTCACATATCTAAAATTGCTCATTCATACATATCCTCATCACACCTTCTACTCACATCAAATATCACCGTTTCATATAATACTTCGAAGTAATCCTCTTATTCCTAATGCACGAGTGTTTGAAGGGGGCTCCGTGAAGGTGAAAAATTGTCTATGAAGTTCCTTAAATGATACCAGACGGATCCATGAAAGCTCCTTTTATATTTGGTATGAGGCTAGTTATTGTTTTGATATTTATGGAAAAAATCTAGGTTCAATATATTAATTTGGTTGAAATGCAACACTTAGTTTTCCTTAAAATTTAGCTTATATGTCACGATTAGCTTGGAGATCCGAAATTCGACCGTCTCAAAATCGAGTTATTTTTCTCATGTAGATGAGGATTATAAAAAAAATGCAAGAGAGGAAAAAATCTCAGTTCCAGGATCAATCGAGGCCCGTATGGGGAAGCTATAAGATCCGTGAAGATGAAGAAATTGTATATGAAGCTACCTATACGGCACCAGATGGATGCGTGAAGAACCCCAATCTACTACACACATCAAACATGACCATATTATAGAATTCGTTTTTAGCAATCCTCTTGTCCCAAATGCACATGTTTTAGAAGGGCGATCCATGAAGATGAAAAAATTATCCATAAAGATCCTTAAATGACGTCAAATGGATTTGTGAAGATCTTTTTTGTGTTTGGTCTAGGGATAATTTTTGTTCCAATATTTATGGAAAAATTTAGGTGCGATTAATTGATTTGGTTGAAATGCAAGACTTTATTTCCCCCAAAAGTTTAGCTTATATGTCACTACCAACTTAGAGGTCCAAAATTTGAACATCTTGAAATCAACTCATTTTTCTTGTGGGGGATGAGATTTGTCAAGAAAAATACAATAAAGGAAAAAAATCTCGATTTTGGGGTCAATTGAAACCGTAAGGGAGAAGATATAAGATCCGTAAAGGTGAATAAATTGTCCGTGAATGTGCCTATACAAAACCAAATAAATCTGTGAAGGATCCTAATCTTCTACTTACATCGAATATGACCATTTTATATAATACATCTAAAGTAATTCTCTTATCCCTAACACACGAATATAAGAAGGACGATCCGTGAAGGTGAAATAATTATCCGTGAAGGTCTCTAAACGACATCGGATGGATCCGTGAAGGCCCCCTTTGTGTTTGGTCTGGAGATAATTATTATTCTGATATATATGAAAAAACTTTAGGTTCGATGTATTAATTTGGTTGAACTGAAAGACAAATTTCCCCAAAACTTTATCTTACATGTCACTACCAACTTAGATGTCCAAAAATTGAACATCTTGAAACCAACCCATTTTTCCCGTGAGGATGAGACTTGTCAAGAAAAATGCAATAGAGGAAAAAAATCTCGATTTTTGGGTCAATTGAAACCGTAAGGGGAAAACTATAAGATCCGTGAAGGTGAATAAATTGTCCGTGAAGGTGCTTATACAAAACCAAATAAATCCGTGAAGGATCCTAATCTTCTACTTACATCGAATATGACCATTTTATATAATACATCTAAAGTAATTCTCTTATCCCTAACACACGAGTACAAGAAGGACGATCCGTGAAGGTAAAATAATTATCCGTGAAGGTCTCTAAACGACATCGGATGGATCCGTGAAGGCCCTCTTTGTGTTTGGTCTGGAGATAATTATTATTCTGATATATATATGAAAAAATTTTAGGTTCGATGTATTAATTTGGTTGAAATGCAAGACATAATTTTCCCAAAACTTTAGCTTACATGCCACCACTAACTTGGAAGTCCGAAATTTGACCGACTCGAAATCAACTTATTTCTTCTTGTGGGAATGAGAATTGTAAACAAAAATAAATATTAAATACAATGTATTAATTTGGTTGAAATGAAAGACTTAATTTCCTAAAAAATTGCTTCTTCGCCACCACCAACTTGAAGGTCTGAAATTTGACCATTTCAAACCTAACTCGTTTTCATCATGGGTATTGGAATTTTTAAAAAAAATTAAGGGAAGAAAAAAATTCCAACTTCGGGGTCAATCGAGGCTCGTGTGGGGGGAGATGCGAGAACCGTGAAGGTGAAAAAACTGTCCGTGAAGGTGCCGATATTGCACCGGATGGATTCGTGAATGATCCTAATCTCTTACTCACATCGAACATAATTGTTTTATATAATATATTCGGATCAATTCTCTTATTCCTAACAATTAACTCAGCAGTAACACAATAAAAATCAAACTAACATGCTGTTGAGTAGTCTCAGAAAACATCTCAGGGTGAGACTTTTTCTGAGACTACTGAAAAACGTCTTAGGAAAAGTCTCAGCCTGAGACGTTTTCTGAGACTACTCGACAGCTTGCTAGTTTGATTTTTATTATATTACTGCTGAGTAGTCTCAGAAAACGTCTCAGCCTGAGACGTTTTCTAAGACGTTTTTTACTGTAATTTTTTTTTTGCTGCAATTTTCCCTATTGGTTTCAATCTACACACTACGTACTATTTAATTATGTATATTCTTATAACCAATTAAATGAAAACAAACCTTAACCACCTATTTCAACCTAATAGAGGAACAACTACTAACCCTAAACCAAGAATTTTTCCAAATCACCTATTCTACCATGAAATCCTAGAAACCTAAACCTCTAACAATCAACACAATTTTTGTAGAGTAAGCTTTTATCATCCTAAGTTTTCGGAAGGGAAGAGAATGGAGGAAACGGGTTTGAGATGAGGGTTATATCGTGTTTTTCATTTTTTTTTTTTTGAGAGAAGAGAGGGTTGAGAGAAGAAGAATGTGGAGAGATGTTTTAAAATGGTATTATTTAAATGGGCATTTGAGTCTTTTCATATGTAAGTGAGGGATGTTGTGGTCTTTTTACTATGAGAAATTAGTTTTTCTATTTTTTGTTTATTATTTATTTAAATGAAGGGTAAAAGGGTAAGTTTGACTCATTTCATGAATGTGAAAGTTTGTAAAGATTATTTTTGTTGACTTTTTAAAATTGGTCTACTTTTGATTTTCGAAGTTAGAAAATAACATTTTTGAAAATTGCCCAAACTTTTATAGTAAATTTTTAAATTAAAATAAAAAAATATTATATTAAAAAAAATTGACTAAAAATAATTATAATTTTCTTAAATAGGCATTCATTAAATTGATTTTTTTTTATTGTCACTATTTTCACCATTTTTATTTGTTAGAGATAATAATTAAATTTTTACAATTAAAAACTAAAATTTTAAATTTTAATTATTGTTATTATAAGTACCATAAAATTATTATTAAAAAACTAAAATCAATAATAAATTTTTAATTTTGATAATTCTAAATAATCTCTCAATTATTCAAATATATAATAAAAAAATTATAATTAAGATATCAGAAAAAAATAATAAATATTTTACAAAAATTAAAAAAGAAAATACTTGAAATAAATAATGATTTTTTTTTAAAAAAAAGAAAAAAGTATATAGAAAATTAAAAAAATAGAAAAAGGTAAAACATCTATGTGTGAGTTAATTTATTAACTGTTTGGAATTTTTTATAAATAATTATATTTTGAAATAAGTGAGGCAAATGAGTTTAGTGAAATATAGATTAGTATTGCTATATATATTTTTCAATATATGTCATTTTACATTTGTTTAAAGTATTTCTTACCTTTTTATATCTTAATTATTATTATTTTTATTACCGGTCTAAATAATTGAGTTCTTGAAAATTATCCAATTGACGATTTTATAATTAATTGCAAATTTTTTAAAGAACATTATTAGACAATAATATTTATAATAATATTTAAAAATTAATTTTTATTTTTTAAAAATTTAATTATATCATTAACTACAAAAATGGTTAAAAAATCAAAGAGATAGAAATAGTAAGAAACCAATTTAAAGAATAACAATTTACAAAATCAAAAAAATTATAATTACTTTTAATTAAATATTCTTATTTTTATTTCTAGAAACAATATTAAAAGGTAGATGATTGTATTTAAAATATCTTACATGAAAAATAAATTTTCAAAATAGGAGGAAATTAATAATTTAAAAAAAAAAAACAAATTGACTTACGTTAAAAAAATACAATTGCAAATTTGAAAATTATCTTTTTTATCAATTGCCAATTTCGAAAACATTAATTTTTTCATTTTAATAAAATTGTACAAACTTCTCAATTAATCTCTTATGAAAGTTTCAAAATCTAAAATCTAATTGTTTGATTATGAAATTATTAAATAATGTGGTTTTTCTTAGATAAAAATTAGTATGAGAATTTCCATGAATTAATGATTTATTTAATACATTTTTAATAAATTTTGTTAAATATTTAGCATATACAATTGCATATTAGAAGAGAAAATCAATTTAGGGTTTAAGACGAGCGAAGAAGAACAATTAGGATTTAAAGAAGATTAATTAGGGTTTAGGTTAATCTAACGATTTCAATTTTAACGAAATGGTGTGTGTTTACCAATAATATAACTTTTAAATAATTTCACATTATATTAATTTTTTTCTATTAAATTAATTATTACGGGATGTACAAACAGAAAAAATGGGGTGGCATTATCCCCTCATTTTTTTTTTTAAATTAGGGTATTTTAGCATTTTGGTTCGGTTTCTATGTAAAAAGCCATATTACAAATTTGCATTTCCGTGAAAGAATATCATTTCTTCTTTAGAGTCAAATTTCTTCGAATTGTTTCTCAAACATGAATGTTGATCATTGTAGGTGGGTTTTTGACCCCAAACCAATCACAGTAATTTGCAACCATTTGGTTTTAAGTAAAAATTGCATTAGCACGAGAAGCCGGTGGTACTGAAGAACCAAGAAATGAAATGGAAGGAGAAGTAAGAATAACTACTGCTGATAATGCTAATTCTGGTGGTGGATTAACTTCAGAAAAACCAGCGTGGTTTCCAATAGAGGATGAATTCTTGTTCTACAAGAACACTCCTGAGCATATTAGTGGTTAGTTTATTGATTTTTTTTTTTGGTGATTTCTTTGATGGGAAGTGTTGTTGATGTTTGGTTGGTCTCTTTTACTATAAATAAACATCTCGATAACAAGGGAAGCTAGCTACTGGTTTTTTACTAAAAAAAAAACAAAAAATATTGAAAGGCGAAGGATATTGGCAACTGGTGGAGGGTCTGATAAGAATCACAAGAGAAGAGATCAATGTGATTGCTTATAAAAGAAAGTTCACTTATTCAATTGGAAGCAGGACGAGCATTTTGACGAGAACTAAATGACACCTAAAAGAATACGAGCTGGTTGGCGCTGAGGTAATTCTATGTAAATGCACCTTTCAATATTTGTATATGCGTTAATGAAGAAGTTATTTGGAAACTAGCGAGTGGTGATTTTACTTTCTTTCAGGTAACAGACCTGGTGGTGGTGGAGATGTACCACAATGGACAGATGAAATATAACAAATTCAGATGATACACTTAGAGCCCAGAGCATCCTGTAACAAGATGAGACTAACGTCAATTTGCACATTGTAAATTAACCGAAAGGAATTCTTTTTTTTATAATTGATAGGATAATAACATTGACCATTGATGTTTACTGTCTTTCGATAGAAGAATAGATGGTTCTTGAACTTACCCATCATGGACAGAGAGCTTTAACAAATGTAGATGATGGTGGTTCTTGAACTTACCCATCATGACCATTGATGATTATGTAGAACTAGTAGAGAGATTCTCTAAACGAAGAGATATAATAGCCGTTGGGAAGAAAGATGAAATTGGGGGAAAAAAATTAGGTTTGAAGTTTGAGATAAAAAAATTAAGTAATTAAATTTTATATAAAAGTAATTTTATAATTTTTATTCTCAATATTTTATTAAATACTAATTCGATCCCAAAATATGCCATGTAAGCTAAATTCTAACTATTTAACTCGCCAAGTAAGAAAATTAAAAAATAATTTAAAGTATTAAAATAGGGAGGGCCATAAACCAAAAATGATTTTGTGAGAGTCTCATTTAACAAAATATCTCTCATCGTACCCAAACTTGTTCTCTAAAAAGATTGATACTCTTCCTAACTAGTTCTTTCGAAAGTTATCAGCTGAATCCACTGCTTCCATTAAATCAAAGTTACAAGGGAAGAAATTGAAGCAACTATTTGGAGTTGCAACAGCTCTAAAACTCTTACCAGATGGATTTAATTTGGGATTCATCAAATATTTTCTAGAATATAATCAAAGAAAACTTCCTCATCATGTTTGACAGGTTCCATAAATTTAATTCATTGTTGTATAGATCATCCACTTTATTTGTAACACTCATACTAAAAATATGCTGGTTTTAAATTTTAAAAAATTCTTTCCAATCAGTCATATTGGTTGTATTTACAAAATGATTGCAAAATGTCTCTTAAATCGATTTAGGAAGGTAATCAATGAAGTTGTAGGTTATTAAGAAAGCACATTCATAAAAGACGGATAAATCCTTAATAACTTCAAGGTAGAAAATGAACTTGTTCATTCAATCAAGCATTCTGATCACGGGGTTAATATTTAAAATTGATTTTCAAAAGGCATTTTACACATTTTCTTGAAGTTATCTGGATAAGATACTATACTCTTTGAATTTTGGATTCAAACAGAGATCTTGAATCAAGACTTGTCTACATTTTTCATAAACATCATTCTTGAAAAATGGTAGTCCTACTTCAGAGATATATCTATCTAAAGAACTTCGATAATGATATCCACTGTCCCCATTTTTATACATTTTAGCATTTGAAGGTCTATCTGTCGCCATTAATAATGCATCGTCGATTGGGTTATTCAAAGGCTGAAATATCCTTGCTCATAATTCTAATTTAGACAAGGACAATATCTCTCATCTATAGTATGTCGGTAGTATGTCGGTGATAATATATTCTTCTTACAATCTTCTAAACCAGTTGTTGTATTTCTAAGACGACTGCTATGGATTTTCTCGTTAGCTTCTAGTTTGAAAATAAACTTTTTCAAATGTTGTTTGATTAGAGTAAATGTATCTGAAGCTTAGGTTAAAAATACAGCTTCAATGATTAGATATTTGTGTCAGAGACTACCAGTAACATACCTTAGTTTTCCTCTTAATGCCAGAACAAATCGTGTAACTTGTTGGAATCCTATTATTGAAAGATTTAGAAAATATCTAATAGGTTGGAAAAGTAACTCTCTTTCTTTTATAGATAGACCGATCATGATGAATTCAATTTCGACTTTTTTTTTTTTTGCATGTGTCCTACATCTCCATGTTCAAAATGCTAAAATCTGTTTTACTTAGTTTAGAAAAAATAATGAGAAGATTGTTATGATGATTTTAGAATTCAACAGAAAAATTGCACAGGTTAGCTGGGAATCAGTTTGTAACCATAAATCTATTAGTGGTCTTGGAATTTACTGTTTATCCTCTGTTAATGAAGAAATAATCTTCAAATAGACATATACTTTTCGATCTCAAAGCAGTGAACTTGGGAAGAAGGTAGTGCAGTCCAAATACAATTTCAGGGGCTCGTTAATTTCTTCCATCCATATGTACTCTAAAATACACCCATATGGAAAGAGATAAGCAAAATAACATCTTCTTAGAATTGCTCTTACAATTGGAGAATTTATATTAGGAATGACAACTCTTATCTCTTTAGGAAAGATATATGGGCTTCTTCCAAACATTTAAAATTTCTTTTTCCTTACCTATTCTCGGTCACTCTTCATCCTAAAAGTTTGGTCCACAACTGTTGGTTACTAGATTGGGAACTATTGGAATGAAAATTAATTGGAGAAGGCCTTTGCGTTTTTGAGAATGTAAAACTGCTCGTGATTTATATGTCTTCATCAAACTTCTTATTCATTCAAAGACTAGAGCAGACAAATGTATTTAGATGAAATTAACTTAGGGCTCATATTTGGTGAATTTTGTCCACCAAAGAGGTTTTAGTGTAGTTCTCTTCATATTCTAACACTTTTGCTAGGATTCTAAAATCACATATGTGCCACCAAAGGTCACCTTGATATTTGATATTCAAAATTAAATTGCCTCATGACGGTAGAATTCCTATCACTTAGTGCAAGTATACACCTATGTCGTCAAGTATTAAAAATATAGATCCTCAGGGATTGGTTTGCTAAAATGACAATTAATCAAATGGATTCAACTAAGTAAAAATTCTCAATTCAAGTAGATTTTTGGTGATAATAAAAGTTACTAAACTAAGGTCTTGACTATGGAGAATGAACATGAGTTAAAAGGAGGTTCTTATCCCCTTACTAATGTGACCATGTTATCCACAAATGTCAATTGCAATCAAGTAATCTCAAGGCTAAAATTACTACAGGGTATTTTCATACTAGTAGCTTAACTATTCTATTTCCACACTTATGTCACTTAAGTGCAAAAATAGTATCATAAAGTCTCCTATCATCAATTCCCTAATTCATAAACCCTAGTTCTAGGCAATTATTCATTAAGGCATATGAACCTAATTCTAGCATTAACCATTTCTTTAAGTTAGTTTATACTAATAAAACATGCAAGAGTTGATCAAGCTCTAACAAGCATTAAAAACAAGTTCAAAAGAATTGACAGACAACATCATTCATTCATTCGCAAGGGATAACATAATCACAATAGTTAAGGTTCAAAGAACCCCACAATATCTTTAGCTACTTATTAATAAACTAACACAAGTTCTGCACAAAAGAGTCATGAAGAAGAGTAAGGAACAACTAAACCCAAAGATGAAATCTTGATGTTGAGTTGAGACCCTTTTGAAGAAATTTGAACACTTCAACTCTTGGTGTCACTTAGTAGATGGAATCTTCCCATTCTTCTCTAACTCAAGACTTCCTCAATTCAAGCTCTCAATCTTCCAGCCAGATATCCTTTCAAAAACTGATGCGGATCAGTTAGCCCTAAATTTATGGAAGACTTGGACCGGGTCAAGATTAGAAAGAAGCCCTAATTATTTTAGGATTTATTATTTTTAAAGTTTATTTCCTAATAGGATTTAGGATTTATTTTCCTTATTTGATTTATTTGTTTTCTTTTTAGGTTTTCTAAAATATTAAGAAATTCCTTCTTAAAAGGATTTCTATTTGTTTAGGTTGTAACCCCTATATAAGGGGCTTTCTTTCATCAATAAAATATCTTTCATCTTTCAACTTTTCAATATCTTATTTTTTTGAAATAGATTTTCCCCTTGGATTAGGGTTTATCTTCCCTTGGATTAGGGAGTTTCATCGTCCCGGCCAAACGAAATTGGTCACTTAACACTCGTGAGCGAGTATAATTAGTTTATCAAAACTTGTGACCGAGTCTAAATAGTCTTTATATTTTATTTATGCTTCCGTTCTGCATTAAAAACCCCACAATTTTTTTATACCTTCAAATATTTCTCCCAAAAATGCCCATTTAGAAAGATAAAAGTCACTTATTTTTGTGTCTGGGCGCCGGAAAAGGAAGTCAGGGCGCGGACCAGGGCGTGAAGATGTTTGCGGAACCAGATTTGGTGGCATGGTCGGCGATGTGGTCGTTGATGCCAGGGCGCGGGTCAGGGCACGATATGGAATCGATACCCTACCGATTTTGGCGCCCCGGTCAATGTTCTCGCGGCTTGGTCATGTTGAGTCAGGGCGCGGACCAGGGCGCGAAGGTCTTATGGTACCATTTTTGGCGCCCTGGTCAAGATGTTGGCGGCCTGGCAAAGTAACCAAGGAGCGGAGGCCCTCTTTGGTCTTCTATAGTCTCATTTCTTACTCTCATTGAATCTTATTGACACCCTTGAGCTTCTATTGCTTGAATACAAAGTCTTCTATCTAATTTTCTCATCATTTTGACTTCTCGACCTAGGATCCTGAAATGATCATTAATTAGATTGTCATAGCCCTTAATTTAAGCAAAAATATATCAAAACAGAGTTTAAGATTCTGAATAATATCATAGATATCACCTCAAAAGATGTTCTTGCTAAAAGGAATATTATCTCAAATACAGAATATATCTTCCATAAATACTATTTTTAGGATATAAATAATATTCTTCTTCACTGTAATAGGGATTAGTTATTGTGGTTAGCCATTACAAATTGATGGGATGTAGTTCCTGTCTATTTAATTCAGTCTCCTATTTTTTCTCGGAGTGGAAAGATTTGGTTAAAGGAACACTTCAAGCTAAATGATGGTTTTGCTATGTCCTCTACTTGGACTTTTTTTTTTTACTGTAAAAGAATAATAAAATCTTCAAATCACAATCTAACTCGCATACCTCTTTACTAAACTTAGTTTTCAACGGAGCTTGGTTTTGGATTAACCATGAAAGTGTTTGTATTTTTAAAAAAAGACATGATAACTTTTTATTCTAGCCATGTGAAGAGATTAAAATTCTTATATATTCACACCTAAATCAAACACTGGATTCCTGCGGCATTTTCGCATCTCAAATAAAGTACGAATGGTTCTTCAAAAAGTAAAGTTAGCCCTTCTAAAATTGGTGGAGTATTACAGAATGACAAAGGTATTATAGTTTGTCTCTTTTTCTTGCCCAATTCATTTGGTGGATTCGAATGAAGCAAAACTCGAAGATTTTTTATTTGCATTGGATTTGCATTCAATTACATGAGATCTCAAAGGAAAGTTGTCGCATTTGAACTAGATTCTATAAATTGTATTTCATGACTTCCCTCGAAACCATGCTCTAAACCTTAGAAGCTCTATGCTCGCTTCCCTCGACAATATCAAATTCGTTTCCATTCCAAAATTATATAACTTTTTTTACGGACAATCTAATAAAGTAAGATGTGAATCAATTTAGTAACCTTGTTATCTAGATGTAATTGATCTCCCTTTTAATAAATTTAGGATTATTAAAAAATAAAATAAAGTAAATCATTTTAATTTCTATTTTCTAATTTTTAAATTTTAAAATTCTATAAATTTAAAATAAAATTTAATATTTCATTTATTTAAAATGAAATCTAATAGTATCCCAATAAACTCACATTTAACCAATCATATTTGCCAACCATACCTAAGTAGTAAATTAAAGAAAAATCCAAGTTAAAATTAAAAGATAAACCATTTCTAATCAACATACAAAATTTGTCCAAAAACAAGTGCCCAAAATCACCTAAAAGTGTGCTAAAATGAGCACAACATTCTTATTAAGAAATCTAAGAAAAGAAAATTTTGCTTTTAAACACTACCTGAAATATTTAACTTAATATTTTTGTTATTGCAAGTAGAATCAACCACAATAGAATTTAAATTATTCTATTTAAATGTTCTCAATAGAATAATTTAGATTAGAGAGTGGAGATAGAATCGTCCATATTCTGCATATTAGATGCTATAAATTGGTGGCTTTATTTATCCTTTTGTTGTAAAAAAAAATGCTAAACCAAACATGATTAATTTAAGGACACTTGAATTAGTTTATCTTGTAATGAAAGTGACAGTAAATACAAATTAATTGGTCCACATCTTTATCTGATTGTCTTTTAGGGGACACTAATAGATAAGTGGACATTACGTGTGATGCCAAACAAACATTAAAAATTGAAAACTCAATTAATAACACTACCAATTATTCGAAACTTCTCGAAAGTAATATTACTATATTCAAATTACATATTTGCCATAACGCATCTTATCATAAACAAAGATGATCTTGACAGATAAGCTAACCGAGTTCTCTTTTATTAAATATGAACAGCATTGATACACCCTCATAGACATAATTACCCACATGATTATTATGCTTAATATACAAAGTTAGAGAGACCCACATCCAAATTTAATAGGTCTTAAAGTTTTATTAAGCTCCAACAGGTGTAGGTGTAGCACTGAGAATCGACTCCAAATCACCCATGCTACTTGTGATCCTTTGATCTGCACCGTCTGATCCGTTGACCCAAATTTCAGGTACCACATGATTTAAGTTATGTATATACTCCACCGTATAGTCAGCTTCTTTGCTCTTCCCACTCTTCCCAACCTGAAAAGTATAAAAGAGAATACACTTATTTATCGAACAGGACAGCATCAACCGAACAAAAAATCTGAAACAGGACATATGTGGCATGAATTTGGACCAGATAAAGATAATTACCAAAACGGTGCGTAGACCCAAGGCTCTGCCAGTAGTCACGTTCTTTACATTGTCATCAAGAAACAACTGCAATTATTAATAAAACGAAAACGTCATCAGTGTGTCCATCAATTTTGATTAATATTGGTTTTAAAAATATATTAAAAATGGTCTCACCGTTCTGGTAGGATTAATCTGGGCAGCATCGATAGCGATTTTGAAAGCCTCCATGGAAGGTTTCAAGACCACGGGAAATTCATCGGGTCGGGTCGCGTTTGGGAGGTTCGGGTTCAGAGTCTCGAAACATATCATTTGTTCAAAACAGTCTTGGATTCCTAGTCTTTCTAAACATTTCACGGCATGGACCCTGTCTGAGTTCGTGAAAATCTGGATTTTATAAGAGTTGTTTAGTTAGTTAATTGAAAATTATATATGTTAAGTTTTGGTTAATTAAGTTAATATGTAATTTTTCTTTTACTTACTATTTTTCTTTGCTTGATGCTGCATAAAAGGTTACGGAGTTGAAGATCGGGTTTGATTAGATCATACGGTAATCTTCCGTGCACATAACTGTTTTAAAAAAATGGAAGATATTTGAGATACCAAAAATTGAAAGGCAAGTTGTTTGAATAAAATGGATTAATGAAAGATATTTTCTTCTCACCTGTGGTAATCATCAGCGTCAACATCATAGCCTAATACCTGCAATAGGACATTAAAAGAACATTTGAAAAATTAAAATCATGTTAAGGAAACTCAATTGGAGCTTAATTAAAAATCAAGAGGGGCGGAAATTACTCTTAAACCAGCTAGAGTACTGCCGTAAGTTTTGAAAAGCTCAACTCTCAACCTCCTGGAATCACTTTCAGAAAATCCACATTTCTCAAGAAGAAATCCTGACAAATTAGTGAATATGTTAGCTTTGTGAACTTTATTAATAAAAATGGTAGTGAAAATGATTATGTGATATGTACCTTCAATGTTCTTCTTGAGACCGTCTCCTAATCCGATCTTTGAAGAGTAAAGAGTGTCATCCAAATCTATTAAAAAAAAAACTAAAATCAATTCTCATGATCATTAATAGACAAAATTTGAAGAAAAAAAATAAATAAAAATACATACCAATGACTATGCAGTCGAATGGAGATTCAAGAAGAGAACCGCTGAGAAAATCCATAAGATTATGAGAAGAAATTAACAAGAAGCGACTTGGAGGCAGAGTTGGAGGGTGGTTTTTATAGGCGCGGGAAAAGCTTCTTCAGTGCACCGCATATCGGTGTATTTCCATTGAGATGATGCCACGTAGCCATCTTCATCTCCAATTTCGGATAGATCCTTAATATTTTAATAATATACGACATCAATCCTATCGGTGCAGTGTGGATAGCGTCGTTTTGCTGACTCGTAACTCACATCTGTTGCTCAGAGTGAACACCCACGCGTCTTTCAGTTACCAAAATGCCCCTACCTAATCGGTTACAATCACATGGTTCGGTGTGTACGTTTGTGCTTTAATTTTAGCCAGTCATGTTGTGACAGCTCATACGGTTTGTGATAATCTTCTTATATTCAAATTAGCTGGCCAATCACGTTGAGGTGAGGAAATACAATGGAAGACGCGTATTTTTATTTTAAAGCGTTGGATAGAGAATTTCGAAACGTGGAGGGAAGAATACAGTTGTAGTGCGGGCATGTGAATTACGTGATAAAAATGTTAATTTAATTTTGTTGACTATTGTTGTAACATAATAATACTATATTGAGATTCAAGATTCAATTATAGTAATTAATTAGATTTGGCCGTGATTTGGGTTATTAGTAATCTCTGCAATGGTTTTATAAGGTTGCAAAACTAATTCATATTTGATCAAGAGATTTGTTTGTTTGTATAGAACAAGAAGGGAGATCAATGAGCTTTGAAATGCAGACTAGCATTACATAAAGATGGGAAATATCAGAATACCGCGTAAACATTTTCTGTTTATGTCAAAACAATAATTAATTTGGTTAACTTTAATACTTACGGAATCATCCTTCTTAATGTCTGGTTCCATTGGTTGATATCAAAAGTCGTGCAGTGCATTATCCACCACTTTTTCTTTTTAAAAAAGAATCCTAAAGTTAGGATTATTCTCCTATTAAATTTTAATTTCAATTTTTATAATACATCAAAACTAATATAGTAATTTTAATATAAGTTTTATTCAATTTCATTTTAGTTACTTGCTATATTAAAATATTATATGGATTTGTTGATTTTTTAAATATATCTAGGTAACAATTTTAAGTTAGTGTTTAAATTTAAATTTAAAATACAAAATAATGTTTGAATTTATTTAGGAAAGTGACATCTAATTTTAAAAGAGTATTTAGAATTTTAGTTACATTTTAAAATTTAAAATTAATTTTTATTAAATTTTAATTTCAATTTTTTAATATATCAATACCAATAATGTGATTTTAATATAATCTCTATCCAACCTCATTTTAATTATCTACTATATTAAAATATCCTATACATTTATGAGTTTGTTGCCTTTTATATATATATATATATATATAAAATTTTTATTTACACTTAACATATTAACTTTAACCTTAAAATTGTTGTTAAAACCATTATTTTAGAATTAAATAGTTGAATAATAAAAGCAGGACTTCCAAAAAGGTGAAATAGCTCATTCAAATGCATAAAAGTTGTGTGATGATATAAAAGAGATTAGTTTATTTTTAGTAAAAACTCGTGACTCTCACCTTTTATTATCTTCATCTGATCTCTTAATATTATCAAATATGGTAAGATCATTAGATAATAACAACTACAAGATTTAAAGTTATTATTTATAGAATTTTTTTAATTCACAGAAAGATTTAATGTATAATTATAAATTTGTTTTCAAAAATTTGTAAATATAAATTTTGATTTTCATTTTATAGACCATTCACATACTATGAGCATAGTTCACAGAATTGTAAATAGTAAAAATTCAAAATATTTTTGAAAACTTGATTTATGGAGTGAAAACCAAACTTTTGAAAGTTTGTTTTTGTATATTTTTTTAAAACAGACCTATAATTATATTTTGAAGTTTAAAAGACCCATTTAAATTTTCACTTATTTATATCACTCGTGCAGATTATTATTTTTTTTAGGCAGAACTTTATAACTCAAAAGTTAAGCAAGTTTAACTTTAAACAACTTTGAGACGTGTGACCTCTTAAGAAGATCATTTGGAAAAACTTATGGTAGCTTATGGAATTCGACCTAAAATTGTTCAAATGACTGTCAATGGATTAAAATGAAGGATTCTCAGTGATGACATCTTCAAAAGGGGAGGGTACTACAAGATGGCATCATATTTTATCAACAATTGCAAGTTTTGCATATGGATGGGAGAGTCCTATAATCACTAAGTATGGAAAAGATCCTAGGAGTCATGGTTATAGGTGAGCCACAAGAAGGACGTTTGTTCACAAGAGGGGATGAACATAACATCCCCTATTGATAATGTTGAAAAGTTTAAAGTTATCACATATATCACTAATGTACATATTATTATTTTTAAGAGCCTTGGGTTAGAGAAATTTAAAGTAAGCGTGCTTAACTTAAAATAATTTTAGGTTAGGTGACCTTTTAGGAAGCTCATCTAGAAAATTATTCTATAATGCATGCGAGTAAGAATAAAGTATGTTGGAAAGAGTTATAGTGGTTAGAATAATTAGTAATTAATTTGAAAATTGCCTACATGGATAACTATGTCTTAAAGGAGAGGATCACTAACGGTGATGACTTATTCGCAAATGTCGAGCTATTATAAATAACTCTCTTATTTCATAATATTCTTTATTTCATCTTCTCAATTGAGGAACTCATAAGTCCAGACTCGAGCCTAAATTTTTCATTCAATTTTGGTCAAATTTGAATTTTGGTCAAATTTTGAATTTTTGAAATTCTAAGTAGGAATAATTCGAAAATTCACTCTAAGGTTGGTAACTAGAAACTATAGAAAGGAAGTATAAGGTTAAATTGGTTGAATACAATCATTTTCGAAAATAATTGTATAAATTGGATTTTAAATCCAAAAATAAAGATTTTTGGGAAAACTTGAGTTTTATAGCCAAAATAGTTTTTCGAGTATGGAAAGACCGTTTTTAAACCGAATGAACATTTTAGAGTCAATTGTGAGTAGAAATTGGGTGTAGGTTGTTTATTGGCTAAATGGTGTGTCGTGGAGCCTAAAGAGGCCTAAAGCTACCACAACCCTATCATGACTCTACAACTCACAAGCTCACTAAAATCACAATATACTCATCCATATACTACCATAACTCATTAAAAACCTCTGAAAAGCCCTCACTATTCATGATAGGATTATTTGTCTATTTTCTTGCTCTATACGAATTATTGGACCTAATGAAGTTAAGCTTTTGGCAATAGATAATGCCCTGGAAATCTCCATTTTCTTTCTATAATTTTCAAAGTCTCTGACAAGCGAACTACGATTTTACCCCTGTTCAGATGGTATGCATCGTCCTTGGGATCTTGGATACATATTAATAGGATTGACAATAATTTGCTCTTGATTGATAATTATCGCTTTGCTTTCTAGTCTAGACACTTTAATTCATTTGCAGACAATTTAGCAAAATAGGATACTCATAAGGTTAACAATCTAGTTGCCTAGTTACTTATTTGATTTTCATGTTACTGTGGCTGGTTTGATTACAATTCTATGATAGATAAAATTTGGAGGAAGTCAAAATAAGCTGTTGGTTTCTGGTTTCTGCTAGCTTGAAACATTTAGTTTAGTTTATGCAAAATTTTATTTTTGTATATTTTTGTGTAGCTCTGAGTAATTTCTATCAGATTTTTTTGGTTCTTCGATCTTGAAATTCTTCAATTTTGAAATCCAAAAATAAAGAGTCAATTACATTAAAATGAGGAAAAAAATCAAACAAACAATGGAATTCTTTAAAAACTAAAATCAAAACTAAAAAAAATGAAATCATATATTACCTGGATAGATTACAGTTGGAAGAAGATTTTAAGTAAATAGAGAGCTCAAAGAGTGAGAGTGATGAAAAACTACCATCAATATCAAAACAACCATAAATTTTTTTCGGTAACAATAGAGAAAGAACTTAGAATCAAATAAATAAATATATATATATATTTTGAAATTATGTAATATTTAAACTGATCCAAGTCGAAATAAAATCCTACATAAATAGAATGGAAGCTAAATTTACAATAAGGAGTAATAAAATAAACTACCTTCAATACCGAATTAGTAAAAAAAAAAAAAAAAATTTAATATTTTACACATAAAAGTAACACATAATATTTTATTATTTGTGAAAGTTCGAAGAAAAGCGTAGGTAAATAAAAAGCAACAATAAATGTTATTCTATTAGTATTGATCTTGTTTTTCACTTTTAAATTCTCCTTACAATGATTTTCATTTTATTTATTTAGTATTTTTAGGGTTGAACATGAGTAAAATCGACTTACAATCCACTCGTGACTAGATTCAATTATTGTTCGACAAACTCTGTTCATGAGATAATGAGTCAAACTTAAGTTATAATTTTTAATTTTATTATCAAATGAGTTAGGCTTGAAGCTGAGTCGTAAGTTAATTCAATAAATTTTATTAATTAAAATTATAAAATATAATACACATATAGATATAAATAAAAATAAAAGTAGATAAAATATAATTCAGTCTACCAACCAAATTAATTTGGTTGCGTATTCAAAGTAAAATTCTATAAATTAAAATAATATAAAAATAGAATATATATTATCATATTTTTTAAAAATTAAATACTATTAATAAATTATGTATAGTTTATTAATTACCGAGCTATTTTATAGAATTCAAGCGGATCATGAACTTTAAATAAATTAAATTTAAATTTAAAAAATAATTTTATTAATTAACCAAATTATATATAAAAATATTAATGGAATCTTGGAATCAGCACCCAAGCTCATGTCCAGCCTCACCGTAGAAGTTCTGTCACAGCCATATCAATCTCAAATCATCTTAATAATTCCGTAGCAGAAATCAATCCACGAAACGTTACGGAAGTGATGTGTAGAAAAGCTGAAAGGCAAACCGGTGCAACAAAACTCTTATGGGTAAGTTGGATATTTTACCCACTTTGTTTTATCGAAGATACCATCTTTTCTATATATAAAGATTCTTGTCCTCCAATTTGAGCGATGATTCTCAAGTAAACCCATGTTGGACTTCATGATTCCCATTTCACTATCATCAATTTCGTATCCTTCTGCAGTGAGTGTCGCTCATTCTTCATTACAAAACCTATAAACCCCCTTGCGGTGGTTTTCTTATCTCATGGTACAATGGTAATTAACATCTCCCCATTGAAAAAAATAACACTAGTGGATAATACGACACACGTTGATGATGGTAATAAATTCGTATGATGTCAATGGGTCCACCAACAATGTGATAAAACACAAACACGTCATTTTCATCCATTAGCATAAGTGGCATCGAATTTGTTTTTGTGAAAAGAAAAAAAAAGATTCATCACTAATCTTCTAATTCATCGGTCGATGTTAAAGACTCAAACACTCTGATCTGTCTTTGCCCAACCAATTTTCTTTTGCTTACGTGTATTTCATTATTTTATACCTACCTAAAACAGTTGTTTGTTTTCAAAGTCTTGTAATAATATCGTTTGTTCTTTTATTGTGATTTAGACGTATTATTGTATTATATGCATCTTTGAAAGCTCTCTTATTTCGTGTCATTTTCTGTCATTGTTTAATCATGTTTTTTCCGAATAATTCATGGCCGTTAAATCTTAATTATTTCATGAATAGAACTTAGAGACTGAATAGAACCAAGCTGTAAAGTGTTGCTTCTACCAACAATTATATTATTATCAATTTTATTATTTTCAATATCTAATTTTTTAAATTTTATTGGACTCGTTCAATGAGTAACAAACAGTAAATTATTTTTGTCCTCACATACTTATAAAAATGAAAAATATTAATTACTATATACACTTACACTTAAGACAGACAATATTGATTCCCTTAAAAAGTTACTAAAAATAAAAGTTAAAAGACTGTTCTTGTTGTCAACAAGGATCCTTGTAAACACCGTGAATCATTGATGGAGAATCTATCTTCTTGAGTAAAAACATGAGACGGTATTGTCCAAATCATGTTTAAGAGCATGTCTCAAACAAACGTAAATATCTTCAAAAATTACAATTCCTGTTATTTATTTTTTTATATATGTCTTTTTTTTTTAAATGTGTTAAAAAAAATGTTTTTTAAAATATTATTGTGACGCCATCAAATCCGAATTGGAAGTTAGGATTATTTTGCATCATTTAAAATTATAAACGATATTTATAAAAAATATATAAAATATAATTTTTTTAAAATTTAATTTTGAAATAAATAAACTATTCAAATTTTATTTTAGTTTATAAACTTTTAAAAATTAAAATTTCAATAAATTAATAAATATACTCATTTATATTTGAAAACGCGTTTCACAATATTACCAACCTTAAATTAACGGGATAGATCGATGAGATTGTGAAATACGTTTGTAAGAGAGCGTGGGTTAATTTAACTTATTTTAAAAATTTTAAACTTTTAAAATTTTAAATATTCTGTTAATTTAATTTAAAATTTCAAATATTAAAAATAAAATTATCCCATATTATAATGATATTTTAAAAATAATTATTATTATTAGAAAAGATGCTTCCTAGCCAGATTTTTTTCTAAATAAAAATAATTAAAAAAATAAAAACTCTTAAAAAAAATAATATATTAATTATTTTAAATAAAATATAAATGCAAATAATATAAATTTATTCCTTGCATGAAATGCATTGGCTATATATACATGTCCAAAATTTTTAAGTTTACTGAAGTGCCTAAATTACATTTTATTATATATTTGTATTTTATTATTTAATATTAATATTTTTATTATCTAAATCAAGATTTCCTCCGGTGGCTTCTGGAATCATCCAGAGAAGGAATTAGGATTCACTTACAAATATGAAATTCATCAAATGGAAAACATCACCCAATTAATATCTTTAACTTTATACTCTCATGTTTTAATGGTGCATATATATGTGATTGTAATGTTGCCAAGTTGGCAAAATAACTATCAAGAAGAGTTGGATAATTTTACGAGAAAGTGTAGCATACTATCCAAAGAATATCTGAGTGACCTCTTGAATTCACTTATTAGATTTTTGCTCAACACATTGAACTCAACTACTAGTCCTACCAAGTCTAATCTAATAAGTTTGGTAATAGAAACAGACAAGAATTGATGTCAGAGAATATGTTGCAAACTTATCTTGTAGGTAAGAAGTCCACGTCATGTTTATCCACAATATAAATGTGATGGTTTTTTTCCAAGTTAAAAAGTAAACTAGTTCTACTAGTATAACTCGAATAGACATCTGTTGTTGTCCAGCAATGATTAGACGATATGTGTAAATAAAGACAATTCATAATAGCTATTCATCTATATCTTGGGCCCAATAATATATATTCAGGCCCTTTATTTCATATAATTAACCCAAAAATTAAAAATAAAAATGCTACGTATTGAAGATCGCTGTCTCGACTTCAAAATCAAAACATAAGTTTGGGACGATGTATGTAGACGCATAAAGAGTAGATATTGATTTACAATAGTAATAGGTGTACAAAAGAACAAAGCTGAATGCAGAGATATGCTGGTAGTGACGACAAAATGTCACATGCTCCATATTGTTATGTTCTGTTTCATTTACTTTCTTTGTCTGATTTATAATTTTCTTCTTTTTAGTATACACGTGTAGCGATTTCGATGTCCAGTATTTATATTTCGGACACGTTCAATTTTTACGAATTTATTTCATTAACGGGAAAGAAAAAATTAGATGCAACGAATTATCATAACATATAATATAAGAAATATAAATACAGAGGGAAAAAAAAACATTAGAAAGGCACATTAATTAGAAGATGAAAAACCCATGAAAAAAATAAAAAAGAAAACAGTGTTCCATTTCAGTCTATGCATTTGGCATATATCATCAAGCTTGATTGTGTTTGACACCATTTCCATATCCATATATGAACCTCGCTGTTCCTTCTGTGTACACTTGAGTCTCATTGTCCAGTCTGCATATTTTAATATTTCAATCATCCAATTCAAATCTCTTAAAAATAAAAATAAATAACAGGACTATGAACAAACGGACTATAAACATACGATTTTCGAACAGTTTTGCTCAGAGAAGAAGCAGATGCAATTGTTTTTCCATCCAGATATCTGTTTTCTCCTTTGATGTTGTGTCTGATCTTTGCATCTAATTCGTCCACACTTAACGTGAATGGAGAATCAGAAGCCTGCAAAAACTTATCCAGGTCCATCAAACATAAACAAGTCTTATTTAAATTAAATTCTATAAAATTTTTAAATGCATGTACCATGACCCATCCCCAGGTATCAGCAAAAGATGGAATATGTGCTGAATAAGGCACAACATCTGCCAAGCAAACATAATTGTCACTAATGATGTTCAAAAGCTGTTTAATGTACTTAATAAGTAGTATATAAACTTACATTTGAACACTTGTTTTAAGGTGTTATAAATGCAAGAGAACACTTCAGTATGACTAAATATTCCAGCTGGCCCTGCCTGTAATTTACAAAATTGCCATTAGTATGTAATAATATCATTAAAAATGGTGAAGCAGTAGTACCTGGGTGACAAATATGCCTCCAGGATTGAGTCTGGGCTTGACAACAGTCTCATAAAATGATTGGGTATAGAGTTTGTAACATGGGCCTCCTTCTATTGGGTCTGCAAGGTCTCCTATTATCACATCGAACCCCTCTTTTCTACTCTCCAGTTCAGCCCTGCATTACACAACACTCACTTAATCATAATTAATCCATTTATTAATACCATATTAATTATAATTAATTACCTAGCGTCATTAATCACCAACTCGAGTCTTGAATCAGAGAACGCTTCTCTGTTCACAACTAAATACGATTTGCAAAAATCCACCACCTCCTGCACCATTAGAAAAAAGTGGTCTCATTTGCTAGAGAATTAATTAATAAAACAAAACCAATTAAAGTTTCCAATGTTAAATACCTGATCGATGTCACACATAACAACCTTCTCTACAGAGATGTGTCTAAGTATTTCTCTAGCGGTTGAACCTTCACCACCACCCATAATAAACACCGTCTTCGGACTACAATTATCATCAAGTGTACATATATAAATATTATTTAAATTATAACGTAAAGAAAGAAGAAATAGAATATAATTTATAAATATAATTACTTAGGATGATGAAGAAGAGATGGATGAACAAGAGACTCATGGTAAATGAATTCATCCACTTCAGCACTTTGAAGCTTCCCATCAATCACCAATGCCTTTCCAAATGGTTTTGTGTCCAATAGTGCTATGTCTTGAAACTGTGTCTCTCCCGTATGCAGTATACTGACACAACACAACACAACACAACCAAACTCTTTCAGTATTTGCTTATTGTATCATGTCTTGCTTTTTCATGACATTTTAAACATTAAAAATATGGTTACATTACATACCTATTAAGTGCAAAACTCCATCTCAAATTCTCTTCAATCTCTTCTTCATACCAGCAACTCTTCCTATACCCCATCAACGTGTGATTCTTCCCATTGATTCCATTTGAGTAAGAAATTTCACCCATTGTGTCTTTGGAGGTCGATGAGATTGTGATGAGAAGAAGAGTGGAGGAAGTGGGCAATTTAAATGGTGAAAAAGTCGGAAAAGAAGAAATGATTAGGTCTTGGTTTGGCAAGAGTCGTGAAATCTATCGAAATTTGTGTGTTCACTAGTTAGGAGCAAAAGAGCCCGAAAATCCTCATTGATATTAATTATAGTATTCGTGGTTTCTGAGGATGATTTGGTCGCGTGGGCTAAATCTATGTAATCTTTTTATCCATTGTATATTTTCCTTTAACATCATACGTGATTATTATTTCTATGTGCATGCGGCTTGCTCAGGGAGTGATTTTACGTGTATGAATATCACCCCGGTCCAATGTTATTTTGACATGTAGGATTGTGCATGTGGGGTGATAATCATTTGATGAAATACTTGGAAATAATTGAGATTTAGTATAGTATATAGTATATGGTGAAAAATGTGTGGAAAAATGAGCGTGCAGTGGAAACCATCATCATATAATATTCTTGTGTTGGCGTGGTGTGGCAGGCGCACTCATCATCACAATCACCATTCGATGCTAATCCTTTTTCCCTCCCAACACTCAATCAAATTTTCAACCCCACCATCATCAAAATTCTCACCCATCTAATGTGAATCTCATCATTGTCATTTCTCTTTAAACTTTCGAAAAATATATCTAATGAGTTCGCTTTTAGAACTAAATAATAAACAATTTGTTTTTCTTAATTCATGGTGTTGGTCCTTGTTTGGAACCTAACTTGTCTTCTAGCTCAAGTGCCTCCGTATTATTCTGGATATGGATATGTACCATCGACAGTATATAGATATGATGTGATCGTGGCGGGAGTGGCCACTAATTTGCATGAATTGTTTTGGTTCCTTATGGAAGATGTATCATGTTATCTAAGGACAACAAAGAAACTAAACAACATTATCAACCAAACACATCATAGTAGGAGGGGACACAAGGGGAGAGGAAGCTAATTGAATTGAACTTTTCAATAAATCCTCATCCTATTCAATCTAGTTTAATATAGATTGATCGGTTCATATTATTCTAAAATTGAATCTTCTTATCTTACAATCACAACTATTATGGATGCTTATAAAAAATTTATTTTTAAACAAATTTATGGGTTATTGAGAATGGGAAAGCAGGAGAGTTCTCATATATGGTAAATTGTTTAATTGGATTAAGTGATGTTATTTTAAATTTATTATTAAATTACATATGCTTTTGAATTAATAGCAACTTGACATGTCTCATTTTTAAATGAAATTATATTATGATAAAATTTTTAAAATTAAATAGGTTTAATTTTTATATTTTAAAATACAAACAATATATATTAAAATTATTGCGTTATTGAGAGTATAATGCCATTATTTCAAGGTGAATTACTCGCGTGATTCTCGAAATTTTTTTTATTTATATATTTACAGGTTAAACTTCTCTCTTTTATTTATTTATTTTTTTAGGTATAATTACTGTTGTAAATTGAATTTAATAAACTCGTGATGCAAAATAGAAACGATAAAATGGTTTATACTCTGCCAATAGTTTTGAGTAGTCAATTCCGTTTGTCTGGAACGATTAAAACCCTAATCCAAAGGACAATACTATAAACGCGAAATATTATTATTTGAATAAAATAAAATTGAAATAATTTTTAACGTCTCATAAAACATATTTATAATAGAAAAACTAATTTGAATACCTAATAATAATACAAAACTTATCGAAATAAAAAGAAGTTCCATTTACAAAATACAAATAAATATACAAATTTAACCATGCAAAAAAAATAAAAGAAACCCTAGTATAGAAATTATGCCATTTTATTAACTATGTTGGACAAGTTTTTCTTTTTTAGTTTTATTATTATTTTTTTTTATGAACCCGTTGAAAACTGGTTCATATCATTCTCTTCCATTTGTCAACAACTCGTCTTTAGATTCTTATTATCAGAGTAGTAAAGAAATAAATCAACCTAAATCAAATATATTCTTCCTTCCATCATATATTTTTTTATGAGTGCGTAAGAGAGAAAAACCCGAAACCCTTGTACTTAATATATCTATATTTGAAATCAATATATTTAAAAAAAAAAATCTTCTGACAATCTAATTTTCTCACAAATTCGTTGATCCTTTTATCATCACTGTCTCCTTAAATAAAGTTTCCATATTCTCATAAAAATTAAAAAAATATACTAAACTTACCCTCACCATAATATAAGTTTATTTAAAAAAAAAAATAAAACTCAAACATTACTTTTGAAAAAATGCGGGTATTGGCTCGGGGAAAATAATGTGAAGGCAGCATGTTATGTTATGTGAGTTCAGGTGGGCATGCGGGTCCCATTAATCCAATCGTAAACCAAAAATGCATAAAGTTTAGTTTGTTAGTGAGGTAATAGTGGCATCAGCATGATGATGTTTAGTGGACGAGTGAAGATGGTGCTGCTTGCATGCACTGCACCAATCATTTCCTATACATGCTTTTTTTTTTCTCTCTTTTGGCTGTTATCATCACCGCCGATGATGATCATCATCCCTTCCATTCCATTCACCACACACTACTCTATTCTATTCTATGCCGCCTTCGGTTTTCCAATTGGTTTCTATTCAATCAACCCAAGTAAATATTATTTCCCGCTTATTTATATATACGTCCGATCTTTCGGAACGGTTCCGCAGCTTCTTTATTAATATGATATTATCTATCATTTACCCGTCTATCGATTTTCGGTTTTCCATGGAGATAATTTACTGATTTATCAAATCATTTTGTATCGGTGTTATTATTAAATGGAATCCGCTATCTAAACACCATATTATTAGAAAACGCACTTATTATTAAGTGGAATCCGTTGTCTAAACACCATATTATTAGAAAAATTTTCAACACAAGATATACTGCTACGAATCTAACGGTATGCTACCACGAATCTAATTACGGACTCTATTTCTGAATCAGAGCTTTCACTTGTTAGGCCTCTAAGCTCCACTCTACCCATCCTACATGGAATATATTATCCGTTTTGGATCAAATTTGCACGATTTTATTGTTGGACTCCTTCTAAAAAATCTCATACCATTAGGGTGGGTGAGAGTGGATGTGGGCGCATATACATCAATCTTAGTTGACTTCTTTAACCTGCACTTTGGATTTCATCCCAACAATATACTTTGTCCAAGTTTTTTATACCCTCCTCCTCCACCCCTTTACATATTTAGATGTGTGATTAATTTTTTTATCATTTTGGAGGGTGATTGGTTGGTTTCAGTACCGTCTCTATATTATTGGAGCCCTTGGCGAATGTAATATAATGGGTCCTTTCAAGTTATTTTTTATTTTATTTTTTATATTTTTAACATGATCATAAATAAAATAAACATCAATATTAGTATTCAATATTATAAATTAACATGACGATCCATGAGATAAACAAATTCAATACTACAAATAAAAATAGCAGTAATATAAAACTAGTTCGGTCACATCAAATTAATCCAATTTTACTGATTAATTTTTTTTAAAAAAATACCCTATTACATTTTTTTTATATTTAAAAATTTTAGCTTACCTCCGATTTTGAGGGCCCCGGCGGACGCCCCTCCGATCACCCCTCAGAGCCGAGCCTGGTTGGTTTGGTGTCATGTTACAATGTAATTTACTCATGTTTGGTGGAGTTCTAAAATTAATCAAGGGATTTTAATGTTTTCAAAGTGTGTTTTTCAATTTTTTTTTTTTTAAAATTTGTAGGTTAAAAAATAAAAATTTATTTAAATGAAAATTTAAATTTACAAAAATTAAGAGAAATTATTTTTAGATGATATTTGTTCTGTTTTTTTTTGTACTCTCCCGTATAAATAGGAGACCTACAAAATAAAAATATTTTTTTAAATTAATAAATTAGATTATTTTGTAAAAATATTTTAAGTTGATTACTGATGGAGTCGAATTCCTCTCGGACCTCGTACCCCTCAAAATTGGGGCTGTTATCTCTAACTGTCGTCTCCCGAAATTTCGTGATACCGTTCTTGAATGTTTTTTCTTGCTTATATAGGATTTCCTTCACGCTCCAGGAAATCCTAACTGATTTTTTTAGCTGGATCACCGAGATTTGCGGATATCAAATAACTGCTCCAGCTCAGCATTCTAGAAGATTTTCCTGTTTTCGGCCGAAAATTCTGAGAATGTCTTTCGGCCGATATCCGTTAAATCATGTGGAGGTGTTTTACTCATTTAGGAGATATAACCCGGCCGGATCATATGAGGTTTCATGGGTCTAAACCCAGTAGGTCCATCTTCGGCCGAAATTACATGTGAGCTTGATAGGTCCAACATTGTAAGAGGCCCAGATTCGGCCGAATTGATGAGGAACAAGTGAGGCTTAATAGGCCCATCATAAGAGGCCTAGCTTCGGCCGAAAATAGGCAATGAATAATGAAACATAACCCTTCATATCTCGGCCGCAAGCCTTAGGGTGACAATGTATCCATCAGTAACTCCCCCCACTCCTGAATTTATTGAGACTTAATAAAATCAGGAGTTATTTAGAATTTCGGCCACAAGATTAATCGGCCGAACACAAATACACATTTTTTTTAGGGTTTCTTTTGGAGGGAAAATTTGGATGACGTCATGTTTAACCTAACCATGGTTAATTTTTGGGAAGCGTGCCGTCTTCCTTAAGGAGAACTTTGAGTTTTTCAAAACCCATTCTCAAACAAAACATCTCACTCTTCAACTTCTCTCTCTACCGGAAATCGATTCCAAGTGTCACCGACGTCGAAAACCAGGTGGGTTTCTATTTCTAACACCGGATTTCAGTCCAGCGTCAGTTGCTGATCTTTTCCCATTTGTTTTCAGACCCATTTGGTCCATATTTCGGCGTGCGTTGAAACCTCTCTCCTCGCTGTTCTTCACCTTCAATAGACCAAGTAAGTAAAAAAAAACTTCCTCCTTTCCACTATTTGATTCATTACGCTTTAAGAAGTTACATGTTTTTATGTTTGTCTTATGTCATTCTGATTACTGAGTCGAATAAAGCTCTTCGGTCGCAACCCCTTAGGCCTAGAGTTTCGACTAATCATAATTTCGTACCACAAACTATCTGCGGCCGAATTCAATTTCGGCCGATCTTACTGACCGATTAGACTAGACTTCTATCGCTTATACTATCGGCCACAACAGTGTTCGATCGCACATTAGATCGATCGAAAAGAAATACATCGATCAAACTATAGCACAGCTCTATTAACCATACTAACAGTGGTCTTTTTCGGTTCAGGAGCCAAATGGAAAACTCAAACAGTAGCCACACAAGGAGGAGAATAATGCGATCGAACGAAGCTGTCTTAGGCCTACCTACTCAACCTCTAGATAGTCAGTGGAGCCCAAGCGGCCGTAGTGTTAGGACTGTTTCTACCTCAACCAGCTCGAGTTCTTCACAAAACAGGCATTCGGCCGAAGAAATAGGAGTTACGCTAGCGAGCTCAGAACCCCACCATCGCTTATCTTTTGGAATGGCAGAAACTAGGATTGTATCCCGGCCGCAGGGACAAGGTATCCCTTTGATTGACTTAGAAAATCCACAGCCAAGTCTTCGTGACGTCGATCGAAGCATTAGGCCCTGCACAGCCCTTTGTGTTCATACACGGACGAATTTAACCGAAGCTTCCCTAAGATTGATCAGAATCAAATACGATATAGCTGATGACGTTGAGTTGGCTTTGCCGGCCGACCATGAACACCCTGGTTGGTTGGTACCTGGTTGGCATTTCTTTTACCTGGATCTATTGGCGAATGGGGTCCGCTTTCCAATCAAGGGGTTAGCCAAAACAGTATTGGACCACTACGAAATCGCCCCAAGCCAGTTATGTCCCGGCGGATGGAAGATACTACTGGCCTTGGATGTTTTGGGTTTGGCTCAAGGGTTACAACCGCTATCCATTGATGACTTTCTGCAGAGTTACTTCCTGCGTGAGCATGACCGGGATAGAGGTCGTTACAGTATCCGTGTGCGGTCGAAAACGAACACACCTATATTAAACCTGCCTACAAGAGATGACAAAGTCTGGAAACAGTCTTACTTCCTCGCAAGGGGAAACATTGCGGCCGGTAGCACTCCTCTAGCTCCGCAATGGCGACTTATAGGTATTTTTTATATAATCACATCGTTGTTAAATCATGAAAATGACTTGCGTGTATTCTTTTATCAGATCTAAGCGAGCTAAGCAAAAAGAGAGACTTCGACCGTATTCGACGAAGGACGGCTCGGTTGCTTGCGGCCGAAGAAAAGGATCGCTTGTGGAAGACGCTCTCTGATCCTTCCAAGTTATACCCTTCTTTTCTCTGGTCGGGCGTAAAATCTCGGATTGAAGGTAGATCCTATCCTCTACCTAAATCCGTATTCGGTTGGGCGCTTGCAAGAGTTTCAACCGAACAATTGTTTAGACACCGGTTTCTTGACCCCGTTACGCCTTTGGAGCGTGTGGTTGTAGGCGAATCGATGGAGGCCGCAAGAAGGAGGGCGAAGGACATCTCATTTTTAGACTTGGAAGAAACAATGAGGGACAAGCAGCACAAAGGGAGAAGAAACAAGGCTAAGAAGGGATCGGCCGAAAAGAGACGGGGAAAAGAGACCGAACTCCCAGAGAACACTGCAATAGTGAAATCACCAATGCGGCCGAAGAGACCTTCGGTCGACGATCTGAGCCGATCCATGGGGTCAATTTATTTGATTGGTAACCCCGAGTCTGGCCTCGAGCTGCTGATGGGTAGCAACCTGAACGAGGATCGACAAGCTATCTCCAACTGGAATGATGACAGGCTTATCGAATTTGCGGCCTCTCGGGCACAGCAGGTATACTGACTTTGAAATATTTGTCGTATTCTTTTTCTTATTCGACTGCTTTATCATATTTGTTGCCTGCAGGCTGCATTTGTTGCCTATGAGACCGGCCACAGGCTACGTTGGGTACGGAATCAGTATGACATTGTCAAAAACGAGCTCCTAACTGCGCGGTCGAAATTGGAGGAGAGCCAGGACCGCTTAAAGGCTGCGATCGAAAAGGTGGATACTCAAAACACCACCATTTCGGAACTCAACATTAAATATAATGATCTTCTGGCTGAGAAGACTGGTCTGGAGGACCGTGTGCGCATGCTTGAGGAAGACCTCAAAGTGATGAAGACGGCCGCCCACTTGAAGACCAAGCATGATTTGTTCAAGGAGTTCGAACAGCATGGCGGCTCTGAATGGGATCTCCAAGCAGCTTACAAAGCTTGGGAGGCCTTTGTTTCCTGTGATGAAGAGGCCGAAGATGAAGATGAAGAAATGAGTGATGACATGGAAGGGCCATCACACTAGGGAGGAGGTGGCGGTGAGGATGATAGTTAGTGACTCAGTCATTAGATTTCAATATGTTTTGAAACTGTTATTCGGCCGTTTAGCTTACTTTTCTGGCCATCTATACTCTTTTGATGTTTATTCAGTTTTTAGTTTTTACGAGTAATTATGTGGTTGTTCAAACTGAGTTTCAAACAATGATTTACAAGCGCAGACCATGCAACCAAAATTGTGTATTTGTATTTCAATCGTTTGCTCCATACAACAGGTAAATGACAACGTAGTCGTTAACAGCTTTACAATACACGACTACTGCCAATGCAGGTCTACTGCGCGACTGGAGAGTGTGCGGCCGTCCTTTTTGAGCATTAAAATGCATATTCCAGTTACGGCTGTCCTGAAAAAGACGACTATTTTTGTCAAGTGAAAACTTGTAGTTGCGTCGATGGACGTTAAAAATCGGTCGTGACAACGTACCGGAAATATAGGTCGGTGCCTGCCAGGTCCATTGCCTGAATAGGCTGTTTGACGGACTCGCTGCGTGACCTGTAGGTTTTGGAAAATAGTTCTTATTAGACAGAATTGTCTGATGTTTACATGAGAGTGATGTGTATGTGGAGGAAACTAAAACTGAAGTGTTAAGTCAGTGTGGTACCTTATTGATTGAACAGTTTCAAGTGTGTCGCATTCCACGGGTTGCCTAATTTCTTTCCTGTGCTATCTGCGAGGAGGTATGCGCCTCGGCCAAATGCTTCTACAATAGTGTAGGGCCCTTCCCAGTTTGGTGCAAGTTTTCCGTCACCTGGCGACTTCGTGTTTTGGAAAACTTTTCTAAGCACCTTATCACCGGATTTGAACCTGCGTAAGCGGGTCTTTTTAGCGTGCGACCGCGATAAAGCTTGCTGGTATGATTCGATACGAATTAAGGCCGCTTCTCGCCTTTCGTCGATCGTGTCCTTGTCCAACGATAGTAGCTCCTCGTTCCATTTTTGGTCGATCATGGATCTGATAGTAGTAATACGCGTCTCGCTTGGTAGTACTGCATCTGTGCCATAGACCAGAGCGAAGGGAGTGTCACCCGTTGCTCGTTTAGGTGTACAGCGATAGGCCCAAAGTACCTCATGAAGTTTATCGTCCCAAGTCGCCTTTACCCTGCCTACCTTCTTTTTTATCATTCCCATGATTGTTTTATTGGTGGATTCGGCCTGCCCATTGGACTGTGGGTAACGGGGAGTAGAGTAGTGCAGTTTGATGTTCCAATTGCTGTAGAATGTTTTGAAGTTTCTGGAACTAAACTGCGTCCCATTGTCTGCTACTATCTCCTTTGGGACGCCGAACCTGCAAATGATATGCTGCCAAACAAAAGCCATCATTTCACGGTCGCGTATATTCGCAAGCGGGGCTGCTTCTGCCCACTTGGTGAAATAGTCCGTAGCGATAACAATGTATTCGTTGCCATTCGCTGTTTTTGGTAGCTTGCCAACTATATCAATTCCCCAACGAGCGAAAGGCCAGAAAGGGAAAAAGGGGTGTAGTTCTTCAACCGGCAGATGGGCTATGCTCGCGTGCTTTTGACATTCTTGGCACTTAAGGACGAAGTTGCGAGCATCAGCTCTCATTGTCGGCCAGTAGTAACCTGCTCGGTGAGCGGCTAGCGCCAGGGATCTGGGGCCGCAGTGTCCTCCGGCGCTGCCTTGGTGCAATTCATTGAGTAGGTAGGAGATTTCGGCCCCGCTTACGCACCTGAGCAACGGTCCGTCGAGGGACCTCCTGTAGAGGACGCGGCCTGGGTCGCCAGGCAGCCCAATCAGTGTATAGCGCGCAACCTTCGCCTTGATCTTGCGGGCGATTTGTTTATCGGCGGGCAATTCGTAGTCTTGCATGTAGCGCATGATTGGCGTCCTCCAATCGCTTTCTTCGATGGAGAATGTTTTGGCTGTAGTTTGCTCGTGTAATACGGATTGGCAGAGTATGGCGATCTGCACATTGCGGGCGCAGCTGCCTTCTGTCGTGGCGCCGAGATTGGCTAGTAAATCTGCCCGGATATTGCGATCCCGTGGTACCTGCTGGATGGTGAATCGCTCCAGCCCACTCCGTAGTTGGTCTACAATTTTCAGGTAAGAGATCATTTTCGTGTCTTTTTCTTGGTAGTGGCCGCTTACTTGGTTCGCTACTAGTTGGCTGTCGCTATGCGCTTCTATGTCTCTTGCGCCCAACTCAATTGCCGACTGTAGTCCGAGTATCAGTGCTTCGTATTCTGCTTCGTTGTTTTGTCGTCCGCCATTCGCACTTGATCGCCCTTTCCAATACATCGCCTTTGGGCGTTATGAGGACTATCCCCAGTCCGCTGCCCCTTTGGCTTGTGGCGCCATCTACAAACAATTTCCAGAGACCCGGCTGATTTCTCGCTATGTTGTTGATTGCGTTAGTACACTTTTCAGCTGCTGCGTTTGTGAAGTCAGCTAGGAAATCTGCTAATGCCTGGGCCTTGACCGCCGATCTGTGTCGAAACTTAATGTCGTGTTCACTTAGCTCGACAGCCCACTTCACCATTCTTCCTGATAGTTCTGGTCTGTGGAGGACCGCTCTGATTGGGTGTTCCGTTATAACTACGATAGGGTGCGATTGGAAGTACGGCCTGAGTTTTCTGGCCGCTGTTACAAGAGCCAGCACCAATTTCTCCATTGGCATGTACCTTTCTTCGGCTGGGAGCAGTCCCTTACTTATGTAGTAAACTGGTGCGTGCTTTGTTCCTTCAACACGTGTCAAAACTGCGCTGACGGCTGTCTCTGATACGGATAGGTAAAGCAACAGTTCTTCACCATCAAGTGCTTTGGATAGGACCGGATTGGTCGACAGTTGTTCTTTGATGGCCTTCAGTGCTTCCTGGCACGTTTCGTTCCATTCAAATGGAACTCCTTTCTTCAGGAGGCGAAAAAAAGGACGACATTTCTCAGATGAGGCGGGTATGAACCTGTTTAGTGCAGCCAGTCGACCTGTTAGCTTCTGGATGTCTCTTTTCACTTTGGGTTGTCCTATGTTTTCTATCGCCCGCACCTGGTCTGGATCCACCTCTATGCCTCTCTTGGTAACTAAGTAGCCTAGGAACTTTCCTGACGCGACGCCGAATGAGCACTTGGATGGATTCAGCTTCATGTTGTAGCGCTCCAATACTTGGAATGCCTATTCCAGGTGGTCGATGTGTTGCTCAGCTTTCAGTGATTTAACCAACATGTCATCGATGTACACTTCCATGGTGTTCCCGATGAGGTTAGCGAACATGCGGTTGACGAGCCTCTGGTAAGTGGCGCCTGCATTCTTGAGGCCAAAGGGCATCACTTTGTAGCAGTAGGTGCCTCTTTCTGTTATGAAGGCTGTCTTCTCGGCGTCAGCGGGGTGCATCAGGATTTGGTTGTACCCGCTGAAGGCGTCCATGAAGCTTAGTAGCTCATGGCCGGCAGTTGCATCAACTATGGTGTCAATATGCGGCAGGGGGAATGAGTCTTTGGGGCAGGCTTTGTTCAGGTCAGTGAAATCTATGCAAACCCTCCATTTGCCATTTTTCTTGCGCACGACAACTACGTTGGCCAGCCAGTCTGGGTATTGTACCTCTCTGACCGACCCGGTGCTCAAGAGTTTCTCGATTTCTTCATTTATGACTCTGTTGCGGTCAGGTGCAAACTTTCGCCTCTTCTGTTTGATAGGTTTGAATTTTGGGTCTACATTCAGCTGGTGTGTTATTACGTTGGGGTCAATGCCTGTCATATCTTCGTGGCTCCAGGCGAAGCAGTGGCACTTAGTTGATAGGAAGCGGATGAGCTTTTCTCTGGTTGCTGCACCGAGCCTAGAACCGATAAGTACCTTTTTAGTGTTGTCAGATGGGTGGATAGGTACTTCGTCTAACGTGTGCTCCACTTCTTCAGTTCGTGGAGCGCTCTGTAATTGCTATGCTGACGCGGAGTGGGGTTTCAACCCGTTTGCATAGCATGACCTGGAGGCGGCTTGGTCGCCTTTAATCTGCTTGATGCCGAACTTTGTTGGAAATTTAATCAGCTGGTGGTATGTAGATGGGACAGCTTTCATATCATGCAGCCACGGGCGGCCTAGGATGGTATTGAAACTAGAAGGGCCTTCCAGCACACAGAAGCGGGAGTACTTATTAATGCCTTCGGCCCAAACTGGGAGTTCTATTTCGCCAATTGTGTGTTTCGCCTCTCCGCTGAAGCCAACCAGGACCATTGCTTGTCTAGCGATCTTTGTCTCCTCTACTTGCATTTCTTTCAGCGTATCAGCGTAGATGATGTTGACCGAGGAGCCGTTGTCTACCAATATCCTTTTGATGAGGCAATTAGCTATTCCTAGCAAGATGACCAGGGCATCATGGTGTGGGTTGAGTATATCGATACTTTCTTTAAAGTTGAAGGTCACTTCCAGCTCGTCTTCAACTGAGTGTGTGCTTTCAGCCCTGCCGCTGCCATTGTGTACACGACGCATGCTTCTCTTGGCAGCTGAGTACGTAGTTCCACTTTCGAGTGACCCACCCATGATCACATGGACGGTGCGCACCATCTGGGGCTCTTGTTGTTCGGGTGGTGGCTAGTTGCTGACAGGCGTGTTGGTTTGCACTAGAAATCGCCTGAGGTGACCTTGTTGCAGTAAACGGTCGACCTCGTATTTGAGTGCTACGCAATCGGCTGTGTGGTGGCCGAAGTCGTCATGGAAGGCGCACTGTTTGGCCGCATCCCTTTTCTTAGGGTCTGATCGCAACTTCCCCGGCCATCTGACGGTTCGGCCGAGTTTTCCAAGTTCTTGCATGAGTTGTTCCGTAGAGATGGTAAGATCATGTCTTGGAGGTTGAGGTCGCGTCTCGGCCCTTACTGCGTTTGTTTGATTAGAGTCATGCCTGGGCAGAGGAGAACGTTCATATGGTGCGTAACGCTGCCGGCTGCGTTCCCTGTTTTTGTGGTCTGGCTTTGGGTTGTGAACCGATGGTCGGCTGACGATCGGTTCGCGCGGGACCCATCTATCGTCCTCCTCCCATCTTGCTTGTGCAAAGGCCCGAGAAAGCGTTTCCTCCATTGTTCTTGGCTTGTACTTGATCAAATCCGCGTATAGATCAGAACCCTGCAGCAGCCCTTTGGCGAATGCGCGTATCGCTGTGTCTTGATTGCAGTTTGGTATTGTTATCTTTTCTTTGTTGAATCTGGCGATGTAAGCTCTGAGTGTCTCGCCGTTCTTCTGTCGAATGGCGTAGAGGTCATCAGATTGCTTTTCTGGTTTGCGGCTGCAGGCGAAGTTTTCTATGAACGAGTCGGTCAACTGTGAGAACGACGCGATTGTTCCGATCGGGAGGTTCACGTACCACTCTAACGCTGGGCCGGAAAGAGAGTTTTCGAATAATTTGCCGAACCCGGCTTCTCTTATGCCCCCGGGAAGTGAAGTCGTCAGCATCGCTTGTCGGTAGTGAGCGATATGATCGTCTGGGTCGCTCGTACCGTCGTACATCTTGAATCTTGGAGCCGTGAACTTGTTAGGTAAGTCCACTAGGGCGATCTCGTCAGCAAACGGTGTCTCTGTGAAAGAATCTTTTGAGGATCTGCGCAGTGGGGGTGGTATACCCGGTAGAAACCGTATCATCTCTTCCATCTCCTGCAACCGTTTGGTCACTTCTTGCGGGATATCACTAGTTTGGGGCCGATATCCTTCCGTTCGTGGCCGCGGAGGGTTGCCATCGGTACTTGTCGTGTTTCTAGGGTAACTGACATGCAACCTAGGGATCGCGCGCTGCGATCGCGCGTTGACTGTTTCGGCCGCAGTATCTTCAGTTCGTGGCTCAAGCGGCCTCCTCATCGTGTTTGGTGGTGTGTCAGCCAAAATTTCTTCTACATCGTCATCGTCGTCGAAAGCCGAGACGTCAAGTCGTCGTATTGGTGATGCTACGCCTTCACTTTGTCCCAAGATTGGCCCCGTGTTTGCTAGCAAATCATGGCTCTCATTCTGGTTGTCATCTGGTAGACCTCTTCCGTCTTTCTTGCTGGTCTCTTGTCCGTGCCCCTTTTCCTTTTGTGGTGGTCGCATCCCTTCGACGACAACCTTGAGATTCCTGTTTTCTTCCTCCAACGCGGCCAATCTGGCCATGAGCTGTGCAAGCGAGTCCGTCCGCTGTGATTGATCGTTTGGTGTCGATGGATCTGCGGCTCCTTGAGTGGTTGTCGACATTGTTTTGTTCTTTTTTTGCCATAGTAGTTCTTCTCTGTTTGGTGATTGTTTGTTGATTTGGAGACGGAGAAGAGAGCCCCACGGTGGGCGCCAAACTGATGGAGCCGAATTCCTCTCGGACCTCGTACCCCTCAAAATTGGGGCTGTTATCTCTAACTGTCGTCTCCCGAAATTTCGTGATACCGTTCTTGAATGTTTTTTCTTGCTTATATAGGATTTCCTTCACGCTCCAGGAAATCCTAACTGATTTTTTTAGCTGGATCACCGAGATTTGCGGATATCAAATAACTGCTCCAGCTCAGCATTCTAGAAGATTTTCCTGTTTTCGGCCGAAAATTCCGAGAATGTCTTTCGGCCGATATCCGTTAAATCATGTGGAGGTGTTTTACTCATTTAGGAGATATAACCCGGCCGGATCATATGAGGTTTCATGGGTCTAAACCCAGTAGGTCCATCTTCGGCCGAAATTACATGTGAGCTTGATAGGTCCAACATTGTAAGAGGCCCAGATTCGGCCGAATTGATGAGGAACAAGTGAGGCTTAATAGGCCCATCATAAGAGGCCTAGCTTCGGCCGAAAATAGGCAATGAATAATGAAACATAACCCTTCATATCTCGGTCGCAAGCCTTAGAGTGACAATGTATCCATCAATTACAAAGGTATGATTTTTTTAATTCATTAATCTTTTAGTATAAATTTTTTAATAACAAAAAAAAAATAATCTATTTTTTAAAATTTTGTATATATATTTTAATTTTTAAAATAAACCACTAACCAGTCAGGTTACGCTAAGAATAATCACAATGGAGTATGTAAACTCAAGTAGCATAGAATCAAGAAATCAGAGGGAGGGAAGAGAAAGAAGGTTTATATAACTAGGCTAGGATTGTGAAGTGGATTGGTTGACGGACATGGTGGACATGGGTTTTGACTAAAACAATAATAATAATAATAGCAGCCCAATTCCCCCTTCAGAGTCCAAACCAATATAATAACAGCCAAAACATCTAAAATAGGAGAAATCTAATTAAAATGAATTAATCTTCATAGCTGGTTTCGTAGAAGAGTTAATTGCACGCCCTCAATAACGATAAATTATATATATAAATATTTTGATATTAATATACAATTATATTTCTTCTTAAAATATAAGATAAAATTTTTATTATAATAAAAGGAGAAAATTAACAAAACCAATTAACCACGTGTTTGACAAGTGACTTCATAAAAATGCAACGCATCTTTTTTTTTTTATAAAATTACTTTTTTAATCTTTAATTTTAATTAATGAAATTGATTATTTCGACATTTTAATTAATTATCACATTTTTCACAGATTCTGTAATAAATTCTAATATTCAATTTTATATTTACACTAATTGTAATACCACATCGGAAGTATAACTCACCGATTAGTTTTTCCACCACTATATAAATAGATTTTTGTTCAGTTAGTATTCATATCAACCTTGAAGGCATTGGTGCTCTTTGTAAATTAAATAGAGCTACTTGCCACTAGAGATTTAAATATGAATTTATATTTATATTATTTCATTTGTTGGATTCAATTTTAAGATTTTAAAATTGACATAAATCCAAAATCTATATTAACATTATATTATTATTATATAATAATAGAACTTTTTTCAATATATAAATATATAATTATATTTATATATATATATATATAATAGTATATATTTGGTTAAAGTTAAAATTTACTTACCGTCTTCTTAAAAGAAGAAGTTCAACCAAACATGTTTTATAATTTTTTTATTAAATTAAAATATGAATAAATAAATTATTTATACTCGCAATCATAACATCTCAAAAATTAAATTAAATCATTTTTAAAAGTCGAATCAATTCGATACAAACAAAATAAATAAAAAACTTCTTTATCTCATCTCTATTCTCTATTCTCTACATCTCTATCTCTATTATAATAAAAGGAAAAAATTAACAAAGCCAATTAACCATGTGCTGACAAGTGGCTTCGTAATAATGCAACCGTCATATTTTTTTTATAAAATTACTTTTTTAGTCTTTAATTTTAATTAACTAAAATGGTTATTTTAACATTTTAACAAATTCCATTCTTCTCGCACAGATTATGTAATAAATTTTAATATTCAAATTCTACTATTTAAAAAAGTTATATTTTTCAACTTTATATTATATTTACACTAATTGTTATACCACGTCGGAAATATAACTCGCTGATTATTTTTTCCATCACTATATAAAAAGATTTTTGTTTAATTACTTTTCACATCGACCTTAAAGGCATCGGTGCTCTTTGTAAATTAAATAGAGATACTTGCCACTAGAGATTTACATATGAGTTTATATTATTTATTTATTTATTTATTTTAACTTTAAAATTTTAAAATTGACATGAATCCAAAATATATATTATCACTATATTATTATATATAATAATAATAGAAGTTTTTTTTTTCAATATATACTATATATATAATATGTTTGGTTAAAGTTACAAAATAACACGTAAATATTTTTATATTTAATTACATATTAACACATAAGTATTAATTAATTCATTAGGTTATTTTGTTATTTAAAATATATTGTTTTATTATTTACTACTATATATTATATTTCATTTAATTGTTATCCTACATCAGAAGTGTAACTCACTTATTATTTTCCCCACTACTATGTAAATGAGTTTTTTTTTATTGAATTAGTTTTCATATCGACATTTAAGGCATTGGTGCCTTTTGTATAATTAAAAAGTACTTGCCGCTATAGGTTTAAATAAAAGTTTAAAATATTTTAGTTCTTAAACGTTAAGTTGGATCAGATTATCAACAACATAAAGGAAAATAAAATTTTCATTAGGGTAAAGTCACATAAGTTTACTTATAGAACTCATAGTAAATCACTAAAATTATTTTGGAATATATGTCACAAAGTCATTTCAAATAAATTATAAATAAGTTCCATTTAATGGGACAGTTATATACATCATTGAGTTCCATAAAAGAGGAATTCCTCACGCGCACTTATTAGTGTTCTTGCATAATAAAACGAGTATGAAAGGGAAAACCTTATAGATCGAGTTATTTCCGCAGAGATACCTGACGAGAGCACAGATCTAAAATACACAAAGTTGTGAAGTACTTCATGTTACATGGACAATGTGGTCAAGGATATGAGAGGAGTCTATGTATGGATAATGGTAAATGCACGAAGCAATGTCTAAACTGTTAGTGAAGACAATGACTATAAATAAGGAAGGATACCCAAAGTACAAGAGGAGAGAGTTTAATGCAGTAATAGAGAAAGATGGTACGTGGTTGGATAATGGTTGGGTGTGTCTCACCATAAAGTGTTGTTGCTAAAATATGGTGCTCATGTTAATATCGAATGGTGCAACCAATCAAAATACATTAAGTATCTATTCAAGTATGTCAACTAAGGAAATTATTGAATAATTGCAGTATTCTACCAGAGCAGATCATAGGAAGGCTTTGAAAAAGCTGTGGATAAAATAAGTCTTTTTATGATAGTAGGTACATATCGTCTTATGATGCCTTCTAGTGGTTAAATATCATATGATAAATATTATCATTAACCCTCTGTCGAGCTCCTTAGTTTTTACTTGGAAGGACAACAAGAAATAGTATGGTGCGAAAGCCGCAACCTTTAAGATGTCATTGATGATGCAGAAGATAAGAACATGAAATTCCTTGGATGGATGGAGGTGAATAATAAATATGAAGAACCAAGGCAGATGTCATATAATGATTTCCTTGAAACAAATTATTTGGAACCAAAAGAAAATGATATGGACACCGAGGACGAGAGGATTTTCTGTTGGAAGCTAAATTACGTGGCACTGGAATGTGGGGAGTACTACTACTTCAGAATCCTATTTAATTGGGTATGTGGTATGACAAATTATTAAGAAACAAGGACTACAAATGATGGGATTATTCACAAAATGTTCAAGGATGCATGCTACGAACTAGGACTCTTAGATGACAACAAGGAATACATTTGACGCTATGAAGCTAACTTATGGAAAATTTCAAATTACCTGAGGAGACTGTTTGCCACATTGCTCATGGAAGGATCCATAGAAAATTGAAACATGTGTGGAGTCATTGTTGGAAACGCCTATCTAATGAAATTTTGTATAATGAGAGAAAGAGGACGAATCATTAAGGTAATATGAATATTTTAATATCATATTTAATACATCTATTATTTCAAATATTATGTTTACGTAATTTAAATATATTTGTGGAATATTTTTCTAACAGAAAATAATAAATGTGTATATATACCCTCAGGCTTAGAGTTCTCTAAAGATGAAATTAAAAATATGACACTTTTGAAATTGGATGATATTATGTGTAAATATGGTATGACCATTTGTGATTTCGGAACCATGCCTAAACTGACTTCAGAAGGACGTCTGCATGTGCAATAGGCTATTACGAGCACAAATGAAATATACAGTCGCTGACTTGAAAAGTGACCATGATCATTAAGCAAAGAAAAACGAGATTTGTTTTTCCTATACGGCCATGGAGGTACAAGAAAGACTTTTGTGTGGAAAGGTTTAGTTTCAGCTCTAAGATTGCATAATCAAACTATACTGACGGTAGCCTCAAGTGGATTTGCTTCACTTCTACTACTAGGATGAAGGACTGCACATTTGACATTCTCTATCCTATTGACTCTTAAAAATTCAACGTGCAACGTCCCTCTTGGAAGCCACGAGGCCAAGTTAATTATAAATGAAAAATTAATTATATGGGATAAGACTCTATTGGTACACAAAAGCATTTCTTTGAGGTAGTAGACAAGACATTCAAATTCAAGGACATTGAAAGACTACATTCAACATTCTCCATCTCATTGACTTATACTGAAGATTCAATATATAACCTCCATCTTGAAGGCCATAGACTGAGTTGCTTATAAAGACAAAACTAATCACATGGGATAAAGTGTCAATGGGGCACAAGCATTGCTTTAGGGCAGTAGATAAAATATTTAAGGACTTGATGAGAATAGTTGCCCTGAAAATGAAAATCTACTATTCATGGCAAGACTATAGTTTTAAGAGGAGATTTTAGATAGATTCTATCCGTCATACGAAAGGTAGCAGAAACCAAGTGGCCAATGGAATGATAAATTCTTCATTTCTCTGGGTGTACTACATGATTATGCTTTTATTATTATTATTATTATTATTATTATTGATGTATCAGAACATCTTATGATATATTATTAGTTTTGTGAAATACCTTACATTTGATTATTTGTTGATTGAGAAAATTTTCAAAAATACATATTTAGTATATATAATAGTACCCGTACGTACCGCGCGGGTCCAAAATTCTAGTTAATTTTAAAAAGACATTACATTATATATATTTAGAATTGCAAATATTATTATTATATTCATAAATTTATTAATTAAACAAAGTTTTATTATTCGATAAGATTGTGTGAATGTGCATTAATACCAAAATTTTCATATATATGTAATTTTTCGTCGTTTGGGGGTGTGAATGAGATTAACTCATCGTCAAAATACAATATGTCATATTTTTCTATTAAATTAATTTTTAGTTTTTAATTTTAATTAATTTAATTGGTTGGTTTAACATTTCAATAGGTGAGAGTAATTCACCCAATAAAAAAAATATGGTAAATACCGCACCCTAATTTAGTTAATACCGCACCTTTTCCAATTTTATCCTTATTTTTATTAGTTAATATTTTTTAATTAATTAATATTTTAATTTAATATGTCTTAATTTAATTTATACTTATCATTTCTTTTAATTAATTAATTTGTAATGTTTGAATATTTTAATTAAATTTATATTTAAATTTTATATAATCACTAATTCAATATATTATACATGACTTTGAGTAATATATAAACTAATGAGCTAGTTATTTGATTTGAAAAAACTTTATACAAATTTTCAAGATTTAGTCTGAGTTTCAATTCGAGATACTGTTAGTCATTATTGAATTATGTTTATTGTATCATCGTAGCAGTTTAACAAAAAAGCTGTTACTCATTATTGAATAATATTTATTTATTGTGTCTTGTGTCATCGTAGTAGTTTAATAAGAAAACTTGTCTTTGCTAAGGAGACTGAGTGCCCATGTAATACCATTTTTTAGGATTTTTATCCCCTTATTTTTTAATTTTCAAAATAATAATAAAATTTTATATTATTATATTTAGATTAAATCTTTTTATTTTAAATCAAATATATTTTTAAATAAATTTTTTTATTAAGGATAAAATTGTAAATTATGGAATAATAAGGTGCGATATGATGCGGTATTTACCAATACCCTAAAAAAAAATCTCGCTCTTTTTTCACGGATTTTGTAATAATTTCTAATATTTAATTTTTTTAAAATATATTTTTTAGCTATATATTATATTCAACTAACTGTTATCTCACATCGGAAATGTAGCTCATTTACTATTATTATTATTATTATTATTTTTTACCACTGCATAAAGAGATTTTCTTTCAATTAGTTTTCACATGGACCCTTAAGGCAGTGCTCTTTGTACATTAAATAGAGCAACTTGCCATTAAATGTTTAAATATGATGTTACATTATTTCATTTTTGGAATCAATTTTAAAATTTTAAAATTGATATGAATCCAGACTATTATTATTATATATAATAATAATAGAAGTTTTTTTTTCTTGCAATATATAAAATATTTGGTTAAACTTAAAATTTACTTGCCACCTTCTTAAAAGAAAAAGTTGCATCAAATATTTTTTTAATAATTTTTTTAATTAAATTAAAATTATGAATAAATAAATCTCTATCTTTATTATAATAAAAGGAGAAACATAACCAATTAAATTAATCACGTGATGATAAGTGGTGCTCTGAAAAACCAACACGTCATATTTTTCTATTAAATTACTTTTTTAATCTTTAATTTTAATTAACTAAATTGGTTATGTCGACATTTTAGTAGGCAAGTGTTATTCACCGGATAGATAGAAAGAAAAAAAATCCCACTCTTTCTGCACTGTAATAAATTCTAATATTCACCAATTCTGGCGGCCTAGTCACATAGACCAAGGCGTCAGGATGGTCACAGTAATTTTGGTGGGTTGGTTGGCTGTTTGGTCATGTAGACCAGGGCACACACCAAGGCACGAACAAAGGCACCTAAGAGCTTCAATACACATTTTTGTGACCTAGTTAGCGGTCTTGTCAAGGAGACCAAAATGCCAAGCCGGGCGTCAGGAAGGTTACAATAGCCAATTTGGGTGCCTATTTAGGAGACTGATGGCCTGGTCAGGGTGACTAAGGTGCGATGCCAAGTCGCAAATAGTATACTTTACCTTCCAATTTTTATTTCATGATCTTCCTTAGATGTTGTCGATTATGTGATGATGCTTGAGGCATTAGAATGCATTTGTATGCTCAATTTAATTAATGAAAGAAGCATATTTGTATGTGTTTTTTTTCCAGTATGAGGGTGTTAACTAGGCATTGATAGCCTAACCTTTTCCTTTCTCCATTTTTCTTGTTTTTTTCCTTTCCGTTTTGAAAATGTGTTCAGGTGGATCGATCAAGTATTAGAAGTTCGGGTTGGAACCCCATTTGAAGCATGCATCTCATGACATTAATTTCACCTCTTATTCAGTTGCTTTTCTAACTCGATTTTTGTAAACGCATTTGACTCGAATATTCTTTTGTCAACTTGTCCACTTATTTTAGTGACAAGTTGAACGTTAAGCTCGGTATCGTGTTGCGATCAGAGTTTGGTGCTACTTAATGATATTGTTTATAAACCTTATTAAATATATATCAAGTAAAGTTTTATTCAAATGAATTCCTCTCATCTTGAATTGTATTTGTATATATGTATGGGTATATGAGATATATGTATGAGTTGATGTAGTGTCCCAATCTCCACGTTTCGAGCCCTCTGGGGTGGGGGGTTGAACGCTACACTATCTGCGCCCATAAAGTTAAAAGCCAACTACGATATCGTCATAAGTTGAAGTAATTCTAATCCCTAGGCATGCCTTTCATTTTGTCTTCTAACTATTTTAAGGGCATTTGATTTCGTAACCAAATATTTAGCAAGTCAATTTTTTTTTTCAATACAACAAGGCCAAACTTAACACATTGTCACTAAGACATTCTTTACCAATTTCATTTTCATTGACAAGTTGATTAAGACCATTAATCACCAAGTTTTAATAATATCAAATTTGTAACAATCACCAATCAAGCAAGAATGCAATGTGGTATTTAAGTCGTTATCCTATCTCCTTTCACATTCACAAGAAATATGGACTTAGTACACTCGAAATTCATTTCAAAGAGCAACACTTACCATGATACTAAATTCATCGTATATTCTCTAACGCCCTAGTATGACAATTATGCACAACACATCAAAATTAGACAGTTATCACATTAAACTAATTTCTTGGCATAATAACAAGTATGCATGCATTCTAAACATCATGCGGTAACACATAAGTATATAAGGCTAAAAACAAAAATGTGAACCTCGCATCCATCGATCCACATACTAGAATCCCGCTCCATGTGGGTCCTCACTTGATAATTGCCTACTTAAGCACACAATTCATACCATAAATATCACCACATGACTCATATACCACCATAACCTCTATTAAGGGCACATATAAACTGTATGAGATTGAGATTTATTAAAATGAGTTAGAACCAATCCTGAATTGTTTAACGAAAATCTAGGATTGTAATTTAATGATGCTTATTTATCAAAATCCATTTCAAGCATTACAAAATACCATACTCACGATATCAAGGGCATCTCTATTCTAGAGACATTAGGGAAAAACTATCTAGATTCAATTTGAAGCTATGAACACAATGTTGTAACAAACCCTAATATTCACATAATCATAAACTCAAACAACTAAAACATCCTTAAAATCAAAAGCTTAAAACCTATTAGTAATAAATACATAACATTACTAATGTAACTGGAAGTTAATAACATGAATATGTAGTTTCTTTGAAGTATTGCTTTAACTCCGCCAATTCAACAATGAGCAACATATCCGAGTTAGACCGGGCTCGAAGTAAGAGACAATTCTAATATTCTCCCACTTGAAGTATACTTTGTAATGTCCATATCATCTCTACATCATTCAAACTTCTCCATGCTTTAGTAAGTGAATCACCATTCACCTAAGTGTTAAATTTCTCCAAAAGTACATCACATTCTCTTCCACTTTCTCTTTAATGAAATGATATTGGATTTCAATGTGTTTCATTCTTTAATGATATGTAGGATTCTTTACTAGTTGAATGGTAAAAAGAGTATGCATGATCGATCTCACATAGAACAGTAATCAGTTTTGATCTCATTGTGACCAATTGGAAATAAAAATGGTGGTTTTAATAATTGATTCGATTGAAACAAATTAAATTCAACCAAACAAATTAAATAAAAATAAAAATCGATAAAGTAAAACAATCTTGTAAAGCTAATCAAACCAATTATGTATTGATCATCAAAACTAAAAATAAATTATATCAACTCAATAGACATAATTATAATTCTCGACTCAACACCTGATAATCAATCTTTTCTACCTATTAGACTTATAAAATTTAATGCCTACTAACCAACCCCTAATCTATTAGTAATCCCCACAAATGCTTAACTAAATATAACCGCATATTTTATTAAGAATTAGAAAGATTAGCGCCCGTAATAAACAAATCAACTTAGAGCATTTATTTAGTTATGACTATAATATTCTCATAGCGCAACATGATAGCTACTTAGATCAATTCAATTAAAGAATTACTAATTTAGTCTTAATGACTAGTAAGAGATACTAACTTATTTAATCAGTCGACTGTGCATATCAATTAACCAAATAGATTAATGCAATCAACTTAAAAAAAAAAAAAAACACAATACATAAATACCGAATAATTTAAACTATAAATGATAAATAAAAAACTAAAAACCTAAAAGAGAGATAGATAGATCCATATTTTCTATCATTTCAAAAGTTAGTAAATAATTCCAACTTAACTAGAGAAATAAGAGAAAAATAATCTCTTTTCAAAATATCTCTTAACATCAAATCTAAAATTTCAAACTTTAAAACTTGAACTACTGATCATTTTGTTAAGAATAACATTGATTTTTAATTGACTTTTAACTTATAAAATTGTTTCCTAGTTGAATAAAATTGTAAATTCATACCTAAACTGCACAAAATATATAAAATAAATAATAAAACAAATTATCCCTTGTTCAACAAATAAAATACTCCATCCGGATTATTAATATAAAAAAAACTAATTTTTCATGGGGATTAAGAGTTTCCACTACTGCCTCTCATTATTTCATAACTAATACAATAAATTTTTAAAAATTTTTAAAAAATTAATTATACAAACTTAAAAAAAAAATGATATTTTAAACATTTTAACTTTAAAAATTTCCTCTTAAAAAAAATTTCTCAATATAAATAATATGCCCAAACCGGAGATTTTCTCTATATTAATAATCCGGAGGGAGTATAAAATAAAAATTATATATATATATTCCATTTTGGACCTAATTAACTTTCAAATTTATTTTAACACGATACAAACCGAAATTAATCTGTTTCGCTGAAATTGAAATTTTTAAATTAAACAAAAATTCATAAATTACATTATATGGGTCATTATCTTTATTCTCAGTTCCTTAACCTATCAATACATCAACCAACCATAATTATAATAATACACCAATTATAATAAACTGTACTCTCTTTATAATTATAATATATCTTCATGTTGTGATCTACCAACCATGAATTCATTTATAACCTAATTATAACAAATTGACATAATAAATCACAGGATATGAGAGTAGACAAATTAATTTACTCATTTACAACGAATTCATTTTAAACGCATCTTTCCGCCGTGCTCCAAACTGATTCGCAAATTGGATCAACAGGGAGAGACCTTTAAAATCGATGGGCTTCTTTTATGTTTTTTAGGCCCTCTCCAATTAGTGAACCTAAATGTTTTCATCGTTGGATATAAGCCCATAAATGATATAAACCCATGATATATCCCCTCTGTCAAATAAGTATATATGTGGGGGCAAATGGGGATTATAAAATAATTTTTTATTGGATGGTAAGATGGTAAATACATTCTTCATCTATTCTAAATTTTTTTCATATATTACAGTAAGTACATTATATATAAAAAATTCGTATACCAATTTCCAAGATGATCACTATAAATAGAGATAGGGATGTCTTCTCTAGTTCTTGTATTTTTATCTCTAATATTGGTTATACATTAAAAAAAATTTAGAACGGATGAAATAAACAATTTCGAAGTACATTATATAAAAAATTATTCGCATATCAATTTCCAAGATGATCACTACAGGTAGAGATTGAGATGTCTCTTCTGGTTCTTCTGTTTCTATCTCTAATATCGGTTGGTGTGTAAAGAAAAAACTATTTTATTTCTTAAAGATGAGGAAGAGACGAATAATAAAACAAGTAGGGACTTAAGCGGTCGATCTCAAACAGTCTAAACTATTATATACAGGGTCACAGATGGATAGGGATGTAAAGAGTTGGCCCACATCAACCGAGAGATTCGAATTATACGACAGAACATGTTCCGAACAATGGACTTTTGAACCCACATCCATACATTCATGTAGACCGAACTTTTTCGAACATCAGTTTTGTCAATTTCTCAAAAGTTACCTTATCTGCCAATGTTTTAAAACAATTAATGTCTGGAAGTGAACATACACGATTCAACCGACTCCATCTCTCGTTTAAAAAATGCGAAGGGGTGAGAGATTTTGCAAAAGCTGAAAAGCTAGGTGTCACAATTTTAGCATTGGCTATTTTGCTATAAAAGGGCTATCAATTGAGTAGAGTAAATCATATAACCAAACTAAGAGAAAAAAAAAAGATCTTTGTAAGTGAGTGAGTGAAGTGAAGAGAGTATGGAGTTGTTGATGATGTTGAGTGTTGTGATGGTGATGGTACTAGTGATGGTGATATGTGTGAAGAAAGCCAACTCATGGATATATGAAATCAAACTTGGAGAGAAAAGGTACTCGCTGCCACCAGGTGATTTGGGTTGGTTTTTCATCGGAAACATGCTTTCGTTTCTCAGAGCTTTCAGGTCCTCCAATCCTGACTCTTTCACCGATTCACTTCGTTCCAGGTTATTTTTCTTTTCGTTATTTGCTTTTTTAACTTTTGTTTATCATCATGCTATCATTAACTTGTTCACACCAATAGCATAATAAAGTAGATTCGATTTGATTGCATGTCTCGTTGTGTAGATGGTTTATAAAATTTTTTCAATTTTTTAATAGGAGGTTATATTATAATAATACTTTAGAATATTAATAGAAGCATATTGATCATTTTCCGAGACAAAGACATGTATAATAAAATAACTAATATATCTTCCATCATTCAGATGAAAACTGTTTTAGTTTAATACTGTTTTATCTTATAACTAATGATTGAATTAAAAATATTTTTAAAGAGAAACCAAACTTGTTGTGCTTTAAGGAGAATATGCTTTAGTCCTGTTTTGGCACGTTTTATAAATTAAAAATTAATTGAGATTCTAGTTTTGAAAATAAATCTAAATTAATAAAATCACTATAAAATATTAGCTAATTAACTTAGATAAACATGGGTTAGTATGTAATTATCCAGGGTAATATATATAAATCTAAATTTTCTTATTTTAATGAAAATATTAGATTTGTGACCCTTACTATAAATTAAGGTAACGTACATGTGATAAAGTTAGGATGAGTTGTCGTTTTACATGAGATTTGAGTGCACATGGGACCATCACTTTGGTCTCTGACAAATTAGAGGTATACTTTAATGTTGTTCGGAGATTACCATACGACATTGGTTTCACTTTCAATCTTCCACTTATTGTTTAAATTTTGTTATTTAGGGAAAACTCACTTTTCTATTTAACTAGTAGTGGGGTTTGGTCTGGTGTCCACTAACTTGTAATGGAAAAAACAATAGTTTAGAAGTAACGGAAATTAACTGAAAATGAAAATTAATAAATTTTAGATCAAATTTATAGATAGAAAATTGACTAAAATTGAAATTTCAGGTATGGAGATGCAGGAATATACAAAGCGTTCATGTTCGGACAACCAAGTGTGATAGTGACTACCCAAGGCGCAATCAGACGAGTGTTAACCGACGATGAAACATTTCAACCTGGTTGGCCAACTTCAACTATGAAACTGATCGGAGAGAAGTCGTTTGTCAACATAACTGTTGAGGAACACAAGCGTCTTCGACGCTTAACAGCTGCGCCTGTGAATGGACACGAAGCTCTATCTTTGTACATCGGATACATTGAAGATAGTGTGGTAGCTGCTTTGGACAAATGGTCGAAAATGGGCGAAATTCCGTTCTTGACTCATGTCAGGAAACTCACCTTTAGAATCATAATGCATATTTTCCTCAGCTCGGCTTCAGAGAATGTGATGGAGGCTATGGAGAGGGAGTACACTGCTCTTAACTATGGAATTCGCGCCATGGCTATTAACATCCCTGGATTCGCATACCACAAAGCTCTCAAGGTATGATCTTAGTTGTTTTTTTTCATTCTTGTAATGTACTAAAATGTAATTATATGTGAATGATTTTGTTTCAGGCCAGGAAGAAACTTGTTGCTATATTGCAATCTGTTGTGGACGAGCGGAGAAGAGAGACTGCTCCTTCAACTAATAGAGACATGATGGACGCATTGCTTAGTGTTGAGGATGAGAAGGGAAGAAGATTGGATAATGAAGAGATAATTGATATCTTGATCATGTACCTAAATGCAGGACATGAGTCTTCAGGACATATCATTATGTGGTCGACTCTTTATCTTCAACAACATCCTGAGTATCTCCAGAGAGCTAAGGTGATTTAGTTTCTTTCTTTAGAAACTAATTGCTATTGTGCTTTGAATTTGATGACGAATTGCTTGCTTGGTTGCAGGAGGAGCAAGAGCGGATTGTTAGAAAAAGGCCAGCTGCTCAAAAGGGATTGACTCTGAAGGAAACTAGAGAAATGGAGTATCTTTCCAAAGTAAGTTCACTGTTATTTCCTTTTGGATGGTTTATTTGTCTATATGTTATGAACATCATGTTGTTTTTCTTGAAGGTGATTGATGAAACTCTTCGCATTGTGACATTCTCCCTTACTGTGTTTCGTGAAGCGAAAAAGGATGTTAACATCAATGGTGAGTCTGTGCCATGCCCTTTCATTTAAAGGAATGGTATGCTATTGACTATAATGAAATTTTTTGTTTAGGTTATCTGATTCCAAAAGGTTGGAAAGTACTTGCCTGGTTTAGGACAATTCACTATGATCCCTTAGTCTATCCCAACCCGAAAACCTATGATCCATCGCGATGGGATGTAAGTTTCTCATTTCTCTGTGCTTTTAATTTATACAAGTATACAATTTTCATTAACTAATCAATGATTGAATAGGATTTTACCCCGAAAGCTGGGAGCTTTCTTCCCTTTGGAGCTGGAAGCAGGCTGTGCCCTGGAAATGATCTGGCCAAACTTGAAATCTCCATCTTTCTGCATCATTTCCTCCTCAACTATGAGTTTGTGTTCTTCTTTTTCATTTTGTTGTTTGTGTAGCATGCATATAAGATTGATGAAGGATTTTATTTGTGTGGATTCTTACAGGTTAAAGCGAGTCAATCCTGACAGTGGAATAATGTACCTGCCTCATACCAGGCCTAAAGATAACTGCTTGGCAAAAGTAGTGAAGATATCTGAAGCATAATCTGCTGAGCCCAATGTCTTCGAGCAAGCCCAGAACATTTCCATGTTCTACTGTCCTCTACTTATGCTAGTAGACCTAAAAGTGTTTTTGTTTTGTTCTGTTCTGTCATGTTTTGTCTAGTTTTGTTTTGTTCTGTCAAGTTGGACCTTAAAACTTATCGTCGTTTCTTTCGATGTTTATGTAGACTTTAATTACTGAGTACGAGTTTGATATGTAATTACTGTTTGTGACCTTCAGTTTCATTTATACGTCTTCAGTTTCATTTATACGTGTGTTCAACCAACAACCGATAAAACAAATCCATTCACCATATTATTTCCTATAATGCCAAATTAAATTTATTTACAAATAAATTTATTAGTTTCGAATTAGATGAATTTATTAATTTTGATTCAATATAGATTTGTTAATATAAATGTTACCCAATTTAATATAAATTAATTTATAATTAAAATGAGTTTTAATCTATAAAAGAATGTGTGGAATTGTACCTAAAATTATTGTTTATTTAAATTTTATGATATTTATAATGGTGAGGAAAAGGGAGTCATGACTAATCATTTAATTACAGTGGTGATACATTTTCTTTAACTAAACTTTTAGTATATAACATCATTATCATTCGAGGATGTATGTGATTTATGCTCATCTCACTTAGAATCAATTAGATAGAATGTTAGATAATAATTATACAAAAAGTACTTTCTGAGTCAAATAAAAAACTCATTATTATAGAAAGAAATTACTCCCACTTAAAAGAGGATTTTGAGAGAACAGTGGAAATGAGTGGATTTCATAGTAAGTTATTTGATCTTACATTTTAATTTTTAAAAAAAAAAAGTTTGATGAAAATTTTCTCTTTGCATTTTGTGTTTTTGAATCGAGGGATTTGAAGTAATGAATTTAAAGGATCCTTCCTTTATCAATGGTTAGAAAAAATAACATTTATGAGTCAAAGGAAACATTTATATGATTACTTATTATTCTAAATGGACTCCTTTTAAATATGAATATTGTGTTCATTATCCACACCTAAATATAGTTAGGGAGCTGTTAAGGATGTAGGAGTATTATTATTTTCAAATAAAGTGATTTAATAATTCTTGTTGGACTATAGAATAGGTAGAGTGTATTAAAAATCTAATATAATTTATGGAATTTTAAGTAATGTCAATAAGACATATTTTACCATATTAGAGATGAGATACGAATAGGGGTACAAAATGTCTACAATAAGGTGTATTTTACAATATTAGAGATGAGATACCAATAGAGGTACAAAATGTCTACAACATTAATACTGTTATTAGTGTGTTACTTATTAAGGTTTCACAAATTGGTATGTTAGATAAAAATGTTGTATCACAAAATATGTTTATTGTGCAGATTTAGACTGTATTTTATAATAAAATATTATATTAGTAAGTGAGTTAATTGTTGAATTAACGGTTCAAATAAATATTTAAGATGAGTTTTCGGTGAGAACAATCCGATGTTAGAGTGGTTTTTAGATATAAAATGACGTAAAACGATAATGTATTTTTTTTTATAATCTTTAATTTATAATATATTTCATTTTATTTTATTTTTTAGTGTCGATATTCATTCGTTAAATGATTTTTTAAATATTTACTTAAAAATCTTTAATAATATATTTATCAACTAATTAAAAATATAAGATATAATATTTACTAAAAAATCTAAATCATGAAAACTTCTACTTACATATAATGGAGTATTAAATTAGAACATAGTTAAAGTGTATAAAAAGATAAAATCTAGTTCAAAAGAATAATTTTTATTAGAATATTTTTATAATAATCAGAATTGATAAAAGGTAGAATGAAAGCTTTTTTATTAGTGATTCGTGGACAGCTACTTCAAGTAGCTATCTAGAAATCGCTAATTGAATATTTACTCGCTAATTAAAAAATTATTCTCAAATACCTAAATTTTGAAATCACTAATATAAAATATAATTGTTAATTAAAAATCTAGCTACCAAATATATACTTAAAGAGGGCTTATTTAAACTTCACTTTATAGTTTAAACTTCACTTAAAAGAGGAGATTATTTGTGATAATGAAGAAGGGATGGTTAGTGAGGAGAAGGTAAATCATCAAGAGAAGATTGTTCGTAATGAGAAGAAAAAGGTGCAAGATGTGAGAATTATAGTTGATTTGCATGTTTTACCAAGGGTTAGATTAGATTTTATGTTTGGCGATGAATGGAGAAACAATATTGGAAAGCCAAATATGGAATTCAAAAGCAAAACCATTGATCTGAAGTTAGGAGGAATGAAGCGTACTTAGACTACTCTATTTACTAAAAAAGCGATGCATTCAAAATAATAGAAGTCTTAAGCAAGGATTATCATGGTTTCGCATTCATTAGTGCCGGAGATAACTACGCAAGGGATAGTGAGGTAGAGGAACATGAAAGGTAGAAGATAAAGGGAATTTGAGACCCTCATCCTCGAGGGCAATGATGTTTTTAAAGACCGGTGGAATGTTAAGGACATAATTATTAGGGTTAGTTATAATTTTTTCAAATTAAAGCTAGATAATAATTCAATTCCTATTAGGTTTAGTTTTAGTTATTTTACTTTATTAGGCTTCATATTTATATTTGTTTAGTTATCCTATTTAAAGGTTTAGTTTATGTAATACTAGGGATTCAATTCAATTCATTCATAAAATTGATGGTATTCTTTAATTATATCTTTCGACTTCTCGGTTAATAATCAGTTACTTGGGATAGAAGAAAAGGCTAACTATCTTAACTCTAAATTATCTTTTCCGCTTCTTAGCTAGGTACCAAGTGCTTGGGTTAGAGTGAAGACTAATAATATGCTCTAAAGAATTAGTGAATCTTAATTAAGGTGACTTAATTTATATCTATCGTGTGTGTGTGGACTAATTGGAGGAGAATTCCGGTTTCTTGTGGCTGAAGTTAGGTCAAATCCAAAAGTACTTGTTGTCCAAGTTACAGGTATTGATGAAGATCGGTTAGCCTTAAATATTAGGATTTAAGATTTATTTTTCTTATTTGATTTATTTATTTCCTTTTTAGGTTGTTTTAAAATATTAGGGAATTTCCTTCTTAGAAGGATTTCTATTTAATCTAGGAATTTCCTTCTTAAAATGATTTTTATTTAATTTAGGTTGTAACCCCTATATAAGGGGCTTCGTTTCATAAATTAAATATCTTTCAACTTTTGAATATCTTATTTATTTGAAATAGAATTTCCCTTGGATTAGGGTTTATCTTCCCTTAGATTAGGGAGATTCATCGTCCCGACCAAACGAAATTGGTCACCTAACACTCGTAACCGAGTATAATCAGTCTATCAAAATTTGTGACCGAGTATAATCAGTCTTTATTTTTATTTTTCGCTTCCGTTCTGCGTCAGTTGGTATCGGAGAAGTGTTCATGCATGGGGATAATCAAGATGCAGTAGCAGAGATGGAGATTTTTTGAGCATACTGTCGAGTTGGAGATGCTGTTTTTAGGATGATTATAGATAATTGTAGTTATGAAAATCTAATTGTTGAAAAGTTGGTGGAGATCCTACAATTACCAACAGAGTCTCATCCTTCACCGTACAAGGCTTTTTGGAATAAAGAAGGTATGTTGGTTGGAGTAAATCGAATCTGTAGAGTACCTATTTTGATGGGTAAATCTTATTCAGATACTGTTATTTGTGATGTTATGGATATTGATACGTGCGGAGTCTCATTGGGGCAACCTTGGTTATTTGATCTGAATGTTATATACAAAAGAGAAAATAATTCGTACAACTTCAGGTGGAATAAAAAGAAGATTGTGATTTTGTAATCGAGAAGGATTCACCTCAAGCTGTAGAGAAAGAAAACTCAATTTTGCTAGAAGCGGAAGTAGATTCTATTTTGTCAGTAGCAAATGTGGATTTCGGCCTTCCAAGTTACTCAAGCAAAAGCAGGCTCAATTTTTCTAGAAGCAAAAGTAGATTCTATTTTGTCAACAGCAGATGTGGATTTCGTTATCGGCCTTCCATGTACTCAATGTGAATCTAACTCTATTTTTGTTACATTTGATAGATTTTCAAAAATGGCGCACTTTATTTTCTACGATAAGTCTGGAGATTTAGATCATGTTGCCAAAATATTTTTTTTAAAGATTTTTTATCTTCACAACATCTTCAAATAATTATTATTGAATGCAATATACATGTGGAAGAAAAGAAGGTGGAAATAATTTGACACTCTCTGTGAATATATAGTTAGGCGATAGAGATGGTTGACGATAGAGCTGGCTGGTTGGCGACAGAAGTTGGCGAGAGAATGTCAAAGAAAAAAAGTGTCGCCAGTTAGTTAGAAAATGTCGCCAGTTAGTTACGTTTTCTTGTTTTCGGTTAAATAATTACGATATTGCCACTGGGTCTTAGAATTCTATAAATAACGATTCAGTTGGCATATTTTGTAGCTTTTGATATAATTTTTTCATAACAGAATCAAGATTCAGAGATTTCACTCTGTTCTTCTCTCTCTCGAACTCATGACCTAGCTTTCTTCACATGGTATCAGAGCCTCAAATCCTTTAAAATTTATAGATCGTTAGGTTTTTCATTGGAGAAGAAGACCTCAGATTCTGTTTTACACGTGAAATTACTTCTTCAGCTTCAATATTCTATCATCAATGGCGGCAGGAGAGTTGAATATGAAGTTTTATCCATCTGGAGATCCTTTGCATTTGCAAAACTCTGATCATCCAGGTATGTCTTTGGTCTCAACACAATTGAATGGACGAAATTACAATGCATGGAGTAGATCTATTAGAATTTCCCTAGGAGCTAAGTCTAAGCTAGGGTTTATTGATAGTACTTGTTTGAGGCCTAGGGAAGGTTCTGAAGATCTAGAACAGTGGATTCGTGTTGACTATATGGTTACATCGTGGATACTGAACTCGATTTCAAAGGAAATCGTTGAAGCATTCCTATATGTTTCATCTTCTTCACAATTATGGTTGGAAATTAAGGAAAGATATGGAGAAGCAAATGGTCCTTTGATTTATCAGCTTAAGAGGGAAATAGGCTCTATTACACAAGGGAACATGTCTGTTGCAGAATACTACACAAAGCTTAAGATGCTTTGGGATGAACTAATGTGTCTGGTACCTCTGCCGAAACCAGATCATGATTGTGAAACCTCAAAGGAGTTGGTAGGCATGATGTTCTCGGGTCAGCTCATGGAGTTCCTAATAGGACTGCATGATAGATTTGATCCCATAAGAAACCAAATTCTCTTATTAGAGCCCTTGCCTAGTGTGAACAAGGCTTACTCTATGGTTACTAGAGTTGAGAAGCAAATGGATGTGCAAGTTACTTTGAGTGGTGAATCTAGCACAGCTGCTATGTTAGCTAAGGCACAATCTGGAAATAGATCTGTGGGTGAACACAACAATGGACAAAATTACAACAGGAAGAAAGATAATAAAAGGAATGATAGAAAATGTAGCCATTGTGGAGGCAATGGACACTTGAAAGAAGCATGTTTTAAACTGGTAGGTTATCCAGACTGGTATAAAGGTCCCAGAGAACAGAAGGGTGGCTTTCAAGGAGGTAAGGTTTATGCAAATGCATCAATGGCTGGAGAAAATAATATCAATGGAGGTGAAAATGCTGGAAAATCTACTGACATAACTAGTGCCAGTACTCAGATCTCAGGGCTGATCCAACAAGAAGTCGCCAAGTACCTGAACAACCTTAATCCAAATCTTGCCAACCTTGTGAATCTTCTGGAGTCATCAGGTATTCCTGAAACCTTTGCGTTAACTGCTTTCAAAAGTAATCATATTGAGTCCTGGATCATAGATACTGGAGCAAGTAGTCACATTACAGGAAACATAGATCTATTTGATACATTATATGATCTGCATAAACCATGTACTGTGATTCTTCCCAATGGAAATTCACTACCTGTTTCCAAAGCTTGCAGCATTAACCTACAAACAAAAATCACCCTTACAAATGTCCTATATGTTCCTGAATTCAAGTTTAACCTTTTGTCTGTCCATAAAACTTACCAAACAAACAACTTGAAATGCATTTTTCACCCATTGTTCTGTGAACTGCAGGAGCAGCAGTCTAACTCAATAGTTGCAATTGGAAAACTGGCTGGGAGTCTTTACATTCTTGAGAAAAATGAGACTAAATCTGGTGGTGGTCATCAATCTGAGCTGCTGTCCTCTACAGCACTTAATGTCTGCAATAATTCAGTTGTTCATCCAAACTTTTATTCTCTTATCAAAAATACTAGCACTGATATAAATAACCAGTCTGATAAGTCTGTTGTAGAAGTACTTGTTGTTGATTCTCCTTGTACTGATCATAACACCAAATCCGTTGTTGATACTTTTACTTTGTGGCATCAAAGGCTTGGTCATGCATCTTTTAATGCTCTTTCTCATATTCCATACATCTCTTTCCAAAACAAAGTTGCAAATGATCCTTGTTCAATTTGCCATATAGCTAAACAAACCAGAATTCCCTTTAGTAGAAATACTGAAAATGCACAGACCTCTTTTGAGTTGATCCATGTTGATCTCTGGGGGCCATATGCTCACTTTGCTTTGTTAGGATCTCCATACTTTGTCACTATTGTGGACGATTCAACTAGAGCTACTTGGGTATATTTTATCAAACACAAATCCCAAACCACTCAAACACTAGCCAATTTTATTACTTCAATCAAAACACAGTTTCACAAAACCATTAAGTCCATTAGAACAGATAATGGATCAAAATTTACATCATTTTCCTGTCAACAACTCTTCCTTAACAATGGAATAGCACATCAAAAGACTACCCCTTACACACCTCAACAAAATGGTAGGGTAGAACGAAAACACAAAGATCTCCTAAATATAGCTAGAAGTCTTCTATTTCAAGCTGATATGCCTTTAAAATTCTGGGGAGACGCCATTCAGTCAGTTGCCTTTATCTTAAATAGACTACCATCTTTTTTTTTACAGTGGAAAACTCCTTATGAGTGCCTGCATGGTAAACCACCTGACTATACATTTTTAAAGAATTTTGGTTGCCTTTGCTTTGCAACTAATACCAAACCTCACAAAACCAAGTTTGATAAAAGAGCCCATCAATGTGTTTTTGTTGGTTACATTCCAGGCTATAAAGCCTACAAACTCTATGATCTTATGACACACAAAATACTGATTAGTAGGGATATTTTCTTCTATGAACATATATTCCCTTTCAAACAAAGTAAACAACTGTCCAACGCAAACACATGCCCTTTACCAAGTATTGATGTTACTGCTGATACCCAAGATTTACCTGCTCTAGTTGATACACCACTGAACATCCTTAACAATCAACCTTCTGTTGATTCTCACTCTGAGTCTGTGCAAAATCCTGAGTCCCCTGATATCAATACCCAATTTGTTGATAATCACAACAATCTATCACCATATGTTTCTTCTATACCCCACACTCATATATTTGAGCAAGATTCTATATCAACACTCCCTCTCAGAACTAGTACTAGATCTAGGAGACCACCCAGTTGGATGTCTGATTTTATCATGAATGTAATTACTACTTCCAATGATTCACTTAATACTATTGAGACTAACTTGCAGCTTCTGCAGCAACCAATTTTCTCTCAACCTCATCTTTGTTTCCTTTCCAATATCAAACCTATAAATGAACCAACTACATATGCCCAAGCTTCACAGCACAGTGAGTGGCAGGAGGCCATGGATGCTGAAATAGCTGCTTTGGAGTCTAATCAGACTTGGGAAATCAGTGACTTACCAAAAGGAAAAAGGGCCATTAGGAGTAAATGGGTTTATAAAGTTAAGCTTAAACCTGATGGAACTATTGACAGGTTCAAGGCAAGACTAGTTGCCAAAGGTTTCAATCAAAAGGCTGGGGTGGATTATTTTGATTCGTTCTCTCCTGTAGCTAAAACGGTCACTGTGAGATTGTTCTTGGCAATTGCAGTAAGCAAGAACTGGCCTGTCGAGCAGCTTGATATAAATAATGCTTTCCTCCACGGTTATCTGAAAGATGAGGTTTACATGAAAGCCCCTGATGGCTATCCAGTCCCTGCTAATAAAGTTTGTAAGCTCAAGAGATCACTATATGGTTTAAAACAAGCTGGAAGGGAGTGGAATAGTGAACTTACTACACACCTGGTATCTATTGGCTTTCTTCAATCCCAACATGATCATTGTATGTTTGTCAAACACACTGACTCAGATTTCATAGCAGTTCTCGTTTATGTTGATGATCTACTCTTAATGGGTCCACACTTATCTTCATTGGATGATGTAAAGCAGTCCCTTCATGCAGCTTTTACAACAAAGGACATTGGTCCTGTCAAATATTACTTGGGGTTGGAAATAGCCAGGTCTGCAAATGGCATGATCATTTCCCAGAGGAAGTATGTACTTGACCTGTTAAATGATGCTGGTGTTATGGACTGTAAACCAACTGCTACTCCCTTATCACCTGGATGTAAGCTATCTGCTACTGATACTAATCTCTTGGACAGACCAGACCTTTATAGAAGGGTTGTCGGTAGGCTGCTCTACCTTGGTTTTACACGACCAGACATAACACACGCTAGTCAGACTTTGAGCCAATTTATGAGTAAACCAGCTACTTCTCATTGGCAGGCAGCACTCCATGTGCTTCGATACTTAAAAGGTACAGCTTCCTACGGTCTTTTTTATCCTGCAAATCAACCTCTACATCTGACAGCATTCAGTGATGCTGATTGGGCCAGCTGCACTGATTCTAGGAGATCCTTAACTGGATTTTGTATCTTCATTGGAAATTCCTTGGTCTCTTGAAAGACAAAGAAACAACCTACTGTTTCTCGTAGCTCAGCTGAATCTGAGTATCGCGCTTTGGCCTCTACTACTTGTGAACTTAAGTGGATCAAGTATCTCCTTGATGATTTACATGTGCAGGTACCTACACCAATCAAGTTACACTGTGATTCCAGATCTGCTATTCAAATTACTGCAAATCCAGTATTTCATGAGCGAACGAAGCATTTGGATATCGACTGTCATGTTGTTCGAAATGAGTTCAAAGCAGGATTTGTGGATTTGGTTCATCTGCCAAGTGAAAAACAGTTAGCAGATTTTTTCACTAAAGCTCTATCTTCTTCTCTTTTCCAGTATCATCTATCCAAGTTGGGTATCATTTCATGCTTCCCACTTGAGGGGGTGTGAATATATAGTTAGGCGATAGAGATGGTTGGCGATAGAGCTGGCTGGTTGGTGACAGAAGTTGGCGAGAGAATGTCGAAGAAAAAAAGTGTCGCCAGTTAGTTAGAAAATGTCGCCAGTTAGTTACGTTTTCTTGTTTTCGGTTAAATAATTACGATATTGCCACTGTGTCTTAGAATTCTATAAATAACGATTCAGTTGGCATATTTTGTAGCTTTTGATATAATTTTTTCATAACAGAATCAAGATTCAGAGATTTCACTCTGTTCTTCTCTCTCTCGAAATCATGACCTAGCTTTATTCACACTCTCCAAAGATATTTGATGAGAACTCGAGGACGAGTTCTTCTAAAGTGGAAGGGAATGGTGCGGATCAGTTAGTCTTAAATTTTATAGAAGACTTGGATTGAGTCAAGATTAGAAGGAATACTTAATTATTTTGGATTTAAGATTTATTTCCCTTATTTGATTTATTTATTTCCTTTTTAGATTGTTTTAAAATGTTAGGGAATTTCCTTCTTAGAAGGATTTCTATTTAATTTAGGAATTTCCTTCTTAAAAGGATTTCTATTTAATTTAGGTTGTAACCCCTATATAAGGGGCTTCCTTTAATAAATTAAATAACTTTCAACTTTTGAATATCTTATTTCTCTGAAATAGAATTTCCCTTGAATTAGGGTTTATCTTCCCTTGGATTAGGGAGTTTTATCATTCCGGCTAAACGAAATTGGTCACCTAAAATTCGTGACCGAGTATAATCAGTCTATCAAAACTCGTGACCGAGTCTAAATAGTCTTTAACTTTATTTTTCGCTTCCGTTTTGTGTCAGGTATTGCTTTACTTAAGTCAAGTTACGAAATTTTGACTAGTAATCAAATTCCTAAAATTAGATTCTCAACACTCTCCAACTTTATATTTTGCTCATTTACAGTTTTAACATGGTATTCATTATTTTTAAAATCTTTAAAAATAATTTTTAAAAAATCTATTTTGAATTGATTGATTATAAAGAATGATAGATAAATATTTTCATTTCCTTTTCCAATAATATTATACTTTGTCCATCCCCTCAATCATTTTAATTAGACCTGATATGACATTTACTTTAATCTTAAATCTATACGTCTATATAAAATGGAATTGTCAACGGTCCCATGAAAACTAACATGGCAAGTTCAGTATCCTACTGTCAATAATTTTTTATCTGAAGTATGTGATCTTAGGACATTAATTATGGAGTGGATTGAATCTCCAATACCGCAAGTTCAGTTGATGACTTCTTTCATGAAAGCTAAGTTTGATGAGTATTGGTTAGAGTTTCATGGGCTTATGATTGTCGCCACTATCTTGGATCCAGATTCAAGTGTGAAGTGATGGATTTTTATTTTCCTACCATATATGGTGAGAGGACTGCAAATACATTGGAAAGAGCTCAAAAAATACTTTTAGATATTGTTGGTGAGTATGAAAAAAAAGGTTGCACATTAGTCGAGTTAGCTCTACTAGTTCAATTCCTTTAGTTCCTTTAACCCCTACAACATTGACATCAACAAAAAAGTTGTCAAAATTCTAACTTCACAAGATAAGTCAATAATCTTCTACTAGTTCTATAATCCCAGTGAAGACGAAATTGGTTTTTATCTTGAGAAGACTTGTGAAATGGAAAATTCAAATTTTGATGTGTTGAAATGGTGGGTTGCGAATTCTAGTAACTTTCCAACTCTTCATCATATAGCTAGAGATATTTTGGCTATTCTCATCTCTACGGTTGCCTCCGAATCAGCATTACAGGTGGACGCTTTGTGACTCCCCATCGTAGTCGCCTAAATCCAAAGAAATCGGAAATACTAATGTGCACTCAAGATTAGTTATGGACTGAGCATAATGGTATGAAAGTTATATTTTTTATTTAATGTTATTGTATTAAGTTATTCTTATTTATTTCATGATTTTTTTTGTTTTATTCATTATTAGATAGAAAAAGCTTCAAGGGTACCGACATTTGACTACAATAGTGAAGATGGTGAAGATTGTGAGCAGTACAGTCTCAATATTTTTGGAGGCCTCCGGAAAATGTTATATAATGGGCCATTTTAATTTTTCTTTTTAAATTTTTAACATCACGAGTAATACAATAGACATGAGTTTTAGTATTTAATACCGTTTTGATTAATTTTTTTTAAAAAAAAACAACGCCAAACAACATCGTTTTATTAAAAATAAATTTAAAAATAAATTTTCCCGTTCACCTCCGACTCTGTAGGCCCTCCGGCGGTCGGGCCCCTGGGGTCGCCCTCTCGCCGCCCTTCAGAGCCGACCCTGTTGTGAGGTATAATGAATACATTAGTTATTTGAAATTGGTTATAATTTATTTATTTTTATTATTGATTTATATATTTTAATGTGTAGGTATCAACTATAGTTTTAAGAAAATTAGGAGTTGAAACTATTTGAATCTACGATTATTATTTTGTTGTAACTTGGTCATTTTTTTTTCTTTTTAATTAATACTCATGTTGAATCAAGTTATTTTGGCGGTGAGTATGATGGAGACATGACTTAGAATGTAACATATCAGTCACAATTTTCATATTTGATTTGCAACTTTTTTATATTTAAATATGTAAGAAGATTTTTATACGCAGTAAGTTCTTATGCAGATTTTATAATATTGAGATTTATATGCAGATTTCATAACTTTTTATATTTATTTATTTACATTTATATGCAGTTTTTAATATTAAAATAAATATTTTATGTGCAGATTTTTATATTTATATATTTTTTAATATTTATATATAATCTATTTGCAATTTTTTAATATTGAAATTATATCCGGGTTATGAAAACATAAATTATATACAATTTTTTTTGGAAAAATAGTGAATGGGTTGACTTACGAATCGATCCATACCCATGGGCCAAAATCCAACCCGAATCCATTGGACCCGAAATGGGTTTAGATCGGATTTGGGTTGATCAAAGTCAAATGAATTCAAGTCTGGGTCTGGCCTGATCCGTCCAAACCAGACTCATTTCCATTTCTATATATAGAGTAATGATTGATAGCTTATTTGTTGTGACAATTTTTATTGCCTACTCTTACATGGCAAGTGCTGGTTGGATGAAAAAATTTAATAATAATTAATGAATTGATTATTATACAATTTATATCCAATCATTTATTGCCACGTAAGTAAGAGTAGACAACGAAAGTAGGCACTAAAAGTAGGTTGTGTAGCATAAGGGAGATGTCTCTCCAAGCGAGAGAGGCCAAGTAATACCGCAGCTACCGCTAATAAATTCACTCTTGGTCGATTCAAGATTCGAATGCCCTCTATAACAACAACGTCAGCATCATCAATAGATGTCTATCTCTCAATCTTTGAAGAGTTACTAAAGTAGCCCCGAGATTCCTTAAAAAAATCCCACTACATTAAAAGGGTTGACCCTTACGTAAATATTTACTTCTTCAATAACAACAATTATTTCTTCAATTTTTTTATCTTTTCATATATATATATATATATATATATATTACTTTTATTAATTAAAATAAACTAATCATCTATTTCATATACCTTTAAATTAATAATTTTATATTTCGAGCAAAATTGTATCATACTCAAAATAAATATCACTTTTGATCTCTATATAATTATTTTTTATTATTATAATAAAATATATGAAAAATAAATTTTATATTTAACCTTTCCATCAGGATTATATTACAGTAAAAGAATATTATAGAAAATGATATTTATACAAATAAATTGTATTTATAAAAAGTTATGATAATAAAGATGAAAACATTTCCCATAGTCGATATTTACACAAATGTGTGGATATGTATGAAGATAGACAGTGGTCACGCCCACGTGCTGAATCATCAAATTCGAATCTGGCTTCGGACCACAGTCTGGCGAAAAGGCGGGGTTGACAACTGTCCATCATCGGCCGAGTCTCAGACAACAGAGACCCTACGGGAAAGTTCTCATCACGTGATTCCTTTTATAAATTTCTGCTAATGCTAGTACTACATTTCCATTGAATTGTTACCGACTTATTACTTTGTGAAATTATTGCATTGTATAAGCAAAAAGTGAGTCTTCACTACAAAACAGCTATGAAATTAGGAGAAAGACTCGATTCATGTATTCATTAAAAACATCACATAGCCTGTGAAAACAGAGAGGTCAGGTATGAAAACTGACTTCTCATGTGCCTTTTCGCAGAGTTTTTTCTCTTTACAGAACTTGAAAACATCATATAGCCTTGCGAAAACAGAAAGGTCAGTTCGTATCACGAGGGACCTCTCATATACCTTGTATTGTATATGGCCTCAAATCTATTAAAGAAAAAGGAAAGTGACAAGCGATTCCAGAGAAAGTGAAATATCAGTGTGAGGACAGGACTGATGCCATGAACGACTTTGGTCTTAGAACTGTGTTGTCTTGTTTTATTCAATAATTTAATGAGATAAACAACCAAACGTCTATACACCACATGTTTAAATTCAACTAGATTGAAATCAAACACAAATCGCTTCTTCGTTTAATCGGTACACGTTTACAACGTGATCAGAAACGGACGAGTTCTCATATTAAGTGGGGACCCGAACTAGTTTGAAGCCCGTTTAGATGGGTCGCGATGATATGCGGAGGATTAAAGCGAAAGTTTGAAGTGTTGATGTCTTTCTCATATCTTTCTTTATGGATTTTCTCTTATGAATGTAATTATGATTGTTCTTTGGATATGGATTATTACCAAATGTGGTAGGTGAAGCATTTTATGGTTTTCTTTTATTAGTTTAGAGTGCGAGGACTAGACTTTAAATAAACAATAGTTGTTAATTAGCTGTTAATAAGTCCAAGTAATTGGCGGCTAAGGTGAGAAAATATCCGTTTTAGGCGTATTATTTATATAGAAATTTTTTTTTTAAAAATAAATTTTAAAAGTTAAAATACCTAAAATATCATTTTTTTTAATATATACAATTAACTTTTTTAAAATATTAAAAATTTATTGTATTAATTATAAAATAATGAGTAAAATATTAAAAATTTTATTATATTAATTATAAAATAATAAGGGGCAGTGGTGGAAACTTAATTTTTTTTTCTTAATTCACTTGAAAAGTTAATTTTCTCTATATTAATAATCCGGAAGGAGTATATTATTTTAAAATTTTTTACAATTTAACAAATAAACAAACATAAAACTATTGCCATCAAATAATCTATTATAAAATATTTAATAAAATTAAAAAAATAAATAAAATTTGATATATAATATAAATATAAAAAGTATTAAATGGATAATTCAACCTATAAATAAATAAATAATATGAGCATTTAAATTTTATAAAAAATAATTTAAAATTATTAAGTAAAAATAAAATTATAATAATTACATCATAAATTGTTTATGAAATAAAAAAGTAATTTTTTTAATTTATGAAAAAAACAATATAATTTTTTTTCTAACAAATTATTACTTTTCTTTCTTAATAGTTTCATGTTCTACAAGCAGATGACTTTTTTTTATTGATTGTAACTCTGTCTTAAATTTTATTAAAGGATTCTTCGTCTACTATGGAGAGAATATTGAACTCTAGAAAAACAAAAATTTAACAATTAAATCATACCCTCCAAAATTAACACATTTGTTTCTACTTTAACCTAGCTCTTTTTCCTTTTTCCTTTTTCTTTTTTCTTTTTTTAAATTATAATTATTTACTTTTTAATATTAGTCCATAGATTTTGAAATTTCTTTTTTAAAATTCCCCTTGCTACACTAAATTAAGCATGAATATGTTTGTACTTATATTCTTTAATGTACTATATTAATTAACCAAGAAAAAAAATTAATTTATGTTATTATAATTTTTTATTTTATTCTTCAATAGACTATTCTCGTGAGAGTTATGGAAAGAAAATAAAAAATAAAAGTATAGAATTATATATATATATATAAAAGAATGAGAAAAATTATTTATAATTAGATAAAATTTTTAAAAATTTAAAATTAAATAAAAAAATTTACATTTTCACATACCACCTCCAAAATTATTAGTAAAAGAATAAGATGACCAATTTGATTATTTATTTTAAAATTAAAATTTGAAATTTTATTTTTTAAAATTGAATTACATATATAAATAAAAATTGTAAAATAACATAAATAAAATTCTCCCATGAAAAAATTTTAAAAAATAAATATCATGATTTATTTTTTTAAGCTTCACTTAACCATCTCGCTAATCTTTAGCTCATATTTAATGTTCCACCGAAAAATTATATTTTACCGAAAAATATATAAGTGTTGTAAAAATAAAATAGAAGTGGGGTAGAAGAAAACAGTTTAATGTTAACTGAAAATAAATTGGGATCAGAAAGTAACCTGGTAATTTTTGGAAATCTTGGATCTTGAAACAAACAACTACGAAACAGAGTGTAGTAGAACAAAGATAAAGAAATGAGTAGAAACAATTGTTGTGTGTTATTGATTTCAGAATCACACCTATTTATACACAAATGAACAAGCCATGTGCTCCATGTACAATACTCAAACACATGCAAGAAGACATGTGGGCATGAGGTGGAATCCACCTTTGAAATATCACAACACTCCCCCTTGGATTTCACCATTTAAGTTATTTGACTGCCTCGTTAAAATCTTGCCAGAAAAACTCAGTGAGATAAAAACTGAACGAAGGAAAAAAGAGTACAGCTGGTGAATCCAATTACAAAAACTCCCCCTCTTAATTACACCCATAATCTAATCTACTAATCTAAAGAGCTTCCGCATTCCTATTCCATGAATTAATTTCTCAAAAGTTGATGTCGGTAAAGTTTTCGTTAATAAATCCGCGAGATTTCTTGAAGACTGGATTTTCTTTACATCGATTTGTCGAGACTCTTGAAGCTCGTGAATGTAGAAAAATTTAGGCAAGATGTGCTTCGTTCTATCCCCTTTGATATATCCACCTCGCACTTGGGCGATACAAGCGGCATTATCCTCAAAAATTATTGTGGGCTCATTCATATTTTGGGGAATCCCACATGAACTCTGGATGTGACTTATGACAGATCTCAACCAGACACATTCCCGACTGGTTTCATGTAATGCCAATATTTCAGCGTGATTCGAAGATGTGGCAACCAGAGTTTGTTTTACGGATCTCCACGAGATAGCCGTACCATTATATGTAAAAATATACCCAGTTTGAGAACGGGCTTTATGCGGATCCGAGAGATAACCAGCATCAGCATAACCAATCAAATCAGATTGTTTATCTGAATTTGAGTAAAATAGTTCCAAATCTACTATTCCACGAAGGTATCTGAGAATATGTTTGATTCCGTTCCAATGACGACGAGTCGGAGCGGAACTATATCTAGCCAATAAGTTAACAGCAAAAGCTATATTTGGTCTCGTACATTGGGCTAGATATAGAAGGGCACCAATAGCACTCAAATATGGTGTTCCAGAATCCAGTATATTTTCATCATCATCCTTGGGTCGAAATGGATCTTTTTGGGGATCAAGGGAACGAACTACCATTGGGGTTCTTAATGGATGGCATTTTTCTAAACTAAAACGTTTCAGAATTTTCTCAGTATAAGCTTTTTGATGGATCAAAATCCCATCAGATTTATGCTCTATTTCCAGTCCAAGACAATATTTCGTTTTCCCCAGGTCTTTCATTTCAAATTCCCTTTTCAAATATTCAGCAGTTTTCTGAATTTCATCTTGTGTTCCGATTAAATTCATATCATTGACATAAACTGCTACAATTACAAAACTGGATCCTGATTTTCGAATGAACACACATGGGCATATAACATCATTAATGTACCATTCTCTAATCAGATACTCACTCAGATGATTATACCACATACGTCCGGATTGTTTTAATCCATATAATGATGTTTGTAATTTTACGGAATATAAACTATGATCATTATTTATTTCAGGAAGTTTTAACCCTTCTAGAAGTTTTATGAAAATATCAGTATCCAAGGAACCATACAGATAAGTAGTAACCACATCCATTAAACGCATTTCGAGATTTCGTTCTTTGGCCAAACCAATTAAAAATTGAAAAGTTATCGTATCCATTACAGGTGAATACGTTTCATCGAAATCAATCCCAGGCCTTTAAAAGAAACCCTGAGCAACCAAACGGGCTTTATATCGAACAATCTCATTTCTTTCATTTCATTTCCTAACAAATACTCATTTGTAACCAACCGGTTGGACACCCTCAGGTGTTTTAACTATGGGCCCAAAAACACTTCGTTTATTCAATGAATCCAATTCTGCCTGGATTGCATCTTTCCATTTTGGCCAATCATTTCGTTCTTTACATTTCTTAATGGATTGGGGTTCATATTCATTATTTATTATTTCAGTTGCTACTGCATATGAAAACATATCGTCTAACCTAACATCTTTACGGTTTCAGATTTCTTTCATGTAATTTATTGATACTTCCTCATTTCTGGATTCAGATGTTCTTTCATATGTTCTTTCATGATTAGGATTTTCAACTTCCATAATTTGCAAATATTGAGATGTGGTATCTTTCGTGAGCATTTCTTTAATAACATTCTCATTTGTACCTTTTCGTTTTCGTGGTATATTATCTTTGGACCCAACGGGCCTACCACGTTTTCTCTGGATTTTAGATGATTCATTTGCTATCATTTGTCTCGATTTATCAATCGGAACTACCAGTCGAGCGGGTGTATTTCGAGCATAGATATGAGATTTAGTCACTCTGTCACTCTAGTTGTATCAATAAAATTATCTGGTAATTGGTTAGCAACCATTTGTAAATGAATAATCCTTCGTACTTCACTTTCACATTGACTAGTACGTGGATCCAGATAATACAACTTTTCATTTTTCCATGTGAGTTCATTATTTGTTCTGATAGGAGTCTCATTTTTACTACGTCGTGGGAATTCTTGTTCATTAAAATGACAATCCGCAAAACGTGCAGTAAACAAATCCCCAGTCATGGGTTCCAAATATCTAATTATCGATGGTGAGTCATAACCCACATAAATTCCCAGACGATGTTGGGGTCCCATTTTGGTTCTTTGAGGAGGTAATATGGGAACATATACAGCACAACCAAAAACTTTCAAATGTGATATATCTGGTTTATGTCCAGTTACTAACTGTGATGGAGAATATTCGTGATTTCCAGTGGGTCTAAGGCGTATCAGTGTAGCTGCTTGTAATATTGCATGTCCCCAAGCAGAAATTGGTAATTGGGTTCGTAACAACAAAGTGCGAGCAATCATTTGAAGCCCTTTAATCAATGCTTCTGCCAACCCATTCTGGGTATGAACTTGCAGAACTTGATGCTCAACATTAATTCCAATTGACATGCAATAATCATCAAATGCCCTTGATGTAAATTCCCCAGCATTATCCAAACGAATGGATTTAATTTGATAACCTGGGAATTGTGCTCTCAATTTAATTATCTGGGCAAGCAGCTTAGCAAATGCTGAATTACGGGTTGATAACAAACAAACATGCGACCATCTTGTAAATGCGTCGATCAACACCATAAAATATCGAAACGGCGCACTTTGTGGATTAATTGGTCCACATATATCCCCTTGGATCCTTTGCAAAAATGATGGACATTCGAAATTCACTTTATCATGAGATGGTTTAATTATCAACCTTCCAAGATGTACAAAAATAATCATTCGATAATAGGATTTTCCGATCCTTTAATGGGTGTCCATTTGAGTTTTCAATAACTCTACGTATCATTGTAGATCCAGGATGACCAAGTCTATCATGCCATAATTGAAAACTTTTAGGATCCAATATCCTTTGACTCACATTTACATATGCTTCAATTGGGAATATTTTTGTATAATATAAACCGGATGATAATGTGTGGAGTTTTTCCAGAATGACTTTTTGTCCAAAAACAATGGATGTTATATATAGATACTCCACATTTTGTTCACTCACTGTTTCCACATGATATCCATTATTTCTTATATCCTTGAAACTCAACAAATTCCTTTTGGAAATACTGGAATATAAAGCATTCTGGATACATATTTTTGTTCCCTTCTCCAATAGGATTATGGCTTTACCATATCCTTCAATTAAATTAGCGGGACCAGATATAGTATTCACTTGAGCCTTATAATTGGATATATTTAGAAAATATTTCTTATCTCGGAGGATAGAATGAGTGGTTGCGCTATCAATTAAACAAACACCTTGAACTTCCATGTTCTATTCACATAAACCAAATATTTACATTAATATTTATATTACAAAACATATCCATAAATATTTTTGACTCTAATTACGAAGATATACACGACAAAATTACAAAATCCAGTCAGAAATATTTTCATCACTACTATTCATATTTACAGATATGTAATTCAGGTTGCCTTCTGATTTTCATTCTGATCTTCAGTGTAGTTTATGAAATTTTCAATATCCAGATCATTGAAGAAATCAGAGGTATGAAAACTCGAAACATTCTTCTGGGAGGTTCCCTCTCCACTTCCAGATTGGCAACGTTTGCCTCTACAGGATTCTTTCCTTTCAAGGAAGCTTGATACAAATCTATCAGGTGTTGGAAGGTTCGACATTGACGGTGGAAATGATCACTACTTCCACATTTGTAACAGACATTTTGGGAATTATAATTATTTCTATTCCCAGAATTTTCATTCCTGTTCTGGGTTTCATCTCTGGTCCAAACCAGGTTTCCACTATTATACGGATAAAACCTATTTTCACTTCTTCCATTATTTCGGCGTCGTCCACGACCTCTATTATTATTATTGCGGCCACGACCACGACCACGTTCAAAACCACGGCCAAAACGACGACCTCGACCACGATTTGGGTTCCCACGATTACGAAATGTATTATTGTTTACTTCTGGTGGTGCCACAGTACCAGGTGGTCGTAATTCATGATTTCTCATCAAAAGTTGATCATATTGTTCCAATAATGTCAACTTAGAAATTAGATCACCAAAACTTTAATAATCATGTTGTCAAAAACCTGACGATATCAACACTTTATCGGCATGGAAAGTGGAAAAAGTTTTCTCAATTTTTTCTTTGTCTGTTACTTTTTCTCCACAAGATTCTTTGATTATTTATTCGGTGGAGTTCAGAATTATACTCACTGACAGATTTAAAATCTTGGAATCTTAACTAATTCCATTCATATTGGGTCTTTGGAAGGTCAACCTCTCTTTTGTGTTCATATTTGTTTTTTAATGCATTCCACAACTCAAGTGGATCTTCCATATTTAAATATTCAGATTTCAAGCTTGCATTTATGTGATGTCTCATAATCTCCATAGCTTGAGATTTTTGTTTCACGGAAGTTTGATTTTGTTCCTCAATAGTATCCAACAAATCTCTAGCTCGTAAGTGGATTTTCAAATCCAGCACCCATGCTAAATAATTACTTCCAGATAGTTCCAGTGCATAGAAATCCAGTTTTTTCAGATCCGACATTTTTTTTGAAAATCATATCACAACAATTTTTCTAGTCAGCAACAACCCAAAAACAACGATACCAAACACTTTCTGATCCAGAAGATCCGTCAAAGCGGCAACTGGAGAGCATACTTGTGCTGATAACGTGTTGTAAAAATAAAATAAAAGTGGGATAGAAGAAAACAGTTTAATGTTAACTGAAAATAAATTGGGATCAGAAAGTAACCTGGTAATTCTTGGAAATCTTGAATCTTGAAACAAACAACTACGAAACAGAATATAGTAGAACAAAGATAAAGAAATGAGTAGAAACAATTGTTGTGTGTAATTGATTTCAGAAGCACACCTATTTATACACAAATGAACAAGCCACGTGCTCCTTGTACAATACTCAAACACATGCAAGAAGACATGTGGGCATGAGGTGGAATCCACCTTTGAAATATCACAACAATAAAAAATATATAGGAGTTGGAGCCATGACATTTGTGAGGCGTCTCTGATCCATCCTTATACCTATCTTACTTATATAATTTTCGCATAGTTACAGTTCCTTATATAATTAAAAATTATTTATGGTGGGTAGAAGTTATAAAAATTTCTCTTTTTACTAAATTTAAATAAACTTTTCTTGTAATTAATTAAAGAATTTCAAACAATTGAGAAATTTGAATTACATTGTCACATTTTAATTGCTAAATTTTATCTCAAAAGATATTTAAAAAAAAAATTATTCACTTTTTTGTAACGTCTGACCTCCGATCCGAATAACCTGAGGCACGTCTGTAAACAGAAGAGTTCAGGGCAATCATCTAACAGAAATAAAGATTCTGAGAAATATTGTGGCCAAACCACAACGAGGATGTGATGTTGTGTCCTAAGGAGGGTGGATTGTAACACCCCATATTGAGGAATGGTTAAAAGGAATTGAATTACTACCAATATCATCAATGTGCACATTATTTTCCGAGAGTTCAGAACTTGAGAAGTCCAAAATTAAGTGTACTTGATTTGGAGCAATCTTGGGATGAGTGACCTTCCGAGAAGTTTTTCCGAAAAACATGCGAGTGAAGATAATGCATGCTAAAAAGCGTAATGGTGGTCTGTGGAGACTATTGGTCAACCTTAAGACTATATATGTGATAAAGTGGTGCCCCGCCACTGCACTTTGGATCATCCGGGGACAAGAGGTCGAACGTTACACTTCTTTAGTCAAATATGGAAAAAAATCAATGAATAATACTCTTTTCCTGGGATTCTATTATATTAAACTCAAAAGATCATGAGATTAGATTAAGGGAAATTACATACAGATCAGTCGACTTTAGCATATTTATGCCTATGCCAAATTTTATAATTTTTTCTACGATGAATTTATATGAATTTTCAATAAAGTTGCTGGTAGCTTTGACGGTATTAGGCCAATGTGTTGACTTCGTTAACTATCATGTTACTTGATATAAAAACTATTTTACCCTTATCACTATGGACATGTCAGTATGAAATATTTATCTTATGATTATATGCTAGTTATTTATCTTTCGCTTAAAGTTTTTTAATAATAATACAATCAAAGGTGTCCTTTTTATTTTAATAATAAATAAATATTTTATTTAGAAAAATAAACGATGTATATGTAATGGACAGAATTTTCCAGTCATATTTTTTTAATATTATTATAACATAATTCTATATTTATTTATTTATCATTTTTTTATTATTAACTTTATATATTTATTATATATCTCTCAAATTAATTTAGAAAAAATAATTTTATTTATTTACATATGACGCAATAAAATTAAAATTTATGTATTTTAATGATTATTTAAAATTTTATGAACCAAAAAAGATCTAATAATAATTTAACTCAAATTTTAAATTATTGTAATTTATCAATAAAGATTGTATATTAATAAAAATAAATAAATAATTTTATTCATATAAAACAGAAAATTTTTACTATATAATAAAAGGAAGATTTATAATTAAATGTTTAGATAATTAAAATTAAAAACTCTAAAAAAAATAAAATACTCTAATTTTTTTTTGTAATTAGATATTGATCATTTTTAAATTAAAATTTTATTAATAATAATGATATAAAATATTAAAGAAATAACCTTTCTACATTTAAAGTTTAAAATATAAATAATTAATTTTTTTAAAAATAGCTTTTAAAATCCTTTTAAAATTAATTTTTGAGAAAATTTATATTAAAATTTATCATATATTTAAAATATTTTTTATAAACTAAAATTAATTTAAAATTTAAAATTAATAAATAATAATTTATTTAAATATTTATGAAAAATAAAATCAATTATATTCTAATTTTATTCTAATTAATATTAAATAAATAATAAATATACACTGTAATTTAAAAAATATAGAAAATTTCAAAAAGTCATCGTATCATTTAATTAAAATTTATAATATTATAATATATTTCCTCCGTTTCTATTTAGTGGCAACATTTGAATAATGTATACTATTCATTGATCAATCTTCTTTCATATGTTATTCCTTATGTATAAGGAAAAATATAGTCAAATGGGGTCTTGTTTTATTCGTCTTGGTGTGTATTTTGCAAATATGAAATTTGTATAATTTTTAGTCGTATATTATTAAAGATATTTACGTTTAAAGTTAAGCATGGGAAAGCGTGTCCACATGAAATGTTACAAGTATTTGAAAACGGAAGAAATATATTTTTTATTAATTTAAAAAATAATAATAATTTTAGAAAAAAGCGATGGTAGGTAAGATGAGAGGGAGAAAAGGGGTTGGCGGTGAAAGTGTGAGAGGAGAGGAGAGATGGTGGGAGAGTGTTAGAGGAGGGAGGCGGTTGGTTTTACACTTAAAATAGAGTTAATTCCAAAAATAACCCTTGTAGGTTTGCTAATTTCTATAAAAATAAATAAATAAATAAAATAAAATAACCGCTAGATGGTTATTGTTCAGGGCATTTCGATAATTTTATATTTTTTAAAAATAAAATATTTAAAGATTTTAAAATAAATTAGCTTTCCCATTTTTAAATTTTTTTCTTTTTTTTTTTTTCAATTTTTCTCTTCTTGAATCAGATCTGATTTTCTTCTCAAACAACCATTTAGATCTGATATTCTTATCAGACCATCCATTACAATAATTTTCTTTTCTTTTCTTCTTCTCCCCTCTCTTCTCATCTTCCGTCCTCTTCTTATTTCTCTCCTCCCGCTTCTTTTATATACATTCATTTAATTGCTACTCGTATTCGTTTGTTTATCATTCCAATTTTTTCCAGCCAACCAAAGAGGAATAATTTGTGGGTTTTGTTTTTTTTTCTTTGTTCGGACAATTTATGTGAAACCAGCTAGCCTTGCTTAATTTTGTTTATCTTAATTGTCTAAACAAAAAATATGGCAATTCTCAAAACATATAAATAAAATCATTTATCAAAATTTAATCTAAATTTATATTAAACTATTAGATTGAAAGAATGTATAGAACTTTAAAATTTTTAATAAAATTAGGGGAGGAAGTATATTTTTTTTTAGTGAAAATTCTATTAAATGAGCTTTTTAAAGTTCAAAATACAATTATAGGTCTGTTTTGAAAAACATATAAAAACAAACTTTAAAAGTTTAGTTTTCATTCCATAAGACAAGTTTCTCAAAATACCCCTGAATTTTTACCATTCACAGATGTTGTGAATTACGCTCACAATCTGTGAATTACGGTCAGAGTTTGTGAATAACCTATAGAGTGAAATTCAAACTTTAATTTTGCAAACTTTTCAAAAGTGGTCTATAATTGTATAGTAAACTTTTTATGACACATAAAAAAAATCCCTTTTTTCTTTATTATTTTTTTAAAAACTTTTCAATCTACAATTTTTTAAAATATATTTTAAATAAAAATTTAAAATTTTAAATCATTTAATATATATAGTATATTATTTTTAATATCAATACCAATTTTTAATAACTTTTTAAATTTTTAATAACGTTAATTAATTATTAATATAATAACGGTATAATTTAGAAATTTAATAGCATTATGGATATATATATATATATATATATTATATATATATATATATATTTATTTATTTCATCTAATTGGCAATAAGTGAATGGAATGGGTAGTATATTTTTCAAATAAGAGGTGGACCACTTATTATTATTTTTTAACGGTTTATTAAAAAAAAACACTAAAACTATAATTTCATCATAATTATGAATCTAACCAACTCAACTGAATTATTGCATCCCCTCAACTAAATTCATTAATGTAGATCTTAAACCGTAAATTATTCTTGAAGCCAAGAATACCAAAATTCTTTAAATAGAAAATTCAAAATACGACTATAAAATCTTAATTACAGATAATTGTGCTAAGTAACCATGAAAATATATTCAATTAATAGTAGTAAATTGAAATATGTGAATTTTGTACGAAACGGCTTTAATTGATGCATGAAAGAGACCACGAGCAATGTCCCTGTGTAGTCAATTCAATCTGTTTTTATATGACAAATTTTGTTCAAACAATCACTTGTATATTAAATATTTTAATAAGAATATCAATGTTGAACTTAAATTAAAAATATTTTAAATTATTTATAATAATATATTTCTCTACTCATAAAATAATTTTAAAAGAAAATAATTAATTGTCAATTAATTTTGTAAATAATAAAATGTACAATTATGAGTATTAATATTTTTTAAGTTAAAATATAATGGAATGTTTGTGTTATGATCCAAAAAAGTGCATATATCGTTTGATTAAGTGGCTGAATATGAAGTTCAAACATTTTAAAATGTATTAAAATTCCAAATATTTTATTGGAATTAAAAAAAATAAAAATTTATTGAAAATGATTTGAACTCATGTATGTAGACTGAATTAAAAATAACTTTAAATATTTTTAAATAAAAATAAAATAAAAGTTATTATAAAGTGGTTGACTTTAAGGTAATGTTTATTAGCTTATTAAATATATATATATGGTAGATTATGATTGAAAATAATAATAATTATTATCCCATTGAAGGGGTTTGATATTATCCTAACTTCATTTTAAACCTTTTTTCTTAATTTTTTTTTTAAATTTTTTTTTACAATAATTATCTAGCTTTATCTATCTTTCATTTTTTCCTATTTGAACTTCCATAATCAATCCCAGAAGGTGATATAATAATAGATAGCTACTCTCACGTTACTTTATTTATTTAAAATAAAGTTTATTCATATGTGTTGTAATTGTTTCATTTTTCGGCTTGTAATCTTTAATTTGTTTGGGCTGTGTCTGTTCTCTTAGGCCTTGTTGTGTTGTTATGTTGTTAGCCCATCACCTGCAGATTTGTTACTTGATTCACTTGGTGTGACCCGACCCAGGTGTGGATCCGCGCCTTTCTGTTGATGACCCGTCTGCTGCCTTCACCCTAACTACTTTGGCCTTCTCTCTTCCTGCTCTGCTAGGGTTTTAATATTGTTAGAGTTTTCTTTGTGATTTTGGTTGTAATCGACTTGTAATGACTTTGTGATCTGTGTGATTGCACTCTGATTTTTGTGAACTGAATACTAGTGCCATCGATATCTCAGTGTATAGTCGAGGTCCCGTGGATAAACCTCATTTGAGGTGAACCACGTAAAGTGTCTGTGATTTTGGTGTTTTGATTCTTATATTTTGCTGTTTTGTTACAGTAAACCTATTATATTTCATTCTCATGCTAAATATAGTTGAGTATGTATATAAATTTACATTATTTCATTCTATTCTATTCCATCTCATTACATCATATATAATAAATTTAATAGTTTGATTTATAAATATTTTAAAAAGAATAATTATCGAAATTAAGAAAGAAATAATTATAAAAATATTTATATATATATAAATATTTTTTTTTCTAAGGAATATTTAAAAACTCTTTATTTTAGAAAATAAAAAGAATACAAGCAATTATTATTATTTTTTAAACCCTAACAACTCAAATTATATATATATATAATTTAATATATATATCAATTTAAATAAAAATATGATTATAAGATTTTACCCCATATATATCATTTATAAATTATAATGTCTATTTTAATATTGATATTAACTTCAATTCAATTCATATAATTTATAGAGGATTCAATTAAGGAGATGACGTAAAAGGTAGTATTTTTTTCTTTTTTGAAAAAATTTGCAAATGGACTTTTTAAAGTTCAAAGTACAATTATAAGACTGTTTTGAAAAACATACAAAAAAAATAGGTTTTTAAAAGTTTAGTTTTCACTTCATAGGCCAAATTTCTCAAAATACCCCTAAAACTTTACAATTCACAGTTGTTGTGATTTATGCTCACAGTCTGTTGAAAATCAAATTTTAATTTTGCAAACTTTTCAAAAGTGACCTATAATTATAAAGTAAACTTTTTATAGCCTATAAAAAAAATTTCCCTTTTTTTTTTCCTACAAATCCTATAATCTACACCTATCATTACTATTTAGTTTTTGCTATAAGTTTCTTCACCCTATGGACATTGCTCAAGTAATTAAATAGTAATTTTTTTTGTCAGCTTTTAATAAATATATGTTTGATGGTTTAGGAACCTTTCCAATATTCTTAAATTTTTTAAGAGTGTAATATGAGTTGTTCAATTGTATGAAAAGTCCACAACTATTTAATTCAGGGTAAGAATTTAAAATTCATAAAATACAAAATGAATTTTTTAATTTTAAAATTAAATAGGTAATAGAATTTGGGTTCAAAAACCAAACTCAATTTTAAAATTTTAATTTGTACATTACTTATCATATTATCCATTTAAAAAGTAATAATATGATCATGATAGCATGCGATTACAAATAAAATAAGACAATTAAATCTATTACCACAAAAGTTAATAAATAATAGATTTAACAAAAATTTATCATGATCATATTTTCACATTTGTTCAACAAGATAGACAACATGTTGACATCTCATGTTGAATTTGTTCATATACTAAGATTTTGTAACTTTTTTTTCCTGACAATTTAGCAGAGCAATGCGTTGATAGAACCAATATGTTAGTTGCTTGGATGTAACTATTCTACTTCTATTAAAAACTCTGATTAAACAAAAAAAAAAGTGTTAACAAATAACATATATGAATCCATTCCCTAAAAAACAATATATGAATACAATTTTTATTTTCACTTATTTTTATTAACATACTATTATGAAAAAAATAAAGAGTAATAAAATCATTAACAATTATAATATTTAAATTTTATAATTATAATTTATTTAAGAAATATAAATGATCATGAGCTATTAGGAAAATATAAAAAATTTAGCATAAATCTCAAAGAATATATAATGTATATATTTTTTTTAAAAAAATTATTATATATGAAAATAAAAATTAAAATAAACATAAAAATTTAAAAAATTTATCTACATATATATATATATATTCACAAATTTATTAAAAAAAAATTAATTTTAATATTTTAGTTCGTTTTAGAAATTAAATAAAATATTATTTAATCATGTCAAATTATATTTTTAATAAAATATAATTATACTTTATAAAATTTAAATATATTATATAATTTAACAATTATTTTTTATTTCAAAAATCAAATTATATCAAAATTTTTCGATTTGAATTTCTTTTTAAATTAAATTAAATTATTTTTAAAGTATAAATTAAATAAAATTTTAATATTTCAAACATATTTAATTTAGAATAACTTAAACTAAATAAATTAAATTTTTTTTTATCTCAACTATAATTATAACTGGTGTTTTAAAAAGTATTACTGAATTTTTAAAAATTTACAAATATTCTACCAAGGGATTGTTCACCTAGACTAACACCTCAAACCAAAACATGCTTATAACTTCTAAATACGGTCTTGAAAAATCTAACTTTTATTTCAACCAATATAATTATCATATTAATATTATTTTAAAAATTTTCAAATCTGTTTTTAATATTTATATTAACTATATCTCATCCCACGATATAAACATTTAATTCCGCAGCACCATTCATTTACTCTCTAAACACTACACTTTAGAATTAGATATGCGTTTAGGAGCACCTAGTACCTTTTACTCCACGATTATGTTCAAAGTCCACTCAAGCAAAAACGCAACGTGGTTAATTAAAACTATTTCATAGCTCAGGTTATTCAATGAATTATTTATAGAGCTCCTTTGCCCTAACCTGTAAAATGATTTAAAAAGTCTAGCTATTCAATTATTTTAGTCATTTTTCGTCTTCTAATGTCAATGTATGTACCCATGCTTAATATCATTATTTTTATTCTGAAATTTTGCTTTGAGACTGTATTTGAAATTAGTATGGTTTTTAATATCATCCCACGTTTTTAATAATAGCACTTAATTATTAGTATTTTAATTTATGATCTCTGTTAATATTTTAACTAATAATGAATATTTAATCAGACAGAAAAATATAATATAATTGAATATATTTTTTAAAATAAATGAATTTTTAAAATTAAATCAATATAAAAACATATGATATAAATAAATTAATTAATCAATAAAACCTGTATATATACTTCTAATATTAAAAAATATAAATATTTTAAAAAATATAAAATAAAATCGAATAATAATTTGACAAAAGTTTTATTAGTATTAATATAATTTATAAATACTTATATAATCGCTATTATTTATACTACCTCCGTCTCATTTTAGTTGCAACATTAGAGTTATAAACACTATTTATCGACTAATCTTATTGGAAAAGACTTAAAGCATCCACAAGTAGGGGTGTGCACGGGTTGGGTTCGGGTCAAACCCGGACCAACCCGAAAAAATCTGGACCCGAAATCTTGAATTTTTTGAACCGGACCGAACCCAATTACTTTTCCGGGTCAAGGTCGGGTCAAAACGGGTTAAGGTCGGGTCGGTCCGAATTTCGGATTTCCTTTGTTAATTGGTTAAAAATGGTGACCCGAAAAAACCCGAAACCCTTATATTTAGCGGACCGGACCGAACCCGACTTTTTTCAGGTCAAGGTCGGTCCGGTCCGAGTTTTCCGGTTCGGATTTTTTTCTCAGCCCTATCCACAAGAGAGGGACACTTAAAGTCCCAATTCAGAAAATTCAAATAAGAAAATATTAATTTAATTCAAATCAAGCAATAATGACATATTTTCTCTCTCTTGAGTCCCTCTAAGTTGGGATGAGGGACAACTCCCATCCACTAATCAACCGCTTCTATTTCACTTTTATTTCTTTCTCTCCTTACAATTTTATTAATCTTTTCATTATTTAATAATTAAATATATTTTATCATATTTTGTAGGATCCACGTAGCAAAATTGGGACACAAAGTGTCCCTTACTGGTGTGGATGCTCTTAGGTAGGCCGGGACTAGCACGTAGGATTTGGGCCCGGCCAATCACCCATTGACACATGTATATAATAAATGTGGAGAGATACAATCATATCCCACCAGTCATGCATCTCTCATATTAAATATTTCTCTCCTCATTTATTATATACACATGTCAATAAATGGTTGCCCGGGCCCAAATTCTATGCGGTGCTCCCGACCTACTAAGTATTTTCTAATCTTATTTTTGCATATTGTGATTTAGGTATACAAAAAAATATAGTCAAGTGAGATCTTATTTTATTCGTTGTAAACTCTACTTTTCAAATATAAAATTACCATAATTTTTAGTCGTGTATAATTAAAGATATTTACCGTTGAAATTATATCTCGGCAAATGTGTAAAAAGGAAATGTTGCAAGATTAGTGGGACGGAGGGATTAATAATTACTATAAATAAAAAATTGATAAATATATAAATTTGATACTTCCTCGGTCCCAACATTTCTTTTTTTTTTTCACATTTGCCGAGACATAATTTCAACGATAAATATCTTTAATTATACACGATTAAAAATTATGGTAATTTTATATTTAAAAAGTAGATATTACAAAGAATAAAATAAGATTTCACATGACTATATTTTTTCGTATAACTAAGTGACAGTATGTAAAATAAGATTAGTCGATAAATAGTGTTTAGAACCCAATGTTGCAACTAAAATGAGACGGAGGTAGTATTTATTTTATTAAATAATTTTAAATATGAAAAATGCCCCTTATACCAAAATCTTATATTAGCTGAGACCATAATCAAACTCACTGCAATTCAATTCTCACAAGTGGAGGAACCACAGTACTAAAACCAAAGTTAAATCTCTTACATAGCTGCCAAGTATAGAAAGTTCACTATATAAGGACCATGAAACTCAGTCTAACAACAAACAATGGCTTCAACCAAACCCACGAATCTCTTCTTCTTCTTCTTCATCCTCTCCATCTTCTCCCTCTCAACCACCAAACACCACCCACTCGACCCACTAACCCGATCCGAGTTCAAAAAGGTCCAATCCATCGTAAAAAAAGCACATCCTCATTCAACCCTAACCTTCCAATACGTAGGCCTTGACGACCCAGACAAACAAGCCGTCTACTCATGGCATTCACACTCACACTCCCACAAAACCCCTCCACGTAGAGCCCACGTCGTCACTCGTCTCAACAAACAAACCCACGACATCATCGTCGACTTGTCCGAAAAATCAATCGTCTCGGACCAAATCTACAAAGGGAATGGCTTCCCCATGTGGAACAAAGATGAACAAGGAGACGCAACTGGGCTAGTTCTAGCTTATGAACCGTTCAAAGCCTCTATTAAGAAACGTGGACTTAACATGTCGGATGTGGTTTGTTCGACTTTCTCCGTGGGGTGGTTTAACGAGAGTGATAGTGATAAGAGGTTATTGAAAGTGAATTGTTTTTACTCTAAAGGCACGGCTAATATGTTCTTAATACCTATTGAGGAGATTAGTATACGTGTTGACCTTGATGAGATGAAGATTGTTAAATATGAGGATATTAAAGTATCTACTGTGCCGAAAGCTGAAGCGACTGAGTACAGGTTGTCGAAATTGAAACCACCGTTGGGTCCACGTATGAATAGTGCTGCAACCTTCACCGCTGACGGACCGGGCATTAAACTTCACGGCAATACCGTCACGTGCGTCTTGTTTGTGTTCTTTATATTTGTTTGTCCTTTTGAATTTTTTTTTATTGGGTTTTTAAAAATATTAACTTATCAATACTATTTAATTTTCAAAATATTAATTAAAACTTTTTTACATGTATTTCTCTCTCTATTTTACTTTTTTATTTTTATAAAATTATTTTACTTCCTTGACAATATTAATTGTTAATTAAATTATATATAATATAAATATGTAATTTATAAAAATTATTTATTTATTCAAATATATATTTATAAAATTTATTTATTATTATAAAGTAATTTTCTTCTAATATTTTACAATTAATTTTCTATAAAAATTTAGTTACTTTTATAAATATATGAAAAATAAAATTATTTTCATAATTTTTAGCTATAAAATAGAGTATAATAAAATTATAGAAAAATTATTTTTTCAAAATCTACGTATCCAATTGTTTTGAAAAGTTTATAAAAATAAATTTTAAAAAATTAAAATTCACTTTATACGTTTACGGCAAGTGTAGTTTACATTGTACATAAAAGGGAAGTGTAATTCACATCGTGGGAATATAGTTTATATGATCTATAAACATCCTGATTTCAAAGGTATTTTGGAAGATTAAATATACATTTTGAAAATTAAATTTTGAAAATTTATTTTTTATATTTTTAAAAATATATATAACTATATTTTTAAGTTTAAAATCTCACTTATAATAATTATCACTCCAAATAAATTTATATTCATAAAATATTTTTTCCCACCACAAAAAATATTTTTCCTTTTTCTTGTAAATTTGTAAAAATAAATAAATAAATAAATAAATAAATAAATAAATAAACAACCTAACTGTTCAAAATGATAAACTCATCCACACCTCAACTGATATAATAAATGTCCATTTTAAAAGAAAATGACATAATAAATGAAAGTGAGTGATGCCATTAATGAAGATAACGTTAAAGACCATATTGGGAGCTATATACATAAACAAACAGAAAACATGGACCAATTTGATTTATAAACAACAAAATGACATTTTCACCCTCTTTGTCATGAATAGGTGGGCGAATTGGATATTCCACGTAGCATTTGATGCTCGAATTGGTACTGTAATTTCACTAGCTTCCATCTACGATCCGGAACAACACAAATACCGTAGCGTGCTCTACAGAGCCTATGTATCAGAGTTCTTCATCCCATACCAGGATCCAACAGAAGAATGGTATCAACAATCATTCTTCGACAGTGGAGAATTCGGATTCGGAGTCTCCACTGTTCCTTTAGAGCCGTTGAATGATTGTCCGGCCAATGCTGTGTTCTTAGACGGTTGGTTAGCGGGCCGTGATGGTTTGCCTCAGAAAACACCAAATGCTATCTGTATATTCGAACGACATCCTGCTGATATCATGTGGCGTCACTCTGAGACCGAATTGCCCCCGGGAGATGTAAATTTAGTTTTCTTATTTAAAGCTTTTCGTTTTTCTGTTCTTAATAATTGTTTATGTGGTGCAGATTAGAGAGGTTAGACCGGAAGTGACCTTGGTGGTGAGGAATATCGCAACCATTGGTAACTACGACTATATACTTGATTGGGAACTCAAGCCTAGTGGCTCTATCAAAATGACGGTACGTGCTGTCTATATTATACATAGTGTCACATTAATTTCAAATCATATACCGGGCTATTATAATAAAAATAGATATGGAGTATTGTGATTCACTCGTTGGCTATCGTATAATAATATTTGGGACCAGTATGCAATTTTTTTTTATTAATTAGTTAAAATGTATGCCAGGTTGGATTGACGGGAGCATTAGAAGTGAGTACAGTACCATACGCTCACGTAGACCAGATAAAAGAAGACCACTACGGTACATTAGTTGCCGAAAATTCAATCGGAATCAATCACGATCATTTCTTAAGTGTCTATCTTGACATGGACATTGATGGTGACTCTAACTCCTTTTTGAAGACCCATTTGGTGACCAAACAAGTCACTGACCCGAAGATACCAAGGAAGAGTTACTGGACAACAAAAAAGGAGATAGTCAAGTCGGAGATCGATGCAAGGACGTTAATTGGAACCAAACCAGTTGAGCTCTCACTAATCAACCCGAATAAGAAAACGAAACTGGGTCACCCAGTCGGGTACCGTCTTGTACCGGGCTTCTACACCAGCCCACTTTTAATGTTAGACGATTTTCAACAGGTCCGGGGTGCGTTTAGCAATTACAACGTGTGGGTGACGCCATATAACAAGGCTGAGAGATTCGCTGCGGGTGAACACGTGGACAGAAACCACGGGGATGATACTTTGCTGACGTGGACCAATAAGAATAGGGCAATCGAGAACAAAGACATAGTGCTTTGGTACACTATGGGGATTCATCACGTGCCTTGTCAGGAAGATTTTCCTCAGATGCCGACGGTTAGCGGTGGATTCGAGCTCCGGCCAACTAATTTCTTTGAGTATAATCCTGCGCTTAAAGTTATGCCTCCTCACTACGTTAATTGGCCAAATTGCACAGCCTGATGATATCCTATTAATAGTCTATCCATCTGTATTGTGTTGTGTTTTTGGGTGGTTGATTGATTAAGGTTATTTGCAGTCGAGTGTGGTTTTTGTATGGTTGACTTGGACGGTTGTTCGAGCTCTTGTTAGTTTCAATATGCACGGCAAATAATTTAATTGCAGTGTTGGTTTGCTGATTTGTGATGGGAAATCTGGTCGCAAGTAATTTGACATCTGATTGTGGGGAGATTGACCTAAGGAATAAAACGTTTTCTGTATGTGCTACTGTATGATATTAATCATTATGAATCTTTTGCTGTGTTATTGAAATGTCAATAAAATACGGCATAATATATTGTCTATCAACATTAAGCTAGTAACCACATCAATGAATAATGATTTTTATGTATTATTTTATTTTATTTTTTAAAATTCTACTGTCGTGCTCATAAATTATTGGCGATAGTGATGTGAATCACATTTATCTGCAACTGCATATATATATATATATATTATCTTTACTCGCTTCATTTTACTGACCCACGATATATTTGACTGGTTTAAGGCGAAGTGGAATGGAAATATTGGATTAAACCAGACTTAACCCCTCACAATCACATATCAACATAAAATTAAAGAGAAGCCTTATGTTTAAAGAAGCTAAAACACATTTTATTCTTGTCTGGTTTGAACTTTACTTAAAATTCTCTTTTTATAGTTCTATGGAGCTATTTTAAATAGCGAAGTTCTAAAATACAATTGAGTATTATCCACTTATTTATTCATTTAATAATAACCATTAAAGTGATTAATAACCACACATCTTAAAATGAATATAAACCATTCATTTCAAATAATTAAATATTTAAATAATTAATAATTAAATAATTATTAATTATTAATTATTAATATTTAAATATTCTCCTGATTATTAACTTCTTTATAGGAATCCAGCTCCTGATGGATCTTAAAATTGAAGATGAAAGAATGGACTTTCTCCCATGTCTTTAGTGAACCACTTTAGTGCACAGGGTTTTGCTCCTTCCTACAAATGGGAATGCTTTTCACACTCCCTTACGTGTTTCTATAGCTTTCTTTTCAAGGATAGTATTTTCTTGTAGTGGACTTTCATAAGAAATGTTTAAATTTGATACCGAATGTATGATTTTACCTGGTCCATCATCCAACATTAATGGTTCAAAAAGCCTAAGCATTATCCACGTATTTATTCCTTTAATAATAACCACTAATTTATTAAAGGAAAAATAATTTATAACCACTCATCTAATAAAAAAAAAAAGTGATTAATAACCACACATCTTAAAATGGAGAAATTATGGCAGGGACAGATTCTCCGCAATCTGTCGCATTGGAGAACCCGTTGAATCAATACGAGACATGTGAAGCAAAATACGTCAGCGAAAAATAATAAAATTCCCAATTTTGAATCTGCCATTATTCACGCTATATCTTTTTCTTCTCAAAACTTTTTTTTTGACGGTCTCGATTCTTCTACATCTCGCAAGCGATTCCAAAATTTCCTTCTAACACCTACAACCACTCTCATCATCACATGCCCGCTATTTATTATTCATGTTCTCAATAAAAATTGAAAGATATAAATTTTCTTTTATTTTTACTTTAATACTTCTTTACTTATCGATAGGGTTTGATGATTGTATGAGCTAAAATTTTCAACATATATGCTTATTAAAAGATAGATATTTATATTTGTCATTTTTGTGTTTGCCAGTGAAATTAGAATTTATTGTATTATTTTGTTGTTGAGACGTAGAAAATTTTTTAAGAGAAATAAAGACTAATCTTTACGAAAGAGATGAAAGAAAATAATCCAATATCAAACATCAAAATAAGAGTTGTTGTCGAAGATGGAAACCGCTGAAAGAAAAGATTTTCAAAAAGAATAAAGAGAGCGCAAACGACGACTGAATACAGAAAGTTGGACTGAATACAATTTAAAATTAGGAATTTTTTATTCTTCACTAATATGACTTTGTACCACGTGTCTCGTATTGATTGGACGGGTTCTCCAACTGTGCAAATGTGTGGAGAACCCGTCCCCAAGCATAGTTTCTCCTTGAAATGAATATAAACAATTCATTTTAAATACTCCCTCTGTCCCATATTAGTAAAGCTGACAAAACGGGTTCGCGGGTCGTGTTGACTCTAACACGAACACAAACCCATTTAACTTTACACGACACGATTAATAAACGGGTTGTGAACTCTCGACACGAACACAGCACGATTAAGAATGAGTTGACACGAATACGACACGATTAATAAATGGGTTATTATCCAATCCGAAATGCCAATACGAAATTGACACGTTAACCCGATTATGAGATGGGTTGACATGAATTTATTTAACAAAAATTAATTTTATTTTATAAAAAATTATAAATAAAATATTAAAATTTTAATTTACATATATATCCTCAATAAACGGGTCAACCTGTGACACGATTACGCCGACACAAACACGACACGATTATTAAACGGGTTAAATGGTTCGACACTTTTAGTGACACGACACGATTATACTCAACCCTAACCCTTAATAATCGGTTTCGTTTTGTGTCAACCCGTGGTGTCACGACCCATATTGACACTCCTACATATTAGTTGCAACATTAGAGTTTTGTATACTATTCATCAACTAATTTTGTTTCACATGTTGTGACTTATGTATATAGTCAAGTGAGATATTGTTTTATTCGTTTTAATGTCTATTTTCTAAACATAAAATTATCATAATTTTTAGTCGTGTATAACTAAAGATATTTATCATTGAAATTATGCATTGACAGATGTGCCAAAAGCAAATGTTCCAAGATTAATGAGATGGAGGGAGTAATTAAATAATTATTAATATTTAAATATGATCTTCTGATCAGTTAAATATTTTAAATTGATGGGAGAAATCCAAAAAAACCTACACATGTTTGCCTAAATACCCAAAAAACCACATGAGTTTAAAAAATACCCAAAAACCTATTAACATTATTTGAAAATCGATTATTTTCCACTTCCGTTAGTTTTTCCGTTATGTAAAAGAGTTGACCGGTTTTACTTTGGCATTGGCTTATTTAACTTTGGGCATATTTGTAACTTCATCATTAAAGAGAAAAACATTAACAATTACGTGGTGACGAAAATATTGAGTAATCATTGCTCTCAACCATCCTCACAATTTTCTCAGTTAGCACAACGAAGCCTTGCGTGGGATAGGATATAAAAAAAAACTAATATTTTAGTTATTTTAAAAATATTTAAAAACTGTAATAGTCAAATACAATAATTAATATTTTGTTTGTGATGTTTAAAATTACAATAGACAAGAAGAACTATCAGTGTGTTTGTCTTATGGTTTGTTTTCCACTATTTGGCAAAGATAAAATACTTTGTATTTGTGTTTGTTTTTCACATTTAATGCATTTATATTTTGTGTACATATAACTTGTGAAATTTATTTAACTTCTATTAATTTATTTAGATTATTTAATTTACATACAAGAGTATATTTATATATCATTTAAAATAGGATAAAGGTAAATATGAGGTCACTCAATTTTGAAAATAGGGTAATAAATATATATACCAGTTAAATAGATATTTATAATATTTTTAAAAATAAATTGAATAAATAATTGAACATTCAAATTTATAAAAATAAATATTATATAATTTTAAAAATAAATAACAATAACAGTTAAAGGGTATAATTGTCAATTTCGCATTCATTAAAGATATTAACGGCTATGGACATAGATTCCGTGAGAGTTTGAGACCAAGTGGGATTTTGGGTATTTTCATACTTATGTGGTTTTTTTGGGTATTTAGGCAAACATGTGTAGGTTTTTTGGATTTCTCCCTAAATTAATTAAATAAATGGTGATGGTAGTAATTTCAGGACAAGTGAAATTAAATGGAATAATTTGTATTATTAAAAAGAAAATATATTTCACTAAAAAACCGGTAGAATTCTTTAAAATTGGATGATAATATTATATTTTCAATTTATAATAAATTGTGAATTTTGAAATACGGTTCAAAGAATTTTATTTGTTTTATATAGACAAAATTAAACTCTGAGGACAAACTCTCGAAATAAAAGATAACAATTGTTATTGTATAATTATATGAAAATAATTTATTTAAATAAAAAGAATTGATAATGTAATCACTAATTTTTATAAACATTGACGGGTCATATTTAATAAGAACTTAAGTTAAAAAAAATTATAAAATTTTTATATACACATTATCTTTATACAATCTTTAAAAGAAATTTATAAGATATTTATAAAACATTATAATATTTCAATAAAGATGTAACTTTTCATTAGTAATCATATTCTTTCACATGAACAATGTTTCGGTATGAAATTTCATATGAAACATTCATGTTTCAGTATGAAAGTGATTTAGATAATTTGTTTCTTTATCTCGACCACCAAAATCTTCAAAGTGGTAAGTCAAATTTCTATATAATCTCCCGTGGTTGAACATTCTCTCATACCACATAGATTAGGAGTAAAAAGAAAATCAACAAGTTTTCAGTAGTTAATTTTATTTGACCGGAGTGATTAAAACCCCTAATTTAAGGGAAAATAACCCTAATTCAAACGAAAACTTGGTAAACTCCATATTTTTTTTATTAGAATAATAAAATTTTAAAATCTCGTAATAACATCTTTAAAATATAAAAATTATTTAAAAATTTAAAATGATAATAATAATCTAATAAAAAAATCTAATAATAAAATATAAATAAATATAATAATTTAACTCTTCAAATAAAAATAAATAAATACTAATATATGAGTTTTGTGATTTTATTCACCAAATAAAAATAATTCAATCTTTTTTTTTTTAATCCCGTACAAACCCATATCACCTATTACTATATTTAAATATACCTCACACATTAATTAATTTTATATATATTTAGCAATATATATATATATATATATATGATTCTTCACCCCATATATATATATATTATATAGGGGTGTCAATTCGTGTTAGCAAATTGATTTGACTGAATCCGACACGACTCGTTTACGTTTATGTATGACACGACTCAACATGTTTAATAAACGAGTTGTAATTTCTTAACCCGACACGGATCCGTTTAATACGCGTGTTAACTTGTTAACACGATTAATTTGGTTAAATAACTCAAAATTTGTAATCGTGTAATTCGATTACCCATTGAACCTGTTTATCTGTTAACTCGTTAACCTGTTTTTGCGTTAACCCATTTAACCTGTTTATGCTTTAACCGATTTAACATGTTTATGCATTAACCTATTTAACTTGTCTATCCATTAACCCATTTAACCTATTATATTTACATTTTTTTTCTAATACCATAATCAATTGAAATATAAAATAATAAAATAAAATAAAATAAAATAATTAAATTACAAATACAATCCAAATGAAAGTGTTCAAATATTAATATAACTTTATATAACCATAAACTTAATTTAGTTGCGATGAAAGTTTTTACTGCAGATAAAATTGTGCAACAAATTTATTGAAATGAAGACAGATAAAATATTTTTATAAATTAACCTTAATCAAGAGATTCTAGAGTTGAAGAAGCTTGTAGAGTTTCATAATCAATCAAAATCTATACATCACACTCAAGTACTAAATTAATCAATCAAAATCTATACATCTACACTTGCAAATTTGATTAAATATATAAAATCAAGAACAGTATATTAAATCAAAGAGAAACCTTGACTCCTAAGCTAAAGATAAATAATTAAGACTGAGACAATTAGTATTAGAAGAAACATGCAACACGAGAAATCGACAACGAGGGTTGACAACGCTAACAGTAGATAGCCACATATGGAGAGTTTCGTTTGAGGCAAACCACGAAAATGGGACAGCAAAGGTGATATTTGAGTAGTGATTGGTTGATGACGAGACAAGAGGTAGAGAAGAGGAAGTTGTGCCGGATGGTTGAAGACAGGAAGAAGACAGAGAGGCTGAATAACTTCTAATTTTCTAAAAAAAATTAGGGTATTCTTAGATTGATAATATATAATATATTAAAAATATTATTTAACCCTTCAAAATTATATAAATTTTATTTTAACCCCAATTATACGAGTCGACACGTTAACCTGTTAGTCAAACCCGACTCGACTCGTTTATAAGCAGATTAAACGTGTCGTGTCATAAACCAAAATTCATTTAGTTTAAATCCAATCCACTTATTTTTCGCGGGTTTATGTCAACCCATCGAGTCACGACCCAATTATATATTCAATATATTACAAGTGTAAGTAACCACGCAAAGATTATTATGTTTGTAGTTGGAATTGAAATAATTATACCGCTAATTATTCTAATTTGGTATATTTTATAATTTAAAGAGTAAGAGTAGGAATGATATTTCAGCCAACAATATATCCATCGACAGTACATCAGTTTTTCATCACAAACAAAACCAGAAAAACTACATGGCTTCTACTGCAAAACTATTGCTCTTCCTACTCTGTTCTCTGTTATCTATCTTACAAATCTCAACCTCTCAAAAACACCCACTAGACCCTCTAACACCAAAAGAATTCACGCTAGTTCAAAACATGGTCCGAAAATCATACACCGTCACCTCCACACACAATCTAACTTTCCAATACGTAGGCTTAAACGATCCCGACAAAAAAGCCATCTACAAATGGCAATCAAACCCAACAAAAACCCCACCTCGCCAAGCCACCGTGGTGGCTCGCCTCAACAAACAAACCCACGAGATCGTCGTGGATTTATCCAAGCGTTCGATCGTTTCGGACAAAATCTACAAAGGAAATGGATTCCCTTTAATCTCCTTCGATGAAACAGCGGCTGCGATTGAGCTCGTGCTTGCCTATGCACCGTTCAAAGCCTCGATGGTGAAGAGAGGTATTAATGTGTCTAATGTTGTTTGCTCTGTTTCCACGGTTGGGTGGTTTGGAGAGGAGATAAGTAAAAGAGTGTTGAAGATTCCGTGTTTTCATGTGAAAGGAACGGTTAATATGTATTTGAGGCCGATTGAAGGGATAACTATAGTCGTTGATCTTGATGAATTGAAGGTGTCCGAATATCTTGATAGAGAGATTGTTACCGTGCCCAACTATGAAGGAACTGAGTATCGTTTGTCTAAAATGAAGCCGCCATTTGGTCCACGTATGAATAATGTTGCCACTGTAACTGCCGACGGACCAGGCTTCACAATTGACGGACACAATGTCAAGTATGTGTCTTATTTTTTAACACTGGAGGCATGGATGTGACTTTCTTTCTTTAATTAGCAAAAATGGGATGTCTAACAGATGTATGTAATTTGATTATTAGATGGGCGAACTGGAATTTGCACGTGGGTTTTGATGCTCGAGTAGGCACAGTAATTTCTCTAGCATCGATTTACGATCCTGAAATGAAAAAGTATCGTCGAGTGATGTACAGAGGATACATATCTGAACTCTTTATCCCTTACATGGACCCAAGTGAAGATTGGTACTATATCGCGTACTTTGATAATGGCGAATTCGGCTTCGGTTTGTCGGCTGTTCCTCTGGAGCCGCTCAATGATTGTCCGGCAAATGCAGTTTTCATGGATGGCTATTTCACAGTTCGAGACGGTTCTCCCGTGAAATCCCCGAATGCTCTGTGTATATTTGAACGTCATCCTGGTGATATCATGTGGCGACACACCGAGGCAGAAGTGCCTGGACATGTAAATTCTATATGGTTGTTTATTTAGAATTGTTATGATTAATAGTAACCAAATAATATGATATTAAATGGGTCAGGTACGAGAGGTCAGACCAGAGGTTACTCTAGTGGTCAGGATGGTTGCTACAGTGGGAAATTACGACTATATACTCGATTGGGAGTTCAAGCCAAGCGGTTCTATTAAAGTTAAGGTAAGATAAAAATTTTGACAGAGATTTTTTATTTTAATGAAAAAATCAATTGAACTATAACAATACATGTGATAGGTTGGGTTAACAGGGGTATTAGAAGTGAAGCCAGTTACATACACCCACACAGACGACATGGGAGAACAGGATGTACATGGAACATTAGTTGCAGATAACACATTAGCTGTATACCACGACCACTTCATGAACTATTATATCGATCTGGACATCGACGGTGATGCCAACTCTTTTGTCAAGACCAAACTGGTTACCAAACGAAACACAGAAGCCAAAACACCAAGGAAGAGTTTCTGGACTGTTGAAAGAGAGACCATGAAAACTGAAGTTGATGCTAGAATTAAGCTGGATTCTACCCCAATGGAGCTTGCCTTTGTGAACCCTAATAAGAAAACCAAGCTTGGAAATCCTGTAGGTTACCGTTTGTTACCTGGCCTTGTTGCGGGCTCGCTTTTGACTCCAGATGATTATCCACAAATTCGGGCCGGTTTCACTAACTACAATGTCTGGGTCACCCCGTATAATGGATCAGAAAAATGGGCCGCTGGAGACCATGTGGACCAAAGCCGTGGTGACAATGACTTGCTCACATGGACAAACAGGTATGTAAATGTATAGGAATATGCTTATATTATAATAATTCAATGATATTTGATCAATCTTTATTTTGAATGTGTGCAGGAATAGAGGAATTGAGAATAAGGACATAGTGTTATGGTACACGATGGGATTTCATCACGTTCCTGGCCAGGAAGATTATCCGGTGATGCCAACGCTGACCGGCGGGTTTGAGCTCCGACCGACTAATTTCTTTGAGTACAATCCTGTGCTTAAAGTGATACCTCCTGAGCACGTAAACTGGCCTAATTGCACTGTCAAGTCATAGGAAGTAATTTGCAGTGACTATTATTTTACATAATTCTTGTTAGCTGCCCAAGAAGCAACATGTGTGTTGAATCGTAGTAATAGTTGGATTTGGAGAAATTTCTCTAATATTAAATGGTTGAATACAATACAATTACATGGACCTACATATTCCAGGATCCGAATAAATAAACTGTTAGAAACTGAAATGGGTAGATGGAAGTGACAAATAGGCTCAGTTCTACCGATCGATGAACTGTGTTCATATGTCAATGAACTGGCTTAACAATATCAGAAATAAGAAGCAACAGAGAGACGCAGAAATGAACTTCTTCTGAAATGAACTTCAATAACCTGAAATGTTCTACAACAATTTCTCTCTCCATCTATTACTAACAGATAGCCAATATATATATGATATCTTCTAAGTACTAACTTGGTCATTAACCAAGTTACAAAACATAAACTTAAGAAATAAAACATAAACCCAATAGACCAATAAACAAGTACAAATGACAGCTTTTAGGAGATATGGATAAGCTGTAAAAAAACAGAAAACTAGCAGACATAACATGAAATTGACAATGTAAACTGACATGAGACTTCTATAAAAGCTTCACATACATCAACACTCCTCCTTGAAGCTTTTAAGAGACAATCCAAGCTTCTTCTTCAACTTTTCAAATTGGTTACTAGGCAAAGCCTTAGTAAGAAGATCTGCAACTTGATCACTTGAGCTGCAATGAACAAGTTGAATTTCACCATTTGCAACTGCTTCACGAATTGAATGAAACTTAACTTTAATATGCTTTGTCCTCCCATGATATGCTGTATTTTTAGCCATAGAAATAGTTGACATGTTATCACATTTGATAACAACAGCTCCATCAAATTGAACTCCCAAATCATCCAAAATTTTTCTGATCCAAGCAGCTTGATTTGAAGCTGCTGCAGCTGCAATATACTCAGCTTCTGCTGAGGATTGAGCTACAATTTGCTGTTTTGTTGAGTTCCAACAAAAGGCACCACTTCCAAATGAAAATATAAAACCTGTGGTACTCTTTGAATCATCATCACAACCTGCCCAATCAGTATCAACATACCCTTTCAATTTGACTTCATTTTTTCCATACCAAATACCAAAATTCAAGGTACATTTCATGTACCTCAACACCCTTTTACAAGTTGCTAGATGAAGCAAGCTTGGAGAGTGAATGAACCTTGACAATAAGCTTGCTGAGAACATAAGGTCTGGTCTAGTTGATGTCAAGTACAGAAGACTTCCAATGAAGCTTCTGTAGTAACTCACATAAGCTTTCTCACTTCCATCATCTTTTGACAGCTTCACATTAACAACAAGTGGGGTTGAAACAGGCTTGAAACCATCCATTTTGAACCTCTTCAACATCTCTTTTGCATACTTGGTTTGTGACACAAAGATTCCATCCTCAAGTTGAGTTACTTCCATTCCAAGAAAGTAGTTCATTAGCCCAAGGTCATTCATCTCAAATGCCTTCAACATGGTCTCTTTGAACTTCACAACCCCTTGAATATCATCACTTGTCACAAGAAGATCATCAACATAAAGTGAAATGATCAATCTCCTTGAATCATCACCTTGCTTAACATAGAGTGTAGGTTCATTGATGCTCCTCCTGAATCCATGTTCAATTAAATAGCTGTCAATTCTCCCATACCAGGCTCTAGGGGCCTGCTTCAATCCGTACAAGGCTTTATGAAGCTTGTACATTTTATCTTCTTCACCTGCTATCACAAAAGCATTAAGTTGTTAAACAAAAATCTCCTCTTCAAGGATGCCATTCAAGAAGGCTGATTTTACATCCAAGTGGTAAATTTTCCATCCATATTGAGCTGTTAGTGCAAGAATCAATCTCACTGTGTCATGTCTTGCAACCGGCGCAAATGTCTCACCATAATCTACTCCCGGCTGTTGGGAATAGTCTTTTACAACCAACCTTGCTTTGTGTTTAAAGACAGAGCCATTAGGATTTAGCTTTGTCCTAAACACCCATTTAACTCCAATCACCTTCCTGTCTTTTGGTTTTGTAACAAGCTGCCGTGTCTTGTTCTTCTCAATCATGGAGATCTCTTCTTTCATTGCTTGTCTCCACTCCTCATGTTGTGCAGCTTCTTCAAATGTTGCTGGTTCATTCATCACAAAATTACACCTTTCATAAATTTCAGCAAAAGATTTTGTCTTCAATATTGGAGAATCTGATTCTGCTACATTTCATGCAGCTTCTAACTCAATTTCATCTTGAGCTGCAGCTTCTTCTATAATTTGTGGTGAAGTTTCAGAATCACATCTCTTCACCTGTTCATTCTCCCAATCCCAAAATGCTTCTTCATCCACTTCAATATCTCTGCCGACTTCTAGCTTTTGAGTCTTCAAGTTGAACATTCTATACCCTTTTGCATTTTCTGCATAGCCAAGGAGAATGTTAACTTGAGCTTTATCATCAAGTTTGGTTCTTTTTGCTGCTGGAATATGAGAGTAGCAAGCAGAACCAAACACTTTCAAATGGCTCACAGAGGGCTTTCTTCCAGTCCAAGCTTCATGTGGTGTCATTCCCTCTACAGCCTTGGTTGGAAGCCTCTTCAAAATATAAACAGCAATATGAACCGCCCTCTGCCCAGAAATTTTTGGGAAGCTTCTTCTCAGCCAATAAGCACCTTGCCATCTCCATTATTGTCTTGTTCTTCCTCTCACATACACCATTTTGTTGAGAAGAGTAACTCACAGTTAATTGATGCTTGATGCCCACATCTTGACAGAATTTGTTGAACTCTGCAGATGTATACTCCTTCCCATTGTCAGATCTCAGCTTCTTGATCTTCAAATCAGCTTCATTCTCCACCATAGATTTGAATCTTTTGAAGGTTGAGAATGCATCTGCCTTACTTGACAAGAAATAAACCCAAGTGTGCCTTGTAAAATCATCAATAAGTAGCATAAAATACTTGCTTTGGTTCAAAGATGGCACACTCATGGGACCACATAAATCAGTGTGTATGAGCTCCAATTTCATCTTAGCTCTAAATGCAGTGCCTTTAGGAAATGGTTTTCTATGAATTTTTCCTAATTGACATGAACTGCATACACCATCTAAACAATTGATCTCTGGAAGATCTTCAACCATATCATTAGCCTTCAAATACTTCAATGAGGATGCACTAAAATGACCTAGTCTCTTATGCCATAGACTAGATACTTCTTGTTGTGTAACTAGAGCAGAATGCTTAATGTTTTCTAACCTCAATGGAAAACTATTATTGCTCATCTCTACTCTAACAACTTCACTCCCATTTGCATCAAAAGTAACACAACAACAATCTTTAAATGACAATGAATAACCCCTTCTAACCAGCTGACCCACACTCAATAGATTTTGATCTAAATCAGGAATCAACAACACATCATGTATATACTTAGGTCCTTTAAAAGTTTGTATAAGAACCGTACCTCTTCCTGTGGCTTGAACTACATCACCATTGCCAAGCTTCACCTTGGTGTGATCTGCTTTGTTGATAGAAATGAAAAGAGCCTCATCCCTAGCCATATGATTTGTACAGCCACTGTCTATATACCAGGATGTTTTTATTGTTGCAGTGTTGGCCTGTGTAGCCACAAATAGTTGCTCTCCAATTTGAGGTTTATCACCAATATAGTTAGCTTGCTGAGATGTTTGGGGCTGCTAAGCTTGGCTTTGTTTAAGCTTACAAAACCTCTCCTTGTGACCCCATTTCTTGCAATAGTAACACTGAAATTGAGGTTTGCCTTTGAATCTGCAGTCTTTGGACAGATGGTTTGTTCTTTTGCAAGTATCACAAGGTGGATACTTGCCTCTCTGCACTGATGAGCTTCCTTCATTCTTCACAGAATGATCTTCACTCTTTTTGCTGTTAGACCACTGCTTCTTGTGATCTTTACCATCAGCTTTCTTCCCCTTCTATTTTACAAAGAAAACAGCTTCAATTTGCTCATCATTTCGTATGGACATCCTCTGCTCTTGAGCTTGCAGTTTGCTCAAAAGTTCAGCAAAAGAAAGTTCACTCAAATTGTAATATTCTTCAAAGGCAGCCACTTTAGCTTCAAATTTCTCAGGTAAGCTTATTAACATCTTCTCTACAACCTTTGCATCTTCAATCTTCTCACCATACAACCTCATTTGGTTCACCAACTGAGACAGTTTTGAGGAGTAGTTCTTCACAGTCTCCTCCTCCTTCATTTTGAGCATTTCAAACTCTCTTTTAAGAGTTAAAAGCCTAACAGCTTTCACCCTATCACTTCCTTCATGTCTCCCTTTCAACTCATCCCAAATAAGCTTGGCACTTTCCAGATGCATGATGGTTGTAAAGACATCATCTGAAAGAGCCAAATGAAGGCCTGTTACAGCCTTATCCTTCTTCTGCTTCTTCTCTTCATGATCCTTAATTTGAGCTATTGTTGGATTTGATCAAAGAGGTTGAACTTCTTTATCCTCATCTACAAACTCCCTTAGCCCAAAGGACTTCAAATAGAACTTCATCTTAACAGCCCATATTTGGTAGTTCTCACCAGAAAATCTTAGTACTGGGATTGAACCACCACCACTGCTGCTAGATGCTTGATCACTCATAGTGTTTTAACTCTCAATCTTAGGTGTTTAACTCTCAAAGAAATCACACACCTCACAGTCCCTTTAAGAAACCGCTCTGATACCACTGTTAGAAACCGAAATGGGAAGATAGAAGTGACAAATAGGCTCAGTTCTACCGATCGATGAACTGTGTTCATATGTCAATGAACTGGGTTAACAATATCAGAAATAAGAAGCAACAGAGAGACACAGAAATAAGCTTCTCCTGAAATGAACTTCAATAACCTGAAATGTTACTACAACAATTTCTCTCTCCATCTACTACTAACAAATAGCCAATATATATGGTATCTTCTAAGTACTAACTTGGTCAATAACCAAGTTACAAAACATAAACTTAAGAAATAAAACATAAACCCAATAGACCAATAAACAAGTACAAATGACAGCTTTTAGGAGATATGGATAAGCCATAAAAAAACACAAAACTAGCCAACATAACATGAAGTTGACAATGTAAACTGACATGAGACTTCTCTAAAAGCTTCACATACATCAACATAAACAATGATCAGGAGTGTGTTGAGTAGCATATAACAAGTCTGAAAAAGAACAAGAAGGATATGTATGTAGTTTTATGCTTATGGCAGGCACATAAAGAGACATATATCACATTTGATTAAAAACCAATGGTGGAATCTCAACTTCCAAGATTCCTTCAAGCATCTGGACAACTTTCTTCATTGAAGGCCTCAGCATTGGATCAACTTGAACACACCATAACCCCACCATAACCATCCTCTCAAACCTCTCAAAATCACTCAACACCTCAGGATCACGACTCACAACCATCTCTAGCTTCCTGGACACCACACAACTCACTACCCAATTAATCAGAAACTGGTCATCTCCCTCGCTCTCTTCCTCCACTCTATTCAATTCTATGTGTCTTCTACCACATACAATCTCCAGCAACATTACTCCAAAGCTGAAAACATCCACTTTGATTGTAACAGGCACATTCCTCAGCCACTCTGGAGCTATATACCCTGCCGTACCTCTGAGATTCGTATCGGTCCTCGTTTGGTCTCTTCTCAAAAGCTTCGACAGACCAAAATCCGAGATCTTGGCTGTGTAGTTCCTATCAAGCAACACATTCTCCGGCTTGATATCACAATGAATTATCCGCGTATTGCATTCATCGTGCAGATAAAGCAAGCCTCTGGCTATGCCTAGAGCCATTTCAACTCTCTGCAGCCATTTAGGACTCTCTACTTCGTTAAATAGATAGCTAGAAAGCGTCCCATTTGGCATCAGCTCATAAACTAATAGATGTTGATTTTTTTCAATACAGAAACCCAAAAGTCTCACCAGATTCTTGTGATGAGTCCTGCCGATAATCTTCAATTCCGTAGCGAATTCTTCTCTAGATTTTTCAACATCTTTCTCTAGTTGCTTCACTGCGATATCAACCCGGACATCCTTTAAATGTAAGACTCCTTTATAAACCCTCCCTGAAGATCCTCTCCCCAGAGTGTGACTAAACCCATTTGTGGCCTCGTGTAGTTCCTGAAACGCGAATTCTCTGAAGTTTATACCAATAGAATTCCCACTTACAGACCGTTTCCTCTTAATTAACCCCAGAGTTAGAGGGTTGTAGTATAAGGCCGCAGCTCCAAACAGGAAAGCAAGAACTACACTGATTAAAGCAACAATCTTCAAAATTGACTCAGAATTCGGATTATGCTTATTTCTTGAATTGGTGGCGTTTAGTGGCACCTTGATCAGTGTCTTAATTCCTCTGGTAGAAATGTTTTTTCTTGCAGTGGAAATAGGATATTTCTTCTTCCGGCAAGTTGAAGACACCAAAGAAGCAGCCATAGTATAGCAATCATCCATCAGAGCCTTCTTGCAACCTTCCTCATCTACCCCTTCTACTTGCGCCAAATCTGCAGCTAAATCGCATGGAATGTCGACATCTTCGAGTATTTCGACCCTGTAATTGTTCCTGAATCTATCGGCACAGTAATTCACCACAGTTTCAGGTCTACACCCTTTGGACAGATCGTCAGGATCTAGACGGATGTACCCAGGTAAGCAATTGCAGGTCATAATCCCATTATCAGATACACTGCACAGACCATTTTCTTGGGCATGAAGACCATACAAGTTCATGAGTAAAAGCAGAACCCAGATGACAACGTCCATTTTAAAAAATGTTGAACCAGATCATTATTTTTTTTAAAAGGAATAAAAAATGTTTATAATATGGGTGAACCTGTACGTAAATGGCTTGTAACTTGTAAGAATAACCTAACTTGGAAGACTTTATTTAGCAGGTTGGACCGCTCATCCTACACGTGTTTGATTTTGTTTTTGCTTTCAGTTTGACTAGAATCCAAAGAATAGGTCAGTCAAGGAAAGAGTGACTTCCATTACCATATTAATTTAGGAGATAGGGTATATAGATCAAAGTTTGGCTAGAAGGCAATTTCCAAGAAATAGGTTCTTATGAGATATGAGACTTTCCATTAACACTATATAGTTCATACGTAACTTTCGGTTAGAGTTTAATGTTTTAGTTAGCAATTTGTCATGTCACTGTTAATAGTTTTACAGTGATTTTGCAATGTATATATGTCTGCTACAGCAGAGCAGTAATATTATTATTGAGTCTTCTTATTTTCAAATCAAAAAATAGATCTGTGCCATTGTTCTGATTTCTCAGAGCTATAGAAGTAAGATTTAAATTATTTTTCTATTCTAATTTTTAACACCGGTATCAGAGCCATCTTCTTAGAAGACCTGTGAGAAAACTGAAAACACTTTGAGATTAAGAAAAAACCATGAGTGATCAAACCTCCAACAGTTCATCCATTCCCGTTTCTAGATTTGCAGGTGAAAATTATCAGATATGGGTTGTCAAGATGAAATTATATTTGAAGTCTTTTGGTTTGTGGGAGTTTGTTCACGAGGACAAGGAAATTCCACCTCTGAGATCAAACCCAACTATTGCTCAAATCAGGGACCATGAAGAAAGAAGGCAGAAGAAAGAAAAGGCAGTAACATGCCTCCATTTGGCTCTCTCCGATAATGTGTTTACCAGTATAATGCATTTGGAGACTGGGAAGGAAATATGGGATGAATTGAAAGAGAGATTTGAAGGGAGTGATAGAGTCAAAGCTATCAAACTCTTAACTCTCAAAAGAGAGTTTGAAATGTTAAAAATGAAAGAAGGAGAATCCATCAAAGAATACTCCTCAAAACTGTCTCAACTTGTTAACCAGATGAGACTCTATGGTGAAGTGGTTAATGATTTCAAAGTTGTTGAGAAAATGTTAATAAGCTTACCTGACAGGTTTGAATCAAAAGTTGCTGCTATTGAGGAATCTTGTGATTTGAGTAGACTTACCATTTCTGAAATGATCAGCAAGTTGCAAGCCCAAGAACAAAGGATGTTAATTAGAGGAGAAGATGAAAATGATACAGCTTTGTTTGCAAAACACAAAGGGAAGCAGCCATTTCAAAAGGACTACAAAAAACAGTCTTTTGGAGATAAGAAGACTGGTGACTCTCAAGTGAAAGATGCTTCAGTTTCTTCCTCAACAACAAAAGGCAGATTTCCTCCATGTGCAACTTGCAAAAGAACGAATCATTTATCTCAAGATTGTAGATACAAAGGCAAGCCTCAATTTCAGTGTAATTATTGTAAGAAATGAGGTCACAAAGAGAAGTTTTGCAGGTTGAAACAAAGCCAAAACCAGCAGAGTCAGCCTATTCAGCAGGCAAATTTTTCTGAGAATCATTCTCAAACTTCACAGCATCTGTTTATGGCAACAGAATCAATTCTTCTTTCATCAAAGGAATCTTGGTATGTTGACAGTGGATGCACAAGTCACATGGCAAAAGATGCAGGGCTATTTACATCTTTAGACAAGTCAGTGAGAACAAAAGTGAAGTTAGGAAATGGGGAGATTGTACAAGCTGCTGGAAGAGGTACTATTTCTATTCAAACAAGTTCAAGTTCTAAGTTTATTGATGATGTGCTATTGATTCCAGACTTAGACCAGAATTTGCTTAGTGATGCACAATTGATGAAGAAGGGTTATTCACTTTCATTTAAAGAAAAATGTTGCATCATTAAGGATTCACATGGAGTTGAAATAGCTAAAGTTGAAATGTTGAATGATAGCTTTCCTTTAGTTTTTGAAAAAGTTAATCATGCTGCCTTGATTACAAAGATTGATAGTTCTAAGTTATGGCACAGAAGATTTGGGCACTTTAACTTGAATTCATTGAGGTTTTTAAAGTCACATGATATGGTGTATGACATGCCAGAAATTTGTTGCAATGATGATATTTGTAGTACTTGCCAGATTGGGAAGCTTCATAGAAAGCCATTTCAGTCCAGTAATGTGATAAGAGCTGAAAATAAGCTTGAGCTTATACATACAGATCTGTGTGGCCCAATGAGTGTAAAATCATTCAATCATAGCAGGTACTTTTTGCTGTTTATTGATGATTTTACAAAAATGACATGGGTATACTTTCTTGCAAGTAAGGATGAGACTTTCGAAGCATGCAAAAAATTTAAAGCTATGGTGGAAGTTGAAAGTGGATGTAAAATCAGAAAGATAAGGTCTGATAATGGCAGCGAATACACTTCAAATCAGTTTAACAAATTCTGCAGTGACATGGGAATTAAGCATCAATTGATTGTGAGCTACTCACCTCAACAAAATGGTGTCAGTGAGAGGAAAAACGGGACAATAATGGAGATGGCTAGATGCTTAATAGCTGAAAAGAAACTGCCTAAAGAATTCTGGGCAAAGACTGTTCATGCTGCAGTATATTTACTCAATAGACTTCCAACCAAGGCTGTTGAAGGAGTAACTCCACATGAAGCTTGGACAGGTAGAAAGCCTTCTGTGAGACATCTCAAAACATTTGGTTCCATCTGCTATTCTCACATTGCAGCAGTTAAAAGGACAAAATTGGATGACAAAGCTCAAGTTGGAATTCTCCTAGGGTGTGCAGATAACACAAAATGTTATAGGGTATTCAACTTGAAGACACAAAAACTTGAGATCAGCAGAGATGTTCAAGTAGATGAGGATGCATATTGGGATTGGGAGGTTCACAGAGTTCAAAGTAACGAAGACAAAGTTTCTAAAAAAAGCGATGAACCTAACATTCAAGCTGTTGAAGATTATGTGCTAGAGAGTGATTCTCCTGTGTTGAAAACTAAATCCCTTGCTGAAGTTTATGAAAGATGTAGTTTTGTTGCAGGTGAACCATCAAACTATGAAGAAACAGTTGTATTCAAGGAATGAAGAGAAGCAATGAAAGAGGAGATTTCCATGATTGAAAAGAACAAAACATGGCAGCTTACTTGCAGACCTATGGACAGAAAAGTGATTGGGGTTAAATGGGTGTATAGAATCAAGCTCAATCCTGATGGTTCTATTTTTAAACACAAAGCAAGACTAGTGGTCAAAGGTTACTCTCAACAAGCTGGGGTGGATTACGGAGAGACTTTCGCACCAGTTGCAAGACATGATACTGTGAGATTAATCATTGCACTAGCAACACAACATGGATGGAATGTCTATCATCTTGATGTTAAATCTGCTTTCTTGAATGGCATCCTTCAAGAAGAAATTTTTATTGATCAACCAGATGGGTTTGTGATTGCAGGAGAAGAAGACAAAGTTTACAAGCTTCATAAAGCTTTGTATGGATTGAAACAGGCTCCAAGAGCCTGGTATGGCAGAATTGACAGTTATTTTACTGAGAACGGTTTCAGGAGGAGCATTGATGAGCCTACACTTTATGTGAAGCAAGGTACCAGTTCAAGAAGATTAATCATTTCTCTTTATGTTGATGATCTTCTTGTAATAGGTGATGATACTCAAGAGGTGTTGAAGTTCAAGGAAAGCATGTTGAAGACCTTTGAGATGACAGACCTTGGATTAATGAAATACTTTCTTGGAATGGAGGTTTTACAACTCAAACATGGCATATTCATATCTCAAATGAAATATGCTAAGGATTTGCTTAAAAAATTCAAGATGGAGAGTTGTAAACTAGTGACAACTCCATTAGTTACAAATCTAAAGCTGTCAAAGATTGATGGTGAAGAAAAGACTGATCAATCTTATTACAGAAGCTTAATTGGAAGTCTCTTGTACCTTACTGCTTCAAGGCCTGATTTAATGTTCTCAGTAAGTTTTCTTTCAAGATTTATGCATTCTCCTAGTTTGTCTCATTTAGGAGCTTGCAAGAGGGTCTTAAGATATATCAAAGGAACCTTTGAGTATGGAATCTGGTATGAAAGAAATGAAGGAAAGCTGCAGGGATATGTGGATAGTGATTGGGCTGGAAGTGCTGATGATTTGAAAAGCACAACAGGTTTTGTATTTTCATTTGGCAGTGGCGTATTTTGCTGGAAATCAATGAAACAAGAAATTATTGCACAATCCACTGCAGAAGCTGAATACATAGCAGCAGCTGCAGCTACAAATCATGTTATATGGATTAGGAAGATTTTGAAGGAGTTAGGAATGTCTGTTGAAGAAGCTACTGTTATCAATTGTGATAACACTTCAGCCATTGCAATAGCCAAAAATCCAGTCAACCATGGAAGGACAAAGCATATCAATGTGAAATTTCACTCAGTTAGAGAAGCAGTAGCAAACAAGAAAGTTAAGTTGGTCTATTGCAGTTCAAAGGAGCAAGTTGCAGATATCTTAACTAAAGGATTATCATCTGAGATTTTTGATTATCTTTGATTATCTTAGAAGTAAGCTGGGAGTGTTAAAGAAAAGTTTCAAGGAGAAGTGTTGAGATATGAAACTTTCCATTAACACTATTTAGTTCATATGTAACTTTCGGTTAGAGTTTAATGTTTTAGTTAGCAATTTGTCATGTCACTGTCAATAGTTTTACAGTGATTTTGCAGTGTATATATGTCTGCTACAGCAGAGCAGTAATATTATTATTGAGTCTTCTTATTTTCAAATCAAAAAACAGATCTGTGCCATTGTTCTGATTTCTCAAAGCTATAGAAGTAAGATTTGAATTATTTTTCTGTTCTAATTTTTAACAGTTCTGGCATAATATAAGTCTTGTCCTCATAATTTTCATCTTGAAATTTCTTGAAAGGATGAGAAACATTTGGTTTTCCATTAATGATGTTGTTGATATAAGTCTTGAAAGGATTGCATTGAGAAAATATCATGGAAAAAAAAATTGCTCCCAGTAGTGATACAAAATGCATTAAAATGACATCTCCATCTAACTTATAAACTACAGTAATTGTGCTGTGCATCAACTACTACTGGTGGAAGGCCTATTTCCACACTTCCTTCTAACATGTGTATAACTTTCTGCACTGATGGTCTATGAGTTGGATTAGGACATATGCACCATAATCCGATCATTGTCATCCTCTCAAACCTCTTAAAATCTTTCAGAACTTCAAGGTCATGACTCACAACCGCCATCAAATTCTCAGCTTTAACACAACAGACAACCCAATCAGCTAGAATCATTTCTGCAACATCTGAGTTTCCTTCAACTCTATGTAAATCTCCATGCTTTTTGCAAAAGATAATCTCCAACAACAGCACTCCAAAGCTGTAGACATCGACTTTGGTTGTGACCGGAGCATTCTTCAGCCATTCTGGAGCAATGTATCCCATTGTTCCTCTTACAACTGTGCTAGTCCGAGTTTGATCTTTTTTCAATAACTTGGCCAAACCAAAATCTGCAATCTTGGGTTTGTGATGTTTGTCAAGAAGCACATTTTGGGGCTTTATATCGCAATGAATTATCTGCCTCTCGCATTCTTCATGAAGGTATAACAAGCCTCTAGCGATTCCATGCACAATTTCTACCCGTTGATCCCAGCTGGGTATGGAATCATTTCCAAACAAGAAACTAGACAGAGCTCCATTCTTCATGAGCTCATAGACTAGAAGTCTATGGTTTCTTTCATTGCAGAAACCCAGCAGCCGCATAAGATTCTTATGATGTGTGAGGCCAATAACCTGTACTTCAGTGGAAAAATCTTTCTCAGTTTGGTCAGTTGCAATGTCCAATTTCTTCACAGCAACTTCAACCTCTTCACCATCTATGTCCAAAACACCAGCATAGACAGTACTTAATCCACCGTGACCAACTACGTTGTTGAAATCATTGGTAGCTTCACGTAGCTGTTGATACGAGTAGGCCTTCACGTTCACCTCTACTGACTCTGGCGTCTGAGATTGCGGTACACGAATGTAGGACTTAGTCAGAGGATGGTTATAAACAACAATCGCTGAGAAAACGAAAGCCAAGGCAGAGAAGGATATAAGCCCTGCTAACAAGACATTGCGAGATGGTGAGGACGAGTCTTTTTTAGCTATGTTGGCTACTTTAACAAATGCGACCGCTTCAACTGTAGAAATCATTCTACCATTCAACAAGGGCATTCTTTTCTTTCTACATACAGAACCAGACCAAACACCCGCTACACAAAAACAATCATCCATTACCGCCTTTTTGCACGCTTCCGCATCAGATGCTGTGAAATTGGACAAATCTCCAATTCCACCATCGTTGAAAAAATCAGTATTACGGAATTGCTGGATTGTGAAACCCGAATCCGAATCTGCATCACAGAAATCCACCATCTCTGTAGGGTAGCAACCTTTGGAGGGATTGTTGGGATCTAATGGGGTATAACCAGGCAAGCAGGTGCAGTTGATCACTTTATTATCCGGTGAATTGCAAAATCCGTTAACACCACAGACAAGTTTGGCTCTACAGGGCTCAACCATGGCGTCCCAAGCGACCACCCATTCACCACCTCCTCTTTTTGCGTGATACGTTTGTTGGATATTTCCACGATCAGTAACTACTACTCGGTGGTAGTAATCTTTTATTGGAGCTGGTAAGCTACCTAGGCCTGTGTAATTATATGTGTTTTGCGAGCCGTCCATTAATTTAAAAACTGCTGTAGCGTTGTCCAGGAATAAACTGGTGTTGTTCCTCCCGGGAGTCTGAGAATCCCAGAATCCAAAACCCGCAAACCTGAAGGCAGACAGAACAGCGTTACCATCCGGTTGAATCTCCAGCCTGTACTGTCCTGTTGAGTAATCAACAGTCCCGTTGGCGTTACAAAACATTGATTGGTTCATCTTCAAACTTTGGCCTAGTAACAAGGTATTCGTCGGAGAACCAAAGCTCTGCCATATGATGTTAGAAGAAGAATCTAGCAAGACAAAGTTTCCATTGTCACCCATGGAAGCTGAGCTTGTGGAGTTTCCGTTGTATATGACGAATACTGTCCGGTTTGAGTGTGTCAGGACAAGTTGTCCGCTGCTTGTTAGTGTTATGTTTGAACCAAGCTGAGCTGGATCGTCCCGATTCGCTGACCATACTAGTGTCTTGTCTGAGATCTTGTCGAACCAAATTCCCACTAGAAATCGACCGTCAGGAACACGGTAGAATCCGAAAGCGAAATCACCGGATGGTGATTTCCATGATGAATTACTACCGGAAGCTATGGAGGAACCTAACTGGATTATAGTATAAGTCGTCTGAGCAGAAGAAGTTGCAAAGATTGTAAATAAAAGACAGAAAACAAGAATTTGAGTGACAACCATTTGAACCATCAGTAGAGACCAGTAAGAAAGATAGAGAAATCCATTGCTCTCTAGAAGAGTTATAAACAAATTAGCACCATAAAGACTGTTGTCTCAATATGTCAGTCAACGTAAACAAAAAAGTCCAACACAAGAAAATTGGAATAATTCCTGAGAAATGTTTCCTACCCTGTTAAGATGGTTAGGAAAATACTGTTGCACCGCAACAATTTTACCTTGTTGACGGCGTTAAAATATTTTTTGAACGGCATTAGCGAATTAGCTTCATTTTTTAAATACCTGTTTCAGCTTTTTACCAAAATGATCCTTTTCAATTTTCAAAAATTCAAACTAAACTATAAGTAGTTAATCATCTCAATAAAATTCCAATAAAATTCCATTATGGCAATTTGACTTTTCTTTTAATTAAAAGAGACACGAATGTAATTACATTTTACCCGTGAAAGATGTCAATAAATTTATTTGATTTAAATTTCCCTATGTATGACATCTTGCACCAATCTGGTATTTCGGACAGACTACTGATTCACCAGCGGATTGCCGTCGAAGAAATTAGCCGGGCGCAGCTCGAATCCACCGTGTATAGTGGGCATAACCGGAAAATCTTCCTGATATGGGCTGTGATGGAACCCTAGTGTGTACCATAAAACTATGTCTTTGTTCTCAATCACTCGATTCCTGCATCCATATACAAGAAATTGAAAATAAGAACTTAAAACTATAACTAAGGCAATTCAAAATTAAAACTACCTGCGGCTCCAAATAGCTAAGCCGTCATCTCCACGGCTCCTATCCGCGTAAAACCCACCCGCCCATCTCTCCGACTTGTTATAGGCGGTTACCCACACCTGATACTTTGTATAACCAGCTCTTATCTGAGGAAAATCATCATCTGACAAGAGAGAAGTAGCTGACTGTCCCGTCATCAGCCGGTAGCCTACCTGGTTTCCAACCTTGGTCTTCTTCTCTGGATTCACAATCAACAGATCGGCTGGCTCCAAGCCAAGTCGAACCCTGGCATCGGCTTCAGTTTTGGCGGTTTCTCTAACGACTGTCCAATAACTTTTCCTAGGAGAATCATTGACTTTGTGGTTTGTTACTCTTGCCGCTTGCTGTTTAGCTTTGACGAAGGAGTTTCCGTTACCGTCAACGTCAAGGTCGAGGTAGTAAGTGATAAAATGATCGTGATTAACGGCGATAGTGTTCTCTGCGACCAAGGTGCCGTAGACGTTTTCCGTTATTTGGTCATTGTTTGTGTATGACGTGGCCTTCATCTCTAATATGCCCGTCAAATCCACCTGCTCATATTATTATCTTCAATAAATATAGCACACCTGGACAATGATGATTGGAACAGAATGATATTAAAATGTACAGTACCCCAACTTTAATAGAGCCACTTCTTTTGAATTCCCAATCCAGGAAGTAGTCATAATTGCCAACTGTAGCCACCATCCTAGCAACCAAGCTTGTTTCTGCTTGTCCACTTCTTATCTGCAGAATCAACCTATACATATCAATATCAATTGCACAGTACCAATTTGCAAACTTCAGGTTAAGGTGCTATACCACTTTTCCAGGAACATTAATTTCGACATGTCTCCAAGCTACATTACCAGAATACCTTTCAAAAATACAAATCACTCTAGGAAGTTGTACTGCTTGTCCATCTGATCCTGCAATATACCCATCTATAAATTCTGCGTTTCCAGGGCAGTCAATCATCGGCTGCAGGGCGGAGGCTGCTCTACCGAATCCAAATTCGCCACTGTCCATAAATGTCCTGAAATACCATTCACTTGTAGGATCCATATATGGTACAAATGTTTCAGAAACATGACCTCTATACAGCACGCGACGAGACTTATTCATTGTATCATCATATATTGAAGCTGTTGATATGACTATTCCTGCTCTAGCTTCAAAACTTAGATGGAACTCCCAATTGGCCCAACTGACTTTGTTTCCTTGTATGCTGAATCCCCTTTTGGTTAGATTACATACAAAAGAGTCATGATTGGGCTGCGGTGATGGATAATTAGTGCCCTCAGATTTAGGCAGAGGGACTCTGATTCTATCAATGTACATTGTGATTTTCATTTCGTCAACGTCAACAAGCATACTGATCCCCTCGATAGGCCTTGCGAATACATTAATGGATCCTCCTCGGTAGAAGCAAACGACTCTAACTGCCCTTTTTGTGACGCTTTCTCCATACCAACCCACTGTAAGTGGTATGCAAGAAACTTCTGACACATTCAAACCTCTCTGCGCGGTTGAGTTCCTGAAATCTGGATAAGTCAGAGGCAATCTACTGGCTTGGACAAGCTCATTGAAGGTGAGTGGAGGATATCCATGACCTGTGTAGATATTTTGTGTACTGATTTTCCCGATGGTCAAGTCTACAGTGAGTTCAAACGTCTCACCGCCTCCTCGGATGATTACCTTTGATTGACGAGGAAGATTGGAGTTGTTATTCCGTTGATTTGAATACATCCAATTGAGTACTTGTGTTTTGTCTGGTTCTTCGAGATCAACAGAATGAAAGGTGAGGTTCGGTAGGGTACCAAATATGGACTCTTCAACTATGAGCTTTGTTTGGTTGATTTCAGTGGCGTTTAGAGGGTCTAGAGGATGATAAAAGCCTGTTGTTGTGATGCAACAATGTAGCAGAACAGCTAGAAACAAAATTGGAAAAGTCATGGATGCTGCTACTTTGTCACCTCCAGTTCTTTTGAACAAAAAATTGGAGTCCTTTTGCTTTCATATAATATCAACGGTGGCCATTATATAATGCAAAAACATGTCTGGAACTCAAGTAAAGTAAAAACCAAATTAATGGAAAAGGAAAGGAAACGTGCTATTTATATAGAACTGTTGTATAATATAATCCGGATGCATAACTTTTCTCAGCAGGAAAGCCCTACCACTTTTGAATTTTTAAAAACTTTTTCTTGCAGTGAGAGGAACATTAATCAACTTGCTTTACTTTTGTTTGTAAGTTTTAACTACTGCTTAGCCAAGCCAAAACAATATGGTCAGATTCAAAGACCTCTACAGAAAAAGCATGTGATGATGATGACAAAATAAAAAGGAGCAGCAAATTTGTATTGTATTTATTGAGGGGCTAGGAAAGTACATTCTGCGTAACTGAAGATGTGAAACTAATGCTGAGCAATGGACAGACCATCAGCTTGTGTAGATTTAACTTTGAGGACAGGATTGCTTTCGAAGAAATTATATGGTCTCAGCTCAAATCCTCCATGAAGCGTAGGCATCACTGGGAAATCTTCCTGACACGGTACATGATGAAACCCCAGTGTGTACCACAGCACTATATCGTCATTTTCAATGTTCCTATTCCTGTACCAAACACACAAAATGAAACTATGAAAATGTCTAATGTATCATCAATGGTGGCAGTGACAATGACAATGACACTATTGAATACCTATCTGTCCATGAAGCCAAAGTATCATCACCATGGCTTCTGTCAGCATAAAGTCCTCCCGCCCATTTTTCCGATTGATTATAAGGTGTAACCCACACATTGTATTTAGTGAAAGCAGCTCGCATCTGGACATAATCATCATCTAATAAGAGCGGACCTGCCACTGCTTCTGGGATCAGACGGTACCCAACTGCGTTACCCAGTCTAGTCTTCTTGTTAGGATTTGTAAACAGAAGATCAAGTGGCTCTAAACCAAGCTTGATTCTTGCATCAGATTCTGTCTTAGCAGTCTGACTGTTAACCTTCCAGTAACTTTTCCTAGGTGATTTGTTATTAATAACAGACTGCATTTTAGACTTGACAAAAGAGTTGGCATCTCCATCCACGTCAAGATCAATCCGATATGTTAGGAAGTGGTCATGGTTGACACCTATAGTGTTTTCTGATATCAATGCACCCTTGATTTCCTGTTCAATTTGGTCTTTGTGGGTGTAATCTGTTCCCTTCACTTGTAGAGTTCCAGTGAGCCCAACCTTTGTAGAAAATCTCATAGATCAATATGTAACTTGAGGTAAAAGATAAACAAACAAAGATCAATTATTTATCTCAATTGAAATCTACCTTCACTTTGATTGTACCGCTCTGGAAAAATTCCCAGTCATTAATATAGTCATAGTTGCCTAAAGTTGCTACATTCCTCACCACTAGGCTCACTTCCCGCCTAACCTCCCTCACCTGCATATCATTTCATTGCTGTTATTACTACTCTGTAATTACCATATTGATTTAAGGAAAGAATGTAATGTTTTTAGTGTATATACTGGCTTCAGAGGAACAGCTTCAGTGTGACGCCACATGACATCTCCAGCATAGCGTTCAAAAACACACAAACCATTTTGAATTTTAATCGGAAATCCATCCTGACTTGCGTAGTAAACATCAATAAAAACAGCATTTGAAGGACAGTCTCTTGTGGGCTCAAGCGGCACAGCAGATAAACCGTACCCGTATTCACCGGCATCGAAAAAGGCTCTGTAATACCATTCCTCCGATGCATCCATGTACGGCACGAAAAGTTCAGATACATGACCTTTGTACATTACTTGACGATACCGTTGTTTCTCTAGATCATATATTGACGCCAAAGATATTATCAGTCCCGCTCGAGCATCGAAGCTCAGGTGAAATTCCCAATCAGCCCACCTAATTGAAACCAATCAATCAAATATAACAAAACCCATCACTTAAAGAAGTTTCATTCTATTTTACCTGACTATGTGCCCATCAATAGTGAAACTTGGACCGTCAGGCTGTACGACGTTTATTTCCTTCAAACGAGGCTTAAACGGTGGCTTCATCTTTGATTCTCTGTATTCAGTTCCATCGGCTTTAGGTACAGGTGCAATAAATCTATCTTGATATTCTATGATCTTCATCTCATCAAGATCAACCATCAAGGTTATACCTTCAATTGGCCTCATGTAAATGTTCACACTCCCGTCTAAATAGAAACAGAGCAACTTCACAATCCTTTTATTGATAATCATCTTGTCCTCGGCATCACCATACCAACCAACACTATAACTCTCACATATAACCTCTTCAAGCTTGAGTCCTCTCTTCGTTATTGAAGCCAGAAATGGCGGGAAAGTGTAGGCTAACATGCCACCTTGAATTTGCTCCTCCATAGTGAAAGGAGGGTAACCATATCCATTGTATATTTGATCAGATATGATTGACTGACTTGATAAATCCACTATGATTTCGTGTGTTTGACGGTCTATACGTGCCATGACAAAGGCTTGGCGAGGTGGGGTTGCAGTGGTTTTGTTTGAGGTCCATGAGAGGATTGATTGTTTGCTTGGTTCTTCCAAGCCTATGTAGTGAAATGACAGGTTGTGACTGTGTAGTGAACTGTTTCGGTGTGCTTTGGTCACTATTGTTCTGATTTGGTTGAATTCTGCTGGTGTTAGTGAGTGCAGTGGGTGGTATTGGTGACTTGGAGTAATTGTGATGAGGATTTGGAGAAGAAAAATTAAAATGGTGTTAGATTTTGAAGACATGATTGTGAGTGTGTGAACTGTGAGTGAACTTATTGATGGATGGAGTGCAGAATTATATGGTGAAAAAAGAGATTTTCATTTTTCAGATTATGAAAGGTATCTTTGCTTTGGTCGGCTTACGTGAAAGTTTGAGATGTATCATACAAATGGTGTCAACTGGTTAGGATTTTTTTATTGGGGGCGACATTAAAGAGAAAAGGATTGTTAATAATAATAACAATCTATATTCATTTCATAATTTATTTTCATTATTAAAATTTATAAAATCCAATTCATTTATTGGACGCCTTGAATCACAATAAATTTTGGGTATTACTAAATTTCGTAACAAAAATGTTATATACCGCAATGGAATATCAATTCTATCCTTTTTAATAATATGTATTTTTTTATTTTAAAAATTCTTCTTAATTTACTTAAAATAAAATTTTATACTTCCAGCATTACTACGTTATCATAATAATATATAAAATTGATTATTTTTAATATTTTTCTAACGTATTAAAATTTCAAATATAATAAATTAGTATTACATTACACAAATTAAAAATAAATTTTAAAATTAAAAAAAAAAATTATTTATTTATTGGTTTGGATATCCTTTTTTTAATTGAAACATTACTCAACTTAGACTTTTTTTATTATTTTAAATTAATAATTTTATAGTTATTTTATTTTGTATTCATATTTAAATAATTATAATTTTTAAAAAATAAAGCTTAATATTTTTTCTTTTTAAATTAATAGCACCATGAAGCAATATAAATAAAAAGAAATAATTAAAAAAAAGGTCGAGTCTCAATATATGAATTTAAAATAATTAAAAATAATTGAATATGAAAATAAAAATTTTAATTAATATATTTGTTAAGTATATAATTGGAAAAAATTGCTCTGTTTAACATAATAAGGTGCAGGATTTAACATATCTGTAAATTTTTAATTATTTTAATTTTAAGAATTTCTATTTTAGAATAATTTTTTTAGAAAAAATTATAAAATATGAGCTTTTGAAAGTTTAACTTTAAATAAATAAACCATCCAAACATTATTTAAGTTTATAAACTTTTGAAAATTTGAAACTTCAAAAATGAACCAAATTGACCAATATATCCTTGAAAACGCGCTTCTCAGGCTAGTGATGTCGTGAAACGCGTCTATAAGGCCATGTTAGTCAATTTGATTTATTTTTTAAGTTTCAAACCTTCAAAAGTTTAAAAACTTAAAATAAAGTTTGAATAGTCTATTAACTTAATTTAAAGTTTGAAATGACTAAAAATGAAATCATCCCGAAAATAATTTTGTTTTCCTAATTATGATTATTTAGTATTCTTTGTAAGACGGAAATAAATTAGAAAAGTATATTTGGTGATCATTATAAATAGAGTTGTCTTATGAAGAAGTAATCATTCAATCTCAATCCCACTGGGTGGTGATCAGGGATTGGGTCATAATCTCAATCATCAAGAGTTGACGCTTCCACTACCTTCTAGGTATCTAAAAGTTGTCTGGCATAAATAGCACCATTGTTGGTACAATGGATGGCTTGGAGAAAACATTCTATCTCTAGAAGTTTAAGGCATCTCGTCATGTTTGGTTATTCCTTTTGGTACTATTGGTTAATTAGGTTATTGATAGTCTAAGTAGAGTACATGATAGCATGGAGAGAATGTGTTGTCGGAATAACTTGTAATTCTTATTTCTCAATAGTTAAGTTGTTATCTTGGTGGAAAAGACACATCACTGAACCACGTTAAATCTCTTATGTTACTTCTTCATTACATTGTTATTTGTTTCTACTTTGGTTGGTGCTATCTCTCTCGTCTATTCCTAACAAACTGGTATCAAAGTATAATTTGGGATTAGTCATGGCATCAACATCATCAACAAAGCTGATTTATCATCTTAATGATTTGATCATTGAACTTGCAGTCTGTGATGAAAGAGGGATATAATGAAAATCTCTAATAAACTGGTATCAGAGCCTACTTGCGATCCCTTAGGAGTTATTAGAGCTATGGTAAAAGATTCTCAAAAGTTCTTAAAGTTATGGTCAAGATCCTTGGAAGTTATCAAAGCCTAGATAAATTTATTGGAATCTTTTCAGAGTCAACTTTAGAGATGAAGCTTAGGGCTAGATCCATATTTGGTGTCTTGTCTCGAAAGTCTTTCTGATATTGTGTTGGTTCGGCGGCGAATCTCATCGATTAGTAATAGCTGTACAAAATAATTAAGCGGATCAATATTTGGAAAAATATTATCACTTCAATTTCAATTGGTATCCATGATGTAGATCTCAATTGAGAGCAAGTTTTGGTTTGCAAATTTTTCAGGAAAGCTTTAAAGGATTGAGTATTTCTCTTAACTCAACCTTTGGATCTTGCTAAAATTTTGATCGGACATACTGACACATATATCTGCAATTTGACCATTTGGATTGTTGTTTAAAGATCTCAACAAAGAGATATAGCATCTGTAAGTCAGTCCATCAATTTTGCAGATTTGTTATGTGCAGCCAAATTGAATTGAGCGTATCTCTTTTGTTTACCGTTAGATCAGGCTGTTTTTTGGATATGTTTTGGTTAACATATGATGTTAATTCTAGACGATGGAGATTGGATCTTGAGTCTTCTACAGGAACAATGTTGGATAAAAGACAAATATTGTGTTTATGTAAATATAGTAGAGTCCAAGATTGAGATCATAATCTAAAAATATCAGGATATTTTGAAGTGATTGTTTCTTGTTTGAGGTGGACAAAATTTTGGGATCAAATCAAATTTACACAACACAAGGACAAAAAAACTACCAAACCATCACCATTAAAATAAAAATTTTATTTCTACCCTTCTAACCACAATGACAAAAAACTACCAAACCATCACCATACAACAACTGTCAGTGACAGTATCTATTATGGTAAGTGCAATGTTCAAAACTTGTCCAGATCGTTACAATAACCATTTCAAAGGCAAAAGATTTTTTAAGACGCTTTGTCGCATATTAAAAGATCGACTATGTATATGTTTGGGGCTGCTTATGATTGTAAAATAATCACTTTTGGGGTGGTGAAATCTCAATCATGCCCTTCTTCCATCCTAAATTTACATTCATGTCTTATTATTCTATATGTAAATTTAAGATGGAGGAGGGACATGCTTAGGATTTCACCACCCCAAAAGTGATTATTTTACAATCACAAGCAGTCCCAAACATATACTATATTACAATCGTTTCTCCCAATTCATTAAACTCGTTCTAATCCCATCAAATTAATTACATTATAAAATCCCATATAATGAATCCAAATCAAAATCCCAAACCACAGATCTAAATCATAAAAATATTTTATATTTAATTTAAAGTTTTATATTACAGACCCACAAGAAAACCGACTCCAAAAGCATCTAGTTTATAACATGGTTTCTGTCACATTAGCTGACCACAGTTAAAATTTAAAAGTAATAATATCATCTAACGTCTCACTAACAAGACATTTCGTAAGACTATCGTAGATTTTTACGATAGCATCGATTATAAATCTCTTTATTGAAAACTCAATCATCCCAATTGGAAACCCATACCATTATTCACATTAAAAAACTCAAATCAACTAATCAAATCACAACCCTAAAACATAAACTTAAATCAAAATACCAACACGGGGTATTTCACGAATGGGAAAACAGTAGAGGAAAATTTACTAACCTAACTGTAGTTGATTGGATTACAGTATATTCAAATGTTATTTGTGAAGGGATGAAAATCTCGAGGATTCTTCTGTAAAGAGCTAAAGAAGAAGAAGGTTCAGTTTGAAACTGCTTGTGAAATAATGAGCTGAAAGTTTGTGAAGTATACAATTTGTTGATGAAGGACAAATAATGAAACCTGATTAATAATTCAAATATAAGGGTATAATGGACATTTTACCTCTAAATATTTGTAATCTTATTTCAGAAATTTAAAATGAAATTCTATTAATTGATCAAGATTATTTAGGTCTTTCTAATTATTTATAAGTTGTAAACTTCGTTTACAAATTTAAAATAACTTTAAATGGTTTGTTTTTTTTTCAAATTCTAAAATATAAACTTTTTAAAGTTCAAAATACAATTATAAGCCTGTTTTGAAAACATATAAAAATATGCTTTTAAAAATTTAGTTTTCACTCCATAGACTAAGTTTTCCAAAATGCCCCTGAATTTTTACAATTCAGATTATGTTAATTACGCTCACAATCTGTGAATGGTCTATAGAGTGAAAATCAAATTTTAATTTTGCAAACTTTTTAAAAGTGGTCTATAATTGTATATTAAAAAACTTTTTATGACTCATTAAAAAAAATTCCCTTATTTTTTTAACTTTCAGAAATTTTCCCGTTATTATTGAAATTTAACTAAAATTTAGGGAATCCAGCTTCTTATTAACTTTGTTTTTCAAAAATAATAATAACAAAATTAAGCACTACATACCATTTTGATTTATAATATGCAAACATTTTAAATTAAATAAGATGTGAGGTTATGAGCGCTCAATCTAAACTAAAAATTATTAAAATTCTTAAATTTTTTAACAATAATTAAATGAATTGTCATTAATTAAAATCCTTAAATTTTTTCAATAATAATTAAATGGATTTTTCATTACTTGTTCTATTTTTCTATTTAAAATAAATTTTATTATAACCTATATAAACCAATTTATTTATTAATTTCAGTATCAAGTATAGAAACAGTAGAAGGGTCGAAGGGCAGTCAATAAATATGTTGAATTGGCCAACATTTTCAATTTTATAATTTCCATGTAAATTTTGCTCATCTCGATCTTTCCGGTGGATTTTATAATTAATCTCCTATTTCCGTTTTATTTAATTTTTATTTTTAACACAAATATCTATTACCAATACGAGTGTCACTTTGATTAATTAAAAAAAAAAAATCTAATTATATCTATTTACATCCAGCTCCACACATTGCAAATTTTACTACGTGAACATATCTCATGAATGTCACTTTATTTTTATTTTTTTCATATAAATAGGCTTTTACTTTATAAAATTAAAAATAAATCAATAAAAAAATTTAAAAATAAAATAAAATAAAACAAAATAAAACAAACAGCTCCTCCCATTCAGACAGTTTGAGTCTAGGAAGCTCTAGAGCCTTGAAGAAGAGACAGTAGTATATAAATTCAGTTACTCCAACCGAACAGACGCTTCACACCTCACTCCTCTCGTACCTTCTAAAACGTCATTCTCCATCTCTGCGCCTCCTTCTCTCCTCTCCTTGCTGTAAGTATCATGATTTTCTCAACTGTTTGTTTTTGTTTTCTTCACTGTATGATAACTCTGAATCTTTTGTGAACTTCGCTGTTCTTGTTTGGTTCCTTTTCGTGTATTTTAAGCTAATAGTGCAGATGTTTATGCTTTCCTCTCGACAGGATTGATCGTGTTCTACACACAACTTTGCAACGCATCAACACGTAGTAGGTACATTTTTTAAGATGAAACTTCTTATTAGTTTAAGATATCATCATGTTTGTTTTATAATTGATGTTTTCTCGTGAAGTTGATTGGATTTGGTTTCATCTCTGTTCGTAATGTAATATTTTTATCATCAATGATGTGTGAGTTATCAATTATTTTGCTAGATTTGATGAGTTGAATTCATAAAGACGACAGTATTATTCTCTGTCTTTTCCAATCTCGTATGCATCGGTGTTTAATGATCTTCGGAATTTGTGTTTCTTCTTCATATTACTAGTTATGTCACGAGAACATAGGGAGCGGAAAAAATTGTCTGCGTGTTAGTTTTGTCTAGAGATTATATGCTTCTGACTTCCACGGTTTGGAGCCAGATCGCATTAGAGGTGTTTGTGAAAAGACCTATTCGAACAATAACCTTCTGATCGAATTCTCCTTCGCTATTTGGACAAATGATATGTTGAATTGAAACAATCCATTGTTACTACATTTAGGCGATTGAAGAAGGTATTAATTAAAAGTGTTATTGAAAATAAGTGAGGAGAAAAGCTCTGTTGTCATTTTCTTTTGTCAAATAGAACTAAGAATTTCTAGTCTTCTTTCTTTCAGAATGATTCTAGTGTTCTATCTTAACTGTCTTTTAATGTGTTGTATTACATCGCCTACCTTATTATTCTTCATTTGAGAAACGTTAAGTAATCTCTGTCAATTGCAATGTTATAACAAAATGCAGGTATGGATGAACAAGAATACACTGTGCAATCTGATAGTGACACCTTTGGTGAAGAGAAATCTGTCTCAGCTTTCCCAGAAACTGCTATTGGAATTGACATCGGTACTTCCCAGTGCAGAATTGCAGTGTGGAATGGCTCCCAAATCGATCTTCTTTATAATACTGAAAACCAGAGGATGATGCGTTCATATGTTAGCTTCAAGGATGAAGTTCCCGCTGCTGGCGTCAACAATCAACTGTCTGATGAGTTTGAAATGCTATCTGGAGCTTCAATTTTCAACATGAAACGGCTGATTGGAAGAGTTGATATCGATCCAATTGTCCATGCAAGTAAAAGTCTCCCGTTTTTGGTACAAACTTTGGACATTGGTGTTCGCCCTTTGATTGCATCGCTAGTGAACAATGCATGGAGATCCACCACTCCTGAAGAAGTCCTTGCTATATTTCTGGTGGAGTTAAGAGCTATGGCTGATCTGCAGCTGAGGCGGCCAATGAGGGATATTGTTCTCACAATTCCAGTTGCATTCAGCCGTTTCCAGCTTGCCCGCATTGAACGAGCCTGTGCCATGGCTGGTCTTCGTGTTCTCCGATTGATGCCTGAACCAACAGCTGTGGCATTGTTGTATGCGCAGCAACAGCAACAGATTGCTCGTGACTCTGCAGGAGGTGGAAGTGAGAAAATTGCACTTATTTTCAACATGGGTGCAGGGTACTGTGACGTGGCTTTATCCAGCACAGGTGGAGGAGTTTCACTTATAAAAGCCTTAGCTGGAAGTACTGTTGGAGGAGAGGACTTACTTCAGAACATGATGCACCATCTATTGCCAGACTTTGATAGTCGTTTCTCAAAACATGGAATTGATGAGATCAAATCTATGGGCCTACTTCGAGTTGCGACTCAGGATGCAATACACAAACTCTCGTCAGAACCCAGTGCTCAAATTGATGTGGACTTGGAGAATGGAATAAGGATAAGTAAAGTTGTGACTCGGGAAGAGTTTGAAGGAGTAAATCACTCAATATTTGAGAAGTGTCAGAACCTTATAATTCAGTGCTTGCAAGAGGCTAAAGTAGATAGAGAGGATATAACTGATGTTATACTTGTGGGTGGCTGTTCATGTATCCCTAAGATAAGGGACATTGTGAAAACTGTTTGCAAGAAGAAAGAACTCTACAAATATTTGAATCCACTAGAGGCAGCAGTTCGCGGTGCAGCGCTGGAAGGAGCTGTGGCTTCAGGTATTGGTGATCCATTCGGAAACTTGGAGCTGTTAACTATACAAGCTACACCACTAGCAATAGGCATACGAGCTGATGGAAAGTTCGTGCCTATTATAGCTCGAAACACAACAATACCAGCACGGAAAGATTTCATCTTCACTACTATCCGCAATAACCAAACCGAGGCTCTCATCATAGTGTATGAAGGTGAAGGAGAGAAGGTGGAAGAGAATCATCTGCTAGGCTATTTCAAGATCACAGGAATCCCTCCTGCTCCTAAAGGGGTGCCCGAAATAAATGTCTGTATGGACATAGATTCCTTTAATGTGCTGCGAGTTTTGGCTGGAGTTGTACTACCTGGATCGCCTCATCCTGCAATTCCTATCATGCACGTTAGGATGCCAACTGTTGACGATGGACATGGTTGGTGTGCTGAAGCTCTACACAAAGTTTATGGGTCTGCTCTTGACCTTGAGACAGTGCAGAAGAAGATGTGAATGTAGGTTTGAGTATAACATGCTTGATTGTTGTTTTCAGTGTTTTTTTCTTGTTTGATAGGGAGATTGAACAGAATCAAAACCAGTATTCAGTATGAACATAACAGAGTCAGTAGTTAATATGGTCCTGCAAATACTATAAACCGTGTGATGGAATGATATACCAGTACATATCATCTTACTTGAAGGATGGTTTATTAGTTCATGTGGTAAGTTTCAATATCACCAAAATTTGTGAATAGTAGATATACAATAAGCTCTACATTGTTGCCTCCTACCCTGCTTCGCCAAAATTGCTATGAACATTGAAGCCTGGTCAATCTTTGAAAAAACAAAATCATTTCTCAAAAAGAACCGAACAAAGTATAAGATACAAATCTGTACTGGAAACGGTTAATAAAAACTACTGCAGCTCATAAATCATGTGAATTATAGACTCTTAACATGAAGACAATAATCATTAAAGAGTGAAGCAAGGAAACAAAAGACCGTGAAACCATCTATCACAATCAATGTGTCAAGAAATCTCATGTTTCAATTCTCACAGAGTTCTGGCATTTCTTCTTCTGTTAAACAACCTAACACAGGATTCAACTAAACTACAAAGAATAAACTCCAAATAGTGAAGCAAAGGCAGTAAAATAAACCAACCAACTTGTCCACATTCAAAAACCCAAAACACAGTCTGAGAGCTAAACAACAAACCCAGATATCATAATCTAAAGAACTATAAAAACTCCAACAGCAAAACCCCAAACCCATGCCTGTTTACGTCACCGCTCATGAACAGAACCTTGATGGATTAACGACACTGGGGTAGACGACAAAACGGTCTTAGATATTAGAGTTTACAGAGCTTACTTTCATTTCCCAATAAGTCAATTCATTTAAAAATTAATTAAAATGTCAGTTCAAGTTTCCTCCATGTACAGAAGGTGGATCCATTTTGACTTCTCAAAACACCACGACACATATTCCTACCAAAACCCTGCCATGTTAAAACCTACTAGAAACACACGCTACAATACAATATTGTAAGTTTTCAAACTTATGAATATATACATATAATATTGCATATACACATATACATACACACACAAAGTTTGAATTGAAACATTGATTTGTTTTCAATGCTTTGATTTTGTTGCTCACATTACAAATGATTTCCAATGCAAAATGTTCTCCGTTTCGACCACGCTATCTTCTCCCATACTCATTGCTCTTTCCACATTTGAATGAAGATATTTATACTTGTCTCTACACATTTCAAAATTGGACATTTTTACACAATTTCTCACAACCCACCTCCCACGTAGTTGCTTCTTCAATAAATTTTTAATCATCACATTCACACGATGCATGCACACTGACCATTGCATCAAATAAATAATTAATTGATACTAAGATAGTACTACAACTTATAACAATAATAATCAATCAATTATTAGCATCAACAGTGTCACTTCTCATTGACACTTAGTTAATTTTTTAAACAAAATTAATAAGTCTATGTACTTACTAACTATAACTTTTTTTTTTTTTAACTTTTGGGGGTGTCTGTGGTGGATTGTTTCTAGAAACGTTGAGATACAGACACGTGGCGGCGTCTGATATGTGGGGAGACGATGGAGATTAGGCCACCGAGTGGGGGCCGCATCTTTGACCTATAAATCATCTCATCGTACGGTCTCCTGTAGAATTTCAAAAACGGCACGAACGACTCTCGAGACTTGTCGGTCTTTATGATGACGTGGCAGTCTTTCCTAAAAAACATGGCCGGTGATTGGAGGAATGACGGGCGAGGGGTCCGAGGATGTGCGATTTTTATTGGCTCACTGGTTTTGCTCTTCTGCGGTAGTGGTGTAGACGGGAACAAGCTTTTCCTAGCTAGTCTATCACTGCCGTTGATGATTCCACGTGGCGCCCTGGCAGCCGGTGATGCAAAAGAGAAAGACCGCGCATTGAGTGGAGAGATTAGTGCTGGGCCCAATGGAGTTGTCGGTCCCACTTTGGATGATGACGTGTCAGTTAAAGTGAGGTGCCAAGGTTTGAGTGAGTCAAAGTGGTGGGAGACGGTGAAGGAAAATCTGGATGAAGAACAGGAACCGATCTTAGCCGTTGATTTAATCGAAGATGTATCAAATCTGAGGGATGAGGCTCGTGGATAGGTAGAGAAGTCATTGAACTCAAGTGACTCCTCAAAGTCTAGTGATGATACCACCATCGTGGCCGTTGATAGCTCCACAAATGGACGGACACCCTGCAATTAAAATAAAATACTACTTATGAGAATATTATGTGATAAGTAAGGGAAATATGTTTTTATAGTCCAATAATTTTGAAATCATGCAAATAAAAAGGGCCCACGTAAGGAAACAAGATTTGACTTGAGCTGGGTGACTAAACTAGAAAAAGCAATGCCTAAGATAAAATTGTACAAGTTGCTGGTTTGGAAAACAGTAACAAACACTGCAGATTTTGCAGATTGAACAGTGTTAGTGGTAGACTTTTGGAGCATTGCATATACTAACATTAACAAAATGAAAATATATTATTAAAAGCAGGAATTTGAATTTTACCTTCCAGAGATAAGAGAAGAGAGAGGGTGGGTCGATGACAAAATCCTTGTAAAGTCTTCCTGGGTAATACTCAGCCACTATCTTCAGTGTTGTCAGCAGTAGATTCATAAAGGCCGATGCTGATCTGAAAAAGCCTTTAACAAACACAATCACCAAAATATTAGCATTATCATCTTAATCAAGAGAGATTAAGCAAAGGTTTAATTCAAATTAAGTCTATCTAATTACAATTTTTTAAAAGGCTGACTGACAATGGTCCAGACATAATTATTACATATTTCTATACCACTGACTAATCCACTAAAAAAGTAGAATCCTGTTACTTCTTGTGACCTATTCTAGGAGTATAATTTCAATTCCCGATAATACCCCTGAAAAAAGTTGGCAGTGGAGTAATGACTTTGCCAAGTCTAGGGGGCACTCCGGACATTATCTGAACTTTATCTCAGAACGTGCCGGTGATCCGACAAAGTTGCGTGCCCGGCCTCACATTCTTTACGCATGCGGGAAAAACACAAAATATAAGTGAAAATGACACCAATCTCCCCCTGATTTTTAGGTTTTAAAGAATGTTTCGAGGGTAGTATGGTCAGAAGTTCAAAGTTTTCATACTCACTTGCGTCGAAGAGTAGAACAAACTGGTCATTGTTTTTGGTCATGGTTCCAATCGCCACCTCTAGAGTGAATACCAACAAACGAGTAAATCTGAAAATTCAAATATTTAAAACAGAAAAAAATCAAAATCATTTCTCGTAATCAGGAAAAAGAATCTCAAAAAGCTTATTGCACTCTCTTACAATTTCTGGGAATGAAATTTCTGATAGTCTTGTTTTATCCTGAAAACCTGTATGCATATAAACAACAAGAAAATATCAAAATCTGACTTCATTTAAGTTACAATGCAAGTGTCGATCGATAGAATCAAAGGTGGAGATTGTACCACGACAGGTCTCGATTCTTCATCAGGACCGGCTACATAAGCTATACCTTCAGCAAGTTCAGCCGAGAACTCATCTGCGGTCAAGTTTTGATCTGTATTGAAAAAATCAAAAATTAAAGTTCACTCTTTATTTTGAATAAATTGGTTCAATGATGATTATATGTTGATTTTTTACTTTATCGCTCAATTCAAAGACAAAACAAAATAAAATAAAGCAAGATTCCAGTCTATCGAATTTTTTTTTAAGAAGAAAACAAATTTTAAAAAAATATACCGATTCCAATAGTATCTCTCCAAGTGAGACAAGCCCGTAAGTGCTTCGCAGCTTTCTTGACACTATCACCTTTGGCTCTCAAGAACCGATCTACACAAGCGTTGTTACAAAACTTCTCCTGCTCGACACATACACAACCAACAAACAAGTAATTAAACACTGTAACTAACTGTAACTATATGTACATAGTCATGTTTTTTTGAAGACAAGAGACAAACTTGTTTAACAGAGAGCTGAGCTTGTTTTCTAACAAGTTGAAGAACAGCTTCCACTCTCTCGTTGGCTTTCTGTTCTTGCAGTTCTTTCTTCCCCATTTCGAGAAACCAAAATATGCCAAACAATGATACGAATATGATAGCAACCAAACACACAACCAATATACCAAACTTCCTCTTCACGCAACCATTAAAAACCACTCTATGTATCTACACTAGCAGCCGTGAGCATGTGAAAGAGAGAGAGAGAGAGTTGTCGATGTCGAAAATTGAAATGGATTTCGAATAATAAAGAGAGAGTGCAATGAGGTTAATAGGTGAGGCTATAAATAGCAAACTTGACGGCTTTAACGGCGTTAAAGAGTAGTGATTGGTCAATGTGTTAACGTCACAATGGTAACGGAAAACGTCGCCTAAAGTTGACTGTCCGTTACCGTTATAATTATTTAGTTTGCCTTTTTTGCCCCCCTTGAACAATTATGTTCGAATCGAAATTATTAAAATGTCCTCATCGAAGGGTGCAATTGCTGCTCGTTGTACACTATATATCATTTATGGGAAATGGACTCTAAGCTAAAAGGCTGCACTGTCCATGTGTTTATGTACATTTTTTCGCTATAAATTTTCATGTACTGTATATACTTCCATCATGATCCATCAACACCCGTGACATTAAGACTAGTCTTCGCGATATTTGAATATATTTTTCGATAGAATAGAATTCCATTGATAAATCATTAATGGAAGTGATTGATGCATGGAAAATGGACATGTAGCATTAATTAAGAAGACACCATTGATTCGGGAATTCATTATGTGACACAAAATGTCGAGTATAAAACTTAGGAAGAAATAAATAACACATAGTTCTATGAAGTCAAAACCTTGATATTTGTCTGAGTTCAATTATCAAATTATGGTCCAACTCCGTTGTTCTTACGGCGGAGACTTTTCACACGCTTCTCTCCCAAACATTCTCCACGTGTACTCTTTTTCTATTACTACTAGTACTAGTATTAGTATACAAATTCCGATAGGTCAAAGTTTGTGTTATCAATTATTAATTTTGTTACATAGTACATTAATTCATGCAAATTATTCAAATTTGACAGACGAATAGGTAAATGGTAGGTAAAAACAGTGTATCTAGAGAAAAATGCACTGTATATAGTATATGTTAAAATGTAATGTAAGGTAAGATTAATTAAAAATGAAATGGAGGAGAATACTATTATAGGGGTTGAAGGGAAAATATAAAAATTTGGGTCATTTCACAAGTCAACTTTAGTAGTACTAAAAGATGCGTGCAAAATGAATATACCTGACAATCTCAGTTTTATGCCTCTGCTATTACTAATAATTCAATTCATAGTAGTAATAAATTATCAAAATCGAGATTTGAACTTCACACGCTCGCCAGCGCGTGTCCATCTATACAATGAAGTTGGTTTTGTTTATAGATTAATTAATGGTTGACAAATGTAGCCAAACCCAAGTTTAAGCTTATAATTTGTGCTTCCCAAAGCTAAGTTTTCTTTATCGTATTAATTTAAATAATTAGTTGTTGTTTAGTCATAATATTGTTTCATTTGTCACCATTCAAATTAGATTCTCTTACTTTTCTCTAAGTACCTTCTTTGTTTTGCTATACGTTACTACTTAGTATCATAAATTAATAGTATTATATGATGATGATATGCATGAGAATGGAGATGATGACTTGGGTTGTATATTATGATGTTGTTGCTTAATATCTCACTCACGTGGCCCAACTCTAGTAAAGTCACTTCTCTGTTTGCTCATTCGTCCACCTTTTATTTTATTATAAGATTGAATATATGAATTCGATTTCAAATTTTGAAAAGGTAACAACCCTCCCTCCCTCCTTCAACAATAGTCACCAAACCACCACCTACATTTCTCCATTCACATTTTTATCATTCATATAATCATTTCCATTTTTAAATTCAAAAAACCCAACAATATAGTATGTTTCTTCTGTCTCTATGGCTTACATTTGATCATGGTGAAAAGGGTCACCATGTCTTTATATAATTATATAAAGAAATTATGTTATAGGACTTCATTGTCCGATTTGGGACATTTTCCATGTTGTGAGGGATGTTGTCTGGATTGAATTTGGATTTGTATAGTAATTTCATTTATTTCTTTGAGTTCATGTGTCGTTTTTACCACAAGGGTAAATTCAATAATAGCAGTAGAAAGGTCACATTTTGAATAAGTCACCACCTTGTTACTTTCTCGTGAAGCTGATATATCGTTGATACAATCATTATAAACACAAGCACCGATGGCAAATTATTGCCCAGCACACAATAAAATCTTTTGCCTTTTATTTCTCATCATAGTATTGCTATCACCTTTATTTAGTGACCTCGTAATAATCATCTTCTATACATAAAGATTTCACACATAATCCATTACAATGAAAAATAAAACATACACTTTTTTTTCAAAAAATTAGTTGAGATTGGCTTCAATTTTAAATTGCAAGTAGCTAATAATCTTAACCTCAGCTTCATAGTCAAACTCAATATAGTCAACGTGACAGTATAAGTTAACCTACCAAAAGATGAGAACAGATAAAGTAAGGAAAAACATGTCATATAGTCGTTGAAATGCTTCCAAAACATATTCAAAAAAACAGTTGTTGGTGTGAATTGGTTTTTGGTTTGTGTTAACGTTGTAAAAAGGAAAGGTGAGTTGTAAAAGATGATTGGAGATGGAGAGTATATAGGAAGTGAATTGGTTTTGGTGCTTTATCTTTTCTACTTTTAGGAACCGTTAAATTAAAAAGTGAGCGAAACAGCTTTTGGTGTTGTATGGTTTGTTGTTCTGGATCCATTTGTAGGCTTTGATAGGGTAAAATAAAATGATGGAGTTGGGTTGACCAGACCAGACCTCATCATTTCTTAACATGGCCCACCGGACCCATGTCCTTTGCTTCTTGTGTTGTTGTGACTCAACCACTTTCGCCAAAGTCTTCCTTGGTTGGTTGGTCTGGTTCTATCGCTAGAGTGGCTTCATGTCGTTGCAAAATACGATTCCCATATTGATCATATGCTATTGCAAATGCAGTTCAAATCAGTGTAATTGCTTACAGTTGTTCTTTTACATGCTATCATTTGATTTTGAATATATATATAGGGTTATTTCCAAAAACATTCCATTTTTTTTTACGTTTACTTTGAACACCCGATTTTGAAAAATTTTGGAAAACCAACCCAAAATCAAAATCACTAGTGGTTTTGGTATTTATGTGAACGGTTTTGGTGTTGTATGAGTGGTTTTGAAATTTTATACTCTCTCCGTTTCAAAATATTAGTCGTTTTAGAGTTCTTTTTACATTTCAAAATATAAGTCGTTTACAATTTTCAAGGTATGGATTTGACATACCTTCCAAAATTGCCCTTACCTTTATTTTAAAATAAAAGCAATGACAAGTGATTTGGACAGAGATGGAAAAAGAAACGAGGGTTAATAATAAGACTTTCTACATATTTTCTTAATAATTGTGTCCAAGTCTAAAACGACTTATAATTAGAAACGGAGGGAGTATGTTTTAATTTGGAGATTCGAAAGTTTTCTAAAATCAAAATTACTCATACAACACCAAAACCGCTCACAGAAATACCAAAACCACTAGTGGTTTTGATTTTGGGGTGGTTTTCCAAAAATTTTCAAAATTAGGTGCTCAAAAGTGAAACATTTGAAAAAAAAATGGGGTGCTCAAAAGTGAAACATTTGAAAAAATAGGATATTTTTGAAAATAACCCTATATATATATATAAATAAATATTTCAAATTTAAATATGAAAGAATAATGAAAACGCCTCAAAAATTGGAAAATTGAAAGTCTGGTTGTACTATGACACTGTACATGAGGGAATCTAGTAAAGTGTTAGGATAGGATTGGACGTTTTTCAGGAATGGGAGGAGTTTTTACATTTCCTTTTCCAAATGACAAGTACTCTTAATTTTGGAAACACATTGAACAATTCAATGAATTACTCCTACTGGTACTATATGAAAATGGTGGATTGATTGATGCTCAACATTATTTATTCTAATCATTTGCTACTGTTACTATATGCATTAATGCTCGTGGTATCATCTACAATAAATAAATTGAAGAATAATTGAGAAAAAAGACATCAACAACACAAATGAAACATTTAAAGATCAAACTAGACAATAATAGACATAGTTCAAAGTTGAAGCAAAGAGCTGTTGTGTTGTTTATCATTCATCACAATAATTCTCTCTTTTTAGCTTTAATATTTTTTTTTCCCCTTACACGACTTTGCAACTCACCTACCTCTACATTTTTGTACATCTTTTGCAAATTAAGCCGTTGCTAATAATTCAACTAATTTGAGTTAAATAAAGGTGATCAGATACCAAAACATATAGCTAAGCTAACAGAATAGTACATTGAAAGTAGGGAGGGAGTATCTGAGTGGGTGTTTGTTTGAACATGTGCAGTGAAGATCCTCCTGTTTCTGTAAATCAGACGGTTGCAGTAGTTTTAATAATATTCAGACACTATCATTCATTTCATCAGGACAAAGAAAAGAAGATACTACTGATCTCCTGTAACATTACATTATACAATTTCTACATTAATGACTGACTCTACCTGACCCACCACCACTTTCTTCAAAGGCCTGTTCTCTGATATATCATTAACCTAACTTTTTTAATTTGTACCACACCCAATCTTCATTGTTTATCTTCTTCTCTGCAATTTTATCTGGTTAAAGAAAGATACACTCAACATAAAATGTCCTCCAAATGGGAAACAATGCAGTGTTATATTAATAACAATTAAACTAATCAGTGGATTTGGGCTTGGACTTAAAAAATGGGCCTGAACTTTAGCCTAGTCAAACTAAAAAAAAAACTATAATATGCAATGCAATGATGAATTACAGTAGCTGAGTCAGCAAGTAATGCCCAAAACTTTAAAGGCACCCTAAAAGCCACAAATGGCGAATTGGGAGACGACCCTTCTTCAAGACTCTCTCTTTACTCATTACTTCAAATTCAAGAGCCCAAAAATGGCAAAAAGAGCCACCCCACCCCACGAGTGTCTTGTTGTTGTTGGTGTTGCTATCTCTCACATAAACAAAAATCATTAGCCACTGAAACAGAGTAGCTTGACACACAAGCAAAGTCATGTGAAAATATAGTATTAGGATAAAAATAGAACTGACCAAAAAGAGACCAAATTTCCAGTTTCTAGAAGTGTAAAACTCACTTGTGATTGGTGGGAGGTGAGTTTCTTCTTCTTCCACAAGCGTTTATTTTGTTTTGTTTTGTTTCTGAGAGTGACTGACCAACAACAAGGTAAAAGGTGTCATTGTGTTAATGGGATTTTGCATGATTAGATTGCCCTTCAAGTGAATGCACAATACAAACTACAAATATATGTTAAGAAACAGTGACATTTAGCTTCAATATTATTATTACAATTTTTTGCTTGTCTAAGCAAACCCCAATTCCAATTCCAAATCCAATTCCTACTGGTTTTATTCTCTTCTCTCAATCTACATGAGCTAATTAACTCATCAACACACCCACCTTCTCCAAATGGGGTGGCTTCAATCCCTCTTCTCTCCATTGAAGAAGCTCTGGTTTCGACTACACTCCAATCAGAAAAGAAGTATGCTCTCTCTCTCTTCTTCATCTCCTACATTTTCAATCTCACATTTTGTTTCTATAATCTGCATTTGGGTTTTGTTTTCTAACAGGGAGAGGGATATATATACTATATGAAGATGTGAAATCTTGTCCTTATGAAGATGTTCATGTCTTGTGGTCTATACTTGTGGAATCCAATCCCCACTCAACTTTGCCAACCAAAATGTGATCACCACCAATGCCAGTTTCCAGTTCATGTACATATTATATTTATGTTGGTTTTTAATACTCTTCACAGAGAGTTTTTTCCATTTCCTCTTGTTACTATTTTGCTTTCAAAGTCTCATGTGATCTCAATTACATAATAGACCACTGGTTTCTTCTCTATTTCAAGTTTCTTTTACTGTTACAGGATTCTCTTTCAAATCTTATAGTTGCATGGTCAGTTTCTTCACCTAGCACAGCAGGATACACATGCTTAAAACTTAAAAATTATACTGGATTATAAAACTATTCGGTGAAGATTCGCTTTATTAAAAAAAAAAATTGGAATTTTTATAGTTGCTTTGTCAGTTTTCAGCAGTTGGTTTGGAGGTTTGTTTCTTATATCCCTATGAAGTTGACTTGCGAATAGAAATGACAACCTACATGATTTTTCTATCTCTTCTATTGGATTCTCCTAGACAATTCTCTATTACAAGCAACCCTGATAGTGCAACTTAAAATTGAACAGGTTTAGAAGGAAACTGTAATTTAATGCATTTCATGTTTCACGTGTTGATGATATGGTCAATAGTTATATTTAATGAATTACATCTTAATCGATTTTGTTGGGCACAGAAAAAGTACCCAAAACTCTAATAAACAAATCTAGAGTGACTGCTTCTTTGTATATATGTGATTGTATAATAACAAGACCAAGAAAATGAGTTATGTTCATGTTTCTTATACTAAAACAGAACACGTAGGTTCTTGTCATGTTATACTTCCTCCGATCCTTTCTACTCGCAACATTTAGATAGTGTTAAGTATAAATAGATGAATCTTTTTTTTACGTATTATTTTGTATTATAAAGAAAAATACAGTAAAGTGAGATCTTGTTTTATTCATCTTGATGTCTATTTTTTAAATAGTAAATTTATTTAATTTTTAATTATGTATTATTAAAAATATTTGCGGTTAAAGTTAAGCATTGAAAAGCGTGTCACATCAAATGTTGTAGGTAAAAGGAAATAGAGCAAATAATTAAACTGTTTCATTGTTGACTTCTGTAGCTGGTCAAAGTTGTTATAACTATTGCAAGAGCATAAACTATACCATCCTAGTTAAGAGGAAAATCAAGTCCAATCATGAATAAGTTAAAATGTGAACATAAATGTTGAAGCATACATCAATCAAGTGTTCAGAAGAGATACTCGAGTATTTATTTTGCTTGGAGGATGATTTTCACTGCTTGGAATCAACAACACTTGGTAGCCAGTGGTGAAAGTAGGCCTGGTGACCTGTCTCTGCTGGTGAGAGTATACCAAGAGGAGTGACTGTTATCTGAGAATAAGTATAAGACAGCTGGTAAGTTGCAAGGACAGTATCTAAACAGATATATAACAAGTAAAGAAGCATACATATCCTTCCTGAAGATATCTGTAATCTGAATCACTCTCATCGGTTTGCGGTCCCCTTAGCTGTAAGAATGAAATTATGATTTCTGGTTTAAGAAAGCTCAATGCATTGAGATAAGTTTTTGAATGATCTGATCATACTAACATACCAATCTAAAGAATTTACTTATCCATTAATATCCAATTAGATTGCTTCTACTATATAAAAAAGAGCACTCTAGATGTATATAAGAGGTAGAAAATTGAACAAATGATAGCATGAGGAAAATAACAGGAAAAATTTAATGTTGGAAGAAGCCTAGAGCTTGGCTGTCCATCAAAGATATAGGAAATGGACATGGACTTACTTCTCTACTAAATAAAAGATTCTTTTGTGATGGGGCTGATGAAGCAGTATTTGTTTCTGCTTTTGAACCTGCACCAGTGTCTCTTCCTTGCAGGTCAGAAGTAACTTGTTTCCACCCCAACTCAACTGAACTTGTCCCCTGCTTAGTCAGCTTGAACCCCTTTTAGCCACAAGAACCAGAAGAAAGAAGAGAAGCAAAATTACCACTTCATCTCAACACAAATGAATAATACAGCCAATTCAGCGATTAACATATAAAGCTCTACATGAGAAAATATTACTACTGTAACTACATGTTCACAGTTTCCACTCCTAATATCATAAATTCATATAAAAAAAGGTAATGACAACATGAAAGTTATATCAGTTCTTAATAATATCTCATAAAGCACTTCTAATAATGTGATAAAATTATATGCAAGACAACATAATTGAGGCAGTCATAACTATTTGGACTTACGCACATGTAGGTTCTTTGAAGACAAGGCAAAGTTTAATTTAGGGTTCCTAGAATTGTATACTATCAGGTGAGAAAGGTAATCATATATTTTTTACCTTGCTATTATAATTGAAATAAAATCTTTTAAATTTGTCATATTAAGTGATTTCTTCTTCTTCCAGAAGGTAAATGAAGAAAGATTCTTGTTTCAGAATCAGTCACATTATAAAGTGTCTAGATGACGTATGAAACAGTAGCCAGGTTAAGGAGGTTGAAAATGACCTTGTGATTTTTAACATCGTTTGGAATTTCTATGTCCAAAAAGCATCCCTGAGGGAAAGCATTGTTCCTGATCTCAGTCATCACTGCAATTATGATTGGTAAGCAAACCTTGGCAGCTTGTATGAAGTCTTGCATAACAGTATCCTCTTTGTCATCCCTGTGAGACAAAAACCCCAATTTTCACCCATGTTAAAAATAAACAAAACAGAGGTGCACAGATGTATGACAAAGTTAAAAATAAAGCAAAGAAAAATAGTACATAAAGGAAATGTGAAATAAGATAACAAAACTGAAAATTAACCATTGCCAAACTTAAGATTGTCTCAAGACTGCAGAGGCCACTAGACATTTGTTGGCACTACTGATAGAAAAACCAGTTAGTTGAAACAGATGCTTACAGCTCTAGTACCTCAACTAGCTTTTTCTTGTGAAATCAATGTTTATGAATTAAAAGTTAAAACCGCAGTCCAAAATTTTTTAAATCATTCAGGAAAGGAAAGAAATGCACCTCAGCTCCTCTTTCACCTTCTCTCGGCTATACTTTACAGAACTGCACCCAAAAGATGAAAATAACTTCAGGTAATAATCAAATAAAAACAATTCGATCCAAGTTCATAGAAGAATTTACTGTTTCCAGCCTTGTTTTCAAGAAGTATAGTTACTCTACTTATTTAAGAATTAAGAAAAAACTGCTGACATACCGATCATATGATATAGAGAGGGATGGTACACCATTTAGGCATGCCTCCCGTGCACCAGCAACTGTTCCAGAATATATACTGCAAAACCAGACAATCGAATCGGCAGAACTCAGTAAGATTAATAAAAACAAGAGCAGTCTAAAAAGTGATAGAACAATATACAACATTGCATATGTATTCTATAATTCCGTGGTAATGGTAAGTGATTCTACTGTCAAGAATGTTGATGAAGAGAAGTCAGAAAATAAGAGGCTAAAGAAGAAATGTTACTAACATGTGATAGCCACAGTTGGTGCCTTTGTTTATTCCGGATATTACCTTCAACAAAACACGTCACAGATAGCAAGATTATCCAATGCATCATAGAGTAAATAAAATCACTTAAAATTGAATATAACATAATTCATACGACTATGTGCATATAAACAATTGACAAGCGAATTTAGGTCAATCACCACAAAATCAGATCCAAAAAATTAATCTAGAAACAGAATTAGATTAAGAGAGCCACAATTACCAAATGAGGAACTGAAGAAAAGAGTGCTTTGGAGATTCCTAAAGAAGTACAATCTGCTGGTGTTCCTGTAAAGTACAAGCCATACTTAGTAATTCACATATTTACATAATGTACACTAAATTGGACAAACCAGAAGCCGCGAATGCTGTTGCTCCATCAATATCCACTTGCTTCACAGAGATAGGATGAAGAGTAGCACAGTGACTGACTGCTGACCTTTCTCTAGAAGACGTTAACAAAAGAGAGAGCGTCCGTCAGATAATTGCTTGTTCAATCTTATAAGAAAGATAAAATCTAATGGTGATTGGGAAAATAGAAAAAGAAAACATACTGATCGGGAGCACAGACGAAGACGTTGAAGCGATGGGTGGAGACAAGGACGTGGACCAGGGCTCTTAACCCTGGTGCATCGATTCCATCATCGTTGGTGACCATAATCGCGGGTCGTTGACCGCCATGGTTATTGTCTCCTTGTTCCATTTCAAAGAAAAGTAGTATACGTTCTCAATTTTAAATTTTAAAATTTGTGTACGGAGTCAGGGGAATGTTCAGTGTTGGCGGGTAGGTAGAGTATTTAAATTATTCTGACTAGACTATTACAGCTGTTGAGGAGAAAAAACATTTGATTATTCTGGTGCATTTTAAACATGCTATGTTTTTAAATTTGTAGATAAACATAAGGATAAGGATTATAATTATTTCTTTTTTTTTTTTAACTTGTTATTTTCAGATGATTAAAATAGATAAATTAATAAATAGAATTAAAATTTAAATAAAAATTAATAGAAAATATTATTTCAGTTATATTGTTAGATCTATCTATATTACACTACACTGATAATTTGTTCACAAGAATTACCCTCAGCACATTTTGATCTTTGTCCTTATGTTTTAAGTTGTAATTAATATATACATATATATATATATATTAATAAATGAAATCCTTCATAAAATATAAAATAAATCATTTCAATTTTATTTTATATGTAAAGTATGTCATACCCCATTGGATTTTTAGATTTTAATTTAAATATAAAAATAAAATAAAAATATACTAAGATCATTTCATATTTTAAAAAATTAAATATAGATCATGGCAGATTTTAAAAGTAATAGCAAAATTTTGAATTAAATGAAATATATAAATAGTCCATTCAAAATTATAAATAAAATTTTAATTAAAAAATTGATAAACATTACCATCACAAAATAATTAATAGAATCATATTTTAAAACTTGATAATAATAATAATAATAATAATAATAATAATAATAATAATAATAATTTAAATCTCAATTTATTCAACTTTTATATCTATATTCAAATAAAATATTAATCAAATTAGATTTAAAATATACAAGTAGTTTACGAAATTTTAAAATTTATTCGAACAAAATTAATTTAAAATATTAGATTTATTTTAAAATTAATTTGACAAACTAAATTTATTCAAAACTATATAATTAATTTACCAAACTAAATTTTATAATATATAACTGATTTACCGAACTTTTAAATTTACGCGCGAGTAAAACTAATTTACTGAATTAGATTTATAAACATCTAACTGATTTATAAATTTTTGAATTCACTTGCCAAATTAAATTCATAACGTATGATTAATTTACTGAACTTTTAAAATACTCGAGCAAATCAATTTAGCAAACTAAATTTAGAAATTATAATTAATTTACCAAACTTTTAAATCTATACTACAAGAAACTAATTTATTAAACTAGATTTATAATATATAACTAATTTACCGAACTTTTAAATTCATATTCAAGCCAAACTAATTTGTTCAACTAAATTTATAAATTATAATATATAAATAATTTACCAAATTTTAAAATCTATTTATCAAAACAAATTTATATGGTATAAATAAATTCATTTTCAACTAGTTTAAGAACTTTTAAATTCATACACGAGTATAATTATTTACAAAATTAAATTCGTAAAATATAACTAGTTAACCAAATCTCTAAATCCATTTAATAACGTATAATTTACCAAACTAAATTTAAAAAAATATAATTAATTTAATGATAAAACTAATTTATCAAACTAGATTTATAATATATATATATATAACTAATTTACCGAAATTTCAAAAACAGACTAATTTCCCAACTAAATTTGTGAATTATAGAATATAAATAATTCATCAAATTTTGGTATCCACTTATCAAAATAAATTTATAGTAATATCTGATAGTTATACGTAGGAAAATAATACTCTAGAGGGGGGGTGAATAGAGTATAACAGATAATCGCGGATAAAAAGAATTAATTATATATTCAAAGTCTTTGAACCAGATATCAAAAATAAAACATATAACAAAATAAATAAACAAGAAAAACACAGTGATTTGTTACGAAGTTCGGTCGTTAAAACGGCCTACTCTCCGCCTAAGGGTTTCTTTTAACCCGTAGGATTTAGACGTTAATTTTATTTATATTGTTCCCTTAGGGTTCTAGTACAAACCTAGAAGACTTACCCTTTTCTTCTATAACCAGTAGCACCCTGCTACACGTACTAGCCACCCAATTTAATACAAATAAAATTACGTCTGAGATTTTTTCTTTTCACTTAATAATATAACAACTCTAAGAAATAATCAAACTCTAACAAAAAATAAATACTTAAGGCAGAAGGTGATTAAATCTTGTAGTGAAAGTAGAAAGATCTTGAGCGCCAAGTAATTTTCTGTGTTCTTTTTTTCTGTTCTGTTGTGTTCTGTTGTATGTCAAACACTTCAACTTCACGCTTTTAAATAGTCTTCAAAAATAGACGTTTGATGAAGTTGCAAGAAATAAGGAATCAAAATCTTCTTAAAACAGATGAAGATCTCACTTTGACTAGATTTTGATTACCTGCAAAACAAAATAAAACCTAACAAAATCTAACTTTGTTAAGATAAGTTTTGACTAAAAAGATATTCAATAATAAACAACTCTAATAACAAAAAGATACTTAACAATTGAGTAGTTTAAATAAAACTAAATATCTTTATTTATCTAACAAATAAAAACTAAATAAATAACAAAATATAAAAACCAAGTAAATAACAGTTTGTATAAAAACCAAATAAATAACAGTTTGTATAAAAACCAAATACTTTTGTCTTCATCATCAAGGAGCCAACAATCTCCCCCTTGATGAAGACAAAATACCTAGTCAGTTATTTTCAAGGGTTTGAAACATGATTTCAAAATCTTGACCTGAATAAACTTATAAAAATAAATCAAGGCTCAAAAACTGAAATGTGTAAACAAACAAGCTGAAATGTAAATAAACTGAAATATGTAACCTGCATAAGCTGAAATATGTAAGCATTTAAGCTGAGCAATCTATCAAAACATAAATCAGAACATATTCATCAGCTAAAACATAAATTCGCATAACCACAGAACATAAATTAAAGCATAAATCAAGCATAAAATGCATAACCTGCATAAGAACAAAAGTGTACAAAAATAACTGCATAACCTGCATAAGAGCAAAAGTATATATACAAAGATATAGTATTTTTTCTCCCCCTTTTTGTCTCCATCAAGGAGGGAGAGGTTAATGTTCTTGGACATAGCAAAATAAAAGTTAAGGTTTAGAGAAAAGTTTAGACAGAAGGGGACATAGTTAAGAAGGACGGAACTGCTGCTTTTCTCGAACTTCATGATGAATAAAAATTATTTAAAAAATCTCACCAGTGTTTATTCATTAATTGAATAAAACTGGGTTTGGTCCAAGTGTCAAACAGATTTTATATTAAGTTTTCAAGGCCTTGAAACGATATTCAAACCTATGAAAAGAAAAAAAAAAACATACCTTTGAAGCTCTGTTTAAGATCTGTTACTCCCTTCTTTTGCTCCCCCTACGTTGATGCTTCCTTATTTAACATACCTAATTCATGTCTTCATCACTACGAGCATCAAACTTACCGAGATTATCCTTACCATTATTGTGAATGAAATATTTACATCCGAATGGCTTAAAATATGAAATCTTTGGTTTTCTCCCTTTGAACAACTCGTAGGGCGTCTTTTTCAATATGAGTCGAATTAGGCATCTGTTTAAAATGTAGTTGGCAGTATTTATTGCTTCGGCCCACAGATTTTGAGGAAGTTCATTCTCCAACAGCATTGTTCGAGACATATCCTCCAGCGTTCTATTTTTTCTTTCGACTACACCGTTTTGTTGTGGAGTTCTAGGAGCTGAAAAATTATGATTAATACCAAATTTTTCACAAAATAAAATCAAAATTTAAATTATCAAACTCCCTTCCATGGTCTGTACGAATGGATATAATGGAGGCGTTTTTCTCCACTTGAAGTTCTTTGCACAGCTTTGAGAATTCCTTTAATGCTTCAGATTTTTCTCGCAAAAAGAATACCCAGGTGAATCTAGAAAAATCATTAATAATAACAAGAACATATAGTTTACCTTTTGGAGTTTTGACTCTCATAGGACCACACAAATCCATATGTAAAAGTTCAAGGGGTCTAGAAGTACTTACATCATGATTTGGTTTAAATGAAATGCGAGTTTGTTTACCTTTTACACAAGCATCACACAGTTCAATATGATTTTTAAAATCCAGTTTAGGCAGTCCACGAACCAAGTCTTTAGAAGCAAGCTTGTGTAATGAGTGCATATTAATGTGTCCAAGTCTTCGGTGCCAAAGTCTTGAATCATCGGTCAAAGCCTTGAGACAGGTCAGTGTCTTTTCTGCAAGAGAGTTAGTTGACAGTTCATAAACATTATTTCTACGATAAGCAGTTAGAATGATGTTACCCGTTTTGGCATTCTGAATTTCGCATTTTTCCTTATAAAAAGTCACCCGATTTCCTTTGTCACAAAGTTGAGAAACTGATAAAAGATTGTACCGAAGTCCGTCAACCAGATAAACATCTTCAATAACATTAGTCGAGTCGTTTCCAATCTTTCAATACCAATTATGCTACATTTTCCTTTATCTCCTAAAGAAATAGATCCTGTGGATTGTTTCTTCAAAACAGAAAATAATGAAGCCTTTCCTGTCATATGCCGTGAACATCCACTATCCAAGATCCACTTCTGTTCTCTCTACAAAACAAAGAAACATCAAACCTTTCGCGTCCATATATTATATTTCTGATCATATTCAGGATAAATCATGTTTGGTGGACGAGTACCCTTCATAACCCAGATTTGTTTTATGTGATCTCTAAGTCTCACAGGAAATGTATTTCGAATGATTTGAGGATCTTTTCGACGATAAGGACAAGTGAGTTTAGTATGACCTTTTCGACAACAGAAAAAACAAGTAGGTTGAGTGATATAACCTCTAGGTTTGGTGAAAATGGTAGGCTTTCTTTTTGGAAATTGTTTCTGATATCCCAACCCATTTTTATTCAACGTCATTTGCTGACTACCAAGCAACATATTTAAATTTTGATGAGAACCAGCAAACTTGGTAAGAGAACGTAGTTGTTCATTACACTTATCATTCAGCTCGTTGACTTCTAGTTCAAGATCTTGAATGCGATTTTTGTACATTACTGCTTGCTCTTTCAAGGTCTTGGACTCAGTCGTCAAGGCCTTGATATCGTTGTCACGATTTGAATGAGAAGTTTTGAACCGATCTAATTCTTTTACCAAATCTGTCTCAATGCGTACCTGATTTCTTATGTGTGCTTTGAGAGATTCTATTTCCTTCATCAAGCATTCCTCATTGACAATTAGATTTTTTATAAACTCAAATAGAACATCAGGAGAACTAGAGATGAGATTTTTTACCACACTTTCAAGATGATCTCCATTTTCAGATTCATCATGCTTTGCCATCAGACAGAGATTTGCTTGTTCTTCTTCAGTATCACTTGTATCTGATCCACTCCAAGCAGCTACCATGGCTTTCTTTGATTTCTTTTTGTTAAAAGAGGTTTTCTTTCTATTTGGACAATCTTTCACCAGGTGTTCCAAACTGCCACAATCAAAACAAGATAACGTGTTATTCTTATTTGAAGATTTTGAAAACTTACCTTTATGTCGTGAAGATCTTGATTGATCCAATTTATTTTTCTTAAACTGTTTTTTCATTTTGAGAATACGTTCAAGTCCTCTGGATAGCATTGCGAATGGATCTTCTTCATCATCAGTCTCTTCTTCGTCTGAGCTTTCAGGCTTTTGGGATTTCAGGGCCAACGTCTTAATATTTGATGCAGAGGGCTGTTCTTCCTCTTCATTGAGTTCCATCTCATGAGTGATCAGTTTTCCAAGTAAATCGTCAAGAGATAAACTGCTAAGATCCTGAGCTTCTACAATTGCAGTAACTTTTGGTCTCCATTTATCCTTTGGCAAACAACGAAGGATCTTTCTCACTTTTTCTTCATTAGAAAATTTCTTTCCAAGAGCATCAAGATTATTTATGATGACAGTGAATCTTGTAAACATCTCTTTGATGGATTCATCACTTTTCATCATAAATAATTCATACTGTCGCATGAAAATAATGATCTTTGATTCTTTAACTTGACTAGTTCCTTCATATGTAACCACTAGTTTGTCCCAAATTTCTTTGGCTGAACTGCAAGAAGATATACGATTAAATTCATCAGCACTTAAAGAACAGTAAAGTAAATTCATAGCACGAAAGTTTTTAGAAATAAGTTCAGTGTCAGTTTGAGTGAAATTTGATTCTTCTTTTGGTTTTGAAGTGCCAGCGTCTGTGATGGTCATTGGAATTTTTGGTCCATTCTTGATGATTTCCCATAGCTCGATGTCTTGATCAATGATGAACATCTTCATTAGAGACTTCCAGTGAGGAAAATTGTTTCCAACAAACAGAGGAGGTCTGTTTATTGATCTTCCTTGAGCAAATCCACCACTTCCTGTAGATTCCATAATGGATAATTTCCTACAAAATTCTCAACGGAAGGTTAGTTCACAATTGTTGAGCCAAGCTCTGATACCAATTGATAGTTATACGTAGGAAAATAATACTCTAGAGGGGGGGTGAATAGAGTATAACAGATAATCGCGGATAAAAAGAATTAATTATATATTCAAAGTCTTTGAACCAGATATCAAAAATAAAACATATAACAAAATAAATAAACAAGAAAAACACAGTGATTTGTTACGAAGTTCGGTCGTTAAAACGGCCTACTCTCCGCCTAAGGGTTTCTTTTAACCCGTAGGATTTAGACGTTAATTTTATTTATATTGTTCCCTTAGGGTTCTAGTACAAACCTAGAAGACTTACCCTTTTCTTCTATAACCAGTAGCACCCTGCTACACGTACTAGCCACCCAATTTAATACAAATAAAATTACGTCTGAGATTTTTTCTTTTCACTTAATAATATAACAACTCTAAGAAATAATCAAACTCTAACAAAAAATAAATACTTAAGGCAGAAGGTGATTAAATCTTGTAGTGAAAGTAGAAAGATCTTGAGCGCCAAGTAATTTTCTGTGTTCTTCTTTTTCTGTTCTGTTGTGTTCTGTTGTATGTCAAACACTTCAACTTCACGCTTTTAAATAGTCTTAAAAAATAGACGTTTGATGAAGTTGCAAGAAATAAGGAATCAAAATCTTCTTAAAACAGATGAAGATCTCACTTTGACTAGATTTTGATTACCTGCAAAACAAAATAAAACCTAACAAAATCTAACTTTGTTAAGATAAGTTTTGACTAAAAAGATATTCAATAATAAACAACTCTAATAACAAAAAGATACTTAACAATTGAGTAGTTTAAATAAAACTAAATATCTTTATTTATCTAACAAATAAAACTAAATAAATAACAAAATATAAAAACCAAGTAAATAACAGTTTGTATAAAAACCAAATAAATAACAGTTTGTATAAAAACCAAATACTTTTGTCTTCATCATCAAGGAGCCAACAATCTCCCCCTTGATGAAGACAAAATACCTAGTCAGTTATTTTCAAGGGTTTGAAACATGATTTCAAAATCTTGACCTGAATAAACTTATAAAAATAAATCAAGGCTCAAAAACTGAAATGTGTAAACAAACAAGCTGAAATGTAAATAAACTGAAATATGTAACCTGCATAAGCTGAAATATGTAAGCATTTAAGCTGAGCAATCTATCAAAACATAAATCAGAACATATTCATCAGCTAAAACATAAATTCGCATAACCACAGAACATAAATTAAAGCATAAATCAAGCATAAAATGCATAACCTGCATAAGAACAAAAGTGTACAAAAATAACTGCATAACCTGCATAAGAGCAAAAGTATATATACAAAGATATAGTATTTTTCTCCCCCTTTTTGTCTCCATCAAGGAGGGAGAGGTTAATGTTCTTGGACATAGCAAAATAAAAGTTAAGGTTTAGAGAAAAGTTTAGACAGAAGGGGACATAGTTAAGAAGGACGGAACTGCTGCTTTTCTCGAACTTCATGATGAATAAAAATTATTTAAAAAATCTCACCAGTGTTTATTCATTAATTGAATAAAACTGGGTTTGGTCCAAGTGTCAAACAGATTTTATATTAAGTTTTCAAGGCCTTGAAACGATATTCAAACCTATGAAAAGAAAAAAAAAAACATACCTTTGAAGCTCTGTTTAAGATCTGTTACTCCCTTCTTTTGCTCCCCCTACGTTGATGCTTCCTTATTTAACATACCTAATTCATGTCTTCATCACTACGAGCATCAAACTTACCGAGATTATCCTTACCATTATTGTGAATGAAATATTTACATCCGAATGGCTTAAAATATGAAATCTTTGGTTTTCTCCCTTTGAACAACTCGTAGGGCGTCTTTTTCAATATGAGTCGAATTAGGCATCTGTTTAAAATGTAGTTGGCAGTATTTATTGCTTCGGCCCACAGATTTTGAGGAAGTTCATTCTCCAACAGCATTGTTCGAGACATATCCTCCAGCGTTCTATTTTTTCTTTCGACTACACCGTTTTGTTGTGGAGTTCTAGGAGCTGAAAAATTATGATTAATACCAAATTTTTCACAAAATAAATCAAAATTTAAATTATCAAACTCCCTTCCATGGTCTGTACGAATGGATATAATGGAGGCGTTTTTCTCCACTTGAAGTTCTTTGCACAGCTTTGAGAATTCCTTTAATGCTTCAGATTTTTCTCGCAAAAAGAATACCCAGGTGAATCTAGAAAAATCATTAATAATAACAAGAACATATAGTTTACCTTTTGGAGTTTTGACTCTCATAGGACCACACAAATCCATATGTAAAAGTTCAAGGGGTCTAGAAGTACTTACATCATGATTTGGTTTAAATGAAATGCGAGTTTGTTTACCTTTTACACAAGCATCACACAGTTCAATATGATTTTTAAAATCCAGTTTAGGCAGTCCACGAACCAAGTCTTTAGAAGCAAGCTTGTGTAATGAGTGCATATTAATGTGTCCAAGTCTTCGGTGCCAAAGTCTTGAATCATCGGTCAAAGCCTTGAGACAGGTCAGTGTCTTTTCTGCAAGAGAGTTAGTTGACAGTTCATAAACATTATTTCTACGATAAGCAGTTAGAATGATGTTACCCGTTTTGGCATTCTGAATTTCGCATTTTTCCTTATAAAAAGTCACCCGATTTCCTTTGTCACAAGTTGAGAAACTGATAAAAGATTGTACCGAAGTCCGTCAACCAGATAAACATCTTCAATAACATTAGTCGAGTCGTTTCCAATCTTTCAATACCAATTATGCTACATTTTCCTTTATCTCCTAAAGAAATAGATCCTGTGGATTGTTTCTTCAAAACAGAAAATAATGAAGCCTTTCCTGTCATATGCCGTGAACATCCACTATCCAAGATCCACTTCTGTTCTCTCTACAAAACAAAGAAACATCAAACCTTTCGCGTCCATATATTATATTTCTGATCATATTCAGGATAAATCATGTTTGGTGGACGAGTACCCTTCATAACCCAGATTTGTTTTATGTGATCTCTAAGTCCACAGGAAATGTGTTTCGAATGATTTGAGGATCTTTTCGACGATAAGGACAAGTGAGTTTAGTATGACCTTTTCGACAACAGAAAAAACAAGTAGGTTGAGTGATATAACCTCTAGGTTTGGTGAAAATGGTAGGCTTTCTTTTGGAAATTGTTTCTGATATCCCAACCCATTTTTATTCAACGTCATTTGCTGACTACCAAGCAACATATTTAAATTTTGATGAGAACCAGCAAACTTGGTAAGAGAACGTAGTTGTTCATTACACTTATCATTCAGCTCGTTGACTTCTAGTTCAAGATCTTGAATGCGATTTTTGTACATTACTGCTTGCTCTTTCAAGGTCTTGGACTCAGTCGTCAAGGCCTTGATATCGTTGTCACGATTTGAATGAGAAGTTTGAACCGATCTAATTCTTTTACCAAATCTGTCTCAATGCGTACCTGATTTCTTATGTGTGCTTTGAGAGATTCTATTTCCTTCATCAAGCATTCCTCATTGACAATTAGATTTTTTATAAACTCAAATAGAACATCAGGAGAACTAGAGATGAGATTTTTTACCACACTTTCAAGATGATCTCCATTTTCAGATTCATCATGCTTTGCCATCAGACAGAGATTTGCTTGTTCTTCTTCAGTATCACTTGTATCTGATCCACTCCAAGCAGCTACAATGGCTTTCTTTGATTTCTTTTTGTTAAAAGAGGTTTTCTTTCTATTTGGACAATCTTTCACCAGGTGTTCCAAACTGCCACAATCAAAACAAGATAACGTGTTATTCTTATTTGAAGATTTTGAAAACTTACCTTTATGTCGTGAAGATCTTGATTGATCCAATTTATTTTTCTTAAACTGTTTTTTTCATTTTGAGAATACGTTCAAGTCCTCTGGATAGCATTGCGAATGGATCTTCTTCATCATCAGTCTCTTCTTCGTCTGAGCTTTCAGGCTTTTGGGATTTCAGGGCCAACGTCTTAATATTTGATGCAGAGGGCTGTTCTTCCTCTTCATTGAGTTCCATCTCATGAGTGATCAGTTTTCCAAGTAAATCGTCAAGAGATAAACTGCTAAGATCCTGAGCTTCTACAATTGCAGTAACTTTTGGTCTCCATTTATCCTTTGGCAAACAACGAAGGATCTTTCTCACTTTTTCTTCATTAGAAAATTTCTTTCCAAGAGCATCAAGATTATTTATGATGACAGTGAATCTTGTAAACATCTCTTTGATGGATTCATCACTTTTCATCATAAATAATTCATACTGTCGCATGAAAATAATGATCTTTGATTCTTTAACTTGACTAGTTCCTTCATATGTAACCACTAGTTTGTCCCAAATTTCTTTGGCTGAACTGCAAGAAGATATACGATTAAATTCATCAGCACTTAAAGAAAGTAAAGTAAATTCATAGCACGAAAGTTTTTAGAAATAAGTTCAGTGTCAGTTTGAGTGAAATTTGATTCTTCTTTTGGTTTTGAAGTGCCAGCGTCTGTGATGGTCATTGGAATTTTTGGTCCATTCTTGATGATTTCCCATAGCTCGATGTCTTGATCAATGATGAACATCTTCATTAGAGACTTCCAGTGAGGAAAATTGTTTCCAACAAACAGAGGAGGTCTGTTTATTGATCTTCCTTGAGCAAATCCACCACTTCCTGTAGATTCCATAATGGATAATTTCCTACAAAATTCTCAACGGAAGGTTAGTTCACAATTGTTGAGCCAAGCTCTGATACCAATTGATAGTTATACGTAGGAAAATAATACTCTAGAGGGGGGGTGAATAGAGTATAACAGATAATCGCGGATAAAAAGAATTAATTATATATTCAAAGTCTTTGAACCAGATATCAAAAATAAAACATATAACAAAATAAATAAACAAGAAAAACACAGTGATTTGTTACGAAGTTCGGTCGTTAAAACGGCCTACTCTCCGCCTAAGGGTTTCTTTAACCCGTAGGATTTAGACGTTAATTTTATTTATATTGTTCCCTTAGGGTTCTAGTACAAACCTAGAAGACTTACCCTTTTCTTCTATAACCAGTAGCACCCTGCTACACGTACTAGCCACCCAATTTAATACAAATAAAATTACGTCTGAGATTTTTTCTTTTCACTTAATAATATAACAACTCTAAGAAATAATCAAACTCTAACAAAAAATAAATACTTAAGGCAGAAGGTGATTAAATCTTGTAGTGAAAGTAGAAAGATCTTGAGCGCCAAGTAATTTTCTGTGTTCTTCTTTTTCTGTTCTGTTGTGTTCTGTTGTATGTCAAACACTTCAACTTCACGCTTTTAAATAGTCTTCAAAAATAGACGTTTGATGAAGTTGCAAGAAATAAGGAATCAAAATCTTCTTAAAACAGATGAAGATCTCACTTTGACTAGATTTTGATTACCTGCAAAACAAAATAAAACCTAACAAAATCTAACTTTGTTAAGATAAGTTTTGACTAAAAAGATATTCAATAATAAACAACTCTAATAACAAAAAGATACTTAACAATTGAGTAGTTTAAATAAAACTAAATATCTTTATTTATCTAACAAATAAAAACTAAATAAATAACAAAATATAAAAACCAAGTAAATAACAGTTTGTATAAAAACCAAATAAATAACAGTTTGTATAAAAACCAAATACTTTTGTCTTCATCATCAAGGAGCCAACAATATCTATTTTTGAAATCCATTTACAACTAATTTAAAGACCTTTTAAACCCATACCCTAGCACAACTAATTTACCTTTGTAATTAACTTAATATTCAAGCAGAGCGGGAAAGTCTATCCATATACTAACCCCAAACCAATTAGATTGATTATGTAAGTCAAATCAAGCTAAATCTAATCAAATCACCATAGCTCAAGACATAATTATCATACACTACTCAACAGTAAATATGGTTTTTTAAACACCTACCTTTTCTTTTTTTCTCAGCCAAAATTTTGGATAGGCACTGGTAGACCGGAAAGAATTTTATGTTGAAAACAATCAGAGAAATAAGCAGGAATATCAGATCAAAATGTATGTAATATTTGATAATTATAATAGCAGATGAACTGATCTAGTTAATATCTAGATTGCATTGACAATTCATAGCATCAGATAGAATTAGGATCACATCAGCCAATAAGTTTGCTGTATAGATTCGAAAAGAATGCAGACCCACCACTGACAATGAACTTTGTCAAAAGGAGTCAATGCAGAATCATAATGCAGCTGCTGAGTTTAACAACCTTTTGTAGTTGATGGAGAAGCTACTTCCTGTAAAATGCAGTGAAAAAAAAAACATCAGTAACAATGGCGTTGAGAATCTATATGCATGAAACTCTCTACTGTGTGTGTAAGAAGCAACAGAGATATTGGACACCAGGAAAGTAAACCAATGGCAAAGACAAATTTGAGCATATGTATTTAACCTATGCAAGAGATGGAACTCCCCAATATTCCCTTAGAATGCAATGGAATGGGCGAAAAACCAAGTCATGAGCAATTGTTTAAATGGAAAAGAAGACATGTTTTTACAACTACCAAGAGGGTTGTACTGAATTACAAGGCTGAAGGGGAGACCCGTTGAGGAAGACCTTGCATCCAATTTTCATAGTAAGCTTGGCAATCCACATCAGCGTTTGACAGTGCTCCCAGAGGAGTAACGGTAATCTAAAATGAAATTATGAGAACCAGATTAATCATCAAAAGCTGAATTTAAAATGATCAGATACAGAAAAGATACGCACATATCCTTCTTGAACATATTGCCAGTCTGTATCAGGGTCTGCAATATGAACTCCCTTTACCTATAAAATATAGAAATTCATTCAATTTTAAGTGATAAATGAAGCAATTTCTGAAGCACCTTTAAGATAGATTACCTTTCAGTTTTCAATTCTATTTCGAAAATAATAATAATAATAATAATAATAATAATAATAATAATAATAATAATAATAATAAAATATATCATAGCTGCCTTCTAAGCATAGAAAATGATAGATACCTCTCTCCTAAACAGAAGATCATTTGGGGATGCAGTCGATGTGTTGGTTCGAGTTTGAGGAGTCGAATCTGTGTCCATTTCCATTGATGATAGCATTTTTCCTCCAGTGGTCTCTGAAGTGACTTGGTTCCATCCCATCATGAATATACTCTTTCCTTGTCTAGTGAGTTTATATCCCTTTAAGAAATCCAAAAAAAGAAAAATCAAATAGGTAAATTTCAATTGATAATATACAGAATTTACTTTCTATAAATCCAAGGAACATAACCATTTGTAAAGAGCCTCATGGAAGCAAAGGAATCAAATTTATAAATAGTCTCTTTAACCACTTAAATAAAAGTATCAGTGTCAAAACTGGACTCAAGACTACACGTGATGAAACAAAACACTGACAAGTTAAGAAGCTAATGTGAAATATACCTTATGATTAGCAACATCTGTTGGCAGATCTACATTCAGAAAACATTTTTGAGGAAAACTACGGTTCCTGATCTCAGGCAGCAGTGCGTCGATGATGGGCAAACAAGCCTCAGCAGCAAGTACATAGTCTTCCACGCGGCTCTTACCTCCCATCCTACAGTTCAGTGTTTGATTTCATCATATGGGGTGGAAAAATATCTCTTCCGCAACATTAAGAATACAAAGATCAGACATTAGGTTAAGTACAAATCCAATGCACAACATCAGCAATGATCACTATTAGCCTGACCACAGATGAACTGGAGTTTGCTCAGTCCACCTAAATAATCATAAAATATGACTAGGATGAAGAAAATATGCATTTATACCAATTGTACGAGATAGAAACAGCAGGTACATTGTGAAAGAAGGCCTCTCGAGCACCACCGACTGTCCCAGAGTAAACACTTCAGTCCCCATGAAACCAAACCAATAAGATAGTGAGTAAATAGATATACAAAAAGGCTAAAACAACCAGATCACCTCACACATATGAAACTGTAGATAGTTACAAAAGAACCTAAGGGAATGATATATTCTACTTTTTGTTTTCAACATGACTCTTGAAAGAATGTTCTAGTTGCATTGGTGCCTCGTTTCACAAAATTACTTTATCAAAATTTTATTAAATTTAGACTAAAATAATAAAGATAATAATTCAGCAGATGAAACATTTCATAAATATACTAACATGTGGTAACCGCAGTTGCTTCCCATGTTTATCCCACTAAGTACCTGCTCACATAAGCAAAAATTACTCCGTAAAGCAATTTAAAACAAATTTATGCATCATAAATAGAGATCCTCTGCATCAGAATGCAGTTGTTGTTTACATAGAAATAATCCAACAAAGATATATCAGAAGAAAAGGCTAAGCAACCCTAGATTAATAGTCTAGAAAAGAGAAGAACAATGAAAACACTGTCCCCTGCAGAATAGCAAAGACTCATTACCAAATCAGGAAGCACAGGAAAGAGAGCTTTGGAGAGACCCAAAGACGTACAATCAGCGGGAGTTCCTACAGGAAAAATTAAACAAGAAATGAAAGAAGAATTACATGTGATTACTAAATCAATCAACAAAATTATCAATCACACACACGCAAGTACTAAAGTCAACGTAAGTCATAATCAGTCTAACAAATAATAGTCCCAATATTTCGTACTTCATAGTTCACCAAAACAAAAACAACATTACAAGTAAAACAACAAACCTGAAATAGCATAGGCTGTTGTTCCATCAATATTTCTCCGCCTAGCATGCAGAGGATAGCGCCAAGTAATGCTATGACTCACAGCCGATTTTTCACTGGCAATAATACACTGGCATTATTTTACTACAACTGCGTGGAAATTAGGGCATATAGCAGCTCAACGACAAAAATCTACTCTAGAAAGGTTATTATGGACTAGAAGTTTGCTTGATTCCAGCGAATCAAAAAGCATCAAGTCATAGAAGGCCTTTGAACACCAATCTACTCGTAAGAATTCAATTAAAGAGGACAAGGTGCAATACTTACGAATCCGGGGCACAAACGAGGACCTCATAGCGATTGGTCGAGACAAGGACACGGACTAGTGATTGCAAGCCTGGAGCATCGATTCCATCATCGTTGGTGACCATGATCTTGGACTTCTGTTGCGACGAATTTTCCATTTTTTCCCCACCACCAGCAAGATTCTGAAAGAGAGAGCAAGAGAGGGTGTACTTCAATATTTATATCTCCTTTTACAAATGATATCATATCATATTTATTGTGAGAAAATGGTTTGAAAAAGGTCTCAGACGAGCATAATGTATTAAACATATTGCTTTTGAAGTAGATATCGGTGCGTCCGATTACGAGATATTAATTATATCAAATTGTTATAATAATGATATATATATATATCTCGTTAAAATATTTATTTGAATTAGCGGTGCAATCGAGTGGAGGGGAGTATAACTAAACTCGACTCGGTAAAGATTATAATAAATTTGCATTCGAGTTCGAAACTACCGAAAATCAAACTTAATCTCGAGCTCGAACGATAAACGAATTATTCAAACTCGATTCGTTAATTAATATTATTAATATTTTAATTTTATATAATTATTTTTAATTCGGATTTGGTGTACTCAAGCTCTCAGCTAGACTTGTTTATTCTTTTTATAGTAAAATTCGATAAGCTCACGAGCTTTACGAGTCGAGTAATAATATAGAGCTCATGATCGATTTATTTAAAAAAAAAAAAAAAACTTAACTCGAACTCATGAACAACGAGTCGATTTTGAATATCTCTCGAATCTATCTCAAATAGATTTCCGAGTCGATCTCAAATAGCTTCGCGAATAGCTCAACTCAGTTACACCCTTCATTTAAATAGTGTTATTTTGTCCATCCATGGGATATATAGTAAATTCTCTGCCTAATTATTTATTATACATTCACATCAACGTTGTAAAAATGAAAATATTAAGATAGATATATGGATAATGGATATATAAAATAAGGACATATACACTGGAATTAGTAAAAAAGTGGAAAAAGGAATATGCACTTAGTTTGGACATGTTAAGAACATCTTATCGTATAATAGTATGTAACTATAAAAATTTATCAGTCGAAAAGTTCAGATATGTTGGAGAATCACAGTACTTAAAAGGAGACCGTTTTTAGAGATTTATATGTATTAAATATTGAGAGCGATTTGATGTATAAAAAAATTTGAGTGGATCATAAAATCCGCGTCGATAAAATTTGTTAGGAAGTGACTATACCGACTATTTCTCTTTATTTGATTGAGATTTATTGTTAAAGAATTCATATATATGCTAACCGATCCGGTGATTTGAGTTAAAACCCTTAAATGATAAATCGGAAAAAATGATTTTAAAAAGATTTTTAAAGCAATTGTTAATTATTATATTTTCGAATCATACTGGGATTTTTGCATTTTATGAAACCAACACAATTATATATTTTATTAAGGTGTTTGTATAATATTTTTTTATCAAAATAAATAAATATACAGTTATATGAATATAATATTTGCATGTATTCAAAATGGAGGTAGAGGAATATATATTAAAAGATATCGAACTAAATAAATAAATAAATATATACTATATTTTAAATTTAATTACATTTATATTTTTTAAAATTTTGAATAATTTGATTTAAAATGTATTTGATAATCAGATTGAATCTTTTTATTTTAAATTTTTAAAAAATTAATTTACGAAATTACATTTTCTTAATTTATGTATAATTTATAAGCGGCTTTAAAGTATGGTTTAAAATGGAGCTTAGAGCTTAAATAAATAATTTTTTAACAAGTTAATGATTTTAAGCATACCATAACACTAATCTCGTAGCAGTTGCTTTTCCCTGGGGCCTTCCTCATTTTATATTTGTACACATGCCATATGTCGCTTTCTGGTAGGCCTAGAAGCAGAAAGATTGTTCCACCTCTGGCAAATCATCTATTTAGACCAATGATGTTAGACCTGATCTTCTAGGCCGCCTCCCTTCGTTACTCGTTGTCCGGTGTCCTTCCTCAAAAGTTTCCACACGGTCAACATGACCTTCTCAAATTGGGTCTCATGGAATTGGGCTTTAAGCTTTCTATACCAACCCGGCTTCTTCTCCGATCGGACCGGGTCATGATTTGACACCGGTTGAGCCCAATTAAATATCTAATTTTAACTTAAAATCCAACAAAGATTTCAATAGCAGCAATATAATAGCTTTAGGAATCCTATCCTACCAAGTAATGATATTTGTGCCCCCTCCCTATATATACAAACACGCTTATGTTAATGTTAATGCATCTGTAACTGGACTGACTTCTTTAAACAAAGACAAGAAAATGTGGTTGCTGAGACTGAGAGAGATGGTGAGACCGAAGAAGATTGCGAGAGGATGCGTGGCCATCTACGTCGGTGAAAAACGTAAGAGGTATCAGGTTCCAGTATCGTATCTCTCATTGCCCATCTTTCAGTGCCTCATTAGAGATTCTAACGCCGATGATGATTTTGACTTCACGATACAAGGACCCATTACGCATTCATGCGATGTTCTATTATTCGATCAATTGCTTCGAATTGCACGCAACACGCTTCACACACAGCCACTTTCTTGTTTTTAGATAATTGATACGTCAATGTAGTTGTTTTATTTTAATTTTGCCATTAAAGATGTATAGAATTAATACATTGATTTTATTTTTATTTTACCATTAAAAATATATTTTGCTGAATGTGTTTAGTCATCAAATAGAATTATAAGATCACCTGCGATGGGCTGAAATTCCAAGCTTAAAATGATAAAAATGTCGATTTCCATTTTAAATTTTAAGTTCAATTTATCCAAATTTATCCAATTTTCTTATTCCATTCAAATAGTCAAATGTATTGTTAAAAATATTCTTAGTAAAAAGTGATAATAAACAAGATTAGACTTTTCCATTTTCCATTTTTTTTTTTAAGTTGTAGACTAAATTCTAAATTTTTTAGACTTTTAAACTTTTTTATTAAAAAAATTGTAAAATTAAACTTAAATTTTTTTTTTTACAGAAAATGAGCTTCTCAGTATTACTACCGGGAAGCTAGCAAATTTTAATCAGCTTCCCTGTATAATGTATTACACGCAGGGAAGCTGACAAAGCCAGCTTCCCGGTGTGTAGTATCGGGAAGCTGAAATTCGCTTCCCGGTACTACACACCAGGAAGTAGGCTTGAATTTTGTCTGCTTCCTAGTGTGTAACACCGGGAAGCTACTGGATATATTTTTTCTCAGTATTGAAGGGTAAAATGATCATTTTAGTCTCTTTTTGAAAGAAAAAAAAATCAAAACAAACTGTTTATAAAAATTTTAATGTTGATCTAAAAATATAAATTTTTAATAAAAAAGTCTAATCATCCTAACAAAAATCATTCTCTAATTGTCAAAATGCTGTTAAAATTACTTCTCGTCACGTTTAACGTTTTCAATCATATTCAAATACTACATTTTCGATTCTCATCACTATATTAATTTCAATCTCTAGAGTTTAATATTTCCGGTATCGGTTAATCCAATCATGAATAATGTGTCGAAAGTTATTCTTTTCTCTATTTATTATTTATTTTTTGTATTAAAGTTGATATGTAATTTCTATGATAAATCTCATACCGATTTTTTCAAATCTCCTCCAACGTTCTTTATTATTTTTTTTCTTCCAAATTTTCGAATTTTTTTTTTTGCATTTTCATTGGTCTCCAGACATCAACTGACTCTAATTCCACCAACGCGGATCTAACTATACTGTTCGAGTCACTACTATCTTATAATTTAAATTTTATAAATTATATTAAAATAATATTAAATATAAAAAATATTTTAATAATTTATAAAATAATAATATCGTTTATAGTAATATAATTTGACTAAATATTTTATATTAAAATTAAATAACTAAATAAAAAATTAAAGATTAAAATGGATAGAAATTGATGGCGTCACTATTTTCAAAATGTCTAAATATGGAATAGTATAATGTGAAATTTCCTGACTTGTTTGCTTATAAAAATATTAAAAGATGGGTAAGGAGCATATTCATTTGCATGGAAGGAATTATACTTCCCATTTCCATTAGCTAATCTTCCACCATCGAGGAGGTGTCGAAAGTTTGAATAACGACACAAGCATAGCGACCTCCATCGTCAATACTTTCACAATTTGACCGATGGACGTTACATAAACATTGGAAATCGTCAACGAAAACGAATGGTTGAAAATAAGACAATGAGAAAGATGTAAAACGGAATTTTCTTTGAACACATATAGAATCTTTAAGTCTAGAGAAAAGTCAAATAAAATAGTAAATGGTAACATGAAGAAGACTGTTTTGAAGTATGAGGAATTCAGACCAAAATGCTCAACTGTTTACTTGTATATAAAATCATAGGTTATGTTGGGGACAAGTTATACTTATCTACTTAAAAGTTGAAGAAGAAGCTTATCTATTGCATTGGAACCGCAAACGTGCACAACAGAGTAAGATAAGTCAGATATAAAGTAGTGGAGCATGATCGTAGGTACACCGTGAACGCAATAGTACGAACAAAGGCATGCGTAATTTTGGGGTCCAGGAGGATAAACAAATTCAAACACAACACTTAATTATTGCCCGTACAAGTACTTTTGTCACTTGATGCAGCCATAATTGTTGACTCTCTGACATGATTGTGGTCTTATGTATGCAGGTAAATTCATTATATTATTATAAGCTGGAGACAACCCACCCCCAAGTAGTTATCTATATAATTATTTTGAGACGGTGCTGCTAGTTCAACGCCATACCATATAAAATATCATTTATACTGTCTTTTTTTACTTTTTTGGTTCTTACATGTTATACAATCTTTATGAGATATGTAACTCACGGTTTATGTTAATGTATATTGATAGAAACATCTTCATTTTATAAACAGAATAATTTATCATTTTTAATCACTTAAAAATATATTTTATTTCACACTTTTTTATAAATTGCTGTGAATAGAGATGCTATTCCACCCACTGACATGAATGCACATACATTTCATTTATGTTTTTGAGATCTGTACAATGTTCATCGGTATATATATATATATATCATTTGAGATCAATAACACAGAAACACAAGTCTCTGTACCTTTTCTCATTTCTCTCTTGGTCTGTTCTCTCATTTCTTTCTTTGATATATTCAAAGCAATTATTTAGTTGGGTTTTCAAGAAGAATCCAATCCCAAATACCAGTTTATTATTCTGATTTTAATTTATTTTTCAGTTAATATTAAATTGCTTTTTTCTCTTCTACCCCTATTCTATTCTATTTTTATGTTTATAACAGGTTATCAGCACGAGTATGCTTTCTAATTACCGTTTTGACGGATCTTTTGGATCAAAAAGTGTTTGGTATCATTATTTATGGGTTATTGCTGATTGGAAAAAATTGTTGTGATATGAAACCAGAAAAAATGTCAGATCTGAAAAAACTGGATTTCCATGCATTGGAACTATCTGGAAGCAATTACTTAGCATGAGTGATGAATTTGAAAATCCACTTACGAGCCAGAGATTTGCTGGATACTATTAAGGAACAAAATCAAACTTCCGTGAAATAAAAATCTCAAGCTATGAAGATTATGAGACACCACATAAATGAAAGGTTGAAATCTGAATATTTAAATATGGAAGATCCACTTGAGTTGTGGAACACGTTGAAAAACATATATGAACACAGAAGGGAGGTTGATCTTCCAAAAGCCCAATATGAATGAAATCAGTTGAGATTCCAAGATTTTAAATATGTCAGTGAATATAATTATGAACTCCACCGAATAACGGCAATCAAAAAAATCTTGTGGAGAAAAAGTAGTAGATAAAGAAAAAATTGAGAAAACTCTTTCCACTTTCCATGCCGATAAGGTGTTGCTATCGTCAGGTTTTCGGCAACATGATTATAAAAGTTTTGGTTATCTAATTTCTAAGTTGACATTATTGGAACAATATGATCAACTGTTTATGAGAAATCATGAATTACGACCATCTGGTACTGTAGCACCACCAGAAGTAAACAATAATACATTTTGTGGTCGTGGGAACCCAAATCGTGGTCGAGGTCGTGGTTTTGGCCGTGGTTTTGGACGAGGTCGTGGTCGTGGCCGCGATAATAATAATAGAGGTTGTGGACGAGGCCGGAATAGTGGAAGAAATTGAAATAGGTTTCATCCGTATAATCGTGAAAACCTGGTTTGGACCAGAGATGAAACCCAGAACAGGAATGAAAATTCTGGGAATAGAAATAATAATAATTCCCAAAATGTCTGTTACAAATGTGGAAGCAGTGATCATTTCCACCATCAATGTCGAACCTCCCAACACCTGATAGATTTGTATCAAACTTCCTTGAAAGGGAAGAATCCTGTAGAGGCAAATGTTGCCAATCTGAAAAGTGGAAAGGGGACCTCCCAGAAGAATGTTTCAAGTTTTCATACCTCTGATTTCTTCGATGATCTGGATATCGAAAATTTTATAAACTACACTGAAGATCAGAATGAAAATTAGAAGGCAACCTGAATTGTATATCTGTAAATGTGAATAGGAGTGATGGAAATATTTCTGACTGGATTTTGTAATTTTATTGTATATATCTTTGTAATTAGAGTCAGAAATATTTATGGAGATGTTTTGTAATGTAAATATTTTGTTTATGTGACCAGAATATGGAAGTTCAAGGTGTTTGTTTAATTGATAGCGCAACCACTCATTCTATCCTCCGAGATAAGAAATATTTTCTAAATATATCCAACTATAAGGCTCAAGTGAATACTATATCTAGTCCTGCTAATTTAATTGAAGGATATGGTAAAGCCATAATCCTATTGGAGAAGGGAACAAAAATCTGTATCCAGAATGTTTTATATTCAAGTAATTCCAAAAGGAATTTGTTGGGTTTCAAAGATATAATAAATAATGGATATCATGTGGAAACGGTGAGTGAACAAAATGTGGAGTATCTATATATAACATCCATTGTTTTTGGACAAAAAGTCATTCTGGAAAAACTCCACACATAATCATCTGGTTTATATTATACAAAAATATCCTCAATTGAAGCGTATGTAAATGTGAGCCAAAAGATATTGGATCCTAAAAGTTTTCGATTATGGCATGATAGACTTGGCCATCCTGGGTCTACAATGATGCGTAGAATTATTGAAAATTCAAATGGACACCCATTAAAGGATCAGAAAATCTTGTTATCGAATGATTATTTTTGTACATCTTGTACTCAAGGAAAGTTGGTAATTAAACCATCTCATGTTAAAGTGAATTTTGAATGTCCATCATTTTTGCAAAGGATCCAAGGGGATATATGTGGACCAATTAATCCACAAAGTGGGTCGTTTCGATATTTAATGGTGTTGATCGACGCATCTGCAAGATGGTCGCATGTTTGTTTGTTATCAACCCGTAATTCAGCATTTGCTAAGCTGCTTGCCGAGTTAATTAAATTGAGAGCACAATTCCCAAATTATCAAATTAAATCCATTCGTTGGATAATGCTGGGGAATTTACATCAAGGGCATTTGATGATTATTGCATGTCAATTGGAACTAATGTTAAGCATCCAGTTCCGCACGTTCATACCCAGAATGGGTTGGCAGAAGCATTGATCAAAAGACTTCAAATGATTGCTCGCACTTTGTTGTTACGAACCCAATTACCAATTTCTGTTTGGGGACATGCAATATTACATGCAGCTACGCTGATATGCCTTAGACCCACTGGAAATCACGAATATTCTCTGTTACAGTTAGTAACTGGACATAAACCAGATATATCACATTTGAAAGTTTTTGATTGTGTTGTATATGTTCCCATATCACCTCCTCAAAGAACAAAAATGGGACCCCAACGTCATCTGGGAATTTATGTGGGTTATGACTCACCGTCGATAATTAGATATTTGGAACCCATAACTGGGGATTTGTTTACTGCACGTTTTGCGGATTGTCATTTTAATGAACAAGAATTCTCACGACTTGGTAAAAATGAGACTCCTATCAGAACAAATAATGAACTCATATGGAAAAATGAGAAGTTGTATTATCTGGATCCTCGTACTGGACAATATGAAAGTGAAGTACGAAGGATTATTCATTTACAAATGGTTTCTAACCAATTACCAGATAATTTTACAGATACAACTAGAGTGACTAAATCTCATATCCATGCTCGAAATACACCCGCTCGACTGGTAGTTCCAATTGATAAATCTAGACAAAGGATAGCAAACAAATCATCTGAAATTCAGAGAAAATGTGGTAGGCCTGTTGGGTCCAAAGATAATATACCACGAAAACGAAAAGGTCCAAATGAGAATGTTGTTAAAGAAATGCCCCCGAAAGATACCACATCTCAAGATCTGCAAATTGTGGAAGTTGAAAATTCTAATCATGAAAGAACATCTGAATCCAGAAATGAGGAAGTATCAATAAATTACATGAAAGAAATCTGGAACCGTAAAGATGTTATGTTAGACGATATGTTTTCATATGCAGTAGCAACTGAAATAATAAATGATGAATATGAACCCCAATCCATTAAGGAATGTAAGGAACGAAATGATTGGCCAAAATGGAAAAATGCAATCCAGGATGAATTGGATTCATTGAATAAATGAAGTATTTTTGGGCCCATAGTTAAAACACCTGAGGGTGTCCAACCGGTTGGTTACAAATGGATATTTGTTAGGAAACGAAATGAGAGAAATGAGATTGTTAGATATAAAGCCCGTTTAGTTGCTCAGGGTTTCTCTCAAAGGCCTGGGATTGATTTTGACGAAACGTATTCACATGTAATGGATACGATAACTTTCCGATTTTTAATTGGTTTGGCCAAATAACGAAATCTCGAAATGCGTTTAATGGATGTGGTTACTACTTATCTGTATGGTTCCTTGGATACTGATATTTTCATGAAACTTCTAAAAGGGTTAAAACTTCCTGAAATAAATAAAGATCGTAGTTTATATTCTGTGAAATTACAAAGATCATTATATGGATTAAAACAATCCGGATGAATGTGGTATAATCGTCTGAGTGAGTATCTGATTAAAGAAGGGTACGTTAATGATGTTATATGCCCATGTGTGTTCATTCGAAAATCAGGATCCAGTTTTGTAATTGTAGCAGTTTACGTTGATGATATGAATTTAATCGGTACACAAGATGAAATTCAGAAAACTGCTGAATATTTGAAAAGAGAATTTGAAATGAATGACCTGGGGAAAACGAAATATTGTCTTGGATTGGAAATAGAACATAAATCTGATGGGATTTTGATCCATCAGAAAGCTTATACTGAGAAAATTCTGAAACGTTTTAGTTTAGAAAAATGTCATCCATTAAGTACCCCAATGGTAGTTCGTTCCCTTAATCCCAAAAAGGATCCATTTCGACCCAAGGATGATGATGAGAAATATCCTGGATTCTGGAACACCATGTTTGAGTGCTATTGGTGCCCTTCTATATCTAGCCCAATGTACGAGACCAGATATAGCTTTTGTTGTTAACTTATTGGCTAGATATAGTTCCGCTCCGACCCGTCGTCATTGGAACGGAATCAAACATATTCTCAGATACCTTCGTGGAACTGTAGATTTAGGACTGTTTTACTCAAATCCAGATAAACCTTCTCGTTTGATTGGTTATGCTGACGCTGGTTATCTCTCGGATCCGCATAAAGCCCGTTCTCAAACTGGGTATATTTTTACATACAATGGTACGGCTATCTCGTGGAGATCCGTAAAACAAGCTTTAGTTGCCACATCTTCAAATCACGCAGAAATATTGGCATTACATGAAACCAGTTGGGAATGTGTCTGGTTGAGATCTGTCATAAGTCACATCCAGAGTTCATGTGGGATTCCCCAAAATATGAATGAGCCCACAATAATTTTTGAGGATAATGCCGCCTGTATCGCCCAAGTGCGAGGTGGATATATCAAAGGGGATAGAACGAAGCACATCTCGCCCAAGTTTTTCTACACCCACGAGCTTCAACAGTCTCGAAAAATCAATATAAAGCAAATCCAGTCTTCAAGAAATCTCGCAGATTTATTAACGAAGACTTTACCGACCTCAACTTTCGAGAAGCTAATTTATGGAATAGGAATGCGGAAACTTTTCAAATTAGTAGATTAGATTATGAGTGTAATTAACAGGGGGAGTTTTTGTGATTGGATTCCGTCAGCTGTACTCTTTTTTCCTTCGTCCAGTTTTTATCCAACTGGGTTTTTCTGGCAAGGTTTTAACGAGGCAGTCAAATATCTCATATGGTGAAATCCAACGGGGAGTGTTGTGAATATAGATGCTAGTTAGGTGGATTCCACCAACTGAACACGTGCATGAATGCATGTACATTTCATTTGTGTTTTTGACATCTGTACAATCTTTATCGGTATACATATGTGTATCATTTGAGATCAATAACACAGAAACACAAGTCTTTGTTCTTTCTCTCATTTCTCTCATTTCTGTCTTTGTCTGTTCTCTCATTTCTTTCTCTGTTATATTCAAAGCAATTATTTAGTTGGGTTTTCAAGAAGCATCCAAATTACCAGGTTATTATTCTGATCCCAATTTATTTTCCAGTTAATATTGAACTGCTTTCTTCTCTTCTACCCCTATTTTATTTTTATTTTTATAACATATATCTTATTTTTATTATTATCTCTCACAATTTTCTAAACCGTTTCTTTCACCAATTCAATAGCAAATTGGTTTTCGGTAGCCGAATAGATAATTAAAAAAATTCAGTTAACTAAAAATTAAACCTGGGTTATCAATTTTAATATTAAAAATTAATTAAAATCAAATTATTATATGAAAATTATCATTTTTAAAGATTTATTTTAAATTTTATTAACAAATTAATTAGTTTTAAAATATAAATAGATATTTTATTAATTTATTTTAATTTTCGATTAATTTATTATAATTTTCAATTAATTTATTAAAGATTAATTATTTTAAAAATATATATAAAAAAATTAAATTCGACTTTTAATTAATTAATTAATTTATCCATCTACATATTTTGCAGGTTGGTTATCAAAACCAAAATTTCAATTCAGATTTCGGTCAACCTAATATTCTGTCGTACCATTCAACCAAAATCCACAGAAGAGTGATGAAGACCTCGTACCCCATTATTTTCTCATTATCTATTATTTTTTTACCTTTATCTCTCCAAATTGTTTATAAATTTCATATTCAATTGAAATTCTTTGACCAGAACAACAGATTTTGTCATATGCCTTAGTGAAGAGATAAGTTCAACATGGAAATAATTAAATAAAAAACTAAATGAATCCTTAATCATTGGCAAGATTTACCATTCACGTCAAAGTCTCATTTACATTGATTAGTGATGAACATGTACCGGATGTTTATCCAACACATTGTGCATCTATGGTAAAAATTTCAAATAGCTATTAATTTTCAATTAATTTTAAAAAATTATATATTTAATAATAACTTTCGGAACCGTATTAAATATAAATAAATGATTGAAATAATATTTTTAAAATTAGTATTAAAAGAATTTCGGCCTAAACAATAAAAATATTACTTAATTAATTTTTTAATTATAATTATTTATATTTATTTCTAAATTGATATTTATAATAAATTTATATTTAATAATTAATTTAAAAAGTAAAATCAATATAACAATCCACCAACTAAAATGAACAAATAAAAAAATAATTTATTAATTAATAATTATTATTTAAAAATATTATCCTAACCATTAATTAAAATTTGATCCCAATAACACCTTTAAATATCACTTATACCGATTGTTTGTAGTCTCAAAGTCAAAGAAAGGAACAATCTATGTACTTTGGCAACACTATCGTACATAGGTATTTTAAATCATAAACTATTAAGAGCAATTAAATGGCACTTAACTATTATTTAATATGATTTAATTATCAATAATAATTTAATCAAAAAATTATCAGCAAAAAGCGAGTCCACGTACATTTTTTAAGTACAGAGATAAACATCTAAATCATATCTAGTTTACTACAAGGCCACAAAACAAAGTTTGTTCTCCAACCATAAAAATCGAGAAAGCGATCACAAGATTTTCATGAAAGGCAATACAGTCCATATTCCCACTTGTATATTTTCTTTGAATAACTTACCAAAAGCAAATATTCGATTTAAATTAAAAAATGGGGTTGGTCCACGTCTTGCAGGCCTAACTTGAGAAAAAAAAAAGTCTCTGTAAGTATGTGTATATGAGTGCGTGCGTGTAGTTGGGTTTGGTTGATTATACTTTTACTGCTCTCGTGAAGAAGATAGAAAAGAAAAGAAACATAAAAGACCACAGAGAGAGAGAGGTTTGTGTCGCTTGTTCGGTCTGTGTCAGGATTTGTCGTTGTGGGGACAACCACCTCGTGAAATCTATTTGCCTTGTTGTTGTGTGATTGAGTAGTTGGACAATTAACCCTTGTTGTCCTTTGGTGGACTCACCTAGGCTTTGGTCTCACACAAAACTATGATTCTTCTTCCTAATCTTCTGGCTTCTGTTACCATTCCTCAATCTATTTATATCCTTCAATTTCTCTGATACCCTTTCCTTTTCTCCCTCTCAAGTTACATTGTCTTTTTTTATTATTTCGTTTATATTTTCGTGGATTCAAGAGACTGGCAATGGATTGTGTTAATGTTACAAGCACAGAGCAAGGTTCTTCTGATTTTGTTGAAGTTGATCCTACTGGAAGATATGGAAGAGTAAATACTAATTACCCTTGTTTTCTTGTTTTTATGTATTTATATTTGATTATGGTTTTCAAGTTTCATTTGTTTTTCTGGGCAGTATAATGAGATTCTGGGAAAGGGAGCTTCAAAGACAGTGTATGGATTCGATCTTAAACACCCTTCATCAAATTTCATTTAAAGATGTGATTTTTTTACTGTTGACTGTATCTGCGTAGAGATTGGTTTGTTTGACAAGTTGTTTGTTGCAGTTACAGAGCTTTTGATGAGTACGAAGGAATTGAAGTTGCGTGGAATCAGGTGAAGCTGTATGATTTCTTGCAAAGTCCTGAAGAACTTGAGAGGCTATACTGTGAGATTCACCTCTTGAAGACGCTGAAACACAAGAATATTATGAAATTTTACACTTCCTGGGTCGATACTGCTAACAGGAACATCAATTTTGTCACCGAGATGTTCACCTCTGGTACTCTTAGACAGTAAGCATTATTTATAACATATTCCTAATTATTCCATTATTATTGTAGGCATTTTTGAGTTGTATCAAGACTAAAGCAATTGATCAAATACTTGTTCTTGTGATAGGTATAGGCTAAAACATAGAAAAGTTAACATTAGAGCGGTGAAGAATTGGTGTAGACAAATTCTGTCTGGACTTCTGTACCTACATAGCCGGAACCCGCCTGTAATTCACAGAGATCTTAAATGTGATAACATCTTCATTAATGGAAACCAAGGGGAAGTCAAGATTGGTGATCTTGGCCTAGCTGCAATCCTCCGTAAATCTCATGCTGCTCATTGTGTTGGTATGTTGTTAGTTTTCAATGCTTTACATCTCAACATGAGTAAATGATGTATGCAAATGGGGCAGAGGACATTTGTGTGTTGAACCAAATGTGTTGTTGCATGTTTTCGATTTGACTCAATCAGGAACACCAGAGTTCATGGCGCCAGAGGTTTATGAAGAGGAATACAATGAACTAGTCGACATATACTCTTTTGGAATGTGCATTTTAGAGATGGTTACCTTTGAATATCCTTATAGCGAATGCACCCATCCTGCACAAATTTACAAGAAAGTCATTTCGGTATGAGCTGATATGTGCAAATCTTGTATTCTTTTTTGTTTTATACATTTTCAACATTCTTTTTATTGATAGTGTTTTCTGATATTGACATAGGGTAAGAAACCTGAAGCTTTATCAAAAGTAGAGGATCCTGATGTGCGAGAATTCATTGAAAAATGCTTAGCTACTGCATCCAATAGGCTTCCCGCGAGAGAGCTTCTGATGGACCCTTTTCTCCAAATTGATGATTATGACTCTGATATGAGGTCTTTGCAGTACCTAACTGACTATGATGAATTAGACCTACCAATGCTTAAACAACCTTTGTATGGTATTAATCATAGTACCAGCTCTTTTAGCAATGGTTATGCTAACTACATTGATTATGATCCTGAAAGCAATTTAGATTATTATCCACTTGAGTATAATTTAAGGGAAATGGACTACTACTCTTGTCAAGGGCATGATCATTCTGAGGATTTTGACATTTCAATCAAAGGTAAAAGAAGAGAAGATGATGGTATCTTTCTAAGGTTGAGAATTGCAGATAAAGAAGGTTAGATTATTTTCAATCTATGTAGTCACTTTTACTTTTTCCATTCTTTGCTTCCGGTTGCATTAAGGATAGCTTTCTGTATTTCTCTTTGCAGGTCGAATCCGAAATATCTACTTCCCATTTGACATAGAGAATGATACAGCACTTAGTGTTGCTACTGAAATGGTATCCGAACTTGATATCACTGACCAAGATGTGACAAAAATAGCCGATATTATCGATGGTGAAATCGCTACCTTGGTGTCTGGATGGAAGAAGGGGCCAAGTTTTGAGGAAACTGCACATCCTTCTGGTTGTCACACCTGTTCTTTATCACACAGTTGCTTGCCAGATTATGTGACCTCAGAAAGTCATGGAGCCAAGAATCTTCAGGTTCTTCCATGTTCCAATCAAGGATGTGCTGCTGTTCATGGCCGATTTGAAGAGATCACATACCAAGTCGATGGTACAGAACAATGTAGCACGGAAGGTGAAGTCACGGAAACAAGACGGTCAGAATCAAACCATTACACTGATATCTGGGCTCAACAGGAGGGACAAGAGTCAAGTTCCCAAGAGACAAGAGACATCCACTGTGACGAAACACATGAAACGTTGGAACAAACTAATCGAGAAAAGGAAGAGAAGGTTATAAATATGGACACTCAAAGCGAGTCTGATGCTGGAAATTCTTTCAACATCAAATCTTTATTGGACTGTGGCCTCTCAGAGGAATACGAAAATGAAATTAGGCAAGAGTTGAGATGGCTTAAAGCGAAGTATCAAATGCAGTTAAGGGAACTAAGAGACCAACAATTGGGAATCAAATCCAAATCTTCAAGCTTGTCACTCATTCCTGATGACATAGAGCATGCCAAAGATGATAAGTTACCTCTATCTTCAAAGTTGCCTAGGTTCAGTAGAAATGAGAAACATTTGACTTCAGACTCCTCAACTGATATTGAGAAGATTTATGGCAATTTAGCTAAACAAAGGGTTCAAAACCATGAGCTGATGAACCGGTGTTTTCCACCTCGGCCAGAGATGATGGTGACAGCCAAGAATTACTATGCTGGAGCTTTACTTCCACACTCTCTTCACAGGGCTAGTTCTCTACCAGTAGATGCAGTGGATGTTTAACAAGCCTGTAAGTCCTCTAAAACTTCCACCAAGCTTGCACAGTAAACATGTATCCATTAACATATATGTAGTCAAAGTAGAAATCAAGAGCATGGAAGTTATGTAATTACTTGTACAAACACTTGTATAAGATCAAATCAAACATGTTTTCTTTTTCCCTACAAGTTCAGTCTCAATCCAATTTTGATCTGTTGCAGTACTACATTGCATTACCAAACTTTTGAATCCATTTAATGTCAGATTTTCTTTTACTCGTTTCACCATAATAATGGGTAGGACTTGGTACTTCCTACTTCACGACAATAATTGAGTAGCTACAAAACTACAAAATAAGATGGTCCACAGAAAATGGAGGTTTGGTGGTTCAGAAAGTAAATACATATCAGAACCACAATACGGCACGGCATGTGGTATTGTTGGTTGCCCAACTTGTCAAAGTTGTGGTAGATAGCTGTGTTTGTGTATGTATTGCAGATTATATGCAACATTTGGCACTGTACACTAGCAGATTGGGACTCCCATTGACCCCCTACCTACTACCAACAAAACTTCCATGAATAGAGGGGTTAGGTTTTGTTCTCAATAATGTCATGTCGCTTGCTTTGAGCTTGTTTCTATACATTATGATGCAAGATTTTTCACATACCAATAGTTCTAGAATTCTCTGTTAATGTATTCATCGATAACGTATCACAAAAGGAAGATTTCCACAGAAGAAGATTGTTTTCTATTTAACAATGAGTTAAGCTTTGAAAGTAGTTCAAATACATTATTGAAGACTGAAATATCGTCCATAAGCGAAAACGATAACGTAATAGCGAGCTCGGGAAGGTGAGGTTACGTAGGAAAAAAGCAACGTTTTTCAAAAAGCAACAGAGTGGTGTGGACATATTCCTTTATCGCTGGCTTTTAAAAGCCACTTTTTACAAGCCAACCTTCCCGTGGTGAGCTCTCAACTATAAAAAGCAATAAGCAAGTGAAGCTGAGGCTACCGTACAAAATGCACTAAATAAAGCACTCTCTAATAATATTAATGACAATAATAATAATCACTTTTTCTGGTTACCACTTTTGCTTTGGCTTTTAACTTCCGTCGCCTTCACTACCACTACCAAACTTCAGCTTTCTGCATTGAGCAGAATACATGCTGTTTCTACTTTCTTGGAAGGATTCTTCACTTTTCCATTCGCTGACTTGTATTATTAACAAACGTGACGTGACATATATGAGTTTGTACTGTTGGACTATTAGCCCATTGTCAACAATAAGAAGCCCAATTTAATGTGGACCCGGCCCATCGAAACCCAAAAACCGGAACACGAAATACAAATACACAGAATCAATCACTCGATGAAGTTTAGAGAAATGGCGGCAAAATTGATTAAAACTGCAAAACCTTTTTCACCGTCGAAGTTGACGTCCCACCTTCGTCTCCAAAAAGACCCCAAACTCGCTCTTGAGCTCTTCAGGAACCCTAATCCTGATAAAACTTCTAAAACTAAGGCATTTAATTACAATGTTGACCACTACGACCTCATTATCACTAGGCTCGGCAGAGCCAAGATGTTCGACGAAATGCGAGACATCCTCCACCAGCTCAAACAAGACTCCCGCGTTACTCCCAAGGAGATAATTTTCTGTAATGTTATAAGCTTTTATGGACGGGCACGTCTACACGAGCGTGCGCTCCAGGTGTTTGATGAAATGACTGAGTTTCGGGTGGAGAGGACGGTGAAGTCGTACAACTCTTTGTTGAATGTGCTGTTGAGGTGCAGGAATTTTGATAAGATGAAGGAGGTGTTTGAAAATATGGAGAAAGAGACAGGTCCCGATGCTTGTAGCTATAATGTATTGATCAATGGGTGTGTGATGAGTGGGAGAATGGAGGTTGCGTGGAATGTGTTTGGTAAAATGCTTAAAAGGGGTTTGAATCCGACTACTGTGACGTTTGGGACATTGGTCCATGGATTGTGTTTGGATTCGAGATTGGAGGAGGCATTGAAATTGAAGGAGGATATGATGAAAGTGTATAATTTGAGGCCTGGTGGACATATATATGCTTCATTGATCAAAGCACTTTGTGGGGTTGGAGACTGGAGTAAGGTTGTTAGGCTTAAACAAGAGATGGTGAACGATAAGATTGAACTAGATTCGGGGATTTATGCATCTTTGATTAGTGGTTTGTTTAAAGTTGGGAGGAAGGAGGAGGTTCCGGGGCTATTGGAGGAAATGAGAGAAAATGGGTGCAAGATGGATACTTTGATTTATAACACCATGATTAAAGGTTCATGTAATGAAAAGGATTTCAATGGGGCGTTTAGAATGTTGGATGAGATGAGGGAGAAAGGTTGTGTGGCTGATGTAGTTAGTTATAATATAATACTTGGTGGGTTGAGCAAGGAAGAGAAATGGAGGGAAGCAAAGGATTTGTTTGATGACATGCCTAGACGAGGTTGTGCTCCTGATGTTACTTCGTATAGGATCATTTTTGATGTGTTTTGTGATGGAAAGCAGTTTGACGAAGCAACATTGATTTTGGATGAGATGGTATTTAAGGGTTATGCTCCTCGCTGTGATCGGGTACATAAATTTGTTGAAGAGTTATGTCAGGTGGAGGATCCAAAGCTTTTATGGACAGTTTTGAACACACTTGCAAAAGGAAACATTATGGATTCTGAAATATGGAGAATGACGGTCTCAGCAGTTTGTAAGGAGGAAAAGCTATCAGTTCAGTACCTTCAAATTGTTGAAACCTTGTTGATATCCTTAGGTTGACAAGGTATTCAGTATCAATGCGCTTTTTCAATTGAACATGATCGTGGCAGAGAACTTGTAGTGTAATTAGGAAAAGCGGTTATTCATGGAAACAAGCATGAGACAAGCTATATTGGTGAGAACAAGAAAGCCTTGGAAAGAAAAAGAGCAATGTTTGATTTTGGTTCATGAAGGATGTCTGATGTGGTGGCCTGACAATGCAAACAGAAACTACGACTTGATGAGCAGTGTTTTTAGTCATCCTTGTTAGTTGAATGGCAGACAGATGTAGCTTATTGACCGGTGATGTGTGAAGAAGTCTAGCCAGTTATCCGCTAATGGACAATGTGTTAGCAATTCAGATGTTAGATTCTTATTTAGAACAACAGAGGAACTACACATACATACAGGCATTGTAAAACCTATGCCATCAGTCTACTGCAGCTTGAATAGATACTGAAAGCTTCTTTCAGATAACGGATTAAAGTTTTTGTTAGTTCAATTTGAATATAACCATTATTTAATTGCTTTAAATTTTGAATATATACACTATATTTTGTGGTTCATCTTGCTTTTCATTGGCGTTGTTAGACAATGACAAATTCATAATACCTTATTAATTTATGGCACTTCCCATGGTGAGGACATCTTGATTTTATAATTATTAGGATCATCAATGCAATTTACCTATTACATCCTATGATGACTCATAAAATTGTCACTGTGAGACGACTTTTAACCCGTTAGAACTAGCACTGTCAAAATGTGCTTAGTGCCTGCGGGTACTCGTGCCCGCCCGCATTTTTTGCGGGTACGGGTATATAAATTAAAAGACCGTTTAGAATGCGGATTTTTGAGATTCGGCCCGTTTGGACCCGTACCCGCACGGGCAGAACATGAACTACCCACGGGCATGCCCGCATTTAAATATAAAAATATACGTGCTCTAAAATTTAATTTGCATCTTATTTTTTATTTTTGTCTGTGTGTTGATAGCTACTTCACTTTTTAATATTTTTTATTTTGAAAATGGAATCTTTATTTATAATATTATGTTTATGGTTGTTTGAGCATTTTGAAATATATTAATATGTTTGTGCAACTTAATGAGTTTACTCTACTTGTATAGTTAATTATTTGTTTAGTTGGATCTTGTTTCTATAAAATGAGTTGTTGTTAGATTTGAACTTATTTTAAGATCTTTTACTTCAGGTTCTATTCCTATATCCTTCCGATATTTTCGACACAACACAATCGGCTTCAGATATTCTATATAATTAAATCATTTAGCTGTGAAATGGAAAGGCAAAGAGTTGATTCAACTAATGTCAACGACATGTTTTGAATTAATTTTACTAATAAAAATATCAAATTTGTATTTATTTGTAAAAAAATAAACATAATCTATTATGCGAAAATTCATTCGTAAATCTCATAACTTACCAAAGTCGACCACCGGAAAAAATACGGGCATGCCCGCACCCGCCCGCAAACCCGAATGGACGGGCACTGGCATCAAAATAATGCCCATTAGAAAGTGGGCTTTTATAGGCTCGTACCAGCATAAAGCCCGTACCCGCACGGATACAGGCACGGGTAGGGCCGGACAGCCCGTTTGACAGCGCTAGTTAGATCGTGTAAGTGAAAATGAATCGGCAGAGAGTCCAAATAAATACAGCTTCGAAGTTAAAAAATCTTGATCCATTACAATTGTATTGGGCCTTACCAGTTTAATCGCCAACTCCATTTCTACAACCGGCCCTATCAAAAACGGGTTTGGTCAAAATTAGCTTGTATCCGAAGCCCGACCCGAATGCATGAAGAAATATTTCACTGGTAGAGCGAGTTACTGTCCAAAAACCCTAACAACGCCTCAGAATTTTACACAGAGATCGCGAACACAGAGGAATGGCGGAGAGCAAGGCCTTGACGATTCGTACGAGGAAGTTCATGACCAACAGACTTCTATCCAGGAAGCAGTTTGTTAGTTCCAAAATCTTTTGTAATTTTAGCGTACATTTATATGTTCTTATATAGTATTTACAGTATTGTATTTCGATGCCAGTTCTCGTCTAGTTAGATTGTTTTGCTAAATTTTCTGTGGAATTGAAAAGATCTTGTTGTTTCTTCAGGTGATCGATGTTCTTCATCCAGGGAGGGCTAACGTTTCCAAGGTATTGGCTTTCTGTAATTTGATTTGATTGTGCCTTTATTTAGGTTGTCTGTCTGTGCTTTTGTTGTTAATAATTTCTGATTTTGTTTTGAAGGCTGAGTTGAAAGAAAAATTGGCAAGAATGTATGATGTCAAAAATGAAAGTTCAATTTTTGTATTCAAGTTCCGAACCCATTTTGGAGGTGGAAAGTCCACTGGATTTGGACTTATTTATGATACAGTTGAGAATGCCAAGAAGTATGAACCTAAATACCGATTGATCAGGGTAAGAACTACTCTTGAGCTAATTTTGTTTTGTTTGTAGCTTCCACTTTCTATTTGTTCATGTAGCTGTTGAGTATTAGTCATGTGTATACTATTTTACGGGGAATGTTGGATAGAACAATTTGCACATATGTTGGTTGTAGTTTAAATATTTATCTCAAACTTTCAAATACTGAAACTAGGAAATACTTTCAATATTTGTCTCTTGGCGCATATGATTGAGTTAGAAACCTCATTCAACCGTGTTGGATTCACACTTTTTGCGTTAGTAATTTCTATTTGGTATTGGCATTTTTAATCACTGTAGTTGAAGTTGTCGTCTGCTACACTTACAAAATTATTGGTGATACTATTCAGTACTCTCTAGCTGCTGGCTACTTCTAAGGATTCAATTGTGATTTCGGTTTGTCTGTAAAATGAATGAGGTGTCTTGAAATAGACTAATCTTATCCCGTGCAATACAGGTGTAATGTAATTTACCTTTAATAAATCTTATTCATTATGTCTTAGTGCAGCTTAGTTATAGGTTGACCAACAACTGGTTCTGATTTGTATTAGAATTCCTATATTCTTTTATAGTTACAAGTAGGTTTTATTGTGATTGTTATGCAGAAGATGTTATGAGATAATGGCATACATGATCTGAACAAAATCCTTTTGATTTCTTAATCCAACCTATGAACATTGATAAGTAAAATTATTTTGCAACACACTACCCACATATATTATAGAATTGACGCTCTTAAAGTTGTAAGTTGTAAGGCGTTGTAAGGCCGAGCGTTTTCCCTAAATTTTGGAGATCTTGTTTCTTTGTGGAATCTATTTTTGAGATCTTGTTTCTTTGTGAAATCTGGACCGCAAGCCCACTATGGCTACTTTTTTCAGATGTTCATATGTCCAATTGCTTGTACTGAAATAATTGCTTCTTTTGACTGTAGAATGGATTAGATACAAAGGTAGAAAAGTCAAGGAAACAATTGAAGGAAAGAAAGAACAGGTCCAAGAAAATCAGAGGCATCAAGAAGGTAATAAGCTGCTTTTCCCTTGTGCTGTTCTACTCTCTCCGATAGATTCCATAACCTTTTTTAACTTTTTGATTTCTCTGGCTGTCTGCAGACTAAAGCAGGGGAAGGAGGAAAGAAGAAGTGAGATATAGTTGTTGATTCTTATGCTCCTTTCTCTATTTCAAGTTTTGATAAGAGTTTCCAAACCAGTTTTCATTTCATTTTCTTAGACATTCAAGTGTGCTTTCTTGATCATTCAATCAAAAGAATTCTCTTTTTAGGCTTATTTATCAGTAAATTGCTTTCAATATATTAATCTCGATATTTTCTAGGCAAATTTAGACACAAACAAATTTACCACAAGCAAATTTACCAATGTTTATCAGTTCTAAAGTTAGCTAGTAATTTTAATTTCTTCATTTTCTTGATTTTGTCCATTGGTGGCTTTTACAATCTATATATTTAATAAGCAAATTGTATGGTGATTGATTTTTAATGTTTTAAATTTTCAAAAGTTTTTAAATAAAATTTTGGAAGTTTATTTACTTAAAATTATAGTTTGAAAAAGTTATATTTTATAATTTTTTTAAATATATATATTAATATTTATATAAAATATTTGATTTTTAAAAAAAAATTATATTTTAAATTATTATAAATATTTTTATTATATTTTAATTTATTATAAAATTAAAAATATTTTTTTTATTTAAGTATCATAATTCGTATATATTTTAACTTAATATAAAATAAGTTTGTTTATATCAATATTAGTGATATTACTCGCACAAAGTAATAAACCATATATATAGTAATAAACCATATATATATATATATAATTTACATGTTCTGTAATGATAATATATGTTCTATAATAATAATATATATAGTTTTATATAATTAAATATGTTAATAATTAATTAAATTCTTATAAAAATTTATAAATATAATATTATTTTATAATTTTAAAATTATTATATATATTTTAAATTATTTTATATAAATATTGAATTATATTAAAAAGTATTTTATTTTATAAAGTAAACTATATTTACTCTCTTTTAAAAATTTGAAGTTAATTGAAAATTTAGATTTTTTTTTTTAAAAATATTAATCAGCATATTTCTTTTTAAAAAAAAAACACTAATAAATATATATATATATGATTAATTTAATTAAAAATATATATTTTTATAAAAATGACATATTCACGTAAATATTTAAAAAAAAAAATCATTTCACACACACAAAAAAAAATAGTCTATTATTCAATTTATCACTATTATTTTGTATATCTTAAAATCATAATCTCAAATTTTATATTATTTAAATTACTTAATTTTTTTTACGATTATTCATATAAAATTATATTACTTTTTTATTTTATTTTATTTTTCTAAGAATTACATTAAGATATATAATAATATATTATATAGTACAATTTGCTTGGTGCATTTCTAATTGCATTTATTTCTTAATAACTTCAATCTCAATAATTGTAATACTATATATACAATAAAATCAATTAATAATTACATATTAAATTAAAATAAATATAATTATAGAATAACGTCATACATTTAACTAATGTTATATTTATTAAATAAAAAATTACATAATTATACTTTTGCAATTTAATGGAATATGAATAAAGGCAACCTGACAATCATTATGTTGTTCTTTTTTTTTTTTAATTATAATATAAAAATAAATGAAATATGATAACTTGGTACATACATAAAAAAAATATATATATATATATATAAATAAATAAAATGCATCTTAGATATTTTTAATTTTTTTTTAAACAACAATTTCAAATTATATATATATATATTTTTTATGTTTCTCTATATTTGTGCAACCGCCACTAACTTCCAAACCCTATCGTTTCCAACTCGCAATCCATTACTCAAATCATTCGTCAAAATTTTACCCAACTTAGGTTCTTCACTTCTACGTTCGCATCATCGGTGGTGAAGTTGCAGCCACAAATTCTCACGCTCTTAAGATTGATGCCGCCAGAATTTGACCCAACTTTTTAATGTCTTCGTTCGCGTAATTGGTGGTGAGGTTGAAGCCGTAAATTATCTCGCTCTTAAAATTGATACCGCCAAAATTGGACCAAATTTAGGTTCTTAATGTCTTTGTTCGCATCATCGGTGGTGAGATTGGAGCCGCAAATTATCTCGCTCCTAAAATTTATCCGCTTTCAAAAAATAAAAAAAAATACGGACTTGAGAGTAGGGGTGAGAATAAGCCAGACCAGGTTAGGCTTTTGGTTAAATAGGCCCGGCCTGTATTCTAATACTCTGGCCTGAGCCTGGCCTACAAGCCGATGATAGGCTTGTATTAGAGGCCTGGCCTGATCTGTTTAAAAGCCTGTTAGGCCTGACAGCCTGTTTAAAAGCCTATAAACAACTAGTTACATTTATAAATATAGTATTGGACTTTATATTTATAAACAAAATATTGGGTTTTAAATTTATAAATAAACATGTCAATAAATTTAATAAATAAATGTACATATAAATAATATATGGGCCGGCCTGTTAAGTTATAAAGGCTTTTATCATAGCCTGAGCCTAGTCTATTTAATTAAATAGATTTTTGAAAAAGTTTAAATCTAGCCTATTTATTAAATAGGCTAGGCCAGACAAGGTTTTATGTAGGCTAGGCTGTAGGCCCCTGAAAGGCCGCCTGGCCTATTTCCACCCCTACTTGAGAGATAAGAATGTGATGGAAAATTGAGTGAAAGTGGTATCTATTTATATAATTTTCATTCGCCAGTTAATGAGGGGAGGAAGAAGAAGACGGATAGATATACAAATTGAAGGGTAGATATATGGACAATTATTTAGAGTCAGTTTAATAGTAATTAATTTTCATTATAACAATTCATTGATATTTATTATATATTTTTAATTAAAAATTTAAATATATCATTTATATTAGACCATATATGATTTTACAATTATTTATATTATTATAGGTGTGTCATGAGTAATTAAATGAAGAGAGATGGAAGAAAATAAAACAAAATCTCATCCAAATGCATTTTCTTCAAAATCTCATCAAAATATCGCTCATGCTCAAAATAGCCAAAAATGACCATTTTTCTACTTAATGCGGAGTTCCGCTTTATAATATATGTAGATGTAGATGTAGATTTAATTTAATATAATTAACTGAAAAATAATACTTACATATTTAATTATTAACATTTGATTTATAAAATAATTTGTTTATACTTAATTCAATAAATAATATTTTATAAATTATACAAATAATCATTGAAGATAAAAATATTTTTTAAAAAGTTATATAAATTTTTATTTTAAAATAAAATTTTAATTGGGATGAGGTTGAATGTGCTTATATTTACAAATAAATATAAAATTTATTAACTATTATTTTTTATTCATATATGATAAAATAATTTTTTAAATATATATATAATTCATCCTAAATTAACTAACCATTAGGATGTGTAACCATCCCAGATTCCCAGTACTTTGAGTTAAGACTTTATGTTTGAAATTTGTATTAAAATGTTGTAACTGGAGAAGAATCATGAATTTAAATGAAAAAATGGTATAAATAAATAAATAATAAAAAGTAATAACCTCGTTTTTACCGAAACTACTGTATTTAGACTGAAATCCGATCACGTCATTTCTTCACCTAAAATCCACCTCAGATTCCTTGATTTCGCTATTGACTCATAACTATCATCCCACGCGCTGGTAATTCAACTGCAGTTCACCTTGTACAAAACCGAAGTATTATTTTAATGTTCAAGATCATACAACATCATATGAATTGTACGTGTTTCACATTTGTAATGGTCGGTAGCCTGTCCTCCGTGAGATGAGAAACTGGATTTGGAGGGAAAGATATAAAGTAATGTAATTAAAAAACAATACGAATAAAAACATTTGCAATAAATAAATAAATAAATAATTAAAATAACGTAACAGTAACTGAGAGAGAGAGCATACCATGGGTTTAATTTTCTTTTAAAGAGCCATTGAAAAGCTAAATACAAAATTGCTCTTTCTCTCTCTTTGTTTTCTTCGCCGGAAATTGTGACGTCCACAATCGGTGACACCCGTCGTCGTTCCCCACCAAACAAATCGTCAATCTTCCTTCCGTGGTAGTGTTCTTGTTCTGATTTGCGTTTAATTTGTTAATTTTTTGGTAGCATTTTTGCCGAATGAGAGGGCATGAGCGTTTTGTTTTTTCATTTGATTTTTAGATTTTTTAGTTTTGGTTATGCTTCAGATCTGGTTGGGTTTTGGTTTGAGGTTATGATCGAGAGAGATTTAGGGTTTATAATGACTGATTTTGTCTTGATTTCTGTGGAGAATTGAGTGAGATTGTGAATTCTGAACGGAAGCCTCGGAATCCTGTGCTTGCGTTGAATTTTGAGGGGTTTTTCTTATTGTATTAATTTTGATGGAGAAGAACGGAAGATCTGGTGAACAATCAGAGGTCATTTTGAAGAATAGGAACTCGTCCGGTTGTCTAATTGTGAGAAAAAAGAGTGAGGATGCCAGTGCAGCTGGTTCCTCGGCTGCTCGGAAGGGTTCTCATCCGAAAAAAGAAAAGAAGAGGCCTCGGATGGTTATGAGTGATTCTGGTTCAAGTGATGAGCTGTTAATGCCACCCCGGAGAAGGGTTGGGCCTGAGACTCTAAGGGTTTGCAATGGTTTGAGTGGTTTAGAGATGGGTATGGAGGACGAGTATGAGTATGGTGGTAGGAAAAGAGCTATGGTGGAGCGTGTTAGGCATAATGAGGATGGTCTGATTGATGGAAATGAAGATAGGAAAAGAAATAGATTAGATGTGTTTGATTTTGATGAGTATGATGGGGGTGATGCTGATTTGATAATGGGGCAAGGTCAGCTAGCAGATAGTAGAGTTGACTTTGCAAGAAGAAGATTTTTGGGGTCCTCGAATCATGGCAGCGGTGGAATTGAGAAGGAATTCGAGAGCAGTTCGAGTAAACCTGTTGCAGAGAAGAGAAAAAAATCGCATTTTGAGAGGTCAGGTAGTTTTAATCAAGGAGGCCTGAATAGGTTTGGGATGGACCGGGAATCTGGGCGGATTCCTGTGTCATTGATGAAGGAGAGGTATATGGAGGATTCAGATGAACCCATTAGGCTTCAGGGGAAAAATGGGGTTTTAAAGGTAATGGTTAAGAAGAAGAAAAAGGTGGGTGATCCTGTGAACAAGTATGATCATGTGGATGTTGGGGAAAAACGAAGTACACCAAGAGTCGAAGCTAATCTTAAGAGGAAAATCTCAATCCGTCAATCACCTGTCTTAGAAACAGAAGCTCCTGAAAAACCTGGTTCTTCTAGTAGGGCACAGAAATCCCGGGGTAGTTTGCACAAGTCTCAGTCAGCCAAGATAAGTAAAGATGAAGACTCTTCTTCAGATGATAGTGATAGTGCATTGAAGCTAGGTCCAAAAAGTATGGTTGATAGTAAATCCGTAAAAGAGGTTAGTTCTGAAGGTGAAAAAACACCTGGCGGAAGTCATACAATGTCCAAAACCAAAGAAGGTAAAGTTAAGCGTGGGAGTGGAACAGAAAAGCAAAAATTACGTGAAAGGATCCGGAGTATGCTTGTGGATGCAGGCTGGAAAATAGATTACAGACCTAGAAAGAACAGAGATTACCTTGATGCAGTGTATATTAACCCCAGTGGAACAGCTTACTGGTCTATCATTAAGGCATATGATGCTCTTATGAAGCAGTTAAATGAAGACGAAGATGAGGCCAAAGCTAGTGGTGATGATTCTCCTTTTACTCCTTTACCTGATGAAGTACTCAGCCAATTGACTAGAAAAACACGAAAGAAGATGGAGAAAGAGATGAAAAGGAAGCAAAGAGACAGTGGTCATATTGCAAATGTTAGAGAAGCTGCTGCCAGAAAGTCCTCGAACCCGAAGCATGCTAAGAAGAGCGTGGACAGCCATGAAGAGAAACTAAGCTCATTCTTGAAGCAGAGTGCTAAATCTTCAAAGAATAGATTGAATGAAAATGATGTTTTCACCCAGAATCTGGGAGATCAAACTTCCGTTCGTGTTCCTGATGAAAGACCAACTTCTTCTTCATTGCATGGAAGGAAAAGTAAAAAACTTGGTCGATGTACACTTCTGGTCCGTGGTTCTCATGAAGGTTCAAGTTCAGAGTCTGATGGCTTTGTTCCATATTCTGGAAAGCGGACACTGCTTTCTTGGCTGGTTGATTGTGGTGCTATACAGCTGAGCCAGAAGGTGCAGTATATGAATCGTCGAAGAACAAAGACAATGTTGGAGGGCTGGATTACTAGAGATGGGGTTCATTGTGGATGCTGCAGTAAGATACTGACAGTTTCGAAGTTTGAGATTCATGCAGGGAGCAAATTGCGCCAACCATTCCAAAACATTTATTTGGACTCTGGGGTATCACTTCTGCAATGCCAAATAGATGCCTGGAATAAACTAGAGGAGTCTGAGCACATTGGCTTTCAGGCTGTGAATGTTGATGGGGATGATCCTAATGATGATACTTGTGGCATATGTGGAGACGGAGGTGATTTAATTTGTTGTGATGGTTGTCCATCAACCTATCATCAGAACTGCCTTGGGATACAGGTATGTAAAAGTTAGTTTAGAGTGCCACATTGGTTTGTGTGTCTCATTTTATTTTTTCAATAATTAATTAAGCTTCTAAAGTAATGAATGATTTGAGTGCTGAATAAATTCTGATTGCTTACTTATAGGAGAGTTAGACCTGCCATTCCTCAGCTATAGACTCTATAATCCATAGGAAGGGGCCTTATATAGCCTTATGATTAGTTTCAAAGCCAGCACTTACTTCGTTCATTATTGACTATGATCATATACTATCCGTGTTATTTGGATTCCTTGAGTGCTAAAATTGCTGTTTATTAAGACAACAGCAGAAAACAGAATGGTAGTTTCCTGGTTTTATAGTTCAAGTTGTTTTATTGGATTTATGGAATAGAAATTAAATTCTCTATTGCTTGAGGCTGGAACCAGTTTAAGCAATCTGGCTTCTATTACTGTCCATAGGTTGTTAGACTACTTTCGTTATATGAATAAGATAACCCTTAAACAGGATGGTACTCAGAGATGAATACTAATGAAAAAAGTTCAAATTAATTTTATAGATAGTTATATTAAATCATAGGCTGCATATTTTTACTATACTTGCCATCCCCCGTGAATGTGAGCTTATACAATTGAAAGAACTGTTCTAGCTGTTGCTTTGGTGTTTTGGTTTTAATGTTGTAGCGAACTAAACTGCTTGAGCTGATTGGATTGGAAGTTTGAGGGTCTTCCCTTCATACAGTTAGATTGCCTTCTGTTAGAGCTACCTGTCCATGATATGTATTTCTTTTGAGCTTGCTGAACTCTGGTTGTAAGAGTTAATGATATAAAATCCAATAGAACAAAAGACGTGTGAGGGTATCTAGGTAGGTGCCTTTAAATATATGTTAGCGGACTTGCTTACTGGTCACATCATAAGGTTTTACTTTTACATGTCTTTCAATGATACTGGGTTAATGTCACTAGGATGAGAATATTGTGGTTGTCAATTATCATGTTTCTCATCAATAGTCTGATGGCTGGATTCTCCCGCAAAAGCAGGGAAGCAATATGATACGCTAGGCCTCAATACCAGCTTGTGTGTGATATTTGTTTTGAGCTTACACATTTTACTCCTCAAACTAGAAGGGTATTTCACATTTCTTATATTACAGATGCTTCCTCCTGGTGATTGGCGCTGTCCTAATTGTACATGCAAATTTTGTGGAAAAGCCGACGACGATATTGATAATACAACTGCTTCTGAGCTACCTACTTGCAATCTGTGTGAGAGAAAATGTATCTTTCTCTTGGTCCTTCGTTTCTTTTTGTTTTCGTATATAATTGTGATTCTTGGGTTAAATTTTCATCGTCTTGTCCTGCAGACCATATATCTTGTATGCAGGAAATTGATGCTCTTCTTGACAATTCAGATAGTTCAGTCACATCCTTCTGTGGACAGAAATGCAGAGAGGTGTATCATTACCTGAAATTTATTGTTTTGTACTGCATTCTTACTGCGGTTAGCATCTTTCCTGTAGAAATGCTAATCTCTTCTCTGTTTTGCTGTGTTGGATTATGTCATGCAGCTGTTCGAGCAATTACAGAAATATCTGGGGGTCAAACATGAATTGGAATCAGGATTTACTTGGTCTGTTATTCGTAGAACAGATGACGAATCTGATATATCTCTCCGAGGTCTTCCTCAAAGGGTGGAATGCAATTCCAAGTTAGCAGTCGCTCTGACTGTCATGGATGAATGCTTTTTGCCTATTGTTGATCGCAGGAGTGGTATCAATCTTATCCATAATGTTCTGTATAATACAGGGTACGCATTAAGCTGGAATAAATACTTCCAGTTTTCCTTCTGCTGTTCCTCGAACTGATTCTTGACTGAATTCAATTTTTATATTTTGCACTCATCATCACTATCCTCACCAATGCCTTTGTCTGGTCTCCATTTTGAGTATGATTTACTGGTGGGGAGTCGTCTATTCTCTTAGAAATGGACTTCTTATTTAGTTAGTTAATTTTCATCAGGTAGTTTATTGTATTTATCACTTATTGTGATAAGCACAACAATCCTAATTGTTCATAAGATGTTACTGTTACTGATTGTCCTGTCGGAATAATGTAATTAATGAAAGGTAAGATAGCACTGGATTGCTTTTATTTCAGATTCATGGATCATTTGACTCTTTGCTTGCTTTTTTCAGATTTATGTAACAGATTGCAATGAATTTTACATTTAGTTTACTTACAGTCAAGATTTCTAGCTTATTGTTATTGTCGTTGGTTTTGATTCTGAATAAAATTGCCATTTGTCTTTATCATTTCCAGATCAAACTTCAGTCGGCTTAATTATAGTGGTTTCTATACTGCTATTCTAGAGAGGGGGGATGAATTAATATCTGCTGCATCTATCAGGTACCATTCCTCTCTACTCTGTTGTTGTTTATATCATGTGTTATGTAGTAAGAGTTTCTCTAGTTATCTTCACCGTGTTCTCTATTTCAAATTTTATTATATTTCTTTGGATGATTAATTATTGTAAACATTATTTTAAACACTTCAAGAACGCCCTATTCATGTTAATAGCCTTTTCTATGTTGAGATTAACTACATTACTTATTCTGGATACTGATTAGTTTTAGATTTAATTTATTTAATACAATGGTACATCTGGAAATATGATTCAATGATACTAACATTCTTTTGCCTTTGAGAGTCAGAGACCTCATATTACATGGCAAGTGGAGTCTTATTGTGTTGGTATTCTCTCAATTTGAATAATTAAGATCTTTATAATCTGTCATAATTTCACAATTTTTATTCCACACCAGGATGTATTAACCTTTCTTCTTATATCTAAATCTTAGTACAATGGTACATCTGGAAATATGATTCAATGATACTAACATTCTTTTGCCTTTGAGAGTTAGAGACCTCATATTACATGGCAAGTGGAGTCTTATTGTGTTGGTATTCTCTCAATTTGAATAATTAGGATCTTTATAATCTGTCATAATTTCACAATTTTTATTCCACACCAGGATGTATTAACATACCTTTCTTCTTATATCTAAATCTTAGTACATGAGATGTGGTAGCTTGATGCAGGGTATTGTTGTATCTGTACATTTTTCTGTGTATGCAGGCAAGTATATTTCTCCAACTGGCGAATTTCCTATTGCAGTATTAGTTATTTTGACTGTGAAATGTATGAACTGGTGCATGAATTAGTATACTATTGTGATATTTTCATCTCATTGCCACTTTCTGTTTAGATTCCATGGGACTCAGTTGGCAGAGATGCCATTTATTGGGACACGCCATGCATATCGGCGTCAAGGAATGTGTCGTCGCCTTTTTTCTGCCCTTGAATCAGTAAGTTATCAGAGCATTGCTTCTTGATATTATATTGCAGTAACTGGTCAAAATAATTATTCTTCCATCTGCTCTGTTTGTTTTCACCTCCTGCTCCTTTTGTTCCTTGGCCATTATTGATTTTACATAATTCTTGTATTTGAAGGCTCTCTGCTCTCTCAAGGTTGAGAAACTGGTTATTCCTGCAATTGCCCAACTAATAAATACATGGACAGGAGTTTTTGGTTTCACTAACCTGGAGGATTCACTTAAGCAAGAAATGAGATCCTTGAACATGTTGGTTTTCCCTGGTATAGATATGTTACAGAAATTGCTTCTTAAGCAGGAAAGCATCAAAGAGATTACACCAGCTACCACAGGTTTGAGTTGCTACATATATCTAGCATATTTGAACTATATGTAATCTCTCACTATTAACAAGTCTTTCCTCCTCAGATTCAAAAGAAAGAAAATTAAAATGCAAGCTTAGCAATTCACCTGAGCCTGAAAATATGGATTCCTCAGCTGAGGCTGACGCCAATGGGTGTGGTGATGGTAGCAGCGGCCAGTTTCTTGCTGATGACATGATTGGTGAAGTTGGTTCTTTTAATGCATCAGTTGATGTCTATGGTGATGGGGCAGCATGCGCTGATTCTTCATTAGGAGGTACGTTGCCTGCATTAGCCTCTGAAGGTACATTTGTTTCCGACTCAAAAAGTGGAGAAAGCGAGTTGGAAAATAAGCTTCATGCTGATGACATGAACGTTGAAGACGGTTCTTTTAATACATCAGTTGATGTCTCTGGTGATGGGGCAGCATGTGCTGATTCTTCATTAGGAGATAAATTGCCTGCATTACCCTCTGAAGGTACATTTGTTTCTGACTCAAAAAGTGGAGGATGTGAGTTGGAAAACACTGACGTCTCTGGTGATGAGGCAGCATGTGCTGATTCTTCATTAGGAGATAAGTTGCCTGCATTACCCTCTGAAGTTACATTTGTTTCTGACTCAAAAAGTGGAGGATGCGAGTTGGAAAATAAGCTTCATGCTGATGACATGAATGTGGAAGTCGGTTCTTTTGATGCATCAGCTGACGTCTCTGGTGATGAGGCAGCATGTGCTGATTCTTCATTAGGGGATAAGTTGCCTGCATTACCCTCTGAAGGTACATTTGTTTCGGACAAAAAAAGTGGAGGATGCGAGTTGGAAAATAAGCTTCTTGCTGATGACATGAACGTGGAAGTTGGTTCTTCTAATGCATCAGTTGACGTCTCTGGTGATGGGGCAGCATGTGCTGATTCTTCATTACGAGATAAGTTGCCTGCATTACCCTCTGAAGGTACATTTGTTTCTGACTCCAAAAGTGGAGGGTGCGAGTTGGAAAATAAGCTTCATGCTGATGACATGAATGTGGAAGTTGGTTCTTTTAATGCATCAGTTGTCGTCTCTGGTGATGAGGCAGCATATGCTGATTCTTCATTCGGAGATAAGTTGCCTGCATTACCGTCTGAAGGTACATCTGACTCAAAAAGTGGAGGATGCGAGTTGGAAAATAAATCAGTGCAAGGTTATGATGTTGCAGATATCTCTCAATCTAGTGAAAAGGATGATAATAAGTATGTTGGTTATGCAGTAGAGGTTAACCTTACTGGTACTCTCCAACCGAACACTGTTGATTCTGAATTAGAGACTGAATTTGATGCTGACAGGAAGCATTTTTCTGTAGCTGAAATGATTCAGGATGCAATAGAACAAGTAATTAAACCAGCTGTTAGTGAGGAAGATGTGATTGTGATGGAGGAAGATACTAAACCAGCATCAACTTTGCCTTTCGAAGATGATGACCGATTAACTGAAGGGTGCAATATGGATTATGCTCCTATTGTTGATGCTAAAGTTGCAGCTCCTCAAGAAGTCAATGATGAATTTAAGATGGAAAAAAAGAACTGCCCTGAATTTTGGTCAGATAACAAGTCAGCTGAATCTACACATAATAAGAATGATTCTTTGGTTATGAGCCCAAGTGAGGATGAGGATAAAGAAATGGGAAACAAAAGAGTGTCAGACTCTGTTGAAGCTAATACTAGTTCTTTAAAAGAAGATGGGGAGAATTCCCACCCAATGCTTGTTCATCCTGTTGTTTCTCATGAAGATGAAATTCCTATCTCTGCAGATGAGACTGCACTTTCTGCTTTAAATTCAGGGGAGGAGTTTGCAGTCTGTCAAAATGGTACAATAGTACTGCATCCTGTTAGCACTACTGTATCTGAGAGAGAACATGGCACAGAAGATACCTGTGCACTCTTGCATAACAACATAGTTGCATCAAATGAGCTGGAAACTCCAGATTGTGTTGAAGGGGATACCGTTGTTCATTTGCCCTCAGAGGACAAAGGATTAGCTGAAGCTGCTTCAGAGGACAAAGGATTAGCTGAAGCTGCTTCAGAGGAGTCACTTATCCCGCAAGCCAGTGACAACAATTTACTGATAGGGGATGAACCATCAACTGATTCTACTGTTAGACTTGCTGCATATCCAGAACCTGCCCTCTCTTCTGGACAGACTATGGCAGAGAATATTGTGGAGGATTTTAGACCACCAGCTTATTCTACTGTTGAAATTGCCGAAAAGCATCCTGATTCTGTCCCTTCTTCTGGGCAGATTTTTGCAGAGAATAGGGCAGAGGACAAAACATTAGTTGATTCCATTGTCAATGATGTTGCAAGTCATGAACCTGACCTTTCTTCTGGGCAGATCATTCCAGAGAATAAACCACCAGTAGATTCTACTGATGAAGATGCTGCACATCCTGAACATGCCCTTTCTTCAGGGAAGATCAATGTGGGGAATGCTACAGAGACATTTAATGAAAATCCAGCGAGTTCCTCTTTGCAAACTACAGTGGATGCAAATAATCAAATTACTTGTGAGAAGGAGCACATGTTGTCAGATACATCAGAAGCAAAGCATTGTGAAGAAAGTTGTGTGCATCCTGGCAGTGATAGCAGCATGCAGAACAATACAGTGGAAGGAAAAATTGGATCCGTTTCTGTGCTGGTTGGTTCTGAACGTAGTATTCTTCTCTTACAATCTGAAAATGAACCCTGATGGAAGATTATGGAACTAGTTTGCTGATATCTGTCTATGCTTCTACTCAGAAAAAGAAAAGCTACAGTTCTATTTTAGGAGAGTATCATCCAGGCCTAAGCTAATTGAACTGTTCAATTGTGTACCCTTTCTGCAAATGCTTTTCACTCCAAGTAGGTGGTATAGAAGCTGCTTTAAGAATCACTTTTCCTTCTCAGATCAGGTTAGATGGCAAGTGGGACTCTTAAAGTGCTGTCCAAAGTGTATATAACTGATTACCGGTTTGAGTGTGGGAGTTTCAGGAGCTTCTCTACCAAACACAAGTTGCCAAATATTTCATTTTAATGTAGCAAAGGGTCGTCATGTGTTTTACCTATAATATTAGAGAAAGTAGGTGTTTGAGCAATTTTCCTGTAACTAGTTTGAAAACACCCAGATGTATTTGAGCTCATCTGAGAACTCTTTCTTTGTAGTTATCTTCATATGCTTTGTGTTCATATATAGTTTTTAATATACTAATTATGTTTTTTTCTATCAGTACTATGAACAGGTTAGAAAATTTTCTGTTCTGGGGTCTTTCAACTTTTCTCATTTTGCTGATGGTCAATGTTTGCATAGCATACATTGTTATGTGTGTATTTATCATTTTGAGAGCATCTATTTATCTTCTTCGCCTTGTTCCCATCCATAGTAACATATTATTAACCATGTTACTTTTTTAGGAGGTTGTAGTATTTCGCTCTTATCATCGCGACACAAATTATGAGGCATAATTCAACATTGATACCGAAGATTATGTCTCCTGCACCTGATGCGATCGAGACCGGTTAAAAACCAGAAATATTAAAATTTTACAAATCGTACAACCACTGAAACCCGTGCAAGGTCAAATAAACTGGCAATACGGTGCGTTCCGCGAAGTGGTCTCGTGTTGGTGACGGTGAGCTAGATTCTGAGAGAAATGGATGCTCGTCTTCTCTCAGCCTCCTCTTCTCCGTGTTTTTCTCCCAAACCCAAATTGATTCTCCCTAACAAACCTCTCTTCACTGCTACGACGCCGTTTCGCTCTTCAATTCTCTCATCTAGTCTCCACATGAGCTCCCAGCCGCCGCTCGTCTCTCTCAACTGTGACAATAACGGTTCCACTCTCACTTCTATCTCAGACTCCGGTACTCTCTCGTTCTCTTCGTTCTAACTTCTTTCAATTCGCTTTGACCAGTTGTAAGCTGACTTTCTGTGTTCATCTAGGTCGTATTGGTGAAGTAAAAAGAGTGACAAAAGAAACCAACGTTTATGTCAAAATCAACTTAGATGGCACTGGAATCGCCGATTCTAGCACTGGCATCCCCTTCCTGGATCACATGTTAGACGTGGGTTTTTAAATAGTTTTTGATTAATTTGTTATAGATTTTCATTTATTTTGAGTTGTGTTTGATATTGAAATTGACTGTTGTTAGCAACTTGCTTCACATGGACTATTGGATGTTCACGTGAGGGCGACTGGAGATATTCACATTGATGACCATCACACCAATGAAGATGTTGCTCTTGCCATTGGCACGGTACCTTTTGTCTATGATCCATGTTATGGTAATCAAATTTATCAAGTTTAACGTGTATTTGTTATTGGTGTTCTATTTTCAGGCATTGCTCCAGGCACTAGGTGACAGGAAGGGCATTTACCGATTTGGTGACTTTTCAGCTCCTCTTGATGAAGCTTTAATACATGTTTCATTGGTACATAATTGCTTTTTAACTTTTCCCGAATTTGTTAAGTTATGGTAGAATATTATAGTCTCAAGCTTTGACTTTTTTTTAAGCATGTTTTAATGTGAAATGAATTCTGTTGTTTGAGTTATGTTGATGTTTGGGATATTGGTTTATATCCATGTTTCACATTCTTGAAGTTTGAAGATTTAGTTGTCTTTTTCTTTGTTATGAGTTTTTTTTGTTGAATGTGTTTTTTATATGCTTAATCTGATATTGTCTGATTTAGGATCTGTCTGGGCGGCCATATTTAGGTTACGATTTGCAAATTCCCACTCAAAGAGTCGGAACATATGACACTCAAGTAAGTCTCGGCATTTTTCCTGCTGTCTAATAGTTGTAGACTTTTATTCAGTTGTTTTCAGTAGATTGTTATTGATGTTTTGCACAGAAGTCAATTTACCATGATGCAAGAATATAAATGATTAGTATGTGTGAAATTGTTGATTGGCTTTCTCTTTGTTGGACTTGTTACTTATGGAACAATGATTCTATTAAATATCTATGAGATGTAGTTGGTGGAACACTTTTTCCAGTCTTTGGTGAATACTTCTGGTATGACACTTCATATCCGGCAGGTAATGTTTATTCTAGAACTTATTTTTAGTCTGTCCTAGTGTCAATCTATTCATGGTTGTTTCAAGTTCTAAATAATGTGCTTTTGTGTTGATTGTTTTTGGGGTTGCATACAGCTTGCTGGTAGAAATTCTCATCATATAATTGAGGCTACCTTCAAAGCTTTTGCAAGGGCTCTTCGACAAGCAACAGAGAGTGATCCACGTCGCTGCGGTACCATACCTAGGTTTGTTATGCTCCTGTTTTACTGAAAATCTCATTAAATTAATGCAGTTGTCTCCTTTTACTTGTCAGCTTCATTATGTGATAAGAAATGGTTAATCATGCATAACATGTTTTTAAGACTTTGATGTCTTGTAATGGGAAGAATGTCAATCTCAAGTATTTGTGTTTCCATCTACTGATGCTGCAACTCTATATGCAAACACATTATTGGAATCCTCAATTATCTGTGGTAAAGTGGGTTTACTTTTAAATTTTATAATCATGCTTAGCTCATATCACTTTTTCTTTGACAACATTGATGGGCAGTGAGTCTAAGAGAGTCAGGTGTTTTAGTTGTAGTATAAGGAATTTCTTCTTATCCATATTTACTTCCATTTGGTAAAATTTATTTAGCATGTTTGGGGTCATTGATAAGTGAAAAATCAGTAGAAAACCAGAATACTTGCCTGCAGAATTATATTTTATAATCTTAATGACCTAGATAATCTATGACAATTTGTGCAATACAAGCACGGATCTTATGTTGATTGATGTTATTCTGCAGCTCAAAAGGGGTTCTATCACGATCTTGAAATGGCCTATCCTTCCAAGGAGTATTAAGATTTTTGTTGAAGTTGATGTGAACAAGGATCAGATGATCATCTTCAAGCAGTCTAGAGCAACTGTATTCTGGAGGTGGTTGGCCTATTTATTCACCTAATAGATCTCCTAGTTCCTTGATAAGCAGCAAGGAAATATCAGCTTTGCCTGGACTCCAGTTTGGTGAATTGTGTTTGACATGTAGATTTAGACGGTAGACAGCTGCTTCTATGTTTGGTTTGATGTATCTTCTGAAAATTGGAGAATAAAAACAGCTTCGGCTCTACAGTGTAATGTTATGTTCCGGAAATGAACGACTGCCAACAATAAAATTCTCTTCATTTCTGTTATTGCACTCCCATTAAACGTGTATTATTCTCAGGTTTGTTTTAAGTCACGCCATCTGAGGCGAACAAGCTTTTCGTTGGACTGCAGAAAATTGAAGTGAGAATTTGTGTGAAGTTGCAATAAGCCCCTTTTTTGTACAGAAGAACAAGACTGGCCTCGGTTCAACTGAATATAAAAGAACAAAACAAGCAGAAAAGAATACACTAGTGGTAACTTGACACACATATTGGTCAAGAAAGTCGATCACAAAAATTCCTCAGCTGTATTTAAATCATCTAAAATTTCAGACTTAATATCATCTGGCAGCGGAGCAGATGGACCTGCCTTTGAGTAGAAACTCGCCAAAGATCTGATTGCTTTCTCTAGCTCCACATATGATTCCTGCAAGATGCAAGAATATTTCATGATTTGATTCCTTTCTCTAGTTCTACATATGACCTTTCCTTTCTAACAATACATACATTTAGAATTATATGACCATTCTATGGTACAAAGTCATCCGAAACTAAAGCTAAGATACTTTCACAAAACTGCTTTCTCATCAAAGCAGTTCAATTCTTAAGTTCAAGTCTTTTAGACAAAAGAATTGCCAAGTACTGCTATTCCAAGCTATGCTTGTCTTTGTCAATCCAAAAACCATAAAACGCAAAATTATTAATATTCCAGACCGCATGATATTGCATGCATTTGAAATCAGAAACACTTGAACCCTCTAATCTGTTTTAGAAACATACCTCACCGGCCACTGTGTTTTGTCCCCTCCAATTGCTCAAATAGTCTCTAATAGACTCTTTAGCTGCATCTGCATTGCGTCGAAATTTAGCTATATCATTTGGATCTTCCTTTAATGACTCCCGCAGTGTCTTCACCAACTCCCTAGCAGATTTCAAGTAAGCCTTTGGCAACAATTTACCAGACTTTGTTTTCTCGTTAGGATCAAACAGTGATTTGATCGCTCCAACAATTCCCTCATCCTTTTCCTTCTCTTCTGCTTTAAGTGGTAATGGAGTTAGACCGTAGTTGAAGGTCAGAATGGCAGTCAATGAAGCAGTAGTGCACAATAAGGCTTGACGCCGATTTGATGAAGCTTCTTGAAATGGTGGCACAGCATGACATCTGCATTCTGCTCTATCTACAAGAAAATTATCAATAAAGATACAAGGGCAATCAACATTCCGAAATACTTATCATACAAAAGCATTACAAATTCTCTTCTTATCTGACAAAAAAATGCTACAATAAACAATGTCAATGAAATGCTTCTGAAACACTCTCTCAATGATTAATAGAGGTAAAATGATTTAAGCAACGCAAATCATCTTTTGTTCACTTGAATCATTCCAAATCAGCCAAGAACAACAATTATAAAGGACAGAATCTAAAGTTATGCAGATAGCAAAATCTGGTCACAATAGGCTAATTAGTCTGATTTTATTGATGATATGATGCAGAGGATTATACTGAATAGATTTCACCTACTATAAGGCTTCAACGTTTTGCCTGTAGCTTTGGAATTAGGAGGAGAATGTGTCTTAGCTGTAAAAGCTATATCCATCTCTTTCTCTCAAACCTTCTTTGCTGTACAAATACAATATACAATCGCAGCCTTTTCAAATTTCCATAGCTTTCACCTTTACCGATTGGCTACACTTATAAGCTGGGAAACAAGCTCATCTGAGAACTGGGAAGATATAGATAGAGTAAAATGAACTAAAACTTTCAATGAGACAGCAAAACCAAGATGGAGAAACATTGAATTGATGCTTTACCTAAGCAGCGCTTAAATTTTGTCCTGGTAATATGGGCCTCGAAATTTTGCTGCCTAGCTCTGTTCGTTCTATCCAGACGTACATGATCTGATTTTTGTTCATAATGAGAAGGGTTAAAGGTTCATTTTTGTCCTCGTATTCCTGAATTATATCCCTGGACCCTGAGCTGGAAAGATGCTGTGTATATTTTGTCTCTGTGGATCCGAATTGATTTTTTCTTTTATTTTAAAAATATTAACAATTCTAAAATTAAATTACTGCTTAAATTTAACTCCGAAAATCAAATGTGTATATCCTAAAAATTCCATAAAGAGAATTGAATTATGGGTTGATTACACTCATATCCCTAAACGATGGTAAATTATAAAGAAATGAATATTTTGGTACACACTCACACCTTTTTAGACTATCTCCAACTCACACCCATATCCTATCACAAATATAAGGCATACCCTATCACTCTATCCTGATTTTCATTCCAACTCTACCCATACCCTATATTCATTTTGGGGTCAAATTGTAATTATTTTATTTTGTGGTTAAATTTTGAATGCACTATTAATATGAAAGATTAATAATTGTAGATGGTATATTAATAATTATAAATTAAATTAAATTAATAATATTATTAAAATTTAATTAATTATTAATTAATATTATTAACATAATTAAATAGTTTATTTTTTTATATTTATTAATAAATAAATTGAAATAAAAATAACATAAAGCATAGATATATAATTTTAATAACACGTTAAATAACGATTACATTATCATAACAAAATTAAATATTAAAAGTAGATATATCTATTTAATTTTCCGAGTTACCATATCGATCCCACAAATGATCAATTAATGCATCTCGAAGTGCATAATGAGCATTTCTATCTCTAATTTGTCTATGTCTTGCAAGAAACCTATCAAAGTCACCATTCTCATTTGAAACCATATTGATGTCAGAACTAACAGCTTCTGCCCGATAGTTGATATTCACATCCATATCACGTTCTTTTTCAATAATCATATTATGCATTATGATGCAAGCTGTCATGATATCATGTAAAACTCGTTTATTCCAGAATCTTGCAGGTCCTTTTATTATTGCCCAACGTGATTGTAAGACTCCAAATGCACGTTCAACATCTTTTCTACAGGCTTCTTGTTTCATTGCAAACAATTTCTTTTTATTACCCATAGGATTTTGAATACTCTGCACAAGAGTTGACCATTTAGGGTAGATACCATCCGCCAAATAATAACCGGTATTATATTCTTTTCCCTGAATTACATAATGAGCTTTGGGAGCTAAACCTGCATCAAGGTTGGCAAACAAATGAGATGATTCTAACACATTAATATCATTATTAGAACCTGGTAAGCCAAAATAAACATGCCATATCCAGAGATCATAATCAGCTACAGCTTCCAATATAATTGTCGGTGATCCGCTACGACCAGAATATTGACCCGCCCAAGCTGTTGGACAATTTTTTCACTCCCAATGCACTCGAGCCTGATTCCGATGAGCTTGTATAGCCACTGTTAGGTCAAGTTCATCTCCTGAAGAAGAAGAAGATGATGAAGAATACATGTTTAAGCTTTGAATTCGTAAATAGTTGTGTTATGCAGATATTTGGACACTTATAGAATACATTTATATGTAAATAGTTAGCCCAACTCTCAAGTCTTCACATGGTGAAAAGAATGAATTGACAACTCTAAAGCCTTCACATGGTGAAAAGGTTGAATTGACAACTCTGAAGCCTTCACATGGCTATAAAATGAATTGACAATTCTGAAGCCATTACATGACTATAGAAAGAATTGACAATTCTGAAGCTTTTACATGCATGGTGAAAAGGTTGAATTGACAACTCTACTACAATTATAACTTTAAAATTTTAATCAAACTAAAATTGTAGGGTAAAATTTTGAAATCTATTAATTTGATCATAACTTATGCAATTGGTGTCCGATTTAGACGTATTATAGCTTTTCGGAAAGGGAATTTCGAGACGGACAACTTTGAATTTTGCGCTGTTCCAAGGCGCACTTTTCGAATCCCAAAATCCTTCATTAAGGGGGTCAAATTCTAATTTTTAGAAAAAATTATGGCATTTTGATCGTAATTGAAGCCCTAATCACTTTAAACTTGATAATTATAGTTTATTATACTATATTTATGCATGATCAGAGTACATATTTATTGAACATCATGCCTTATCACTTCACAAGACTCAAAATCTGAATGAATTGACAACCCTGCCATTCACAAGGCTCAAGAACATCAGAACGAATTGACAACCCTGCCATTCACAAGGCTCAAGAACATCAACACAAATTGACAACCCTGACATTCACAAGGCTCAAGAACATCAACACGAATTGACAACCCTGTCATTCACAATGCTCTTCAATAAAAGCTCTACACTATAAATGCTTTACTTTCTTTCATAACATGTGAAAGAAAAACTTCCATTTTCTTTAGGCAAAGCAAATTCATTCTTAACAGATTACACTACTTTGAACAAAATGAGCAGTCGCACTACTTTATATTCCATAACAGAGGATAAGTTATTGTGCTCCATATATCTCGATATCTCACAAAATCCTATCATCGGCACAAACCAATCAACACAAACCTTTTGGTCTCGTATTGAAGTAGAATATCACAACGCATTACCAGAGCACTTGAAATGTAATATCCGACCACTTCGATCTCTTCAAAATCGTATGCAACATATAAAAGCTGCCATCAGCAAGTTAAGAGGTTGCATCCGCCAAATCGAAAATCTAAATCCAAGTGGTGCATCAGAACAGGATATAGTAAGAGTTTTATTATTCAAACATTGCTATTATTGTTTTGTAGAATAGTTTTATGTACTAACTTCTTTTTCTTGTTTAATATTACACAGTTGGATCGAGCAAAGGATTTGCTTACACAAGATCCGAAATTTAAGAAAGGTTTCAAATTTGATCACTTGTGGTCAATTTTGAAAAATACTCAGATGTACATGGATGTTGATAGCAACGATAGTCCAAGTGGGAGAAAACGGACTAGTCGTACCGAAGCATCAGAATCGGATAGTAATGCTAATCAATCTCAAGGTATTTCGTCTATTAATATTGATTTAAATGAAGAATTTGATAATGTGGCACAAATTAATTGTGTGGGTGATTCGTCGGCTAGACCCATTGGTAGAAATAAGGCGAAAATGAAGAAAAAACAAAGTGATGAATATAACGAATTTATTAAAACCATTCAAGAGGAAAACATGCAATTTAAGAAAATGTTTGAAGAAAGTTCAGTATGATTTCAAAATAGTGAAACATTACTTAAACAACACAATGACCTACAAGAAAGAAAATTAAAGTTCAAAGAACAGAAGCATGAGGACAAAATTCTATTAACAAATTTAGAATCCATAATAAATCCTGCCCATCGTAAGTTTATTGAAGGGGAACAACAACGAATTTATGCAAAAAGGATTCAAGAACAACAAGATGGTGTTTCCAACACATCCAACAATAGCAACCCACATTTTGGTGGTCTTGGAGAAGATGATTACTATTATCCGCAATTTTAAATTATATGTATCTTTTTAATTGTAGTTCATAGTTTATGTATGAGTGTGGTGTTTTAAATTCATGTACAAGTTAATTTATGATTACTTATTTTATTATTATTTAGTGTTATTATTTATATTTTTACATTATATTATTATTATTATCATAAAAAATAATTAATTTAAATATTTAATTTAAAAAAATTAATAATTTAAATTTTAATAATTTATTATTTTAAATATCATATAATTAATATTTACTTTATAATTAATACTTTATAACTATCAAATATATGGTGAAAAGGATTCAAATGTAAATTTAATTTTGTAAAATTGCAAATAGGTCCAATAGGGGGTGGAGAAAAGTAGAACACTATTAATAGTGAAGGACCTCTATGCAAACACCCTAAAAAATCTTGAAATTTGTAATAGGGTGGATGGGTTGGATTTGGTTTTTCAAGTTTTTCTACCCTATATTTGAGATAGAGAAGGCCTTAATCAATCATAAAACCTTGTTTAATTAATAAATTTATCAATATAACAATGAAATTTACAATTCAGAATACATCTATATGATATAATGTTCGTTTAAATTTAATTTTACCTTGTATTTTTACTAATTTTTATAGATAGAAGGGGTGTGATTGTATATTAATACCAAAATGTTCATATAAATGTAATTTATTATCGTTTAGGGGTTGTGAGTGCAATTAACTCTTGAATTATTTCTAAATAGGGGTTAAAAGAGAATTTTGAATTATTCGTAAAAAGGGTTTAAATTATTTCTAAAAATGAGAGTGAAAGAGGGGTTAGAAGTGGAATTTACCCGACCTTATATAAACACGACACTGCACATACACTAGGGTTTAGGTCTCTGGAACCATTTATAAGCTTTTTCTCACTTCGCTCAATAAAATCTTAAAAACAAGAAGGGTAAACGAGGAAACAATAAAAGCCATGGTGAGTTCTCTGAAGTTACTAATCAGATTATTTGCTTCTGATTTTGTGTATATTTTCCTTATCGGTTGAATTTTAAACATCGTTCGTGGAATTGATGCAGTCTCTGGTAGCTAACGAGGACTTTCAACACATTCTTCGTGTTTTGAACACGAACGTCGATGGAAAACAGAAAATCATGTTCGCTCTCACTTCTATAAAAGGTATCGGTCGCCGTTTCGCCAACATCGTCTGCAAGAAAGCCGATGTCGACATGAATAAGAGGTTAAATGTCTTCTCCTTCACATCTCCTTCTGTGTATACTATTTTGCTGCGGTATAGTTGAGCTTGATTTTGCCTGTGCTAAAATTTCATTACTTTCGATGAAAAGTTCTTACTACAGTTCTGTATATTGTTTGAATTGTCTAACTAAAACACTGGTAAATAATGGATCCAATATGTATATATTGGACAATTGTTCTGCTCATCGACTGTTTGTCAATTTATAGTTCATAAGTGAGACTTTTTCATTTGGTTTTTTTTTTTCTTTTCTAGGTTTTAGTTTGTAGTGGAGTGAAGTGTAATCCTTGTTCTTCTCTTTTAGTTTGGTTTGGCTAAAGTTTTGGTGTAAGTTGGTTGCTGCAGAGCTGGTGAACTAACTGCACAGGAGCTTGACAATCTGATGACAATTGTCGCTAACCCGCGCCAGTTTAAGATCCCAGACTGGTTTCTTAACAGGCAGAAAGATTACAAGGATGGTAGATATGGGCAGGTTGTTTCTAATGCTTTGGACATGAAGCTCCGTGATGATCTTGAGCGCTTGAAGAAGATCAGGTATGTCAATTTTGCTCGTATTACATCTTGCAATTTGAAGCCTGCTTTGGAACATTCTTGTTCAGGTCTTGGATTTGGGGATCTTGTCATCTAAATGTGAATACTTATATGTTTTCTATTAGCATAGACTGTTCCTGCAATTTGAACCTTGGATTTTAAGGTTTTAAGTTATCGTAATGAACTTCTAAGTTATCCGGACACATTCGATCAATATGTTGCCTGCTGTGCCCAATGTTTTCAAATTTAGTTTGACCCTCACTGTTAATGATCTCCAGAAGATATGACTGATAGGAGATTACTTGATATGCGCTAACTTATGCATGCATAGATTTTGCTCAGCTTGTCTTTTTGGTTGCAAATATCATTCAAGGAGGTGATCATGGAAGAACTAGATTTCCGTGCAATTTGATATGGGTTGAACTGGTCTCCTCCTAAGATAGGAGGATCAAGTAAGAAAACAGTGTGATGATGTAAAAGAACTTAACTTTTTGGAAAAAAAAAAAAAACTGATCTCCTTTAATTATCGTGCTGGATGGAGTTTTAGCTGTTCACTATCTATGTCTGTCTTTTTTTTTTTATTATTATTATTTTTTTATTTATTTATAAATTTCATATTTATTATTGTTTTTATTTTTAAATTCTAAAAGAAAAATTACTTCTTTGGTAGCAATTGTGAAGGAGTAGGGCTGCCTGATAGGTTCAGTGTAGGTCTGTTTACTTTTGGTGTGTATGAAAGAGTGAATTCAGAAGATCCTAGCTAGATGATGACGAATAAATGAATTGTGCTAGTTTGGTTTGAGATGTTGACTTTTATGTATTTGCAATGAGCAGGAACCACCGTGGTCTGCGACACTACTGGGGTCTCAGAGTTCGTGGACAGCACACCAAGACAACTGGACGCAGGGGAAAGACTGTTGGTGTCTCAAAGAAGCGTTGAATAATTGTTATGTTTCCCATACCATGGATGCTTCGCTTCGCATCTGCAAGTTTTGTTTAAATTAGCTAGTCTCTCTTGATCTCGCTATGCTTAGCAAAATGAAGTGTTATGATGGATTTCAGAATTTAGTTGTCCTTTCGAATGTAATATCATGTGATGGTTTTGGCATGTGATAGTTTAAGTGTTTCACACTTTTGTTGATGATTTAATAGAGCGTTGTTGGCTTGCTGGTATAGTTTTAAGTGTGTTTATTTGATTATGTAGAGAGATTAATAAAAATTCTAATTAAGTAATACTTCCTTTCCTTTTTCTTCACCTATGATATGTTGTCGCCATAGTTGGACATTGTATCCATATTCTTATTATACACTGCAAGTGCTACTACTTCCTAATTGATGTCTGATTGGAGCAGTTTTACTTAACTTTTGGAAATAGTAGGTGATTATTGGATGAGTGAATACTAACCAAATTTAATAAACAGGAAGACAGTGAGATGTGTGATATAAATATCCGGAGGGATAACTAGTTTGTGGCGTGTGTGAGGTAACATTAATTCAAACCATCCATATTTTTATAATAAAATTGGTAATAGACTTTAAAATTTATATAATAATTAACTTTTTTAGGAAAATTATATAAAATGTATCCAACGAAATTTAAAAATTCAAAACAAAATTAACAAAACTTTATTTTTATTTTTGAGCTATCTAAACTTTGATTTTTAAAAATAAATCATTAAATGAGATTTATTTTTTAAAATTTTTAAAGTTGAATTATATGATATAAATAAAAGTTATAAAATAATAAATATGAAAATAACTCTAATTTTTAATATTAAATTAATAAATAACCTAAATATAAATAAATTCCTATCGTGAGAAAATATATAAAAATTATAATAAAATTAATTCAGTTAAGTTAAATTCATCGATTTATATAATTTTTTCCACATTCCTTTTAAAAAAAAAATGTACAATAAGATGCTATTTTTTTTTTATTATTTTATTTTTTAAAAAAGAAATCTACAGAACGACACCGTTGCTGTCGAGCACACTTAACTTATACAGGCAGAGGAGCTGCCGCTGTATAGTACAAATAAACGCTCGTCAGTACCTAAACCGTCTTTTCTTCCGAAAAAGCGCGGCGGATGGCTGGCGGCAACCACCCGAAATCCACCTCTCATAGAGCTCCTGCCTCCTCTTCTCATAAACCCCCTTCCTCCACCAACTCTGTCTCTCACAAGGCACCTCCTTCAACCACTCAATCCTCCTCCCATCGAAAGTCTCGCTGGGAATCATCCAACAACAAGCGGCTACCTTCCGACCGAAAACCCAATCCTTCCCCTGGAGTTCCTGCTCCCGCTCAGCCCATACCCCCATCCGACCCGGCCCGTCCTCCATTCCCACCCAACGGACCTCCATTCCCTTTCTCTGAGCCATTGCCGCCTCCTGCCTACGGCTTCCACATGTTGGACCGCCGTACGATTGCTCTGGCTGACGGTAGCGTTCGCACCTACTTCGCTCTCCCTCCCGATTATCGAGATTTTCCTCCGCGACACGCCGATCCTGCCCAGCGCTTCTTCGACAATCGATTCATGCTGCCCATGAGTCCTGATGCTGTCGGTTTACGTGAACCTTGGAACAGGCCTGCCGGTGGACCGGATGGACCTGGTCACATGAAGAGGAAGTTTGAAGATGACAGGGAAAGGCAATTAACATCTATGGCTGGGACAAGTGGGGGATTTGATCCCGAAACCCGGGTAGCCAAGTACATGAGGGCCGGTGTTGGTGGTGTTGGCATAGAAAGGCATAATTATTCTGAAGTTGATCAGATTGCTTTGAAGAAGGCGTTTTTGCATTTTGCCAAGTTGATAAACGAAAATCCGGGACAAAGGAAGGCTTATTTGGAGAATGGGAAGCAAGGACGGCTTCATTGTGTCGCTTGTCGCAGGTTTGATTATTTTTCCAACACTATTCATTGCTTTTAACTTTTTCCCTTATCTGTTCTAGTAATTTTAATTCGTTGTTATGAGGATGCGTGTATTATGTGAGTGTAGCAGCCATCTTTTTATTTCATTTTGATTTCGGGCTTAGAGGTGAAATTGTTTGATGTTTGTGTTGAACTGTCTAGAATTTCTGTCACATGTCTTTGGATGTGCACTGCATCTCCACCCTCTTTTTCTGTTGTTGTTTGACTTACCATATATGTTGGTTTTGAATTTTTGAACTGGAAGCTTTTGTTATGAACCTATGTTGAATAGATAAATGCGTTCTAATCAGTACTCTCAGGTTTTCTGATCTGATAGGATATGCTTATTGCTGATTGCTAGTAGGTTAAAAGTTAAGGTATGGAGTGGCTCTGGCAGATGCTGAACTCTGTACACTTAAATCAGTGTGAGTTGGAAAGTTTCTGGAGAGTTCGGCATCTTTTGTTTTCCTTATTGTTGGAATTCCATCAAGGACATGTTTATTGCTTGTATTAGATTAGATTGCTTTTTTATTTTTTTTTGTATTTTCTTTCACAGTTTTCTGGGAAGATGTTGTTTTTGTTGTTATGGAAAGATGTTAAGGCTCGTTGGATGGTGGTGGGTCCTAGCACCTAGGCAATTGGGACTCTCCTTGGCTGTTGCAAGTCCACAAGAATTAGCGATTAGTGGGGTTACATGGTTAGGATAGGTTGAGCTGCTATTAGGGGACATTTGCTGTAATGCAGAAATAACACCATCCTTTGAATTTTAGTGCTTCAGTTTATTTATTTGTTATTTACTGTACAATTTATCCTATACAAACGCCCGTTGTGGGTAATTATAACTCGAAAAGAATTGATGCTGTTTAGGATGTTTTAGAACTTACCATTGACATCATTTCAGATGTTGGGGAGAAAAAGGTCAATTGGGCAATTTTCAGTTGTGCTAGTGGTCACCTAGTCAAGTGTTAGGTCACTGCATTTTTATATTGAAATAACATTATTCCGTCTATTCTTCGAGTTGGGATGATCCAGTGGCCCACTTAAATTAGTTAGAGTAACAAAAATTGTTTATGCATGGTATGGTAGAGCTAAGAAATCTACCAACTGTGATATTTTTTTTTTTTCTTATTTCCTTGCCACTAACAGTGCTTTATTATATGGGAATCCTTGTTTAGAGAAATAAGCTTTCATGCTAAGATTCGTGTGGCATTCTTTGTAGGGGTTTCTGCATTGTCTTTTGCTGTTTACCTAACCTTGTTTAGGAACTTACCAGGTAATTGTCAACTGGAGTTAGATTTGTCGTATTTGCTATCTTGTTCATCCCAATCTGTTTTCATTGTCTTGTCTTAAAAGCTGAATGTGGCTATTTGAGTTCGGTCAAATTAACTATCGATCTTGCAGTGCTGTAGTTCCTTGTTTTTTCATATCTAAATAGAGGATGGGTTTTCTTATAACTGTAATTTTTTAGAAAGAACAAGTCTGGGGCCTATCTTAGGAATGAGGTTTTGTGAATATGTTTGAGGATTCTAGTAACATATGTCAGGAACAATGGATTTTAGGAACTTTATTGCTATTTTAGAAATCTTTATAGTACTGTTGGTTGACTGATGTGGTTGAGTTTTGGCATATTAGTTTTGAAATACGTCTATTGTCCTTGCTCTTGGTTATAGAATCATTATGCTGATGTTAAATACATATCATTTGCTTGTTGCACATCATGTATACAGATGCAGTTATACTTAATTTTTGGTGTAAATAAATAAACGATTTCAGCCATTCGCTTCTATACCATATATGTTAGGTTCTCACATCAAGATTTTTCTTGATATAGAGGAACTTTTTTTTTTTCTTATATCTTTTCAGTTTTATTAGCTGTTGCTGCCTTGAATTTGAATTGTTAGTGCAATCTCCTTAACCAGTCATTATTGCCTTAAAACTGATATGATGGCCTTTTGTACATATTTTTTCATAATGTTCATGTAAGCTGTATTTTGGTTATATTATATTAAACCACTACTGGCTCTTATAACTTTGGTGAATCCCATTAGCATGTAAGGTTTAAATAGTAATATGGGGTTCATGATGGAAGTGTTTTGCTTCTAACTCCTATGATAGAGATAATGGTTATTGATATGCAGTTAATCTATCATTATGGTCTGTTCGCTTATTTCACAAGGGTGGCAGTTTCATAATAGTAGGAATACATTTGTGTGGTTGAGTCATGCATGTGGATCCATGTTATGATCCAAGTGCAAGGTATGAGACTTGGGATCCCACATCGACTAAATATAAGGTTGGTGTGGGGTTTATAAGGACTTTGGGCTCTCCTTTCTTACAAGCTGGCTTTTGACGGGTGGTTCTCCTAAGTTTCTTATCAATCCAACATATTCTTCTGTCATTTGCTTATAGTTTTGTTTTAAATGTTAAACTTTCTTTGTCATAATGTTTTGCAATAAGATTATAATATATGGGGTTCATTATGGAAGTGTTCTGCTAGTTTTGAGCCAGATTTCAGTTTGGTTGTATTTAATGACTCTAGTTGTCTTGTGTAAGTTTTAGACTTATGATTTTAGATCCGTTCAGTCTTGTTTATTCAAAGAAGAGATCCATGTTTTAGGGGGACATGAAAATTTCGTGTCTGAATTTTTCTGTGGAAAATTTGTGCCTTGCGTCCATACTTTTTCTTACCTCTATTCCATAAGCCTTATCTAGTTTGTTCAACTGGCATCAAAGTTCTTAATTCTAGCTTAAGATTCTTATGTGATGTCACATGATGTGGTGTTTAGTTGACCTGTCGTATTTTAACTACTTAAATATTATTATCATAACTATTTCAATCTTTTTACTTGTAAATACAGTTTGCATCTAGTTTCATTTCTCATATCAAACACAAAGGAAGGCTTATGCCAGTTCTCTTTTTGGAAAATATATACAACTCATGATATCATGCTTTCAATGGGATTATCATGAATACAAGAAGACATACCAGCTCATTAATTGGGGTTGAGTATGTGAATTCTTCACTTTCACTCTTTCCATGTCTAACAAGTTTTTTTCAAGTTCAAGTTTTAGATCTTTAAGTCATTGCTAACTGAAGTAATGTGCTAACTTCATGAATATTCAGAAGAGGTTATGTAACTGATATAAAATTAGTTTCCTTGAGGAAGAAAAATGCTGGTCAGCAGACTGAGCTAATTGCTTATGTTCCAATTTCAGTGACTGTATGTCTATGAAAGCATTTTAGAAAAAGTTCTCTCTTTTCCCTTATACCTAGAACTAGAACAGGAAAATATTCTAAACTAGTCTTAGAATAGGTAACACTCTTTGGCATACAAGCAAACAACTAACAGAACTTGCTGCTGATTTCAGTTCAGTAAGGTGAAACTGCTAAAAGCTATGGGACTTCCATTTTGATTCAAGATAAACCCAGTCTAGTGTACTCCTTATTCTGTTATACAATTTTTGTTTATCTTTCTATTAAGTTTATAATTGCTAAGATTTAGGTGCATTATAATTACTATGTTTCTAATCTGGAGTGATGAGACCTAGTTTATTTTTTGTGTATCTGAGATTAGTATATGTTGCTGCAGATTTTAGGATTTTATCACTAGCAAATATCAAGTCGTCCTACCTCTTTTGTGGTTCATTATCCAATTCAAACTGTTGAGCATAGCCATTAGTTGTCTCCTTGTCTATTTGGTGTCCATTAGATCTCCTTATAGCAATGTTACTCAATGATTGACCAACATCCTTGTTATTTTTTTGCATGCTAAAATGAGAGCAGATAATATGTATACCATTTCAAATATACTTGAGAAAGCTTATTGCTATAGTGCAGCTCATTTCATTGCTGTTGTTAATGTCCATAATGCCTCTTAGGAAACACTTTTGTGCCATTGGCTAGATGCTGACCTGATGTTTATAGACACTTGGCTTCTATATTAAATTGTGCCCCATCTTATCTGTAGCACTGAGTTGAGAATCTTTTTCATCATTACTTCCTGATGGCCTTTGGATACCATGGACAGCTGCAGTTTTTCCACATTGGACAATTTTGATTCTACAGAAATTGGCATTCCAATGTATTTTTCTTGCTTGGGAATGCATCTTCTTCCTGTCCGCACTTGCCTATTATTCAGTCGTTACTGTCTACCTTAGCAGCACTCTCTTTACTGTATGAAATGGTTCATGAATCTTCATTTTGATTTATAATCCTAGCCCTTTGAACTTCCATCTAATCACCTTGGAAGCATTGTTACTAAGATGCTGCAGAGAGCCATTTTGTTTTGATGGAATGATTAAAAATTACTTGTTGCAATTTGTGCAGCCTTCTCGAGTTTTAGCTGTTTGTTGTCTCTTACCTCCTTTAAGTTTAACTTTATCAGCATATGGATAGGTTGAATTGATCCCAACTTGCTCTATGAATTTTCTTGTTTCCATTTTAGTACCAACTTGTAGGGATTTATAGTATATCTGAGAGGAATTCCTGAATCACCATTCTTCAATGCCCTTGATATGGAATATTACAGGTCTTCTAAAGACTTCTCTGATATGCATGCCCTGATAATGCACGTATACAACTCAGATAGTGCAGATTTACGTGTGGATCACTTGGGCTTGCACAAAGCACTGTGTGTTTTGATGGGATGGAACTACTCAAAGCCTCCAGATAACTCGAAAGCCTATCAGTTTTTACCTCCTGATGAAGCAGCGGCAAATCAGGATGATCTGATGATCTGGCCACCTACAGTAATAATCCATAATACAATTACTGGAAAAGGTAAAGATGGGCGCGTGGAGGGATTGGGGAACAAAGCAATGGATAAGACAATTAGAGGTATAGTATGCCTTATATTATATTTTGATCTATTTATGTTGGTACTGCATTTCTAGTTTGTTTTGGGGTACAAGTGCATGGAAGTTCTTTATATTTTCAGTTCGTTTTGTGGTCTGAATCTGGACCTCTTAAATTAAGCTTATATGCTTTGCTTTTACATTTTTCTATTCATATGTATCCTTTTATGCAAGTTGACCGTAGATTTACATTACAATAGGTTCTTATAGCAAATTTGTCTAGCATAGTCTAGTAGTGAGTTGTTAAGGAGAGAGTCCCAATATACTACACAAAGTCGGTAGAACTGTTGATGAAAATGATACAAGTTATTGAGTTTAACAACTTGGTACACTCCAGCCTTAGGCTCAACAATATGATATCCAAATTCGATAATTTGACTCCAATTTTTTTCATCATAATCCTTCTATTTATATCATTCTAATTAGTACAAGCAGCAGGTAATTCCCAAATTCATTCTGCTGGCAGTCCCTATCTGAACACTTCTATTTGGCCGCCTTTCTTCTATCTGCTGTTGTTATTTATCATGTAATAGGGGATGTTTTATTGCATAATGGGTCTATTGTTGGTACTTCGTCATTGAGGAAATTTGCTGCCTCTTCTTGGCGCTATCATTTGTTAAGATATAAATACTAAAATGACTATTATTTCTTTTATTCTGAGAACTTAATATGTCAAGGCATTTTGAATCTCTAAGGTCTTCTTAGTTATACCATGGTTGCTTGCCTGATGTAACTTGAGCCCATTTAGCTAGTCTCTATTGAAAATAAGTGGACTATCCCTAGTACACTGTACACACGTTATTCTAGTGTCATTGATTGTTGAGAGTTATTCGGTTTTCTTTTGCAAAGAATCTTGGAAGCTTGTGTCGGGACATGCTAATACATCTTTCCTTTAAATTCTCAGTGTTTCTAGCATACTCTTTATTTGAAGGTTCACATAGTCAATTACTGCCCTTGTTGCATGTCCTATGTATACAAAATTCACTCATTGCCTATTCTGTCTTTAGAGGAAGATTTTAAGGTGTGAATTTAAGGATTGTTGTTTTCTTCATTATTCTGTTAGGGACACATCTATGAGAAGTAAAAATGATGGTCATACCTCTATTTTGTTTTCTGATGCTATTTTTTTGGTGTTCCAACCTAACAATTTTGTTCCGGATGCTTGCTAGAGAGATGAATACTTAACATAGTTAGATGTAGTGGTTATATCATGTAAGCTGGTCTTCTCTATCTCCTGCAATATCTTTTAGATGAATGCATGGATTGACCGATTATATGTGTATAGTATTTTTTGCAATCAATTTGCTTTAAAGCAACTGGGTTCCCATTGTAGCGGGACATTACTTCATTTTCTCTGTAGATTTGCCTCATGAACCAATATTGAGTGCGTAGCTAGCTGTTCTCATTCTGGTGGTTTATTCTGGCAAATCTTGTAGATGTTAGGCCTTGTTTTGCAAAGAGCTGTTAGCCTATTGATTTATAATCAATTATTTGTATAGATTAGTGGTATAATGAGGGAATCAAAGGCTAACCTTTTTCATTCTCTTATACAAGCTAGAAGCTTTTCTGAAAGGCTAATTGCCAAGCTGATCAATCTTCTTTTTTGAATGCCCCTAATTATTTTTTGTTCTTGGTTTTGATTGTGTAAATTATTGGAGCAGACCTCAAGGGTGGTAGTTTGATGCAGGCACAGATATTTTTGTTTTGTTAATGTTTAAGGTAGATCATTTTAATAGTTTCATAGGTTTATATAAGCTTAATATATTTTCAGGGATATATATATGCCATGGAATAGAGTAACCATGTATTCAGAAGTTTGTGTAGATGTTAAACACTCCAATAGGGGGTTAAATTTGAATGCACATAGGTGAAACTTTTCTCTTACTGTACTATGTTCATTTCAAGAATTGAGTATTTATATTTGCTATCCATATTGGTTGGTAAGCCATATAGGGGTCTGACGTGGTCTGACCTCTTATTTGAATTATCCAAAGCTAGTACTTGTTGCATAAATCATTCTCACAATGAGTAGAATAATAGACAGTGTTATTTGACAATGACAGACCGAACACGCTTCACCATTCATCCCATTGACATTAAATTCTTTTTCATGTCTTTTATTGTTTCTCGAATATCAGATCTCGGTTTCCCAAGTGGCAAGTCAAAATCATTGTATGGAAGGGAAGGGCATCTGGGCATCACTCTTATTAAGTTTACAGGTGAACCATCTGGGTTAAAGGATGCTGTGCGATTGGCTGAATACTTCGAGAAGGACAACCGAGGGCGCAAAACTTGGGCTCGTGTTCAGCCCTTAACATTAGGCAAAGATGATGACAACAATCCAAATCTTGTAATAATGGATCAGAGAACTGGGGAGAAAAAGAGGATCTTGTATGGCTATCTTGGAACTGCTGCTGATCTGGATAAGCTTGATTTTGAAACTAGGAAGCGGGTTGTGATTGAGAGCCAAAAAGAAATTAAAGCTTCCAAGTAAACAAGGTATATATATATATATATATATATATATATATATATATATATATACCTCATTTACATGCAATCTGTTGTATTATTATCAAATACTGATTAATTGGTTTTTTTTGGTCTTGTGATAGTGGGAAAGATTATGGAAGCTTTTTATGTAATCAGATTGGCTAACACCATCAAGGAGTAGTGGTGGCAACATCTTCATTCATTGGAAAATGCAGTAAATTCTCCTAGAATATTTATTGGCTTCAGTTTAGATTAGATGTTTACTAGTTATATCAGTATTTAAGCTTATCTATGCTCTGCCTGCCTGTTTCGTAAAGAAGCGATGTTTGCCACTGGTTAGTACTCATAGTGCCACCAGCCCCATTTGAAATTATTGCAGTGAAGGCTCATAAGTTGCCTACCATAAATCTGTTGAATGCGAAAGAAACTGAAGCACTACAATATGTCCATTTGAGTTGGAATTGTGTTGTATAAGTTGGAGGGCCGGCTGGCTGATGGGACTTCCTAGCCCAAATAAGTATATTACATAGTGAGCAGCCTAGTATCAGGGCGTAGACAGAAATATCTGCAGCAATTTGTATTTGTACCTATTCTGGGACCATAACATAATACATTGTTTCGGCCCTCATTTGAAGGCATAGGTTTTCAGGACCTACCCTTAAATAGTGACACTGTCAAATAATTCAGTATCTACTCTACAATTTAAGAGTGACGGGTTAGGTGTCTTTTTGATGGGATCCAATCCACATGCTCTATCTTATCTCCAATACCTCCTTTAGTATGTTTTTCCTATGCTCTATCTTATCTCCATTGCCTCCTTTTGTATGTTTTTCCTGTGTGCTTGTCTGTTTCTACTTTGTTTCGTTGATTGCCCTTTTACCTATCTAACCCTGAAGCAGAAAGCTCAGAGATAAGCTTAGGTTTGTCTGGTCCTATCATTGTGCCCTCTCGTCCTCTTGGCTACTTCTACTGCTATTAAAGTAGTAATGGCATCTCACTGAGTTTATTTTTGATGCCTCACTATTTTTGCTTGTGCGTTTACCTCATGATCTTGAACCTCTTTTGGATTTATAAAATAATGTCTTAATGTTCATAAAGCATAGTGTGTTCATGTTCCAAAAGTGACTCTCATAGTATCCATTGCCTTTTGTTACTTATCAAAAGTACCTTTTATTTGTTCATATATTTACATAATTTCCAGACGATATGTTCCGTTCATCCCAGGATGAAGATGCCTATATACTATATTCATGAACCTCATAAATATTGGGAACTAGTTTCTGCATGTTCGCATCTCTCACCTCCCTATACTGCAAGCAAAAGCAAAACGGAACATGCAGATGAAGTGACCTTTGGTGACCAATAATCAGTGTTCTCGTGGACCAGATGCCAGCAGCTTTCGGGATCTTCTTCTGTACAAGTTCGTTTCGTGAAATTGGCATCTCTCAACAACCTTATTCAGACTAGTACTACAGTTATCTAATCTGCCATTCACGTCGCTCAAATTTACTCAATAAGTGGACCCGACTGTCGTTTTACATGTAGAAATATTCATATTCGAGGTTTTTCAATTTCTACTGTGGTGTGTTGGTTGGTCGCCAGTCAAATTACTTGACACTGATGCATCAAATCATTGCGCATTTTGAAATTTCGCCGCCTGATTCAAAACTTCAAATGAAGATAACTACTCAACTCTGTGATTGGTTAATTGTATATTTTAAACCTTTCTCTTAATGGGCCAAACTTGATAGATTATTAATACCATGTGGGCCTCTTATCTACGTGTAATCTGGATTCACCATCCAGAACCCACCACCTCAAATGGTCCCAGCAGACACGTGGTGACATCTCCTACCTATGGAGTCACTGATGTCACCGTTAGATCAGATTTTCCAGTATTGAATATTCTGTAGGGAAATTGGATTGCGCATGCCAGATTAAATTCAGCATTTGTAATATCTATTTATTATTATTTTATAAAATTTAAAAATTAAAAATAAGTCCGGCAATGTCTTTACTTTATCTGACTCTTCCCATGTGGTGGTCACAGTGGGCCTGGCCCACCCCACACCCAACTCTAACTTTCCCAGCTTTTCTTCTCTCTCAATCCCTTTGCTTTTTCGCGATCTCTCTTCGGTTTCCGGGAAAAAGCAATTCTCTGTAACTCTTCTCATTCACACCACCCAAACACTCCCTTACTTAACCAACCCATCATCATCATCATCATCCCCATTTTCACTTTTAACTTCCTCTTATCCTGCGCACCCTTCGCGCACTTTAACGCCAACCCGTGCCTTCTGTCCACCTCAACAACTCCTCTCCTGCGCACCCCCTGCGCACTCTAGAACTTGTCATGGACCATTCTCTTCGGTAGTCGCCATTACACGTGTAATTCCATTAGCCGTCCACGTTGGTCCTATGTTTTTTGTTTTTTTCGTCGCTTAAAATCTCAATTATCGCATTTGCATCCTCTCTCTATCTTTGTCTATCTCTCTATCAGTTTCCATTTCTAGGGTTCCATTTCTTTTCCTGTGGTTGTTATTTCAATTACTGAGTCGCAGAACAGCGAGTCTACCAACTCAATCATGGGGTCGATCCCCGATCCTGGCGAGTTAACTGAGTTGACTCCGCCAAGTTTCGACGAGTTTCAGCGTCAAACCTCGTTGATGACTAGCTGTACCCTGCTTTGGAAAGAGCTCTCTGATCACTTCACTTCACTGGAGCAAAACCTCATGAAGAAATCTGCTGCGCTTAAGAACAAAATCCAAACCTTGGACACTGAAACCAAAGCTTCTTTGGACGTGTTGAAGAAGCGAGAGGTGACGATCGACGGCAGTGTGGAGATCGCTCTCGAGAAGCTAGAGGACAGAGCAGAGGCAGCTCTCAACTCTCTGTCGCGTCAAAATGAAGATGAATTATGCAATCCTGATGGCGAGGTCGACGACGGTGACGCATTGCTGATGATTCTCAAGAACTTCTGTTTGAAAATGGAGGCTCGAGGGTTCTGGATGTTTGTGTCGACGAAGAAGAAGGAAATAGATGAGATGAGGTCGCTGATTCCGGTGGCTTTGGCAGAATGTGTTGATCCAGCTAAGTTCGTCCTGGAGGCGATATCGGAGGTGTTTCCGGTGGACAAGAGAAAAGAGAAGAGCAACAATGATTTAGGGTGGGCGTGTGTTCTGGTGCTGGAGAGCTTGATTCCGGTGATGGTTGATCCTGTGATAGGGAAATCGAGGCTGCTGGTGACACCTCCTATGAAGGAGAAGGCCAAAGAGATTGCAGAGACGTGGAAAGCCAGTCTAGAGGAGAGAGGCGGGATTGAGAACGTTAAGACGCCTGACGTACATACCTTCTTGCAGCATCTCGTTACTTTTGGGATTGTTAAGGAGGAAGATGTTGATTTGTACCGGAAGCTTGTCGTTGGCTCGGCGTGGCGGAAGCAGATGCCCAAGCTTGCTGTTTCCCTTGGTTTGGGTGATAAAATGCCTGGTATATCTCAATTTATGCTATTACTGCCTTCTCTACTATCTAGGGCGTGATTACGAACTGTTTGATGAACTTGATTGTATTTAAGTGGTTTTTTCCAATCGTACTTGGTTTCGGTAGAACTCGTTGATTTCAAATGGGATTCTATTAACTGATTGTTTAGAACTGTAGCCTTGCTGCTAGGAGTATATACTAGATGTTTGCCTTTTCCCATTATACTCCCTCGAATGTTGGTGAATATTTCCTTGAGTGTGATGTATATTTGCCCATGATCATCATTGAGTGACTAGGCTTCTGGCTGGATCTCGTCTTTCTAAGGTTATCTTTGCAATGTCTGGGTGACTGATAGCAGCTTATTTTATTTCATCTTAGAAATGGATATGTTCAGCTTTATTTTCTGATAAGATGACCGATGATTGCGTATTTGTTGTTCCTCAGCAGTATATCACGGATAGAATATTTGACTTTGGCAAATTGGTAGTTGTGTGGATACTTGTGGTTATGATGCATTAGTATGTTGGTTTATGTTATCGGTATCTGATGCATATTCTCTCTTTTTTATATCATACATACAGATATGATAAAAGAATTAATCGGTAGGGGACAACAGCTGGATGCAGTGCATTTCACTTATGAAGTTGGTCTTGTCAACAAATTTCCTCCAGTTCCTCTGCTTAAAGCTTTTCTTAAGGACGCTAGGAAGGCTGCTGCGTCTATCTTGGAGGATCCTAATAATCCTGGCAGAGCTGCGGTACATATACTGTTTACTTGTCTTGTTTCTTTCAGTCAAACGTCATTCACATGGGTCAAAGCTTATTGTTGTATCTGTGATGGATTGCCTGATTTTTCTCTTGCTGTTCATGATTAGTTGCAAGTATGCTTTCATGGAATTGTTGTCTAGGCATAGCTCTAAATAACTGGCTGTATAATTTTGGCTGGAATGACAGTGATGCTAGCTATCAATATGGTTTGTAAGATGAGTATAAGATCTTAAATGGACATAATCAATTATATGGTTTCAGTGTATTTCATTTGATTGTGAAGTGGTATGATGAGCATTCTAGGGACAGATCTTAAGTTTTGGATCATCATCTAATAATTGGTTGTGTCAGGATTCTCTAGTCTCTGTGTGTTAGAGCAATTGATTTGCTTTGCTTATCCAGTAAACAGATACCTTAGGAAACAACTGATGAAAGTCTCCTGGGTCTGGGATTCCTTGCTTTCAACTAATTTGAACTTGTATCTTGATTAACTTTTCAGCACCTCGCTACACGCAAGGAGCAGTCAGCTCTCCGATCAGTCATTAAGTGCATAGAAGAGTACAAACTGGAAGCTGAGTTTCCTCCAGAAAACCTCAAGAAGCGTCTTGAGCAGCTAGAGAAGGTCAAGGTTGAAAAGAAAAAACCAGCAGCAGTCCCTGCAAATAAGCGAACACGGGCCAGTAATGGTGGTCCAATGCCCCCAGCCAAGGCTGGTCGCTCAACAAATGCATACGTGTCATCATTTCCTGCACCTCCTGCATTTGTCAGGTCCCCTTCACATTCACAGTATGCAGCTGCTGTGTCACCATACCAGTCCCCACCCTACCAATCATCGCCAGTTTATGGAAGCAGGAGTCCGCAAGCACTCCCTTATGCATACTCACCAGAAGCAGCCCCTCCACCCCCACTTGCTGGATCATACCCAGGTGCTCCCATGAATTATCCTGCATATGGAGGCTATGGCAGCAATTTGGCACCAGCTTATCAGCAGGCTTACTACCGATAGACGTGACTACTTTTTGAAGATGGTAACCACTGATATGATGACCACTGAATCTCATTTGCTTTCTAAATGGTTTGTAATCACTAACCTTTTTAATGGTAGCGATGTCTGTGTGTTAATTAATTATAAGTGTTGTCCTGCTTCTTGCTCTCTCATGGGTGAGAAGTTGTATCTCTAATGTTGATCAAAACTTTAGTTACTAGGTGATTGTGGAAAGTAATCATGATGGAAGCATAACAATGTTGAAGACCTTGCTCAACTATCAACCATGTTTGTAGATTAGTTGTAGAATAACTTTTTCTTTTAAGTCTTATTTCCCTGCAATGCCTGTTCCTGCTTTCTTTTGTTGCATAATATGTGTTTCATCTGCACAAATATCTGTTAACATTACATTTTTTGAGCTCTCTAGTGATTTTGATCGTTGAGGGTCTCTGTATATTCGGTTGTTGGAAGGAATTGCCCCTACATTATGCCCTGACTTTTGTTGAGTACTTGGACATCTTTGGGGGTAGGAAAACACTTGTCATGATTGAATTGTATGCCATTTAGTGTCCCGCACATTATGTGGAAAATGTACCTGCTGTTGCTGAAAGAAGAGTAACATGTAATGTCTTTCTGGGACAGGCTGGCATGAAATAGAAATTGATGTCCGCATATGACATTGTTTTATCGTTACATTGGCAGTAGTGAAGTCAGATCTTCTAGAAGATGAATTCAAACCGACGCTTTTAAATGCGTGAATTAAAATCCTCTTCAGTCTGTCTACTGGTTGAGACTAGTATCGACGGCTGGAATTGTTTTTAAATCGTTTGTTTAACTTTCCCCAGCAGGTTGGGACTAGTATCGATTGAATTTCATTTCAGCCTAAAAGGTTCTGCGAATTTATCCAAATGAAATGGATTTCGACAGGTTCCTGCTCTCGGAATATCTTAGGAACTTGCTGATTTTGGTTTTATAATTTTTTTCCCCCTCCACTGCTATTGCTTTGGTAGACCACTTGGTTGCGATTGGTAAGGAAAATGTTATTTTAGTTCAAGAAAATTGCTGAAGAACGCCTACAAACAAAATCTGAAGTGCACGAATTGCATTTATACGCGACACGAGGGACGGGATCTGTCGCTATATTTGGGGTCCGTCGCGTGGAACCATAAATGCCTTATATGTACGAACCTTAATCAACAAGTCTCGATATCGTCCAAACGAAGCCAGAGATGAAGTTACTGGACATCTATTTGACGGTTTGAAAGGTGCAACGGGATCTATCATTGCAGAGTTTGACACGCGATACCAAGATTCGAAATCCACGGGACGCCCACCAACTGTTTGTTACTTTGCTTGTATGAGACTTCTCTTCTCTATTTCATAGCTCACGCCTAACCGAAAGTGAAAATGGCAGTTTCATTATGGAAGAGAAGCAATGCTTTCAAATCACTGGTAGTTAATTCCGGTTTACTCACAAAAGTTACCAGTCTCTGCTCTGATGCCTCAACTAATCATGATAAGGAAAGCGAGAGCCAAGCTGCACGAACAGGCTACTCTAGTAGGATTCATCTTTCGCCATTATTCGATCACAATAAACCCCAACTCGATTGCTACAATATTCAGCTTGTAGATGACGATACATGGCAAGTTTCGTCTGGTTTAGCACAAGTGTGGCGAGAATTGGATAGGGAGATGGATGCTAAACGTGCTGCCAATCTGGTTGGTGATGATACTTCATCATTTGAGCGTGATACTGATCTTGATGAGATTGATAATATGAGAGTTCGTGGTGATCTTTTCTATAAACTCGATAAGGGCTCTAAAGAGTATGAAGAGTACAGCTTTGATTTCCATAGGAGGAAGTCAATCAAGGCAAAAAATGGTAAAAAGGAGCTTGAAAAGAAGGAAGTTTTAAAGGGGAAGAGTGATGTTAAAGAAAGTAAAATGAAGGAAGCTTTAAAGGGAAAGAGTGTATTCAAAGAAAACAAAAAGGACCATACCCTAAGTCCAAAACTTGGCTTTGAGGGTGAAAGGTACGACAATTTGATGATGAATGGAAGTGTGAATGACACTGGGAGTTCTATGAATGATAAAAAGAGAATTAGGACTCCAACTTTCAATCAGCTTACAGCTCCTTATCATGAACCCTTTTGTCTAGACATCTTTATATCCAATGCCTCTGTTCGTGCTTGCATTATTCACAGGGTGACTAGTAAAGTGGTTGCTGTGGCACATTCGATCTCGAAAGACTTGAAATTTGACCTGGGTTCAACTAGGAATGCTAGTACTTGTGCCGCAGTTGGAAGTATTCTAGCTCAGAGAGCTATTGGTGATGATATTCATGATGTTGTTTACACTCCTAGGAAAGGGGATAGATTGGAGGGGAAGTTGCAGATAGTGCTTCAGACTATAATTGACAATGGTGTTAATGTGAAGGTGAAACTTAAGCAAAGGAAAACCAAGAAGCCTGCCTATTCATTTGCTCGTTAGTCATGGCCGCTGTTTTTTCCGTTTTCCTTAGGGCCATTTAGAAAGCAATTCAGAGCAGAACTACCAGTTGAACCGAACAGTGCAACTTTCTACTACTGCAAATCGCTTCCCAGAACATGCTCCTCAATGTTTTTAAGGTCAAAAAGTGTCTGTATGTAAAGCTTGCAGTTCCTTATTTGTACTTAAACCTCTTCAAATTATATATTTATGATCATAGACGGTTAAGAAGGCCTAACTCACCCAAAAGAGCCCTCAAGGGTGAGGATTGCCTTAATCATTATATAAAAGCTATTAGCCCTTTAGCTAAGCAATGTGGGATTTCACATAGACCAGTGTTGGATATATCATTATAACACCGATGCTATATGAATATAAATGAAGTAGAATAATAGTATAAGCTTGATAGGTGAAACATTCAATAAGCAAAACCTGAAACACCCAGGTGAGGACACATTACAAAATTTAATCGTCAGCAGTTGCGAGTTGCCGTGACAGCAATTCATCCTCCGGAATGATCTTGATATGACAATCAGACCGGGGATAAGCAGCACATAACAGAGCATAACCGCGCTCCACAACATCATCACTGAGCATTCCTTCACTCTGATCGACAGAACCAGAAATAAGTTTAGCAGGACAAGTCATGCAGACACCAAGTTTGCAGTCATGGGGCACATCCATTCCACAATCAAGTGCCTTGGAAAGAATGGTCTCATCAGGATCCACATCCAGCTCTGTTGACTGACCCTCATGCTCAATCACCACCTTGTAACCCTTAGCAATAGTTGAATGTAATCTTTTCGAACTGGGTCGTGGATTTGTTTGCTTGAAGTGAAATGCAGAGAAGCTGGTTACGATTGTGGGCTGTTTTTGGTTAGTGTGAGTTGAAGAGGACGGTGGATGTGCGGAGAAATGAAGCGTTGCCATTGGTTTTTTATTTGTGCAGAGATTGTGAGGAGAAACGCTCTTTTTCCGGTGCGATGAACGTGTGGTGTTCCACTGGATAAGGTTTCTGATTACATGTTTTTGCTCGTTGGATCGTCCCTGTACTTCTGAGAAATGGCCCAAGTGGTTTGGGCTTATTGAAATTTACTATGCTTCCTTCTTTCGAAGATTGGATGGATTTGGTGTTCCCTCAAAATTTCTGTACAAATTTGAACAAGAAAATTTCTAAATTATTATTATAAATAAAAATTTCTACTCAATTTACTCCCATCTCGGTAATATTACTCTCATGATATATTTCAAAACATTTTTAGTATTTCACTTTTACCAAAAACATATTGTGAAAATAAATTTAAATTGAAAGCATTATCAAATTAAAAATATCAAATTTTTACAAAACGTCTCGAGTCTCGACGAGTGAAAAAAAAAACACATAAAAAATAATATTATAAATAAATATAAAAAAATCATAAATAAAAATATTATAATATTTTAATAATAAATAAATATTTTAAATTTATATTTTTAAAAAAATATATTATTATAAATAAATAAATATAATTAATACATTAAATATATATTTTTTTATTAAATATCAACTATAATCCTTCCATAAATCTATTTTTATTATTAAAATATTAATATTAAAATAATATATATTTAATAATAATAAATTTATATACTCAATCATTAAATTATATTTATGACGAAATTTAATATTCTACCATAAATTAATATAACATATTGATAATACAAATTTACAAATTGATAATACAAATTTATATCGTAGATTTGTATTGTTATTTATTTATAAATAAATATATGTACATACACTTTATTGAATTGTATTTACATATAAGACGGCAGTGACTTCCCTTTTCAAGAGAGTGACAAGGCTTGATCAATATCGACGAGCTCTTTATTCGAAGGTAATTGCAGTGCTTACGTCGTTAGCTTTTCATATCTCTTGCTCACTTTTGTTATCTGATTTTTATCTTATTTTGATCATTTGTTTTTCATTAAAAAAAATTGTCATTTGTATAATACTGCAATGATTTCGTGTCAACTGGCTTTTCATCTTTGCGTTTAATTTTCTAGGTTTTTTTTTTTTTTTAAATTTTTTGATTCTGAGTACTGATCATCAAGTTCATTTGCTTTAGTAATCAGAAAATATGGCGGTTGAGAAGGGCAACATTGCTAAAGATGTTACGGAAGTGAGTTGGTTAAATTTTCTAGAATTGGTTTTGTTGTTTTTATTATTGTTAGTTTGTGTGTTGGTAGGATTTTTTGAAACTATTTTGTATTTGCAGTTGATTGGCAAGACTCCTTTGGTGTATCTCAACAATATTGTGGATGGATGTGTTGGTCGCATTGCAGCTAAGTTAGAAATGATGGAACCATGTTCTAGCGTCAAAGACAGGTGCAGTGTCATATTTGTTTATGAATTTTAACCTGATATTTGAGGCATTGGTTTTAATGACTTGAAATGGTTTTGATAATTCTGCAGGATTGGTTATAGCATGATTGCGGATGCAGAGGCTAAGGGCCTTATAACACCTGGGCAGGTTAATTTCTCACTCAATTTATAGTGTACATGATTGGTATCTGTAAGCAATGTTTGGTTTCAGATGTGATGGAGGTCTGATTTCTGTTTATTACTTTGTTTGCTCTGCTGTTGGTTTTGAATGAGTTTTGTTTATTGGATGTATGTTGAAGAGTGTATTGATTGAACCTACAAGTGGAAATACCGGGATAGGGTTGGCCTTCATGGCAGCAGCGAAACGCTACAGGCTTATCATTACAATGCCTGCTTCAATGAGTCTTGAAAGAAGAATTATTCTTCGTGCTTTTGGAGCTGAGTTGGTTCTTACTGATCCTGCTAAGGGGATGAAGGGGGCTGTTCAGAAGGCAGAAGAGATTCTAGCTAAGACACCAAATGCTTACATTCTCCAGCAGTTTGAGAACCCTGCCAACCCGAAGGTATCATCTCTCTCTGTTATTACAATGTAATTGTAGTTTTAAAACTTGTCTGTGACACTTGCAATGTTTGCACAGATCCATTATGAAACTACTGGACCTGAGATATGGAATGGAACTGGAGGGAAAATTGATGCCTTTGTTTCTGGAATCGGTACTGGTGGTACAGTAACGGGTGCGGGGAAATATCTTAAAGAGAAAAATCCAAACATAAAGGTAGGATTAATTTCATTGTTTTCTTTATATTAGCCTGAAAATATAGCTAACTTAGTGCATTTGATTTGAACCATATATGCTTGTACCTTCCTAAGTCATCTTACATCTTCTGTGGGTTTTCTTTTGATTTAGTTGTATGGTGTTGAACCGGTTGAAAGTCCTGTTCTTTCCGGAGGAAAACCTGGTGAGTAGATTTGATGTTCATATTCTTCCTTTGGATATCATGGTATTTTTAGTCTCTTTCTTTCCGTATAATTAAATTAATTTTGTGCCACTGAAGTATTTGGCAGGGGAATTAATAGCTGGTTTAAACAGCGGAAGCTAGTGCTTTAGACATCTGTCATGTTAATAGTATATTAGTACATTACTGACCAATTTTGAAGTCCTTATGGATCTAACTCTTAGCTTTAGCTTCAAAACTTTCTTTGTTGTGGATTTGAATGAGACCTTTTTTAAGTTGAGCATTTGACAGTCCTTCCCTTCTGTGTTTGCATGCATTTATTTGTCAACAGAAACATAATAACATAATTTACGTTTGCTTCAAAGTTTTAAGTGGTGGAACATTATATTTAGTTAAAAAACGTTTACTCTAATCCTTTCTTATTTATGAAAATGCCAATTCAATACTAATTATTTGGAAGGATCTTCTCCATTTATCACATTTTTCCTAATGTCAAGATTTCCAGACAATCCTTTTCAAGTTTTTATAGCCTTAGACTAGAACATGACCCATGATTTATATCTTTCTAGTATATTGAGGTTACCTTAGTAATTAGCAATGGCTGACTGCTAATGATTTTAATGTTCAGGTCCACATAAGATCCAAGGAATTGGTGCTGGTTTTATTCCTGGTGTTTTGGAAGTTAATCTCCTTGATGAAGTTGTTCAAGTAAGCTCGATATTATTTGTAAAATTCAAGTAATCACCTAACATTAGTCAATAAGTGAACATACCAAGAATCAAGACCACCTTTTTATTTTTGGGAAGCTATTAGACATAGATGATACTCACAAATTGATTGGGGGAAAAAAAAAATCCTTTGGGTCTATTAGTTAAGTACTATATGTAAATCTCACCTCTGTGTATAATTTTTTCTAAACCTTCATAGCAGAAACACTATCACATGTACATGTCTCTACGTATGACTTATAATTTACAGATATCAAGCGAAGAAGCAATTGAAACTGCAAGGCTTGTTGCACTCAAAGAAGGATTACTCGTATGTTCTGAACCCTTTTTGGATTTAAAAGTTGATGTAGACTAAAATTTCATCTGTCTGTTTCCATTTCTTGGTGTCACCAACATCTGTTTAACTAGTGGTTATTCTATAGGTGGGAATATCGTCGGGTGCTGCTGCAGCAGCAGCAATTAAGATTGCAAAGCGACCAGAGAATGAGGGAAAACTCATTGTGGTAAGTTTGGTCACTATATTGTAGCCAGTAATAGACTTGACTGCATCCCGTGCGTAGACAGAACTTTTCATTTTGAGGATTGATTTCAGATTTCGGAGACTTGACTTTGAAAACTTACATTGATTCTCTATTACATTTCTACACATATAGGTTATATTCCCTAGCTTTGGAGAGAGGTATTTATCTTCGGTTCTCTTCGAATCAGTACGACGAGAGGCTGAAAACATGACATTCGAGCCCTGAATCGTTGCTCTCTTTGGGTGTTGAGGTGGATTCTCTTAATAAGAAAAAAAAAAATACTGTTATGATACATCTGCGGCGTAATTTAGTGACTCATTTGATTCTGCTACATTATTGCTCTCATCTGTTCTGTTCCTTTTCAATGTTTAAATGGTAGACCGATAAAATTTTAACCTGTCAGTGAAATGACAAAATTTTATAAACAAAAGCAATTTACAGTCTCAAACACCAAAACCTAGTCTCTATAGTCATCCGAAGAAATCCTGAACACCTCTACCAGCAAAAACTCGGTCCGACAACTCAGCCAACAGAAAATTAACAGTGAGTAGAACGACGCTGGAGCCGGCGATGATTCCCAACACAACCCCAGTCGTTCCCAGAACCTTCCCAAACGGAGGCCACTCGATCTCTCTTATCTCCTCCGCCACACCACTCGCAAAATCTCCCTCCTTCTCCTTCTTCCTCTCCTGTAAAGCCTTCTTTATCTCCGATCCCAATTCGCTCAGCTCCACTCCCGCCTCCTCGACGGTCTTCAGTTCTTCGCTGCTTTCTTTGCCTTCTTCGACGGCTCTGAGAACAAGCAAACGTTGCTTTTTTTTAACGGTGGTGAGAGAAGGACTGAGATTGTGAATCACACGAGACTGTTTCGGTCGTAATGATGTCTTCGGGAGGACAGGAGATGACTGTAATCGTAAGGAGAGTGCCATTTCTGTTTCGGGTGGGATTTGCTAAACATGAACATGGGTTTTCATTTCAGCAGATAATAATTGAAATAAATCATAAGCAGGAGGTAGAGAAAACTTACAGTGGGAAATGAACAGTGAAGTGATGAATCTAAGAAGATGAGACCAGAGAAGAAGTGTGAGCGAGCATCGAAGGAAGATGATGAGATTACGTTGATGTTGGGTCGGGCAGTGGTTCAAGTTAGATAAGTTTTGGAGGCCCAAGTTAATATGTTAAGATTGTGGGTGTCGTTGGGGTTTATTAAATGGGCCAGGGTAGGGCATGCTGGCCAGCTTAATGAGATATGGAAGTTGGGCCCAATGTAGATTTAGGGTTGTGGTCCAGCTTCATGAAAATGCACTCGTCATCCTAATGAATTAGAGACAAAATAATAAGAAAATTATTATATATATATATATATAAAATTGAAACAAGATCACCACGACCTTATTCTCAAATAGTTCGGATCCGTGTGTATGAAAACTCTTAAAAATGAATTTCAATAAAATAAAAAAATAGTCAATTTTAAAAATTTTCGTCAATTATATTTTCACTTAAATTTTTTTTTTTATGTATTAAATCAACCTCAAAATGTGATACAGATAAATTTCTAATCATTACCGTTTTTACTTTAAATTTTCCTCGACCCTTCTGAATCCTTCAACGAAAAAATTTCACATTTACGTGCTACAGGCTGAAAAGATCTCCTCAAAATATGCCAAACCACGACAATCTAGTTTTTCGTAATTTTTTATTAACCTTTGTCCCGTGATTTTTTTTTCTAATATACTCACTTCTTTCTTTTTTTTTTTTTTTTTTTTTCTTGTTTAAATATGGTATGTTTACATATTCATCTTAACATTTTCATCTCCGCCATATTCATTTTTGTCGTCTTATATGTGCCCAATATTCAGTCTTGTACAACCTTACTCGCCAAACAACTGTCATATATAATTACTTTTCACCTTAAGTGGTATTTTTTTTAATAGAGAACATCTGATGTCCCTTTCCACCTCATCCATCCAACTTAGATTTTATGTGCCACATATCATCCAATAGCCTGTTACTTAAATTGTTTAGCGTTAAGAACAAATATAGTACTCATTTGACTATATTTGTGATTATTCACACATACAAAATCTAATAAGAACTAGATGACTGAGTGAACATATATAAAATTCCTAAATCTTCGGAGATGTGAAGAACTTATAATTAAGAACTGCAGTCAGGGTGTGAGAAGGTATATCCAACAAAATTGATAACGTAGAACCGATCCAAACTAAGGTAACACAAAATGAAAGGAGAATCATTAGTAAACCCTTAGAATAATAGTGTAGTGTCTGTCGTAGGTACTCTAATATTTAAATAAGTTCTAAACTTTAACATAATAAGAACAGTCAAACAGTAAAAAGGAATAACTTCATATATTATGCTTGGAAGGATATATAATGGACTAGATAACACCAAGGATGATCAAGGCCTAAGGATCGGAATCAGGATAAAAAAAAGGCACCAAAGTGTGATGATGAAACGTGAAGGGAATTGAATGAGTATTTTGGCAAAATTTCTACAATAATCAATTATGAGTACTGATGATGGAGTTTATATTTATAGGACATAGAGTGATTGTAGGCCATATTTGTCGAGATTATCATAGAAGAATCTCCACGAAATTAGAGTCTCCTCTAATTGTTGAGATACTTCTGATTGAAAATGAGTCTCATGAGAATAAGCTTGGGCTTTGTTCCAACTAGACTTGAACATGGTCTAGCTAATTAATCGGTATGCTCGGAAGATTTGAGATGAAGCCCACTAAAACCCTTTTTAGTTTATGGGAGGGATTGCATATGAAATTAGTAAATAAGTAGCATATTACAGAACATCTTCCATTAGCGGAAAAAAAATAATAATAAAATAAAAGTATTCTCAATTTATATCCAATTTTTAAAAATATTTCATTTACCCACGTACTTTTCGAATTTCGAAATAGTCAAAGCGAATATTTTTTTTTTAAAAAATTATAGTAAAAATTATAAGTATCTAAAAGTTTTTTTTATATATATATATATATATACTCCTATTATATTATGAATGCGATAACGTGGTGAAGTAATATGTAAGTCTTATCCAAATCTTAATAATGAACTAATCTTTATTTCCTTCTTGCAATAATTTATGCTTAATCAAAAGCTTAGCCTTCCTTTAACATGAGAAGAACCTAAAATTATGGTATTTAGCTTCATATATTATTCCAGATTCGTTAGGTTTAAATGTCCCTAAATTGCTCTTAAAATGTCCAATCATAAGACTTTAGCATGCATGTCAAAAAGATCCAATCCAAATCCCTTGATCAACGCTCAATGTCGAGTCCATTCCAAGTTAAGACAATCTGCAAACACATTAAAAAATTTACTATAAACACTTGTCTACACATTACACAAGAAAAACACCTACTTAGTGAAATCCAAGGAACTGTCAACAACACATATAACAAGCAGTGAAATCTGCACCATTTAACTACAATCAAACAGCTATGTCAGAATTCTTGACCTTTTTTTTTTTTTTGAATGTACTTAAATAAACAAATAAATAAAACAGCTATTCACCAACCAAATCTTTAATCTCTCTTCTCAGATTTTGAATCCTATTATTGTTGGTACATTATTCAGATATGTTGTAATTTAGTGTAAAAATTATATACTGAAATAAGTGAAATACATGCAGATATGTGGGGTTTGGTTAGATGGAAGATCAATGAAATGTACATTGAGACAAATATTCAAATTTCTGAGCATGTTTTCTGCTACAGGTTTGTTGTATTAATTATTAGTTCAATCATTTTGAGACGTGATTAATTTGATAACAATTTGTGTCGTATTCTAAGAGACTGCTTAAGGTCTTATATTAAAACAGTTAATGCATAGTTGATGTTGAAGTGGAAAATATGGTCATATAGCTCGAGAGAGTTGGTAAGATTTGATGTATGATCACTTTGTTGCCCCTTCCAAAATCTCATGTCACAATCATCAAGATTAGGTGTTTGCAAATTTTTTTCTACTTGTAATATAAGATTTAGATTCAAATTTAAAATATTTATATAAACCTGCTTGGTATGATTTATATAAGTTTTTTTTTTTTTCAGTTTTCTGAATTCAAATCTACTTTTTAATATTATTTGGTTAAAAATTAAAAAATGCTTATAGATTGGAAAAGTGTGTCAGTGAAAGAAACTTTTGGTGGTGTTTCTATCAGAGTATTTAAATTTCTCTTCTTTTTCTGTCAAAAGTCAAAAGTACAAATTATCCCAAACAGACTATATATTTTTGGCTATTATAAACAATTTTAAAGTTTTTTGGATTCAAAAGCCCTTTCCAATCCTGTTTGATTAAAAATCTAAAAATATTTGTAAATTGAAAAAGTATTTTAAGTGAAAGTAACTGAGGTGATGCTTATGTCACACTGCCATCCCAAACCGACCCTATATATGAAAAATAATAGTTCTCATCGTCTTGAGAAAAACCAGTCATCAAATTCCAATGAAATAAAAAGCTGAGTTTTACTACAAAATCACCACCAGCTTTCTCTTTTTTGAAATGAAAAGGTGTATTAAAAAGGCTTTTATCAAGGCAGAAGAGTACATGAAGAAATTGCAGGCTCAAAGAGGACGTTTGAATCATTAATTAATGGATAGCTAGCTATTTGGTCCAACTGGGTGTCCTTTATTGTAAAGCAAAAGATGAATTTCTACAAACACACACTATCGAGATTCTTTTTGAATATTGTTTAGTTGATGGATTTATTTATACCAGGGCCTACTTGTTTGTAGTTACATATCAATTCCTTGTGCATTTGGCTTCATACAACTTCTCCACATATCGCTATCAACTTTTCTTTGGCTTTACACTTTCAATCAATATTCACTAATTGCTTATATTCTACACTTTCCACTCAAAAATGCTGTTTAAATTTGTCAGTTTTAGGGCAATATATTAGCTGAGGTTTAGATGTCAAGAATTAATTTCCAAATCAAGATTTAGATTCAAATTTAAAATACATATTGTCCTGAAGAAAAAATAGAATGTATACAATTTGCTGTTTTGGAAGCACTATAAAATTACCCATATACAATATAAAGTTTGCCATCTATATATTCTCATTTGTAGTTGACGAAAATATATAACAAACAAATGTTCTGGTGTTATACCATACCTAAGCCAACTAACTTTACAAAAATAAATAAATAAAAATAAAATAATAAAATTGTAGTTTATGTATTTAATATATTGATTTGTCTTTTATACAACTCCAAAGCATGCCTAATACTTCATTAGTTGTAGTAGTTAAAATATGTCCTTGGATCCTCTTTGTTTGTCTCCTATTGCGTCTTATATCATATCATAAAATAATAATAAATATATATATATATATATTTAATTAGTAATAATAATAAAAATTAAGAAATAACACCATTTCATTTGTTAAATTCTACTAATAGTAATATCCCATGCCTATAGCTCTGTTCCATAAAATACAAACTTGTGATTTTCAATGCTCTCAATTTGCTTCGTGTTTCCAACTCTATATTGAACATACAATAGTCCAAATCCTAGGACTGTAACTTTGTAATTTAGCTTTAGACCATGTTGATTGGATATATCTCTTTGATCCAAGTAAAATTTTTTCTAATCTCGATTTAACTTTGATTCCCGTAGCCGTTTGACACATTACATTGATATATTAAAACAATATACTACAACAACATTTGAGAATGTCATAGATGACAATAATGTTGGTCAAATTGGAACATTATGAATTATAGAAATTGATAATATAATTAAAATTTCCATTTTATAGTGGTTTTAAAATAGAGATAGATACAAAATCAGAAGAAAAGGACTTTTCATCTGTAAATAACTAGATATATACAGTAGTTAAATTGAAAAGATTGTATGCAATGATAAAGCAATAATAAGGTTGTCCCTGCGATGATGATTTAGTAGCGAAGGCCATTAAATTATTGCTCAATAGAAAAAACTAGGCTCGTGATAATGTGTGCCCAGATGGACCACTAAACTCTACAATCGATCACTCATTACAAGAGACCACCACATGATGTTTGTACATGATTAATTAGAGAGAGACGAGAATGTCGGCGAAGGCACGGATGATGTAGTTGTGAGTGTGTTTGGGGTTCAAGGAGAGGTAACAGAAGAGCAATTCGTGTAATAAATCCCAGTCGTTGATTACGTCTTTCAAGTTCTTGGCTTCGATCATCTCGACCATTGAGGCTCGGAAGTCTCGGTATGGGTCCGGGGAGTATTTGTTGACGGCGACACCTCCTTCTAATGGGACAGTTGTTGTGTCAGATGATAAGGAGGATGAGGAGGAGGAGGTGGAGTCGATGATGGAGTTGGAGCGGCCGGGGGAGGAGAAGAAGAAGCGTTGGGAGGCGAAGACGGTGGCGAAGTCGGGAGGGGAGGAATGGTGGTCGTCTTTGGAGATGTCGTAGAGTGTGTTGAAGTTTTTGATGGTGGGGTCTGTGTGTGTTTGTTTAGATTGTGGAGCTGATGAGAAGCAGAGATGGAGGTTTTTCCAGAAGAGGTTTGACATTTTTTATCAGAGAGAGATGGAGAGATGGGTTCTTTGTATCTGCTGCTGCTGTCGTAGTGTAATGTAATTGACTTTGATATTGTTTTAGCTTGGTGAGCTGGTGAGGTGGAGTCTAGTAGTAGAGTAGAGTTTTTAGTTTTTGGTTTTTGTTTAGTCTTTACTTTCTTGTGTTTTGGGCTTTTATACATATGGACTTGTTTACTGCTACTTTCTTTTATCATTTTTCAGTAAATCTTTTAATATGTTTAATTAATTTTTTTAGTGAAAATATTTGGATAATTTTAATCTTAAATAAGTTAATATCCATGTGATCGACTCAATGAGATTACTTGATCACCCATTTTTGGACCTATATAAAATACCACATATATAGATAGTTGAGTAGTGAAGGTAAAGCAACCAACCTAAAGTAAATTATTATTAATTTTTAAAAAAAGTTTAAAATGAAAATTTTTGAAAATTCTTACCTAAATTTGGTGATGTCCACATGCATTGCCAATATTATCATTTTAGGCATTAAAAATGAAAATGACTTGATTTAAAAGGTTAAAAGTTTCTACATATTAAATTATTGAATATATATATTTTAAATTAAAAATTTGACTAAAAAAAATTATCATTTGGCTGGTTTACAGTTAGTAAATATAGATTAACTTGTTAAAATTAGAAAAATGATGAGACTGGCTTGGTGAGATTTTATTTTCACATTTAATTATCCTTTGTACTCATCTTCAAGATAGTGAACGTGGAGACAATATTGACAAATCTCTACCGGTGGATGCTACGCTTGTCAAAATAGTTCAAAAGTTCAAAACCTATGTAGGCATGAGATCCTTTAAAACTCAAGAGAACAACTCACACGAATCTTATACATTTTTCTTGTATATAATTTGTCACTACAATTATTGATTATACAATAAGGACCCATACATTAATGGATGTGGTTTTGTCGTCCCCCACATGCAATGCAGTAGTAGTATCCATCAGTACAATTACAATACTACTGTATTGCCAGTATATATGTTCCAGTTTCACTGTAAGAGAGCTCTAGTCATCTGTTACCAACATTGACTTGAAGACAACTTCCTTTGTTATATCACGCTCCTCAGAATCTCATATTCTGAACTCAATTATGCCTACTCATGATATCACTCTCTTTAACATGATCGCAACCGTCCGTTCTCAAAAAGGCATCTTATGACTGGCGAGAGAGACAAAACCGATGGGAAATAAAACTGTTTGCTTTTAGTGGGTGGGGTTCAGCGTCATCTATCCATGCAATATATGATAATATTGATTACTATGGTCCTTAGAGCTCAGACTCACGAGTGTCCATGTCCTTCATTTGTAGACACTCTTGTGACCTCTGACGTTCATATGACCAGACCTATACATACATAACAACACTGATTTGATTAATTGAAACTCAACATCAGTGGTCATTTCGTTACAGGTAATTTGGTCGGTTTAATTGGTTTTAAATTTGTGTAGTGAAGATATTTGTTATGAGTTATTTTTAACGTTCAATCATGGATAGAAGTAGATTTCAGTGTGGGACAGTTTTGGGTATTATGTCGGGTTGATATTGAGGTGAGGATGGTCTATTTGTGGTAGCTTCTGTACTCTGTTGCTTTTGTGAGTTGGAACAACGTTGATGTTTGATGTGAGCTTTTCTACAGTCTGGTCTTAAATATTCAATCTTTGAAACGAGGGAAGTTACATCTTATATGGTTCCATTAGCAGTATCTTTCTAATTTTACATTACCTGAAAAAATTAGGATTAATCAGGAGGAATTAAGAAAATCATACGAAGGAATCGAATCTTACTGAAGAGATTGGTTCTGTATAAGTTTCAGTGACGAAATCGAATCATGCTTTTATAATTTGAAGAATCTCTCTTTTAAAAAGCAGAGACAAGAACTTTCTTTCCTTGTAAACTGTTCTGTCAGGCACTGTTAAATTAGCATGGTCGTTTAACAGTCCTCGTGTATTTATTGGGCCGAACCCAATGGATCATAGTCATGCTTTTGTAGCCTATTTTTGTTCTTGTTGATGTAAAGCGAGGATCCGTCATTTATGGGCCCAAAACATAAGTCGATCTTTTATAGCTAATCACTGTCATGGATTACTTCTTACGTATTTTTTTACTCATTACTTCTTACGTATATATATATATATTTTTTAATCACTACATTGTAGTATTCATTTTCATATTTGGTTATATATTCATCATCAATTTTTTACTTATATATATTCATCATCAATTTTGTTTTATTTTTTATTCATTTTAATATTTATTTTTTAAATATAAAATTATTATAAAACTAAAAATATTTATTTTTAAATATAAAATTATTATAAAACTAAAAATATTTATTTTTTTTATCTTAATATTTATTTTTTAAATATAAAATTATTATAAAACTAAAAATATATTTATCGTTAAAATTAAATATCAAATTATTTTTTAAATATAAAATTATTATAAAACTAAAAATATTTATTTTTAAATATAAAGTTATTTTTTAAATATAAAATTATTATTGGTTAAAGTATCGAATATCGTGTAACTAAGTTAAAAAAAAAAAAAGAAAAAAAAAAAAAAGAAAGTATATTTCTTGATATTTTTGATTGGGACATTGAGAGAATAGACTGCGGTATTATTTTGGTTGATCGGAGCTCAAGACAAAAGATGGGAAATTTTGGGATATATGCGCCCGCACAACCGTTTTTACAAACACAAAAGACACGGTGAATAATGACCGGTAAAAAAAAAAACAACGAATCAAACTAGAGCCTCGCAAACCGAAATCGTCTAGCAAAGGCCACACCTACGACCACTTTGACTTTCTACAAATACAACACCCATACAAAGTACTGGTACATAAATACTACATATTTATTTTACACAGACATACATACAAGGACTTCATTTATTGACTACGTTCTCGTTAAGCCTAGCGGCTGCTGCGACGGATGCCGCCACTCCACCCGGATATGTGGCCACGTTAGGGTTATTCCTCAGCTCAGCGCTCACCACTCCTTCAGCATCATGCCTTGTCGCCGCTTTATCCGCAGGCAGCTTACTAGTCGCATCCTACGCATACAAAAAAGATCATATACAACTACATCGCTTAAAAGAATTTTAAAAATATTTAAATTTAATAAAATAATATACGCACCGCCAATACATCACCGAGCTTGATTTTGTCCTCATCGCGATTCACAGTCTCATTATGAGAAGCAGCAGACTGAGCAGTAGCAGCGAGCCCACCTGGAGTTATCACGTTGGTTCCGGTAGCTCTGACTTCAGCGGCTTGAATAGCCGCGGCGTCGCTCTGATCAACTGGCTTATCAGCTGCTGTTTTTGCAGTAGCTTCCAGTGCTTCACCTATCGTAACTGCTTGTTCGACGTCCCCGAGAGCCGCTGTCGGTGCCATTGGCGTTGGCTGCACGTACTGTCTAACAACCTGTCCACCAACTGATTCGGTGATTATGCGTCTACCAGGGACCTCAGTCTCAGTAACAGAAACGCCTTCGTCTCCGGGAAAATCGGTGACGCTGCTGTGATCAACGAGACCGGCTCGCTCGTTTTGCGTGGCGGCAGACTGCATGACAGCTGCAGGACCGCCTTTCTGTGTCTGGCCCAATATGGTGCTCTCAGCGGTTTGCATCATAGCAGCGTCTTCCGGCTTCACTGGCTCCTTAGCCAGCGAGCTCGACACGTTGAAAATGTCGCCGTACTTAATAGGCTCTTGCACCGCCTGAGGCTTCTGTTGCTGATTTTGGCTCATCTTCGATTTGAAATATTGATAGCTCAAATTTAGTGTGATTTCTGGAAAATGTATGTGTAGACTATTGAAGCCTTTGTGGATTGGGGGTTGGATTGTAGAGAACATATTATAGTGAAGACGGACATGTTTATGTGGGACACGTGTAACGTGATGGATAGAGATAAAACTGTGTCGAGACGACGTGGTGGAAATTTAGCTGAGCTGTCGATTACTCCCGATCTTTAGGACACGTGGTATCCTCTTGCATGTACACATAGCAGTTGATGTTTGAGCATTTATATTTTTTAATTTTTCATTCCGATTTGTACTCAGAGCGGTGAAGAATCTTTTTTTCAATTTTTTTTTCTCTTTTGACAAACTCTGGTTCACTGGTATAATAATGTATAACATGTATAACGGAATCGTCTAGAATAGGTGTATCACACGCCTGTAAGGATGATTGAGATATTTGAAACAGATACAGACGTGTACGGTGTATATATAGGGGGTGGTGCGGTAGACTTCACCTTATTGTTTACCGAATTACTAATGGATATGGTTTAGAAAATGGGATCCGATCGCTCCTTTAAATTTGATTAATTCAAATTAAAAATTAATGCAATTCGGTTCAATTCAATAATGGTTTTGAACTAACTTGAATGGATTAAATCAAAAAAATCAATTCAATTCTATCTTAATTTTAAAAATTTTATTTTTGTTTTATTACAATATTAAATTTTTTCATTTTAACCGTTTTGAAAATTTTATAATTGTATATATTTACAATAATATATTCAATAAATTTCATAATTTTTTAAATAATATTTTTAATATATTATTATATAATGTATTATACATTTATTAAAATATATAAATAGATATTATATTTATATTTAATTATTATTTAGCCTATTTATTAAAATTATAATAAAACTATTTTTAAAATAAATTAATTTTTTTAATTAACAAATATATATATATATAAATAATTATTTTTATAAAAAATAATAATATAAATTTTGATTAAATTCGGTCTAGAAACAGTGATCCATTTAAAATTATAGTAAAGGATTAAATTTTGATTTACAAAAATTGATTTTAAAAGAATTAGAGCATATTTGATATTAGATTTTTAACGGTTAAATTAGCATTTTAATCAACACGATAATGTTAAATTTGATTTTAAATTGGCTTTAATTAAATATTTTTGTTATTTTAGTTTTCAAATGAGTTTGTGAATATAAAATGACTTAAATTTAATACAAATACAAAGGTAATTTAAAAAATAAAAATAAAAATAATTATAATTATAGAATAAAAATAATTATTACTATTTAAATTAAAAATTATTTTAATAACTTTTACAAATTCTCATTCAAATACTAAATACTATTATAAATATAATTACTAAACACATCTTTTTTTCTTAAAAAACATTAATTTAAAATTTAAACATTATGTAATAATTTTTTTTTTCCAAACTCCGGATAATAAATTACTAGTACAATGATCTTTTTGATGGTCCGAATATATATTAATGAGTTTATAATGATGTATTGACAGCTCTAAGGATGTTATTGGATCTTGGATCCGTATATGAGATTTGCTGAAGTCTAATGTTAAAAGGAGGATGTGTGTGAATAAGGAGATGGAAGTGTGCTTTGATCATGGGCTGAAATGGAGGCTTCTTGGCGGAAAGGCCTAAGATGATGGGTCTACTTAATCATATCCACATGTTTTCACTCTCATCCATCATCCATAATCACAAAGAAGACCATAAATAAGGCACATCTATCCTAGTGGAAATGCATAACAGTAAAATCTGCAAAAGGACTTCTTTATTAAATTGATTTTACACCACATTTCTATCCCAAACACTACGGTCAGAGCAAAATTTCAGACGAAATTTCTTAAATTTTTAATAAAAATTTATATAATATTAACAGTTTTAAAAAGTTCAAATAAATATTTAAATTATACTATAAAATTGTTTTAAGGCAGAATTATATTCAAATTAAATTATAGTTATTATTATTTTTTTAAATGATATTAATCAACGGCATATTCCCATTATAAAGTCTCATCCGCCACTAAGATAGGTCTACTTGTCTCTCAAGAAAACACAAAACCAATAACAAGTAGAAACACGAGATCCTTATTACCAGTGCCTCAATACCTGTACATATATTTTACAAAACAAAAACGACACTTAACTAGGTTCGGCTATATACAAACAAAGCCAAAACGGTCACCAAATACAAACACTTCTAGGCACACAGTTATTTAAAAGACGATCTTATCAAGTGGCAGTGTTCTCGTTGAGTCTAGCAGCAGTATCCATGGAAGAACCTACTCCACCTGGACGCGTGGTCAAACTCGGACTATTCCTCTGCTCTGCACGTGCCACCGCTTCCGCGTCATCCATTGTCACCTCTTTGTCCGGAAGATTTTTACTCGCCCCCTGCCATTAATACCATATTCACGAATTCATATACTAAATCAACTAAAGCATGATTTTCGAATAAAGTAAAGTAGTTATGCATGACAATTACCACCACCACATCTCTGAGCTTAATTTTGTCCCGGTCACTTATTATTCCACTGTTATAGGCAGCTGCCGACTGAGCCGAAGCTGCGTGTCCACCTTGCATAATGAAGGTTTGACCAGTAGCTCTCATCTCCGCCTCCGCAATCGCCGCAGCGTCGCTGTACTCCACCGGCTTGTCACCTGCTGCTTTCATAGTTGCTTCCATCGCTTCTCCTATTGTCAGCTTTGCTTGAGCTTGTGTTTCATCCGTCTCCGGAACAGCCACTTGCACATGTTGCCCAACAACCTCCAAAACAACCACGTAAATTTATATGATTAATCAAAACAAAAATTAGGTTTCTGTATTTATAACGTTGAAAATCTGGAAAGTGAACCTGCCCGGCGAATTTTTCGGTGACAAGACAACCACCGGGGAAATCAGTTCCGGTGATGGTAACTCCTTTTTCTCTAGCCATATCGGTGACGTCGCTACTGTCTACGAGGCCTGCGCGCTCGTTGATAGCTGCAGCGGAGACCATGAGGTCAGCTGGTCCGCCGGTCTGAGGCTCTCCGAACGCAGTGGTTTCTGCTGTCTGCATCATGGCGGCGTCTTGCGGTGCAATTGGCTTGTCAGCGAGACCGCCTGTGACAGGGAAAACGTCGCCATATGTGATTGGCTCTCGCTCCAAGTCCTGACCTTGGTTTTCATTATCTCGTGGCCTGCGTGGCTGCTCTTGACTCATTCTTCTTCTATCTAGAGAGTGTTGATGATGGCTTAACGTTTTTTTTTTTTCGGGTTACGTTTGGTTTTCGGTCACTGAACTGGAGTGGTTAAATACAGTGCTGCGTAGATAACACGTGTCTTCTCTCATAAACGTGGCATTCATGTAGCTGGTTTGTCCCGTTGATGCACCAGTACGGTAACATACACGCGGCAGGGAACCACATTTGTTGTCAGTGACTAGGCCAGCAGCACCAGACCCCAAGTTTATCTTTTAATACCCATTGAGCGAAACTGATACTAGGAAGACTCTGGAACCACCGCTCAAAATCCTGTACTGTACGTGCGTATACGCATTTCGAAGTTCATATTGAATTGGATGCACTTTATAGATCACATGAAACCTACAGGGAGCGGTGATGGTATAGTTGTAATTGAATTAGAAAATAAGGTGTTTATTTTGCTATCCACTACTCCTCCAGGATTGTCTTTTGAAAGCAGGTCATCTCTTTAACATTCACACAAACTAGTACGATGTAATGAGCGATATTCCTCTAAGAAATATCTGGACTCAAATGTGACTTTGAAGCATTCAAGATAAGTATGCTATTTTCTCCACTTTAGTATTACAAGTGGTCAGCAGTTGAACAGAAAACTAAAATTTCCCGTATAAAATGCCAAAAAGGAGAACTGTTTAACATCACATATATCAAGTCCATTACAACTTCTAGACATACATGTTTTTGAGATAGATCCTGCCCACAGCTAACTTACCCTACTGGCCACGACACTGTTGTTAACAACTCAATGCATTAAGCAGCCCTTTAAGCAGTCCTAACAGTTTATTTATTACATATTTTTTCTACACATGTTATGTAGGTCTATTCCTCAATGCGACTTGCAACTTCTAAACCATTACCTGCACATAAAGATTGAAAGGTACAGAACAAATAGCCAGTTTCAGAAACAGGGCAAATCTAATCAAACATGAATATAATATGAAACAGATTGAAGGGAAACATTTGAACTTGACAGATGCAGTGCCACTGTGCCATAGAGTCAAATGGAAATGAATGGACTTAATAAGATGACTTGTTTAAGTCGGTAAAATTACCATCAGGATCAAAGAAGAAGACTTGTTTAACTTTGCCGTCTGGTAGTGAACTCTGGAAAGTCTGTATTCCCTTTTCCTGCATGACCAATTACAGTTACACACTACTCAAATTCAGCTACAAACTAACCTTAAAACAAACCCAGAAATTTTATGCTAATTCAGGGCAATAACTGCAATTTAATTACAACTGGAAATAACGAGTGCACTCGGATGCAGCTAAAACGTATATTTACCCTAGTCCCCAAAAATTCAATCTTGCAAATAAGAAATTAATCTCAGGCATTCCAATCCTTACCTTGAGAGAGTGGACAAAGGAATCGAAATTGGAAATGGAGAAGCAGATATGATGACCTCTGCGGAGATGCTGGGGATCAGCAACGGGTGACGTGGCGCTGTATGGACCTTCCGGTAGATTAGTGACCTGGCTTCTCTCGATGAGATGGAGAGTGAAAGCTCCCGGCAGATTCAACCATATAACCTTGAAATCTCCAAAATCCGGAGCATTCATTTCCACAAAACCAAACACCTGCACACAGAAAGTCAACAATATCGACAAATTCACTTGTATCACTCTAACTGATCACTGCAATAACACTGAAATGTACTCGGAAATTGATGTTTGTACCTCCTTATAGAAATTAGCGAGGCGTCGTATGTCGGAGGATTCTCTGGAGATGTGGTTGAGAGTCGCTGCCTTTGCTATCGACATCTTGATTATCTCTGCCGCTTCGAGTTTGGGTTTCTATTGTTTCCTAAGGACGACTCCTACCCCCTTCTACGCTATTTTATACTTGAGATAGAAAATTTACAGAAGTTCTCCACCCCATCCACTCTGTTAAAATTTTATAGTATTTATATGGATTTATAGTTTTACCAATTAAAATTTATGTGTGAATTATCCTTAATTACATATTTATTATTTTATTAATAATTATAAAATAATATTAATTATAATTATAATAATTAATAATAAATTAACGTAAAAATTAAAATAATATTAAATAATAATTTAAATATAAAATTTATAAATTACAAATAAATTAATCAATAAATATATAAATTAAAAATACCATAAATTAATTTATACATAAATTAAAAAATACTATTAAAAAAATTATTTAAAAACATTAATATATATATATATATATAAAAATTAGAATTGATGAAAAATTTTGTTATTGTATTCTTTTAATTTTTTACATAAATTTATGTAATTTTAATTTAAAATTTATTATTCAATTTACAAAAATTTGTTATGGAACGTAGATTTGTTAATAAAATTCAAAAGTGTTAAATATCGCAGGCCAAAATGTTAAGTACTCTTAATATAAATCCATCAAAAAGTTAATATTATAATTTTAATAAAATTCTTTTTTTTATTTGAATTTTTTCATTAATGAAAAACATTCAAAAATTTAAGAGCGTAGTTGTAATAAAATTCTTTGTCTCATCATCTTAATTCGTTTAATTTTTTTTTCAAATCCAGAATTTTGATAGTGTAGTTTTAGTAAAATTCTTTCTCTCATTATCTCAACTCATTTGAATTTTTTCTTAAACCATATGAAGGAGAAGATCCACGGAAATAATTCAAACGACAATAATGAATGAAGTGAGCGTTAGGATTGTCAACAATATGGAAATAATATTGGTCTTCCAATTTCATGTACCATATAAATTTTAAAACTCTTACACGAATTCAGTTTACATCTACTTTATCAATTAATGTCTCCATGACATCGCTCTTCAGTCAAAACTTTAGAAATCTAAACAAATCTAGTCAAAACTTTAGAAATCTAAACAAATCTACTTTCGGGGATTCTAGTTGCACCTTTAGACATATTTGTTGTTTAAGGAGATTTCAAATTAAAACACATCTTTTCTTTTTCTTCATCCTCCATAGTTGAACTCTAGATTTTCTTTATAAATCCATCTATGTTAAAAAGGGTATAATTGGTATTTAGTAATGCCCATAAAATTTTGTCTTCACTTTGAATTTTAATTTTTGTTTTGAAGGTCATTAGTAATATTTTACTATATTGAAATTCTACCGAACTTTCTTCAAATATTTTCTTAAATTGCATATTTTTCCTATGAATATTTCTAATAAACTCATTATGTTAAGTATATTATTATTATTATTATTATTATTATTATTATTATTATTATTATTATTATTATTATTATTAGGGTCCATTGCATTTTTGGACTTTTTATTTAAAAAGTTATATTTTTAGACCAAAATTAAAAATTTTGCAAAATAACAATTTTTTTAAATTTTTTTGTAAAAATAGACTAAAATGACAGTATTACCCCTACTTCCCGGTCTTGATTTGCTTCCCAGGCAAATCAAATCGGGAAGCAAAAATACACCGGAAAACGGGCAAATTATAACTGTTTCCTGGTGTTCTGCTTCCCGGACCAGGGAGCAGAACACCCGGAAACAGTTATATTTGTCTGCTTCCTGGTCTGATGTTTCCCGGTCCACCTGAAAGCTTATTTTTACTATTTTTTTTTTAAAAAAAAGTCTAAAAGTTGGTCCAAAACAATTTTTTTTTATAAAGTCTAAAAATGCGTATTTTCACTTATTATTATTATTTTCGCTTTACTCCTACCAATGGGTCTGGCTGACGAATCATCCACATAATATATTTACACCACATGTCAAACTCTTTTATTAATCAATATTGATTGACGACATATCTTGAGATTGATAAGCATTAATGTCTGATTGTTATGCTTCGGTCCACTGGTCTGTTTTCACCCACTTGAACTATCGTTGCTATAACTTCCATGTACAACTGAGTCTTTTTAATAATTGACTACAAGTGACCGATTTTGAATCTTTTCCTAAATTTTGGATATTGTATAAGCAGATCCTTTGTTCGATTCAATTGTATAATATTAAACAAGAAAAAAAGTGATTACATAAAACTATTCGATGAAAAGATGAAAACAATGTATGAAAAATAATACACTCACTATATCCTATTCTGATGCACTACTTGATTTAGATTTTCGATTTGGTGGATTTAATCTCTTAACTTGTTAATGAAAACTTTTATATGTTGCAATTGATTTTTAAGAGATCAATGTGGTCAGATATTACCTTTCAAGTGCTCTGATAATACCTTGTGATATTTTACTTCAATACGAGACGAATATTTTTGTGTTAATTGGTTTGTACCAATGATAGGATTTTTTGAGATGTTTAAATATATGAAGCATAATAACATATTCTCTTTTATGAAATATGAAGTAGTGCAACTGCTCATTTTGTTCGAAGTGGTGTAACCTCTTAAGAATGAATATGCTCTGCTTAAAGAAAATGGAAGTTCCTTTCATATGTTAGGAATGACCGTGAAGTATTTATCGTGTAGAGATTTATTGACATTTATCAATGATAGAGTTTGCAGGTTTTTTAAGTTTTCTCAAGCCTTGTGAATGGCAGGGTTGTCAATTTTTGTTGATTTTCTCGAGTCTTGTGAATGATAGCGTTGTCAATTTGCTCAGATTTTCTCGAGTCTTGTGAATGGCAGGGTTGTCAATTTGCTTAGATTTTGAGCATTGTGAGTGGAAAAATTTGCAATTTTTTTGTCAATTTTGAAGTTGTATGAACTAAATGACATTAGGCATGGTTGTATGAACTAAATGACATTAGGCATGGTTGTCTTTGAATATGTACTCTAATCATACACATATATAGTATAATAAACCCTAATTATCAAATTTATAGTGATTAAGGCTTCAAGTATGAAAAACTATTTAAATATTTTTGAAAAAAAAAAAGCAAAATTGACCTTTTAAATGAAGAAATTTGGATTTCAAAAGTCGCACCAGCGTGTGGCCTTCCGCGCTTTTTCAAAGTTGTCTGTCTTAAAATTTTATTTCTAAAAAGCTATAATAAGCCTTAATCACACGTCAATTGCATAAATTGTGATTGAATTAATAGATTTCAAGATTTTATCCATATGATTTGAATTTAATTAAAATTTTAGAATAAGAGTTATGGTAGAGTTAGTAAATCCTTACAAGTGCCAAAGTTATTAGGGTTTTGAGCCATGTGATTGGAGATTTGGTTGTTTAATTGAGTTTTATGAAAGCTTCACTGTTATTGATGTAGATAAGTTAACCTTGAATTTTATGGAAGACTTGAACCGAATCAATATTAGAAGGAAGTCTTTATTATGTTAGGATTTAAGATTTATTTCCCTTATTTGATTTATTTATTTTCTTTTTAGGTTGTTTTAAAATATTAGGGAATTTCATTATTAAAATGATTTCTATTTAATCTAGAGCTTTCCTTCTTAAAATGATTTCTATTTGATTAAGGTTGTAACCTCTATATAAGGGGTTTCCTTTCATCAATTATATGGCTTTCAACTTTTGAATATTTTCTTTTCTCTGAAATAGAGTTCCCTTGGATTAGGGAGTTTCATCGTCCCAGCCAAACGAAATTGATCATCTAATACTCGTGACCGAGTATAACTAGTCTATCAAAACTCGTGACCGAGTCTAAACAGTCTTTATCTTTTATTTTTGCTTCCGTTCTGCGTTAGTTGGTATTAGAGTAGTGTTCGTCCATGGGGGATAATCAATATGTAATAGCAGAGATGGAGATTTTTTGAGCATATTGTCGAGTTAGAGATGCTGTTTGTAAGATGATTGTAGATGGTTGCAGTTATGAAAATCTAATTGCTGAAAAGTTTGTGGAGATCCTACAATTACCAACAGAGCCTCATCCTTCACTGTACAAGACTTTTTGGAATAAAAAAGGTGTGTTGATTGAAGTAAATAGAATCTATAGAGTACCTATTTCGATGGGTAAATCTTATTTGGATACTGTTATTTGTGATGTTATGGATATTGATACGTGCGGAGTCTTATTGAGGAAACCTTGGTTATTTGATCTGAATGTTGTCTACAAAAGAGAAAATAATTCGTACAACTTCAGGTGGAATAAAAAGAAGATTGTGATCTTGCCTACTGGATCCGTGAAACCTTCTAAATTGGAAGAGAAATCTACAATGACATCAAAAGTGTCAAGTGAGATCACGATAAAATCTGATGGTGATTTTGTAATCGAGAAGGATTCACCTCAAGTTGAAGAGAAAGTAGAAGTAAAAGCAGACTCAATTTTGCTAGAAGCGGAAGTAAAATCTATTTTGCTAGTAATAGATGTGGATTTCGTTATCAGCCTTCCATGTACTCAAGTAAAAGCCCATGTACTCAAGTAAAAGCAAGCTCAATTTTGCTAGAAGCGGAAGTAGATTCTACTTTGCCAATAGCAAATGTGGATTTCGTTATCAGCTTTCCATGTACTCAATGTGAATCAAACTCTATTTTTGTTAAAGTTGACAGCTTTTCAAAAATGGCGCACTTTATTTTCTCCAAGAAATTTGGAGATTTAGATCATGTTGCCAAAATATTTTTTTAAAGGATTATTTGTCTTCACGACATCTTCAAATTATTAATATTGAAGACAATGTACATGTGGAAGAAAAGAAGGTGGAAATAATTTGACACTCTCCAAAGATATTTGATGAGAACTCGAGGACGAGTTCTTTTAAAGTGGAAGGGAATAATGTAGATCAGTTAACCTTGAATTTTATGGAAGTCTTGGACCGGGTCAATATTAGAAGGAAGACTTTATTATGTTAGGATTTAAGATTTATTTCCCTTATTTGATTTATTTATTTTCTTTTTAGGTTGTTTAAAATATTAGGGAATTTTATTCTTAAAAGGATTTCTATTTAATCTAGGACTTTCCTTCTTAAAAGGATTTCTATTTGATTTAGGTTGTAACCTCTGTATAAGGGGTTTCCTTTCATCAATTATATGGCTTTCAACTTTTGAATATTTTCTTTTCTCTAAAATAGATTTCCCTTGGATTAGGGTTTATCTTCCCTTAGATTAGGGAGTTTCATCGTCCCGACCAAACGAAATTGGTCATCTAACACTCGTGATCGAGTATAACTAGTCTATCAAAACTCGTGACTGAGTCTAAACAGTCTTTATTTTTGATTTTCGCTTCCGTTCTGTGTTAGTTGTCAATTCATTCTTTTTACCACGTGAAAGTTTAAGAGTTGTCAATTCATTCTTTTCACCATATGAAAGCATCGGAGCTATTAATTCATTCTTTTCACCGTGTGAAAGCATCAGAGCTATCAATTCATTTTTTAGCCATGTAAAAATTTCAAAGTTGTCAATTCATTCATGAGTCAACTTTATAAATGCATTCTATAAGTATCTAATTATCTACCTATTATTATTATTTACGATTTTAAAACTTAAACATGTACTATTCATCTTTTTCAACTTCTTTAAGAGATAAACTTGACTTAACAGTGGCTATACAAGCTCATCAAGATCAGGCTCGAGTAAGACATTCACTATTAACTCGTGTACTTATGGATAACGATCTTATGATTAGACTATATGCAAAACAAGAAGATGTCAATCAGGGAAATCATAGAGGATCTTTTCCTAGTCATCGAGTTATTAATCGGGGACAAATAGATGTCTACCAAAGTTTGTGGAATGATTACTTTTCTGAAGAGCGATTATATGATGACACACAGTTTCGATAGAGATTTTGAATGGACAGGGATATTTTCAACGTATTATGGTTGGCGGCCGTAGACTAAGGCATGAACCAGAGTGCCCAGGAGCTTCATTTTGCGGTCTAGTCAAGGAGGCTAGAGCGCTAGGGAGGCTTCGGTACCCATTTTAGCGACCTGGTGAGGAAACTGGTGGTCTGGTCAGGGTGACCAAGGCACATGCCAGGGCACGAGTAGCTTACTTCACCTTCTAATTTTTGTTTCGTGATCCTCATTGAATGTTATCGGTTATGTGTTGATGCTTGAGACGTTGAGTTGCATTTGTGTGCTCACTTTGATTAATGAAAGAAGCATATTTGTGTGTGTGTGTCTGTTTGAATATGAATGTGTTAATCAGGCAACGATAGCCAAACTTTTCCTTTTTTACTTTTCTTGTTTGTTTTCTTTTCAATATGAACATGTTCAGGTGGATCAAACAAGCATTAGAAGTTCAGGTTGGAATTCTCATTTGGAGCATGTATCTTATGACATTGATTTCACCTCTTATTCATGCCTTTTGTACTTAACTTTTGTAAATGTATTTCTATAATATTCTTTTGTCAACTCGTCCACTTAGTCTCGTGGCGAATTGAACACTAAACTTTGTATTGTGTGGTGATCCAAGTTTGGTGTTACTTAATGATTTTGTTTGTAAATGTTATTGAGTGATTATCAAGTCAAGCTTTATTCAAAAGTATTCCTATTATCCATTGGCTAGTAAATGTTTTTATGTATGAATATGGAATATATATATATATATATATATATGTTGATTTGGCATCCCGATCTCCATGCTCTAGGTCCTCAGGGGTGGAGGTTGGACGCTTCATAAAATGATAGAATATATCTTATATTTAAAATAGAGTATAAGTGTAGGTCGGAGATGGTCAAATGAATTCCTAACGGATGTTTTAACTTTTTTTTTTTTTTTACACATAGGTGGTGACCTGAATCATTTATTTCGCAAATTCAGTGACTCATCTGCAAAACCCAAGATTGGTTCGGTTTGATCTCAACCAACCAGAAGGGATGATCATGGTCTGATTGGACCCTATTCTAATGTGAAGTGATTAATTATATTTATGGATAATTTAATTTAAATATTTTAAATATCATATTTATTTGTCATAACATTTATTTATTTAAATTTCAGTTACAATTTTTAATTAAATTCGAGTGGAATTTCTAAATAGGACAATTCTTTACATTCAAATAGGATGGTAGAGGTCTGAATCGGGTACAGAAACTACAAATGCCCTTACAATTAACATGTTCATATCTCCATACTCCCCACAAATACAATTCTCTCCTGACATTTCAGGCAAGACATAGAAGAAATAGTTCAATAAGGGCTTCATTACCACATGTGTGTGCATACTAAAATAGAGGTCTTGTTTGTATTAATAGAGGTTTTGGACTTATTTGTATTAATTACCATTGCAATGTTATAATAAGAAATAAACCATGGCAACCCACGACCCAAACCAGGGCTAAAACCAAACAGATACGTCATCTGAATAGTGAGGTCTGTACAAATAGATAAGAATATTCTTAATTACCAATAATCCTTACAAGTACAATGGCCATTTCTAAAGTGATGAAACCTGTTGTTATCCCTCACAATGATTTCTCTCCCATAGATGCCTGAAATAAACTTGAAGGCGCTGTGGCAATCTCCACAGATTCTAAGGTTCTTTGTGATTCGAATGGGAACTCCTGGATGCACAGCAATTAGACCAAATGCAAGTGCAATCTTCTCACTGTGGTGTCCAACTTCTGTCATCTTCTCTTCATCTTCTAAGTCGTAGAGTGCGAAATTGGTGTCGGGTACATACCCAGCTGCTTTCATCTCTGCCCTCAGCTTAGCTAACATTGCTTGGATCTCGGAGTTTCTTTCATGGGAAGTATCCTTTGCTTGGAAAATATGAACCTTATTCTTGACTGATATCCAACTGCAACCCGCACCCTTTTTGATCCCTACAATTTTCATTTCTTTACGGATATGGTCAGCATCCTCCCACCTGCATTAGTAGTTGAAAGCGGTAAAGCAAAAAATGAGGAACAGATAAGAAAAACTAAACAATTATTTACATAACCGGCAACAAATCAACCATTGGACAATATAAATGGAGCAGAATACTTAATATTAGTGACATGATCTCCAAAGGCGAATAACTATAAATTTTGAGGGCTACATATGAGTTCAATTGAAAAATGAGGCTGAGACCACTCCAACATAATCAAGTTTGACAGTAAGAGGTTTCTAGTTTTACATTAGGTGATGTTGATGCAATGTGGACACAAGTAATAGGAAAAAGATTATCTTCCTCTTATCTTGTAGAGGTCCAATCACGGAACAAGTTGTTTGCTGCCCTAAACAAGAATTCAATATCATCCAAAGAACTAGGAATAATATGTGAACACTTGTGGCATTAATCTAGCAATAAACACAATTTTCTTTAATTACATTTAGCATTTCGAAGGGAGACGCTGATCCATCTTTGGTAAATAGACTGGAGTTTTGTCTTAACTCATGTAATGTGCCCTTGGATTATTTTTCTCAATCTAAATCTGCATGAAATTTCAAGTGATATCTATCTTAAAAAATCTAAAATCATGAATGTCAAATTTTCACCTGCTTTTACCCCAACTTGATTTTCGTTTAAATAACCATTTATAGTTGAACAGGGATAATATTGAATAGTAATAAGAGAGTAAATAATCTAGCTCTAAATTATAACGCGTGAGCACAAAAATGAAGAAATGGAATGCATAATTAGTTCCAATGAAGCTTGATGAAATAAGAACTCAGAGAAAAAGAAATCACAAGAGCTAGTTACCTTCCAGCAGCTGCAAACATGTTTGATAGGAGGACATGGTTGCCTGAGTCTGTTGGATCAAGTTTAAACAGGTTATCAGCCGATATCTTCCCTAAATCTGGCTTCCCATGAACCCTACAAGCATTTAAAAGCGCTCCCCAAACTGAGATTGTTGGATTCATTGGCATTTCCTTGATTAGTTCATAAGCTCGTTCTACCATCCCTGCTCGTCCCAACAAATCAACTATACAAGCATAATGCTCTTCCCCTGGCTTAATCCCGTATTTTTCACTCATTGACTCAAAAATCTCTAGACCCCTTTTCACCTCCCCTGCCCTACTACACGCTGACAAGACACACACCAAGGTCACATAATTAGGCATCAATTCACACCTTCCTGATATCATTTCTTCGAAAAGTGCCAATGCCTTGCGAGCTTCCCCTTGGTGTGCATACCCACCTATCAGTGCATTCCAACAAACCAAGTTTCTCTCAGGCAACTCGTTAAATGCCTGTTCAGAATCCTCCATACTTCCGCATTTTCCATACATGTCAACTACTGCACTCCCAACAAAGACATTCTCTTCAACGCATGCCTTCATTGCAAGTGCTTGAACTGATCTTCCCAATTCAAGCCCTGCAATTCCAGCACAAGCACTTAAGACACTTGAAATCATAAAATCCGTAGGCTGGACCCCTTCATTCCTCGCTCTTAGAAAAATCTCACATGCCTTTTCTTCTTCGTCATTTTGCACACACACAGCCACCATCGTACACCAAGAAACTTCATTTTTCACAGTAATCCTATCAAAAACGATCTCTGCACAATCAACCTCTTTACACTTACCATAAAAATCAATTAATCCATTACATACAGACAAATTCCCATCAAACCCACTTCGAATCACAAACCCATGCAACTGCATCCCCAACTCCAACCACAAACCATCAGCACAGGCATTTAGAAATGCACAAAACGTAATGGAATTTGGCTCCCCACCCACACTCCGAAACTCAACAAACCCACGAACCGCATCTTTAGGCCTCCCGCTAAGTACAGCATTGGAAATATAAGCATTCCACGTAGCAACATTTCTCAGAGGCATTTCATCAAACATCTTCATCGCTTCCTCTCCAAGTCCCGTTTTCGAGTACATATCAAAAGCACTGCACCCAACAAACACATCACGTATCTGCCCAGACTTCAACGCGAGTGCATGAACTTGTTTCCCAGCAAAGGGCACATGAAGCGAAGCCACAGCCTTGAACAAGCAAGGGAAAGTGAAGTCATTAGGTCGAACACATTCGCGGCGCATGGTAGTAAACTGAACAAACGCGGAAGCAAACCGCCCGTTTTGAACATAACCGGCGATTAAGGCGGTCCAGGTGACGACAGACCGGCTATGAACTGGAGTGAGTTGCAGAACGAGTTGTGCTGAGTCTGGACGGTCGAGTTTGGAGTACATGTTGATAAGATGGTTGGAGAGGAAGGTCGGAATGGGAGCTGCCAGCGTCCTGATGACGTAAGCATGGACGACCCGTCCAAGTGAAGAACAGCGAGTTGACACCGCAGATTCTAGCAGAGCAGCGAGTGAATTGGGAGCGTGGAAGGGCATGAGTAGCGGCTCTGGTCATGGTTGATGGTGGTTTGTTTTCATGGCAAGGGTTTATGATTTATAAAGGGTTTTAATTTTTAATTTTTAAAAAGAAAAAACTTATTTTTATATTTAATTATTATTTTCCTGACAGGAATAAGAAATGAGACAGTTCAGTTGTTGTCGTTCAAACTATAAGTTCTCCAATAAAATATCGACACGTGGAGCCTCAAACTCGCAAAATTTCGCGGTTTCCACTAGTTTGATCCTGAATTCTCGTTTTCTCTTAACAAAACCAAAAAACAAATCAGTTGTTCATTTCATACCTTCCTCTTTATCCCTCGGCGTCTGTTTTGGTCTCTGTTTCTGTGTCTCTGTCTGTGATTCTGTGTCTCTGTCTTGGTCTCTCTCTGTTTGTGTGTGGAGCAAGAACCAGAGGTGGCTAAAGGCAGAGTCATTGAAGCATAGATGGACACCATGAATAGAAATAACCATTTCACGCTTCAGAAAACAGATTCCGTATCTCATCATCTCTTGGAGATAATAAAATCCCATCTTTCCCGATGGGACGGTCTTCAAATGGCGGTGGATAACCAGTGGGGCGGGTGCGATTCACTACAGAAATCACACTCTCTAGCATTCGATATCCTTTCTTGGTTCTCGCAATCAAAAGGTCCATCTCCTGTTCTCTCCACCTTTCGCTACACCATTTACAAGATATATACATATTTTTATCTTTATATTTTTATTTGCAGGGCCGTTATATGTGGATGATTTGGAAACTCTGTTGCATGAAAGAATGCTGCTCTGTTTCAATACAGAGATTGAGGACGGTAGCATTGAAGAAGTTGCAGAACAATTGATGATCATGTATGAAGACTTCGTGCATGGGAATAATTAACAATGGTGAAGAAATTGATGACGAGTTTGATAGAGAAGGTAGCCAATATAAATACAAAATTCCGGACAGAAAATGGCCTCAAGTGAACGAACTCGATAATATGTATTGCTTTTGAAGTGCCAAAGATCAGCTCTCTGTATTTATAGTCTTGATAACTGTACTATGTTTCATTGAACTCGCAATGAAAGTAAAAGTTCTTCAACTAGACTGATGAGATGCTGTATAATATCGGTATAAATAATTACACATATAAGCAATGAAGGATGAGAAAACATGGCTAAAAAACGAACGTTGCTTTCTTCTTGGAAGCTTAAATAAATAAATAAATAAACAGAACAGAAAATTTGCAGCAAAGCACTTCCCAAAAGATTTCACATTTGCATTTGGCTGGCGAAATTTTCTTAGCCAATTCTCTAATTAAAATATAAAAAGAAAATAAAAAGTGAAAAAATGTCAAAACAAACGAGCTTGGATTGGATGGTCAAAGTTGGACCTATTATATTGTTCGTCCAAATCTTTTGTTTAAATTGTTATTAATCTGTAAATGTACTGCAGAAGTATTACGGTGAATCTAACCATAAATATATACTGATGCAATAAAAGCAAAGCCATCATTTATTAATTTTTAAAAATAAAACACACTACTATTTAGATAAATACTTCTTCCACTTATTGACTTAATATTTACTTTTTTAAATATTAAATTATTATAATTTTTAATTATATATAATTAAAAATATTTATTTAAGTATTTTACTTATTTTAAAACGGAGTAAAATAAAATAAAATAAAATAAAATAAAATGTACGGATAAGCTTGTTGACCTGAGTGTAAAAGCTCGTACCTGAATCAACCGGATTTCAAGAACTCAGTTTCATAATGAGCTTTAATTACTTATCCTGAGAGGCTCAATTTCCCTGACACAGCGGAGAATCCTATGGTTGGTCTTTGCACAGTAGAAGGCTAAAGTGAGTGTGTAATAACGCGCCAATAATAGCGTGCAATATGGGGGTCGGAACGCTCTGCCTACGCACCATCTACATTTACCATCTTCTGCTCTGCTGCAAAATGACGATAAAACCACATTGAACTACGTGATCGTATGGGCAAGACCGTCAATAGCATAGATCTACCTCTGTTTAATTATAGATCTTTCCCTTCAATTTCTACTGCACCAGTTTCTCTCTCAGAATTTTCCAAAAGGTGGGGTTTTTCTTTTTTTTCCATTTCAATTGCATATTAGACTTCTTGTTTGATGAGCTTCTGTTCTTTATTTCTTGCATCTGATTTCGTTTTTGTTTTCAATTGTTGTGCTTTTTGGCAGGAGTGAAGTCCTTCGAGACGATAACCATGTCTGGCCACTCAAATCCCTCAGTCTTGTAAGTTTTTGAGCTTCAAGCTCTCAATTTTTGTACTAACTTTTGTTGTTTCAGTGTAGAAAATGATATAAACTTTGTTTGTGAAAAGAATAAAGAGAGTATGTATCTGTTGGATGTGGGTTCTTTCTGAAAATGAAAATGCATGTGTCATTTCTGGGTTACACTTTGCTAGTTATCTGTAAACTTAACTAAAACAAACTTAGATGTTGGTAATGTGATACTGTGGATACACAATTTTGATGAACCTGGAGGTTGGAATGAGCTGGAAAGTTCATATTTTGAAGAGAATGTTCATTTTTAGAATAAGGTTTGATGAGGTATTTATTTTAATCTTTCAATCACCTTTTAGGTATTAAAGTTTTAAATTTTCTTTTTGATGTAGGTATGTGTTTAACAATGTCCATCCCAATTAAAAGTTTTTCAAAGATTTTCTTGTTTTGTCATACAATTCAACATGCGAAAATCTTTATAGGCGTCTTGTGTTGGTATTAGTGTAAAAGTTCTACTCCCATCTTTTCCTTCTATAGTTTGGGAATAAGACTATTGGAAGTGTAGAAATACAGTTGTATTACATTTTCCTGATATTCGATTGATTGCTGATGTTTTATCTGACTGTTATATTTTCCATTTTCGGGAAGGGTTTATGCACAACATACATTCTTCTCTACTTTTGCCTAAGAATCCTAAAAAAAAAAAAAAAAAGAAAAAGAAAAAAGAAAAAAAAGGGCATAGTGGTGTTTGTGATAGATCTTCCCAGACCTTTTTATTTTATTACAAAACAGAAATGGTGCTGCAGAGAAGCTATTTTCAGCTTATATCAAATACTAATTCCCAAACCCTGTAAGCAAAGATTACAGATCTTGGACCATGTGAAGTTTGACTGTAATATTCAAGTGTGTTAATTCTTAATCAAATAGAATTCTTCTCTTATACAAACTAGTTATACTTTTTCATGAACTTTTTCTGTTCATAGCTTGCTAAATTATTGATTGCTAAACTTCTTACCATGAACAGAATGCCAGAGCCAATTAATGTTTGCAAGCCTGCATCAGAGGATTTATATGATCCGCCGGTTGCCCCTTGTGAGGATGGTGAAGGATTGCCATATGCTCCTGTGAATTGGCCAAATCCTGGTGATAATTGGAATTGGAGAGTGGGGAAAAGGATCGGCAGTACCGGTTACTATACAGATAGATTCCTTTATCTCCCAAAGAGTCTCCAGAAACCTGGAGGTCCAAAACAGTTTGCTAGCAAACTTTCCCTTGAACGCTATATTAAGCAAGAGTTTCCAGAAACAGACCTTGATGCCTTCTTTAACTCATTCACGTGGAAGATCCCATCCTCAGTGAAATTACCTTCATCACGAGGTCAGCTTTTCAATTTAAATCTGTGTATGCATCAATGTCTGATACCTTGAGACAACATAATATTTTCAGTTTAGTATGTGTGCCGCTATGTTTCTATGAACTTTTGTCGGCACATACAAATTCTTATTTGCTATGAAAGTTGTACATTCATATTCTGAGAAGTTTTGAATATCTACTGGTCTTTTCTTGTTTAAGTTGCAGAGGTTAGAGGGATCTTTCATCTTATGGTTTAATTAGTTTACAATATCATGCTTTTCTCTAAGATAATGCAAGTCTTTTGCATATAATTCCTCTCAGGTGAGTTCATGTGCTAGCAGTCTATTTCCTTGGAATTGTAATTCCCATAGTTGCTTTTGCAGCACATTTAAACATTTTTATTCACTTACTCCTCTATGATTGGATTGAAGATGCAAGTTACTATATATACTTAGCTATCAGCTTCCAAAAAGCATGATGACACAACAACCTTTCAAGGTTGTTTGGGATCAATTGGAAGGCTCGAAGGGATTACTTATATTACCAAAGTGAACATAGTTTTATGGGATCTCATAATTTGAGAAGTCGTAGTTAAACATGGTTGGATGAAAGAAGTCTGGTTATGAGTGACATTCTAAGAAGTTTTCTAGAGAGAATTTGAGTGAAAACAACTAACTAGAAACATTTGTGGTGGTTTGGGGCTAGTTTTCAGTTCTAAGACTTACCATAAGTGGTGGTTAATGTCTCTATGATGGGAGGATGTTAGAAATATGATATGATCCACGTGGCAAGGTTTGAGGCTTGAAATCCCACCTCGGCTTAATACTAGGCTGGTGCAGGATTTATATAGGCCTTGGGCTCTCCCTCTTCATATGTTGGCTTTTGAGGGGCGTCTCTCTCAAGATACCTATCACTTGGTACCAGAGCTGTAGCTATACAGGGCTGCCTTAGAGGCTTGCAACTGGCCAAAGAGGCAAGTGGGTTGCCAAGTGAGCTTCCTATAATGTAAATGTCTACCTAGGTATCTAAGGTGCTGAGGGTGAGGTAATGGGGTAATGTTTTAATCAAGCTGTTAGGTATGAGATTTGGATTTCCATATTGAGATACTATCTTCACATAAGTTCGCTCTTGGCTTTTGAGGGGTGGATGGTTCTCCTGAACTTCCTATCAAATTGATGTTAGACCTTTAGACCTTGCGATGCAAGTTGGTATTTGGACTAAAGAGCCTAGGGTAGCCTGTTTGGGGAAATTTTTGGAAATATCATGAGGACTTTGTATTGTTAAGGGGGTGAACTCTAGGTTTAAAGGTTAGTGGGATCAATAGGCTTGATAATATTATTTATACATATGCATATAATTTTTTAAGATTCCATAACCTGAATTAAGTGCTTGGCTGGTAGAAAATTTTAGATGAGTGACTTTGTAGGAAACTTTTTGGGATAAAACATACTGGAAAAACTTGTTATGATTTGTGGGCTGAGCTGTCAATCCTGAGATCAATGTCCTCGAGTCAGAGAGGAATATTCCTAGCACTGTGTCTGTGCACCCTTTAAAACGTGCATCTTAGGTTATTGAGTTCATGCTTTAATTAATGCCTACTTCCCTAGTGGGAATTTTAGAACAAGATTTAGGACCTGTCTTAAAATATTATGGCTGTGTAAATTTGGTATGCAATACTAATTTCCTTAGTTTTGTGTTTGTTATCAATTTTGGAACCACCTCTAAATTGTTGGACCTGTCATCATTGTGGTTTGTAGTTGGTAGGGGTTTATCAGAATTTGCTGTTTCGTGTTCTAGCTATTATGATATATTTGGTAGTACTTTGCCATGGACTTGGATAAGGGATCAAAAAATAGCAAGTTGATTTGATTGGTTTGTCTCCTGTTATGGTCCTGACTGGTTGAGGTGCTGCACAACTTTTGATGATAATTTATACTTGTTTAATTTTGACATGTCTCACACCTTGAACCTTGTTAGGTGAGCTAATACATTAAAATGTGTAACTTCAATTTGGTGTTATTGGTGGGATAGTTAGAACACGTCTTGCAAATGTGAGTGCCTTACGAACTGGACCTTCCTAAACTATCAAAAAGAGGCAGAAATAGAGGGCTACATATTTTAGAGGATAGGAAATGAACTTCTGATAGTAATAGGAAACAGTCAAACATAAGCTGGCTAGAAATCAACGAAGTTACTACCAACTTAAAAAATTGCTAGCAAGGGAAATTAGCAACTTTCCTGTGGATTCTGGAAGCAATTACTTTCTTTGTTAATTAATATCTTCTAAACTGATGAGGAAAATTGAAAACACATCACTCTATTCACTTTGTTCTCACTGTCTCTCTCTCTCCCTTGAATGAATTGGAGCAACTTCTCAAATAAATTATGTTACCTTCTGTTGAGACTATATCTTCCTAACCCATACATGCATAGCTTGTCAATTTTTTAAAAAGTTAAAATTTTTCCATGTCTCACTGAAAAGATGGACAGCCTGAAAGATGAAAAGAATGGTAAAGTTAATTTTACTGAAAGGCAACGGTGTTGATATTGGTAATATTGATATTAATGCATTATATTCTTATTGTCTTGTCTTAGTGAAAGCTATTACTATTTCAACAGGGTTATCATCACAGACTGAAATGGAGAATGTTGAAGAAGATTCTGAAACTGCTGCAGGGAAGAGGAAACAAAAGCATACTGCAGCTGCATCATCAGTTAAACGCCAAACTCGACAGACTCGTAGACAATCTGCTGAAGCTGCAGGGCCAGTGAACAAAGAGGAGAGAGCAAGTGTTGCAAATGATGATTTATTTGCTGGCCCATCTTCCCCAGCAGAAGTAATTGCAGAGGAGTTTGATACCTATTTGGATTCCCTTGTCAGCAGTATTGCACAACCTCTATCTGATGCTCCTCTGCCCCATACAATATCTGTGAACTCATTTTTCCAAGATAATGAATTTGCCGAGTCTCAAGGTAATAAGTCATCTTTTTAATAATCCATAATTGGTCTTGTGAAACTTGTGAATTTAGCTATGTGGAACTTTTGTAACTAAAAGAAAATTCGATTAGAGGGCAAGAAATTACTCAAGGGAAATTGTGTTAATTTCTCACTTTTGCAGTGCTGGAAGAAGATAAGGCCAAAGTCACTTCCCTGAAAGACGAGTACAATGAACTGAAGGGAAAAGTCGGCCAACTCCAAACAGAGATAGATACAAACACATTGTCTATTCAAGACATCAATGATCAAATTGCGCAGCTTGAAGACCGACGCACTGAGCTCATGCAAGCAAATGAAGCAAAGAAGATGGAAAAAATCAAGCATACGATTAACCAGAGGAAGTTGGCTGAGGAAATTCAAAAACTTGCACATGAGATTCAGCTCAAAACTCAAAGCCAGAATGGAGTCTAGAACATTCAATGCAGCCATGAATGGTCTCTGATATTACCATTGGTGTTTTCATACCATCGTTAATGGGTATGTTTGTAGGGAATGTTTGAATATACTAGTGGCGCAGATTGTAGCTTTTCAACTTATGTGAGTAGAATCATTCATGTGTAGCGACTCTATGTATGGTTTAGGCAAAATGAAAAAACTGATGTATAACCCGTGTTAGGGTGGAAAACTTATGTATTTGGTAATTATCGTGTTAAGTCGGTCTCGTGGTCGTGGATGTTCAGCAGTTTCTGTTATAAACTTATAAGTTAGCGGAATTGAATACCATTTACATAAATCTTCACACAAATCCAATTTCGCTTTTCCAACCATTAGGAGCTGTTCACAACTTTCAACTTCTTAATTACTAGAGAATGATTTTTTGATATATATATTCCCATCCCAGAGCCTCACTCGTCTCCAAAAACTTCTCTTCTCAACTCATAAAATGAGTAACTAAGCCCCGCTCAAATCTGGCTATACATTATCATTTCACAGGCCCAACCAACTTTGGCCCATCTCGTTTCGGCTGTATCACAGGAGCTAGTTGCATAATAAGCACAAACAAAAGCTATAGGTGTAAATAAACATTACTACATTATTGTTATTTTTAAACGGTTTACAGTTGAAAAAGAATTTCAATATTCAAATTATATATCGGTATTTTCATGTCAAAAGTTGTGAGCAATAGCCATTTCTAATTCTAAATCACGCACAAGCTGATTTTGGCCTCCAAAAGCAAATTTCAATTCCAAACACGACCTAGAATTATACTATAAATGTAGAGTCATCTAGCTCCTCACTAGCCACTATTCATTCTGTTTTCTTCTTCTATTTCGGTACTCTCTCTTTCTCTCACTCTCACACTAAGAACCTTCCATTAGTTTCTATATACTGTGATCATCATCTACTAATAAGCATCCGTTCATGACGGTTATGATGATCAGATCTCGATGATAATCGGGATAGATCATATTGATTATACGTAGTATTCGATGTCATTTGAATTAATTAGACTTTTCGAGAATAGATCATGTTTTTGTTTTAGGATATCGTCCATATTCATCTGAGTTTATGATGGTTGTTCATTTACTTATCTTATTCTAGTAATGTATCCACTTCATTATGAGTTTTGCTGTTGCATTGTTTGGTTTAAAGAGGTTGTTTGGTTGCAGAAATGGAGGTGGTAGAACTGAGGCCAGGATGGGCAGTGAAAGCTATCATGATCATAATCATCGCATCCATTCTATTGCGCTGCGTTTCTGCTGCAAACCTCACTGTTGGAGGTACCTCCGGCTGGGATCTGGCCTCCAACGTTCGTGCTTGGGCCTCCACCACTACTTTTCACGTCGGTGATACTTTAGGTCTCTTTCTATATCCTCTCTTGTTCATATTTTTTCAATATTTTCAGATCTGTAAATTTTGAACGAATTTGATTAGCATTTGTGTTAATATAATGCCACGTGGTAAAATCATACCAAGGCAACATTCCTCGTGAGTTGATTTCGTTGGAGAAAGAATCCATCATGCAAAAGAAATTGTAACAGAATTGTACGGTAATGAACTTTTTTGTCTGTTGTGTGTGAGCAGTGTTTTCCTACACGCCAGTCCACGACGTGTTAGAGGTGACCAGAGGTGATTACGCCACGTGTATAACGGTGAATCCAATCAGAGTTTTCACGGAAGGTGAGACGACGGTTCCACTGACTGAAGCAGGTACACGCTACTTCATATGTGGGAGAAGAGGACACTGCGGCATGGGTCTGAAGCTACGAGTGGACGTCCTTCCTCAAAGCTCCTCCAATGAGACTGGTCATCCTAGAAGGCCTCCAGTCCATCACACTCATCATCCTCCTCCTCCTTCCGTTCACCCTCCTTCTCCTCCTCCTGTCCACCCGCCTTCTCCTTCACCGCCATCACATGTAGTGCCTTCTCTTCCTGATACTCCACCGGTTGATGCTCCACCACCGCCACCGGCTTCGCCTTGTGAGAGGTTTAACACTGGAGTCATGCTCACTCTTCACCACTGCAGCTGCTGGCTTGCTACTATTTTTTCGATTTTGATCATCATGATGATTTGAAGATTCGATTGTTATGCAGTTAGTACTGGACTCTGTTGCTTTTTGCTTGTTTCCTTTCTAGTGTATGGATGTTATTTGGACCCGGGTTTTTCGTCATTTGCTGATATGCGTTGATTTCCGTTATATTGAATTTTGTACGGATTGGATAGTTTGTGATGGAATATAAGGTATTTGCTATTAGACTTTTCCTGCTTTGCTATTTCTGCATTTTCCCCACAGTTGCCTGTACGACGATATACAAATCCATAGCGAAACCACGACGGTCTCCAATCCTATCTGGAAGGCTCTTTCATCAGCCAATCCCACCCATACATTTGAACAACCCTTCATTCATGAACCAAAGAAATATATAACTAGAATAGAATAATTGTTCTTAAGCTGAATTTCAATAAACCTCTACTGTACTGTATTCAACCCTGTTTACTTTTATCCGCTTTTAACACATTGATCATAACCATGGAGATATTACGAAAAAAAAAAAAGAAAAAAATATCAGTATTACTATTAAGGGTGGAAAAATTAGGATTAATTTTAAAAATTATTTTATTTGAAAATTATTTTATTTCAAATTCCATTTTTAATTTATAGAGCTGTGGTTTCTGTAAAAATGGAGTGATTTATGTGTCTATTAACGATTTTATTAATGGTGTATTTTAAATAATTTTTAGTTTTGTAATTTAATAATTTTATTAAATTTTAAATATTATATTAAATATTTTTTTTATTTTACATTAACTAAAAAAAATAATTTATGTAGTTTTAGAAAATTTCAAATTTTAATTCAATAATTTTAATAATTTAGAGTTTTAATTTTTAATTTTTAATTTTAATAAACTAAATAAATTATACTTTAAACTTATTTTTTTTACATATATATTTGTGAATTTTATTGAGACTTCTTTCAATGTTTTTGATAAAATAAATAAATTTTTTATTTTATTTTATTTATTTCATCTTTTAATAATTACGTTGTATACAAAGTTTTTATTTTTATTTTTTATTTTATGTTATTTTGTAGAATAAAAGTATACAAGCACAATATTTATCAGATGAACAAGTGCATCCGTTTTAAGAAAATTTTATTTAAATTCAATCCAAATTAATTTATTACCAAACATCTCAACTTTTGAATTTTTCATTCTCCATCCCAAACAAAAATATTTAATTTGAATAAAGAGATTTTAAAATTGAAAATAGTGTGAAAATAACATAATTTAAATATATTTAGGATTTGGATCATGAGTTAATTGCACTCACGCCTCATAAACCATGGTAAATTATACATAATGGATATTTTGGTGTTAATATACCGTAACACCCATCCTTTCCATAAAAATGAGTAAAAATGTAAGATAAAATTAACTTTAAATGAATATTACATCATACAGATGTATTCAAAATTACAAATTTCATTGTCATATTGATAAATTTATTAATTAAACAAGTTTTTATTAATGTGTAAGGGGGTATAAGTGTGTATTAATACATAATATTCATTTGTGTGTAATTTACCATCTCTCCGGGTATGAGTGCAATTAACTTTTGGATCATTGTTGTTGTGTTTTCAAATATATATATTTTTAAAATACATACAATTATAGACTGTTTTGAAAAAAAATTGCAAAACTAAACTTTGAATTTCAGTCTAAAAATTGCTAAAAATTGAAAAAAAAATTTACAAATAATAAAAATCTAGGAGTATTTTGGAAAATTAGACATGTAGAATGAAAATTAAACATTTAAAAACTTATTTTAAATTTTTTAAAACATAACGTACTTTGAAGTTTAAAAGACCATTTAAAATAATTATTAAAAGAGTTGTATTTTAATATAAATAAGGGTAAAAAAGTAATTTAGTTCACATATGTGTTTATATTAAAATGGGTCGGGAGAAAAAACAAATTCATTCAAACTTCTTTCTTATCATTAGGGATTTTTACAACTTCTCACTTCATTTCATTTGTCTCTCTTTCTTCAGTATCTCCCAGATATATTAGGTACGATTTTTACAATTTCTCACTTTATTTTATTTGTCTTTTTTCCTTTCAGTATCTCTCAGATATCATTAGGGATTTTTACAACTTCTCACTTCATTTTATTTGTCTTTCTTTCTTCCAGTATCTCCCAGATATATTAGGTACGATTTTTATAATTTCTCACTTTATTTTATTTATCTTTTTTCCTTACAGTATCTCTCAGATATCATTAGGTACGATTTTTACAGCTTCTCAGTTTATTTTATTTGTCTTTTCTTCTTACAGTATCTCTCGCATAGATATCATTAGGTATTTTACAACTTCTCACTCTACTTTATTTTATTTTTTCTTTTTACATATTTATTTTTGAAGAATCTCCCATTTATTTTTTTTTCATTTATGAAATTGTGTTTCTCTGAATATAAATCTGATTTTCATTTTCCACCTAGTTTTATCTAATAGTTTATTTTAATCAAGACAAGCACAACTTCTATCAAGTGAGTAATTTACTTATCACACTTTTTATTAAAACCTAATTAATTTGTTTGATATTTTAAAATTTTTTAAAATTTTAACAAAATTTTAGAAGAAAATAGTGGTTGCAGTATATTTTATCATATTATGATTTTCAAGTCCCTGATTAATTAAATGTAATTGAAATTAATTAGAAAATGTACTCTGATTATGGTTGCTTTGAGGATGAATAATGGTGTTATTGATTTCTTGTACAATAAATATGGTCCTACAATTTTCTAAGTTTTGTTAATTGTACGAGGATTGATACTTATCTAAATAGATTAGAGCACTCGAGGCTGTGATTATATTATTTCACATCATTTTAGGGTTTTGTTATATTATTTTGAATATTTCTAGGATTTTTAAAATTACTTTACTAAATAATAAATTTTATGATGTAGCTACGGAAATTAAATGATTTATTTAATTTTATATTTGAAAAATTTTAGTTTATGTTGAATTAAAATTTAATTTATTGTATTAAATTGCTCATATGAATAATATAAATTTTTTGAATATACCTTTACTTTTACCAATTTTAATATAATATATGAAATATATTATAAGTTCTCTCGCGAGGAAGAGAAAATTTGAAAAAAAATATATGTAAGGTGTAATTTTATAAAATTTTTAAAATAAAATAAAATTGAAGATATTGATATTTATAAATAAATAAATAAAATTTTTAATTTTAATATTTTCAATTAATAACGAACAGTAAATTAATCTTTATCAAGTTTTATTTTCTATCATATAATTTTTATACAGTAAATGATTACATAAGAAATGGACAAATTGCAGCTAACCTTCATCTAGAGTGAAATATGATAACCAGACAATCTAATACATAGAGGAGTAGTTTATATGCAAATGTATAACATATAGGAGATTGAGAGTTAATATATAGTTAAATGAAATATACAGTCTGGGAGTCGTTTCATATGTATTGCATTCCTACAGTTGAGTGGTCAGACTTTATGATTTGTTATTACATGGAATATATTATATCACCTATAATTCAGTCATGTTTTTAAGTAATGTTGAAGATAATACTTCTTATAGATTTATGTTTGGTTGTTGTGTTTCATTTCTATTGTAAAGTACTTGATGGCAAAAGAAAGTATATATTTACCTCATGTTCCTTATGTTCAATAATGTAAAAGAGTTTGCAATTTTAGTATGCCGGTTAATGTAAAACTTCCATAACTATCCACTAATGACGATGCAGTCTAATACAAGTAGTTCTTTTATGTACTGTAGGAAACTTGTTGGAAATGAATCCAATGGAGATTGAAAATGACATGATGGACCAGGATGACAACAATGAATCACTTCCTCTTATTTTACCCAGAACCTCTGGCGAAGGTCTTCCTTATGCTCCCATCAACTGGCCTCAGCGAGGCGACAACTGGACTTGGAAGGTTGGGACCAGAATAGCCAAAAAGGGTCACTTCATTGACAGATACCTCTATCCTCCGAAACATCTACCTTCTCCTGGCGCTAAACACCCAGGCTTCAAAAGTAAACGGACCCTCAAGCACTACCTTCAACAGAATTTTCCTAATTCAGATGTCGCTTCCTTCTTTGCTTCATTCACTTGGAAAATACCTGCCCAACTATTTAATGGGAGCGGTAATTTCACAATTCCTGATTTGATTCGTTGTTATGATAAAATGTGTAGCTAGTTATGTAAAAGGACTTGACTTGTCTCATTTTCTTACAGATTCATCTGAGGAAGATGAGGATTTGGATACAGATTTTGAAGGCATTATTTGCAAAGCTGGTAATAACAAGTGTATCAGCTTAACTGAGCAGGACACTGCATCATATGCAGCTTGTGATGTTTGCTGTGTTGAGAGTCGCTTCTGTCGTGCATGCTGTTGCATTTTGTGCAATAAGTATGTCAATTTTAACCATGAAGGTTATAGTTTCATCAAATGTGAAGGGAAATTGAGTGAGGGACTGGTGTGTGGACATGTTGCACACATTAACTGTGCTGCTAGGTGTTACTTGGCTGGGACAGTACCTGGTGGCATTGGATTGAATGTTGAATATGTTTGTCGTCTCTGCGACTCCAAAATGGATCTGATTCCTCGTGCTGTCAAGATATTAGAACTGGCTGGATCTGTGAGTAATGAGAAGACACAAAAGGAGATTTTGAGCTTGGGTTATTGTATCCTGAAAGGCTCAGAGAAAAATGCTGCGCGAGTGTTGCTGAGCCAAATTGAGCAGGAATTGAAAAAGGTAATATGTAGCATCATGTTTTTACCTGTCCAGTGTTTAGTTTTAGAACAATAAATGATTATATGATAAATGCTAATCATATTTAATTTACCAGCTTACTCCTGGAAATGTGTGATGGTTTCTAAGGTAATTGTTCCTTTCATTTCAAAATTCATTATCCATGATAATTTATACATACATTGACTTCACGTCAGTGACTTGCTTCAACATTGGTAATGAATTGATTTTTGTTCTTTTTTGGTGCAGTGGGAGTGACTGTTATGGCTGATCCACCGAGCAAACAAGTAATGCGAGGTTATGAAGGTGATTTGCACTCAGTCATTGATTGAAGAAGTTAAGATAAGAGTATTTTTGTTTGGAAGACAATTTCATCATACACAATGATGTTATGTTTTATTTGTGAGCTCATTTAACATTTTCTTCTACAATTGTTTTTTAATTTGGTTGAAATTTTAATCAACTTTGCCTTTATTAATTCAAAATTGGATTATTAAGGATAATTTATTTTGGTTTATTAGTTAGATATTTTTTTTCATCTATTTGCTGAAAATTATATATGAAAGCGTCAGCCTCAGCCCTTGCTTCACCTTGTGGAATTGTCTTAGCCGAACGATTTGTCAGGTATACTACGAAGAATGGCATGGATCGGTAGGAAATACCATTCCGGCACAATATGAGGCGGGGTCCAGATCAGATAGGCCAGCCAATAAGGGAGGCCCAACCTATACAAGGGGTTTCCGCCTTCATTTGGATTTGGTCATTTTGTATGCTCACTGCTTAGACATTTTTCTATTCTAAATATTTTGTTTTGGAGATAAATATATAAAATATCTAGAGATGCTACAATAATTTATTGAAAAATGTTTAGATTTTTTTTCTTTCTTTCTTCTAAAATTCATCATTATTTTAGTTTATATTTTTAAATTTTTTAAATAAGAATTATATTATTTATCGTAATAAAAATATATATTTAAAAAGTTAAATAAAAAGACATGTTGTTTTGATGGTTGAAATTATTTTAATATTTTTTAACGATATTTGTATTAGTATTTCTAATATTATATATATATATATATTCACAAGTAGCTTCAATGAAATTATGGATTAAAAACTCCAATTATTTGTTTATATGCTTGAACTTCCTTTCAATTTAAAATTTTATAACCGGTATTAATACCGGCTCATAGAAAAAAAATAGTAGCAAACTTTAAATGAGCCATGAGTTAAAATAATGTGCGACTATAAAATGATCAAGATTTTTTACTTTACCTATCATCATAACCACTGGAGTGATTTGGTGGAAAATCTTCTCGAAATAAAAGGACTTGGGATTTGGGTGGTGAATGACTTTCAAGAACCTTTAACAAGACTTTAGAGTTGGGTGGTGAATGACTTTCAAGAACCTTTAACAGGGATAATGATGTTGACTATGGTTAGATTGTTGGACCCTTCGGAGCCGTTCCTTAGCTCCCATACATTAGTATAACATTGTCTACTTTGGAATAGGGTCGAACCCGTACGAATTTGTTCTTGGGTACCAACATTCAAAATGCCTCACACTAATGGAATTATCTGGATGCTTTATATACAAGTCATTATCCTCTGTTTAGGCCCTGTTTTCTTTCTTTGGGTTTTGTTACTGAACTCTTTTTTTTTTTTTTAATATTTTATGGCTTGTTCTAGGGGGTGCCTACCTAGTAGGGATTCCTGCTGGAATTAGCCTATTTCATTAAAAAAAATAAATAAATTATCCTCTTGTATTACTGATGTGGTATTGGGTTTGACCCCAAACCAAGGGTCACATCGCCTCCCATTGAGTTAGTCCACCGATCTTCAAAATCAAGGATCACACGTCAGCCTCCCCTCCAGATAATTTACCGGCTCATCGGCCACCGGCCTCCCATTGAGATAATCTATCGATCTGTCAAATCATCTTGTACTGCCATTACTATCCAACGGGACCCGCTACTTGACCACCATATTTTCAGGAAGACTTTCGACACAAAGTACACCATGGATTTGATTACGGGCTCCATCTCTAAACCAAGACTCTAATACCACTTGTTGGACACTCCGGAGCCGCTCATTAACTCCCACATTAGTATGATATTGTCCGTTTTGGGTCATGGTCGAGCCCGCACGGATTTGTTCTTGGGTACCACCACCCAAAAGGCCTCATACTAATGGAGTTCTCTGGATGCTTTATAAACATGTCATTATCCTTTCGTATGACTGATGTGGTATTGGGTTTGACACCCCAACATAGATACGGGTCGGTTTAGTCTGGTTGGAGTAAAACTGAACGAATCTAGAAAAAAAAAAGAGATTTTTTTCTATTGCAAAACCGTCCGACCCAATTATAAATGTAAAATCGATCTGAACCGATCCAACTATTTTCGGTTCGATTTTTCTATTTTGAATATTTAATTAATTTTATAAATATCTCAATATTATTATTAAATATGAATATGATGATTTTTAAATTAAACATTAATTTTATACTTTTTGAAATAGAGAATCAATCCATTGAATTAGTTCAAAAAATATTTTAACAATGTTTTTTTCAAACACCTCTGGTATAAATTTATCGTGTGTTTATGATAAAATCAATTACTTTTAATCACATTACATTAAAATATTAGTAATAGATTGAAAACTAATTGTTACTTAAAATTATATATGGTAATGAGTTATGATTATATAGAGAAACATGTATATATTATAGGTTAATCATCTAAAATTGTATTTTATTTTATACCTCAATTTGGTCTCCATTTTCCCATTATTTTTTATAAAAAAACTGCACAAACTAGATTTAAATCTGTTTTTCACTTATTAGAACCGACCCGACTAGCAGAGAAAAATTGACCCGAACTTATCGGTTCGGTCTAGTTTTATTCGGTTTCAGTTTTCATGTCCACCACTAATGTTGACTGAGGTGCAATAAATATGAGTTGATATTTCACGGACTAAAAATCACCGAGTCAAACATTATTCGTTCTAGGTAATTGACTGGAGTGTCTTTAAGCAAATCTTGGATCATTGCACAACCAAGATTGATTGGGATTCTATGAAGCACAAATATTTGGTGAAATTTAAAAGTGGAGAAATCTCTACCTAACTCATTACTAGGGAGTTTGAGGTTCTCACACTGAAGAAAGATGAATCCTTTTCAACAACTACTTTGTAAGAGTTATGATGATATCCCACAAGATGAGGAGTAATGGAGAGTACATGCCTTATACAAAGATCATTGAAAAATCCTATACATCCTAGTTAAGAAATTACATATGTTATTATAGCAGTGGAAGAATCACAAGATACTGGTAGTATATGTCCATTGATGAATTGCATAGTTTATCGATAGTACATGAAAAAAAGTTTTAATAGACATGCAATGACAATGAGAATCAAGTTTTGAAGGTCGAAGACTAATTTAGGACAAAAAAACAAAGGAAGAACATCTTTTAGAGGTAAGGGTTAAGGACATGGGAGATTTACTTTCAATAAAGAACTTTGAATGTTATAAGTGGCATGGGCTATGACACTCTAAATACATTTCCAAACTTGAACCATAATACCAATAAGGAAGTAAACAAAGAAGCAAATTATGTTGAGATAGAAAAAAATGTGCCGATAATAATGGCTCAAGCAGAACAACATGAAACAAAGATGAGTCATGTGTGGTTTTTAGATCCTAGATATTCTAATCACATGTGTGGACATCTAGATATATTTTCAAGGTTTACACAGAACTTTCTCTCATCTTGTGAAGCTTGAAAAAAAAAACTAAAATTGAGTTTACCAGAAAAAGTGCTAAAAATATATCTTTGTAGGATATATGTTATTCCATTGGTGATGTGAATTGTATACCTGAACTAAAATGTAATCTCTTGAGCACCATATATCTAAAATAAAATATTATCTATACTATTTAAAGATGGGGTGTAATATTTATTATCCACAAAGAGGAAAGATAGTGAAATCCATTATAAGTGTTACCTTGTTGAACCACCAACCATAATAAATGAATAAAGAAGTCTTCAAATTAACAATACGAATCATTTTAACACTTTGGCATTATCGCTTTTGTCATCTAAGTTATAAAATGTACTTTAAAATACAAAAATATGATAAAAGACTTTAAATTGTAGCTTCAAATGTCGCATATGAGGCATGCATGAAAGACAAGCAACATTAGACTTCTATTTCTAAAAAGATATAGTAGAAAGCAATTGAAAGTTAGGCCTCTTACATGCAGATCTTATGATTCTATTATACTAACTTCAAGCAGTCAAAAGAGATATTTATTATTTTCATAGATGATTTTTCTAAGAAAGCATAGACTTATTTTCATTTAGCAAAATTGGTTACATTTTATCACTTTAAGAGTTCCGTAATACTTGTGAAAAAATAAATTAAAATATCCATTAAATGTTTAAGAACATATAGAGGAGAAGAATTAAAATCTTGAAAGCTCAATAATTTTTTGCAAGCAAAATGCATTGAAGACACCATTAACCACAACCTACATTCTATAGCGAAATGGGGTGGTTCAATGTAAAAATCGCATTGTGATCAACCTAGTAAGAGTTATGTTGACAGAGAATGAAGTATTTAAACTTTCAAACTAGAGGAGGTTAGGTGTTATTATTCATATTTTAAATCCACCACATACTCTAATTGTAAATTATACGAGTCCAGAAGAAGCATGGAAAGAAAGAAGCCATTAGTCGATATGTTTGAGTTTTCAAATGTGTGGGACATGTTTATACTCCAAATACCCGAAAAAAAGTTTGAAAATAAAAGTATGAGTTACGCACATTTTCGGGTTAGCGGTAATAGAAGTACTTTAGGTTCTATGTTTATGATGAATAGATGAGTGGATTATCAACCGCAAAAGTTGAGTTTTTTCCTGCTAATGCATGTTCTTCTCAAACCATCCGGATGAAGAGGATACTAAAAGAAATTACTTCATTTAAGTAAAAAGTACTGTAACGTCCGGCCTCCGCCCCCGGTGGCCCGAGGTGTGATGGCAGTGCGCCACGTCATTCCTTGATCGGTCTAAAGGCTGATTACTAGCCCCACAGACCACCATTACACTTTGTTCTCAATCGCATGCTTCCCGAAAAAACTTCTCGGAATGCCACTCATCCCAAGATTGTTCCAAATCAAGCACACTTAATTTTGGAGTTCTCAAGTTTTGAGCTCCCGTAAAACAATGTGCACGTTAGTGATATGGGTAACAATTCAATTCCTTTAAAATTAGTCTCAATATGGGGTGTCACAAGTATAATGTTAAATTGTATAATGCTTTGACTATAAAATTGTTAAAAATCTAGTTTTACATAGACGTTCCAAGCAATTAAAGGTCATGATTTTCTTAAAAAGCTTACCAAAGAAGAAACTGTTACTTTATTATTTTTTTTACACTCAAGATGTGTAGCATCCGATCCTCAGAGGATCCAAGGTGCGGAGACTAAAGTGCTACAATGACATATATACATAACGTATCATAAACTACTTATTAAATGAATTCAAATGTATACTCATTCGATAATTTCATAATTAAAGTAACTTACAACATAAGTACTAGTTCAAAATACATTAAATATTTAGCTTCAAAAGCTCAAAATCACCAATATCCAAATATATAGAGTTTCCAAAAGTCTTGGTTTTATAATTATTTCAAACATGGCGTATAAAGTTTATAAATACGATGCACTAGATGATCTCCAAGCTAAATCTTCATGAACATATTATGGAGTTGTTTTTGTAGTTCACCTAATCACTTGTTTAGATTTAGAATAGAGAATGAACAAGGAAAAAGAATAAGAATGAATAATCAAGTTATCGTAGTCTGGTTAATATTTTCATACTCAAACATGAACACAGTTTACAGAAGATGATTCTTTGATAATTACTACTCATGAGCGCATATAATACGACTTGGAATGTCTATAATCAAATATAGAAACATCTTCAAGCATTTAAAAACAAGAAAAAGAATTTTTGAGACTAGAAATTGCCATTTGGCCCTAGAAACCTTGACCAGACTGCCAAATTAGTGACTAGGATGCCCAGAACTAGATCGAGGCTTCTTAGCATCTTGTTCTACATTGGTCACTTGGACTAAGCTGCCAACCAATGCACCCAGAATGGTACAAAAATTTATAGCATCTTGGTTTGCGCCTTGGTCCTTAAAGATGCCTAGAAACATATTAAGAATGTTTGGCACATTGTCCCCCACCTTGGTCCCCTGAACAAGCCGTTATTCAAGTCTCCCACTATATAAGAATAAGACAAAATCCTGATTTTCGTAGCCAAAATCATCTCACATGTTATTCACTAGGTCCTAGTTGATTAGTGAACTAAATTTAAGCTACCCCAAATACAATATAGTAGCAAGTATCACATTTAACTATTCTTTAACCATACCTATCCAATGCAACACAATTCACATCATCGTTATCCAATTAGAAAGGTTAGAATCATGTGCAAGTTATAATAAACTTAATCGAATAAACCAAACTTGTCGATTTTAGGTTATTGTCCCTAACTCTTAAATCAACTAGGAAAAATGAGACGAGCCAATGATAAATGTTATTGCTCGCAATGGGTCTAAATACTAGATCCGTAATAATTAGTTGAACCCTATTTTGGGCTGATTACTACCTTTTTAGATCCTTATAGCATGTCATTTTAGTCTCTACTAAACTAGACCAAAGGTAATACAACATTTAAATAATCAACCAAGTTTAACCATTTTGTCTTTTCTTCATTATCACCATAGACCTCTTGGAGGCTATTAACAATACATTTATCATGAAACACTTATAAGCCATAAGACACAATTCAAGTCTTAAATAATCAAAAACATATATCCACGTTCATATATTCATATGTCATCTATATAACATACTTTCATTATATTTATCATCATATGATTAAAAATCCGCAATTTGTCCAATTGTCACAATCTATCAATTAAACAAGAAACCAAAACTAGCCACATCATTTCACTTTATATCCATTTCATATAATATTAAGAGTGTTAGCAACTTGTTTAATACCATCAAACAAAAAATAACTATCAACCAATATGAGCACCATAAAACAAAAGTGTTAATCTCTCCTCCGAAGATAATGAAGTTAGTTCCCATCGGGTTAGTACTCTCGAACATCTTTGTTACGTAGTTGCATCATCCAGCAACACAATCAAACATTGAACATAATTTCAACACAAGAACATACCTTCTCTAACTCTAAGGTTTACTCACAACTAGTAATTAGAGACTATACTCAAATGGAACTACAAATCGGAAGCACATATTACACTTTATAGTCTTAACCATATGCTCCAACTGAAATTTAACAACAACAAATTGAAAACACAACAGTTTTTAGGAATGTTACTAAGTCAAAGATAATGAAGATAAAGCTTTTGTTTCCTTTGAATGATTATAAAGGCGTAGTTAAGGAAGTGATTCAGAGAGGGTTTTGGGTGAGTTTAAGGAAGATGAAATGTTTAATTAAAACAGATAGAGGTGTATGTTTAATATTTTTTTTAGATATTGAAAGGGGATATGAGGGGTTTAAGGGTTTCGGGAGGGGTTTGAAGGGGAGAGAGTTCCACTAATTGGCCCATCCACATCCCGCTCACCCTTAATTAGAAGTGGGCATGGTCCGATCCAGGACCAAATCAATTAATATAATTGGTCCTACAAACTTGGACTGGACCAAACTGATTAAAATGTTGAACCAATTGGTCTAGTTTCAATCGATCCCGATCTTGGTCCCGGTTTCGGTCCGGTTCAATCATGTTAAACTTTTAATGGGCTTTTCAACTTCTTTTTTTCTAATATTTAAAATATTTTTGAAAATGATATAAATCTAATAGAAAATAAATACTTATGTATAAATTTATAAAATTATAATTACTTATCTAAATTATTTTTATGCCTAATAAACTCAAATTAATTAAATATTAAAATTTTTAATATATAATTAAATTCCATCAATTTATAAAATAAATATATGTAGTTATTTTTGTTTTAAATTTTTATTTCTATTTTTAATATATATATATATGTAATTTAATAAATATATATATACATATATTTTTTTATTATTAATGGATATGGTCTCTAGAGGTATGGAATCAGACCGGATCAATCCAATTTTTTAAACCGGATCGGGACTATTTAAAAAGTAGAAATACAATTTTCGGGCTCGATCCAGATTGATTCTGTTTCGGTCAGGATTTTAGGCTCATCTCTACGTTTAACCTCGAAAACGTTGTTTGAATTTAAAAACGATTAATCAAAATTTTAAAATTTTAAAATTAAATTAGTTGAAAGTATTAAATTTTATAAAAATATATAATATATTTTTAAATAAATAAATTTTAAAATTTTAATTATTTTTCTCAAATAAAATTAATTAAAAATTTAACTCCAGCTGACATTTTAATTCTTATTGAAAATATTATGTAAAATAAAATAAAAATGAATTTATTTTTAAATGTTTAATCATTGTTATCTTTTATAAACTTGAAAATAATTTATATATATACATTATTTATTAATAATTATCAAAAACTAAAATTTTATATAAATAATTTAAAATTAATAAACAAATAAATAAATTTAAATATTTATTCATAGTGTAATAGGTAATTATAAAATAATTTTTCAAATATTGCAAATAAAGAAATACTAATAGATAATTATTATTTTGAAGACATGATATTATGCTAACATTATACTATATGTATCCAAATTCTATTTTTTTTTTTAGAAAATAAAATTAAATAAAATCTAAAAACATAAAATAAAATAACTGGTGATCTACATCAGCCAGTTAAATTTCAACAGACCCACTTTTTCAAGAAAACTTCTGCTAAAATCAAATCGAGTTAAATTTCCCCCAAAATTGCCCTAAAGTGAATCGTCCCGTCATAAATACATTTTCGAAGACCAAGGTTTCCTTCAGAAACGTCTTCAATGCTAATCAAGAAAACGACACTCTGTTAATAGCCCAGTCTGGTCAAGGTCAGTCACGCTTACCGGTTTCCAACACTTCAACGAAACACATAAGGGTAAATCAGTCAATTAATTATATTTATATAAGTTGAAAGCACATATTTCTTTTCTGCTCTGGTTAACTTTCAAAGTACAATGTCTCCCCATATGCTCAGTGCTCGCAAGAGGTCCGTTTTTTTTTCTTCAAAATAGTAATATTAATAATAATTATCTTTTTCCTATGAATTATTTTCATGCTTCTATCGTGCATTGAGATTCTTATTTCCTTTTATCATTCGTTTTAACATTGTATCTGTTGTTTCTTGTCCAGTGCCACATTTAGTCATATATGTTTTTGCTTGCTTTGGTTGTGTGACATCAATGTAATAAAATTAAAATATTGGGTATAATTGAGATTGAGTTAGAACTTGCATGTTTTTCCAGGGGGCTAAGTAAGATTTTGTGGGCATTTTACTATTAGTAATACTTGATCACATCTATAGGTTGCTCTTGGTTCATATGAGATTAGATTTGAAAGTTGCATGTTATCTTTTATTGGAGATTTGTGCTAAATGAGTTGGTTTTTGACATTTTAGTTTTGCATGTTACAATTTTTTTGCAACTGAGATGTATCTCCAGTGTTGGGTAATGTGCTTAATTGGGAAATCTTGAACTCCGTGTTGTGTTGTGTTCCTTTTATTTTGGTTTATATAAAGTTATATGAGATCCAGTTGTAGAGTTGTTTATTTTCTATGTATTTATTGATAGATTTCTATCATACATCATAAGGTACTTGATTCTGTTGCTATGTTATTAGATTTGAAGGAGTAATATGTTGTTTGGTAATAATTTAGTGGAAGAGATGCATATATGGATAATACAAGAGAGACTAGGTTTTTTCTGTTCATGTTTGTCTGAGAAGTCTTTACTCTCTAATGATTTCTGACCGTACTTGGTATTTGGTATTAGGTCACGTAGAAGTACCAAAATTGCTTCTATGGGGGCTGATGGTACAAGAAGTGCAAATGGAAGCAGTAAAACAGTAATCAATGGAAATGGTGCTCATCTTTCTCCAGTTTCACCAGATTCAGTTGGTGAAGGTTTCCCATATGCTCCTACAAATTGGCCCAACCTTGGTGATAACTGGACTTGGAGGGTGGGCAAGAGAGTTGCTAGCAATGGCCATTTTTTAGACAGATATTTGTACCTTCCAAAAAATTTACCTCGCGGCACAGCTGGTAAGAAGAATGGTTTCGCAAGCAAGCTTTCAGTGGCACGATATATTAGAGATAAGTTTCCGGGATCAGATGTTGATGCATTTTTCGCATCTTTTAGCTGGAAGATCCCTGCCAAGCAATTGTCTACAAATGGTATGACTATTTTACATTTTCCCATTTGTCATGTTTTAGGCTGGCTCTATACCATGCATAAATATTCCACTCTTTAGTTTCTTGTGAATGAAAGCAATCAACACAAATTACTTTTAAAACCCTGCATTCCGGATGCATAGTCATAGCTGCATGCATGGTATATGTGCTTTCATAAATTGATGTGATGAGCTAAATGTCCTTATGAAATATGTGTTTATTTCATCATGGATACTTATTGTCTAGATGACAAACTTTGTTCTACTATTGTCTTTTGCTTAGGTAATGTCGATCCCTATTCTCAATATTCAGAAGAAAGTTCTGAGTCTGAATCTGAGTCTGATTCAGAATCTGATGGCGAGGGTGTGGCTTGTAAAGCTGGGAATACAAAGTGTAGCAGTTTAACAATGCAGGCAAAAGATTCATCCCTTAATTTCATGTCTTGTGACATTTGTTGCTCAGAACCTCGCTTTTGCCCTTTCTGTTCTTGTATGTTGTGTTGCACGAATATAAGTTTGAAATATGGAGGCTACAGTTACATCAGATGCGAAGCTAAGGTCGATGAAGAATATACTTGTGGTCATCTTGCTCACTTGAAGTGTGCTCTCAAGTGTTACATGGCTGGAACTGTGGGAGGCTGCATTGGGTTGGATGCTGAGTACTACTGTAGACGCTGTGATGCCAGGACAGATCTAATCCCCCATGCTACTAAACTGTTGCAAACCTGTGAATCAGTAGATTGTCCGAAAGACTTGGAGGAAATTTTAAAACTCGGTTTCTGTCTTCTCCGCAATTCAAAGAAAGCCAGTGCAGGGGTTTTGCTGAACCGTATTGAACAGGCCCTCAATAAGGTAAAACAGATGCAAGTAATGTTCTTAAATCTTCCCTATTAGTGTCCTGAACAGGAGATATGACTGCTTGAGATGTACTATTGGCACCAGATTAAAGATGGAACCTCTCTTAAAGATATCTGGAAGTTGGAAGAAGTTTCAGATACAGTTTTGTCAACAGGTGATTTTTCTGCTGATTTAACCCTCATTTGGAAGCATAATCATCAATCTTAATTATTTTAATTTGGATTGAAGTTTTCACTTACCTTTGGACTCCCTGAAGACTAGGCTCTTTTTTGTGCAACCTGAGCAACCTAATTTCAATTATACTAAGTTCTCTAGCAATCTTTGACCAGGTGTTTTCGAGACCGAAGATAGTCCCCAGACACCTTTAAATACCCAGGATTCTCCAGATGCTGGAGCAAGTGCACATCCTATTCTGTCCACTTACTCTGATCACATATCAGAGTCTCAAAAGCTTGATGAAGAGGTTCGAAAGGTTCTTCGAGCACTCAAAAACTCCCAAGACTATGAGTACAGAATAGCAGAGAAGAGGCTTTATGCACAAAAGAATAACCTTTCCCGCCTGTATGAACAACTTGACCAGGAAAAGGCAGAAATGACACAACGGACATCAAAACAAGAACCAGATGTGCTAATGGACACCATAACAAGCAGAATTGGTCAGATCAAAAATGAAATCATGAAGTTGAAGGATATGGCTGAAGTCGCCATTGGGTTTGGACGGACCTCCAAATCCATTTTGAAGGAGTACTACGATTTAGACGTGGAGGATTAGATTTGTTCCATCTGAGTAATATCAATCGGTTGATTACTCTCCACCATTGTGAGTTAGCACATGGTGGATGGATAGTGTTGTTCACTAGTAGTTGCCTTGATAAATTTCCTTAACATTTGTAGTTTAGTTGAGTCTGTCTTTCAGGTCAATGAGTCTGAATTAAGATTTCGAAATGGTATGCTTAATGTTACTAGTTTAGTTCAGTATCTTTCAGCTTGATGGAGTCATCCTGATGCAGTTTCTTAACTTTAATCTTACACGATATGGTAATGGCCGCAATAGCAGCAAATGCATGATTCCTTTCCAAGAAAGATGTCTTTAATTAAAGCACGCAATGAAAATGGCCACAAGCAGGAAAAGAGAATAATTTTACAGAAACGTTGGATGAAGCCCCCAGCATAAATTCCTGCCCACGTTAGGCAGCCTAAAAGAGCTGTGAACAAAACACATCTGGAGGCTACATAAAGCCGAAGATTCTCCTCCAAAACATGACAATTAGAAGGAAATCCAGCACATATAAGACATTCAGATTTTTTAGACCATAAAAATGTTGTAAAATCAAGGCAGACCATTGATGTATCATTTTGCTGCTGCTCTAAAATTTGTATGAAACACAAACATCTCAGGGAAGAGAATAATACATAGGCATCCATTCTTCTTAAGAAAAGTGTGATGAAAATGACAACAGTTGTCATCCAGATCAGAGTCAGACATTCTCTTGAGCATTAATCAAAGAGAAATACGGAACAGTAGAAAGCATATTCAATGGAAATCCATCAAAGAAAAAAGAGAACGCAATGTATAAGGCATGAACACACAATTATGCTAAAACAAACAGAGGATTGTAACAGGACTCAATGTCAATAACTTAAAAGAAAACTTGCATAACAAAGACATCACAACTTTTCTAATATGAATAAATTCTACTCAATTAAGCAAAAAGTAATCACCAAAAGAAAAAGAAAAAGTGAGCCATGATACAACAAAGGTACTCCCGAACATGTAATTAGAGAGAAGGAAATGGTTATCCAAAGGAGATGTCAACTAAAAGGTTGATAATTAGATGATGAAAACAAATGGGACCAAGAGGAGTTGAAGAGATAACATTAGTTTAAAATCAGTTGGCAACAACATAATCTCTTAGAAGAATAAATTATGCACAAAAGTGAAAACAGCATATTGGATACTTGTGTTGAAGATTAGTCAACTTTACATGAACTGACCAAGCAAACTAGAAAAGAATAGATTCTCAGCAATCAATCAAGAGAAGGAAGCAATAACCAGCAAAACAGAGCTTTCATCACCACAATTTCTTTATTGAATCTTCTTCCAAGATAGAATAAAGAAACCCATTAAATACTAAGAATCTCAAATACAAGTCAAAATGATCAGACTTATTATATAGGAACCAATGCCATGGACATTATCATATCAAAAGTTGAAGGTTTTGTATCATACTATGCTTTCAGTTTCTTATTTCTTCATCAATGGACAATGAAAACACCAACCCTCCACTCAATGGAAATTTCTTCGATTAACACATGATTACCAAACAATTTCAAATTAGGCAACTAAAGTAGCTTTTCAAGTTTCTCATTAGACAATATGAGAAAACAATTATAAGGATTATAGTGACGGATCAAAATCATATTAAGAAAAAAACAAAAAGCTACATTTTGGATAACCATACTCATCATCATGTAACAGAGAATGAAATTTCTTCATTCATTGAAACAAACGATTAACCATCCAAAAACAACAGTTTCCAACAAGAACTAACCTCCCCAAAATCTAAACTTGAAAACTAAAATCCCACATGAAAGAGTCAACATAACATGAAAATGTTGCAAAAGGTAAAATATATATATATATAATTCTATATCACTGTACAAGAACGAGCCTATTGTTGCCCATACCTCCTCTAAATCGCCCATTTCCACCGCTGCCGCCACCAGCATTACCACCACCTCCACCGCCAACTCTCTCATCCAATCCTTCAACTTCGCGACCTTTAGGCACCGTAACAATCAGCTCCCCATCAGCAAAAACCGCACTAGCCAATTCAGGCCGAGTCGTCTCAGGCAACCGGAACCGCCACATATCAAGGTCGAGCTCATCCAAGGAGGTGAATTCAAGAGACCCATTTGGCCTGACAACGATTTTGATAACACCCGGATAGATTTGGATCGTATGCGCCCTAACTTCCCCGATTCCGTCCGTGACAGCAACGAATTTGAAACAATCAGCACTCTCCTCGATGACGACATCAGCATCAGAGCGAAACGGTAACTCGAGGACCCGATTGAAGATATGAGGCAAGCGACGGAGCTTCTTGTGCGAAGCGGAATTGGTGGCGGCGGTGGTGTTGGCGGCATCGTAGAATCGGATGGTGATGTTGTTTCTCTTCTTAGTCGGGACAGGATGTACCTTCATGGCTCGCGAGAACGAAAACCCAGCAGAGGTAGAAGATATATATAAGAATGAAGCTATGGAGATGAAGACGAAGATTAATAAGAAGAAAGATGCTTTTTTGGAAAAGAGAGGTGGGGAATTGAAGATGGGAATCGAAATCTTATTATTATTATGAGGATAAAAAGGCGAAATCATAAAGGAACGGTGACAAAGAAGCCCTAAGCAGAACAATTTTTTAATTGGAAGAAGAAGAAGATTTAGAAAATGGAGATTTTCAGGGGAAGTAGAGAATCGATCAGAGCAGATAAAGAAGGAGGAGATATTGACGCTTTTTGCCCTTCTTTTTCCACGAAATTTCCTCCATGCCATAAGATCTATTTAATGCACACACGTATCTATATGATTAATATGTATCTCACGCGTACCAATCTTAGTCTCTAATGTGAATAAACACAAATTTTTCATTTTTAAATATTTTAATTTTTACCTTTCTAATTAAGATACACTATCGCTGTTAAGAAATTTCCGATAAAGCAATAAGAGATGCTCTACTAATTTATTCAATCTACTTAGACGATACATTTTAAAAATTTTGGAATAATTTTAAAATTAAAATAATTTTTTTGAAGTTTTTATTTTAAAAAATACGTATAATTTATTATTTTAATTTTTATATTAAATATATTTAATTAAAAATTAAATTATAAATTTAATTATTATTATATTAAATCTAATAAATATAATTTTAAAAATGTGTATTAATAAAAATAATTTTAAACTTTAAATACACTATTTAATGAGTTAAAAATATATTAATAAATATATCATTTTTAATATTTTTATTGTATTTAATAAGTCAAAGATACATTCATAACTGTATCACCTTTAAATTTTTTATTTTATTAAAAAGTTTTAATTTTCCAAAAATCCTTTTGTAACCAACTTTTTTTTTAAATACACTTTTAAATGGTAAAAATAAAATAATATTTGTAATATAAATTTTTATGAACTCACTCTTTTCTCCAATATTGCAATTGCTAATATTTTAGCTTTCAAATTTGTATAATATAAGCAAAAACAAAATGGATAATGATAATGTGAGCTCTTTGAATTCCCAAGATTTTTCTTTTGAATTTTTAAAATTTGTAAATTTTCACTTAAATTTTCAAATTTTAAAAAAATAAAAAATAAAAAACACTTAAAATTAAAATGTGCACCATGAATACTAAAGAGCACGTGAACTGAATTTTTTTTTTTTCTTTCACTCATCAATACGGATACATCTATAAATTTAGTATGAATTTATGTATGTGTTTGGTAAAGCGTTCAAGTTAGCGTATAGATTATAAAACAACGTTTTAGATTTTTCAAGTGTTTGGCATCAAATACCCTTAGATAAATTTACATTTTGGCTTTTTAAGTTTATAAAATTTCATATGAATTCTCCAACTTGACAAAATTAATTCAACAATGAGTAAAAAAAAAAAAAAAAAAGTAAAAGTATATACCAAATGCTATAGCATGTAAATAATATTTGATTTGGTGGTCAAAGACTAGTCAAGTCACATCCAATCTTATTTATTTCATCACATTATCACGCTAATCTAATATCTCTGCCCCCAACTAAATCCCCGTCTATTTAGTAATAATATAATAGAAATCCATTATTAATTTTGGCAATATACGCTTTTCTTGCAAGCAATATGGTGTAATGATAAGATTAGATTTTTAAAGAGTAAAATATTAAACGAGAATATAATTTTGAAATTAAAAAAAAAGAAAGAATACACTATTATTTGATGATAAATTTATAAAAATAAAATATAATAATAAATAAAAATATTACAAAATAGATTAAATCAACATTTTTAATCATGTCCTTCCATTTGACTTGATTTTCTCTAAATTTATAAAATTTTATTTGAATTTTCAAATTTATCAAAAAAAATATACATAATTTAAGTTTCTATAGATAAATAAGAATATGAAAACACGATTAATTAGTCTTTATAAAAGTCTAAATAATTATTATCCCAACACAAAATCAATCCCCACTATTTTGCAAAACGGTGGCATTTAAACAATTGATTTGATGCTATTTTAAAGGAATAGAATAGGCAGACCCAATTAGTTTTACTGTCTTTAAATTTGACATTTTTCTAGCATATTATATATATATATATATATATATATATATATGATATGGAACAAGTATCTTCTCGGCTTTGTCCAGAACTTGTTGATACTTGGACGAAAGAAAGAAATAGTGATGGAATAGACGAGTGTAGACAGAAATTCAATTTAGTAGTACTGGTTTTGTCTTCTTTGACTTATGTCTAATTATAGATTTAAAAATAATAAACTCATGTAGTATCAAATACACTGCTGATAAGATCGAATGATTTTGTTTAGCACCATGCACTTCAACTTTATTTCCAGAATCAAGTATCATCACACCCAACTTACAAGTAAATGATATTCATAAATTCTTAGTATAACAAAAGAAACCAAAGGCACTGTTTGTGACATAAATTTCCAAGGAAATGAGGATGACATTATCTAGTTTGTTTCTGACTCAACCCCTCCCCAAGAATCCATCTCTATCTTTCTCCATTTCTGGTTCGGTTCAAGTTTGTCTTCTTTTCAATTTGGACATGGGTCCTCATTTCTGCAACTTTTCCTCCTCTCTTGTCTCTGTTATATCTTATCAACTAAGGACCACTGAACCCCACCATAATATTCAATTAACAAATCGTAGACCACTATCTTATTGGCATTATTAGTATTGGGTTTAAGCTTAATCATTTCTTATAGGGATTTTCGCCTAGTGATTAAGCCAACTTGTAAGGCATGCGTGTGCATGATTCATATAGTCATCAACAGCACAAAATAGGAAACCATTTTGCTTATTCACAGTTCTATTTGTCTCTGACTCTGCTGAGAAGAGATTGTTCACAGAAGTTTCTAGGGTGAGCAATGGCCCCAACTAAGGAAACTCATCAGCCCAGAAAATAACCATAGAAAATGTCTCGAAAGTTATCAAGAGAGAGAGAACAGCATTTACTTCTGGTATGATACATGAATTCAAAGTATTGATGTCACTCAAAACGTATCAAATCAGTTGGAAATAAAAGGAGGGCTTTCTACAAACTGCTAGAGCTGCATTAAGAGCAGCAAAACCAAATAGAACCCACAAAGACTGATTGGGTATCTAAAGCTCTTCAGCACCAGAAACTTTAACCCGAGCAGATTTACTTACTCACAGCAGTACTATACTGGAAAAGTTTGTTGCACACATTTCTTCGAAGAAAATCCTGACAAGCTTGATGAATTTATTCTATTCATCATTTCTGGTATCTATTATATTCTGGTTTGACAGCAGCTGTCATGTTAGGGGTCTGACTGGCGTTCTTGGTGGTGGTTTCGGCGGTGTCGGCGAGATCTTCTATGGCTACGTGTGTGTTCTTTTGTTGTAACACTTGGGTTATCATGGTGATGAATCTCCTCCGCTGCTGCCGGATTACCAAAGACGCTGTCTAATGGATCTGCCATGAGGATATCAGGGGTCACCTAAAATCACAAGGCAGGAAGATAGTTGGAAATCAGCCTGAATGCAAGAAAAAACGTTCAACTGATACTTCACCAATCAACACATTACGTTGGCTAATATATCTTATATTCAGGACACTTATGCTATTTTACAAGATGATTAAGAACTATGGAATCTTACAACCTGTATATCTTTAAATGCTCAGCTGCTACTCAAATAGAATCAAAGGTGTCCATTTGAAAAAAAAAATTGTATCACTCTAATAAAGATTTCAGTTAATAGACAATGGAAAAGTTATGTTCAACTATGATGAGAATTGACCTAAACCAAATTAAAGAAGTAATAGCAATAGCAATAATCATAGTAATGTGATAAAAAAACTACATCACAGTTGTATTGGTTTTCATTGCCTAATATAATAATTTCATTTGGAAGTAACAAAAAAGATAGGCTCGAAAGCTTACAGGGATTTGCTTGGACCCCGTATCAATCTCTTTGTTGCTACGTCTAGAATAGAAACCACGTTGCCTCGAATAGTGATGTGAACTGCTTCGGGGCTCACCCTGTAAGCCACTGTCACGTGTTTCTTGACCAAGAGCAGCATAATCACTGTAAAAATTCTTAGAACGCCACCTTATTTTTGGCTGCTCTGAGGTTGAATCATCATAAATTTTTTCCGAATAGAAGTGTTTAGAAAGATGAGCCATACACCAAGGATTGTCCCGGTACTTGTTCAGAATTCTGTTGTTTTAAGATATTGAAGAGTTGAAGAGAATGAATAAAACAAAAAGAGAAAAATAGAACAGAAAACAAAATTGGTTTTTGGTAGAAGTAATTTCCCCGCAAGCTTAAAGCAAGAACAGTTTGGTGCCCTGTGTTATATAGGTAAAAGAGGTTTATCAATAAGAGTGTGTGAGATTTCCGTTGCCTAATTACCACTTTTTCTATATTTGGTTTCCTAGAAGTCAGAATGACGCTCCTCAACACAGGTTTTTATCCCTTTGATCAAGGCAATGAAGTAGGAAAAACTCAAGACTACTAGCAGAAATATAGAAAACACATACATGGTCGCTAACTCCTTCTGTATCTGACTTCCATCTTGAGCAAGAATATGTTCCGTGCTTGAGTCCAGAGACCCAATAAATCTCCGCAAGCTCCATAAAACACCAGCTCCTGCAAGAAGGAAAGGTTTTATGCAAGAAGAGTATAATTGTGCCTTTCAGTAGAAAGGACTGCATAGTAGTTGTTTAGATTTCAGAGGAGAAGTCTCCCTTTACCTGCCGTAATATTGGCTCGCCAAAGACTGTTTAGCCTCAATGTTGCTGCAACAAAGGCCTAAGAATCAGAAAAATTACTGAAATACAAGAATACATAACCTAACACCCAAAATTGCTTCCTCCTTGGAAAAAGGTTTCAGAATGGTGCAAATAGCTCTAAGAGAATAAGAAAGTATAATAACAGCGGAAGAAGTACCAATCACATGGCAACAATGGCACGAATACTAACAACTCTTGCAACATTATCAAATTTATAAGCTATTCTATTTTGCACCATTGAGTTGACTGTTGATCACAAAAGTTCCAACAAAGAGAAAAAATGTGCCCCTTTATATTCTACATTTTCTCTTTCAACTACAAATGACATTCCCACTCACTTATCTCGGCTTAAAACTTCAAGCATCAGTACCATTTTGCTTTATAGATCATGAAAAAACAAAGAATTAATAGTTCTATGGAATAGCTGATCCAAGTGAAATTGGTCTAAGGTTTGCATATGGTGGTGTTGTGTATATAGGGAACCTTATATATCAACAAGGTCCCAGAGTAATATTAACTGATCATATTATTCATGATCAAGTACACGGTACAAATCAAACGAGCAAGCTAATACAAGCACAATTTCGAGTGTAGCATAGGTACATACCCAACCAGGCAACACCACTTCCAACAGCAAGCCCACAAAAAAAATCTGCCACAGCTTTAGACTTGCAAGTTGAAAGAAGATTTTCTTCTTTAGATGTCAATGTCACCTAGAAATCCAAGCAATTTAGAATACATTAACGACAACAATATATGGAAATTGGCTACTTTTTTATGAACTCTCAAAAAATACTCTAATTAGCATTCAAATAAACATTTTTAGTCCCTGATGTCAAACCCATACAGCACAATTTCTCCTAATCAGGTCGAAAAATCAAATACTTGATCGAGATAGAAAATATTGAAGAAGCAAGAGACAGGTCAAAATAACATGAAAGATATGAAGGACAGAAGAAAAAGGCAACCTTCTTGGACCTAAGAAGTTCCTCAAGATCGAACAGTGCTTCACCCATTGATCTTTGACGTGAAAGATATGAAGGTCGTGGATGAAATGAAAATCGAAGTGAACGCGTTCTTCAATCTTCTGGAGGAGGAGACATCATCGCAATACCAGTACGGCTCCAGCATTATGGACCTCATCCACTGTTGAAGCCCAATTAGAAATGGCCCATTATAATGATCTCTGTATTCGTTAATCAATATCTAGTCGCGGAAACTGTTGTCATTTAATCGAACAATTTCTGTGCTTGAATTATCTGTATAATGGAAACTGTTAAATTTCAGTTCCCTTATTCACACTTCAAAAGTACAACTTCAAAGCCCCAAAACCTCAAATCCATCGCTGCACTACCTCAGCCTACCACCACCTCTACCAAAACCACAACGCTTCCCTCACTCTCTACTTGTCAGTCTCTTCGCTGGTTATCGCGTAGTCACCAACCCGAAAATGCCCTTACCATGTTGGTGAAATTACGGATGGAGGGACTGGCTGTCGACAGGTTCAGTTTCCCTCCACTTTTGAAGGCTGTAGCGCGGGTTGAGGGGTTGTTCGAGGGAATGCAGCTTCATGGGCTTGCGATAAAGATGAATTTTGACTGGGACCGGTTTGTGGAGACAGGTCTTGTTGGTATGTACGCTGCGTGTGGGCGGATTGTGGACGCGCGTTTGGTGTTTGACAAAATGTCTCAAAGAGATGTTGTTACCTGGAGTATCATGTTGGACGGGTATGGTAGTCATTGACTGTTTTTGTGCTTGTGGGTATCTGTTGGTGTGGATGCTGTTAATGGTTCAACTTTGATTGACAGGTATTGTCAAAGCAAGGATTTTGATGAGGTTTTGAAGCTTTTTGAGGAGATGAAGATGTCCAATGTGAAGCCAGATGAGATGGTTCTTTCAAAGATTTTGTCAGCTTGTGGACGTTCGGGGAATTTGGATTTTGGGAAAGTTATTCATGAATTCATTATTGATAATAATATTGTTATGGATGGGCATTTGCAGAGTGCGCTTATAAGTATGTATGTTAGTTGTGGTTGCATGGATACGGCTAGAGAGTTATTTGATAGGATGGAACCAAAAGACGTGATCCTTGCAACTTATATGATTTCGAAGTACTCGAGAGCTGGACAGGTTGAAGATGCTCGCTTTATTTTTGACCAAATGGATGTGAAGGATGTGGTCTCCTGGAGTGCGATGATATCTGGTTATGCTGAGAGCAATCAGCCTCAAGAAGCTCTTAAGTTGTTGGAGGAGATGAAAGCGTTGGAGGTAAAACCTGATCAGGTTACCATGCTTGGTGTTATTTCGGCTTGTTCTCATCTTGGGGTACTTGACAAAGCAAAATCAATTCACTCTTATGTTGATGAAATGAGTTTCGGAGAAGATCTACGTGTGAACAATGCTCTTATAGATATGTATGCTAAATGTGGGAGTTTGGAAGGAGCTAGGGCGGTTTTTGAGAAGATGCAGAGGAGAAATGTGATATCTTGGACTAGTATGATCAATGCGTTTGCTGTGCATGGGGATGCTAGTAATGCATTAGCATTATTTCATAAAATGAAAGATGAAAATATTGAGCCCAATAGGATTACCTTTGTGGGTGTGCTTAATGCGTGTAGTCATGCAGGGCTGGTTGAAGAGGGGCGAAAAATCTTTTCATCCATGATTGATGAACATAACATAACTCCTAAACATGAGCACTATGGTTGCATGGTGGATCTTTATGGCCGTGCTAGTCTATTGAGAGAAGCTCTCGAGGTTGTAGAGACAATGCCCCTGGCACCAAACGTTGTCATTTGGGGATCACTGATGGCTGCCTGCTGGATTCATAATGAACTTGAATTAGGAGAGCATGCTGCCAAACAACTTCTCAGGTTGGACCCAGATCACGATGGGGCGCTTGTGCTCCTGTCTAACATTTATGCTAAAGAAAAGAGGTGGCAAGATGTTGGAGAGCTAAGGTACTTAATGAAGCAAAGAGGCATAGCCAAGGAGAGAGGAATCAGTAGAATTGAAATGAACAATGAAGTACACGAGTTTATGATAGCAGATAGAAATCATAAACAAGCTGATCAGATATATAGGAAGTTGGATGAGGTGGTTAGTGAGTTGAAGAAGGTTGGTTATGCACCTGATGCTCAATGTGTTTTCGTTGATTTAGAGGAGGATGAGAAGGAGGAAGTGCTTTTATGGCATAGTGAGAAGTTGGCACTGAGTTATGGGCTACTGAATGACCCGAATGGTTCATGTATCCACATAGTTAAGAATCTGAGGGTTTGTGAAGATTGCCATACCTTCATAAAGTTAGTTTCAAAGGTTTACCAGAGGGAAATCATAGTCAGAGATCGGAGTCGGTTTCACCATTACAAAGATGGTGTTTGTTCTTGTAAAGACTATTGGTGAGACTGTAAAATCTCTTGTACACGAAGCATATATAATAGAAGAAACCATTGAACTTTGTTAATGGAGCTAAGTTGCAGTCTTCTTCCATCACTTGAAGACCCCATATACACAGTTAGATTCTAAAAAAAAAACATCAGAATTCTATGTTGTCTCAAAACAATAAATCTACTCCCTAAAACTCCACTACACCCATATGAGAAGTTGAGAGCTATTAGTATAAATCTTTGGTTCACATAACACCAAAATGAAATCAATAAATAAAAAGAAGGAATCAACTTCTCACAAGTTATGAGAACTGGTAGCTGCTGATTAGAGTGCACTACTTTAACTTCTCCTATGTTGGTGTCTTGGTAGGTTCCTTGGCCATGAATCTTGTGTATTGGCTGTGAAAAGCAGAAAACAGCCACATGTTTTCGTTCATCTTTCCAACCTGTCTGGAAATCCTGTGATTCAACAGCTCTAATGCTGCTGATAATAATCTCGAGTTATCCAATATTGCATTCTGTCTATACTCCAGAATCCAGGTATTGGGGTCCAGTTGCACGACCGCGGCACCCCATTTCTTATGCACCCATGAACTGTTCACATTTCGAATTGAGAATCCAACCTTTCCATTGGACCACTGGACACAGAAATCGACACACACCCAAAAAATCAGCAATTGAATTCAGTACAAGTCTAGATTAAGAATTTTCTAATCCAGTCACAAACCTTACCTCAGTGACTCTGCCGGATAATATGGTAAATGATCGAGAAGAAAATCCAGCGGTTATCAAACCTGCGGTCTGCAAAGGCCAACCCCATATGCTCACTTCCTCTGTTGCGGATTTATATAATACACACTGGGAATGTAACAGCAATCCATACTGAAAACCAGTTTAACAATCAATTAATAGACTAAAAAAAAAAAAAATCTAAAAGGGCGTCCTGTAAAATAATAGCTCGAGCAATTAATACCTGATTGATTTCCCATTTGGAATCTACAGAGCTGCAATTAGAGCCTCCACCATCAACAATGCTCTTAATTTCATTCTGCAAAAACCTCACCCTCTTATTCAGATCCTGCACAACCCAAGACCTTTGACCAACACTCCTCACAATCTCCGCCGACAACTCTGGCTTCAAAACCCCAGAAACCAACCAACAAAACCCAAATTCCACAGCGAAAATCAAGCCCAAGAACAGAACCAACTTCAAGTAAAAACCCCAGAAGCCAGAACCCTTTTTCTTTTTTATCTTCTTTTTGACCTCATTCTTTATAGTCCATCTAGCAGTTGATTTCAGAGCAGGTGACTCCACCATCTTGCAATTGCTTGATCTGGGCGTGGAAACAACCGAATCGTCGAAAGAGATCGGAGTTCTCTCTGGGTCGTCGATCCGAGAAGCAGAGATCTTAGTAAGCGAGCTCTTGTGGACGCTGAAAGGCATCAGATCGAGAGTGGCGTTGATGCTAGCCAAGCAGATTTCGCAGTTGCAATTGGCATCCTTTTTGCAACCTGGATAATAGCAGCTGCTTTGATTCTCTTCCATGGTGGTGCTTGATTTCACAGAAGACGATGGCGTTGACACTGATACTTTCATCGTTTATTTGAGTTTAGCAGTTTCGGATTTGTTTTGTTTGGTGTTTCCTTTCTTTTGATTGTTTTCGTAACGGAGCTGTAATATAAAAACAGAACTGTTTTTGAAATTTGAATGCAACGGTCGAATTTGGTACCGAAAGGATCTGGGTTTATAATTTTTGGAGAGTAACCTCACTCCTACTAATTGTCAAATGATATTTTTTTTAATAAACAAAATATTAATTATATTTTTTTATTTATTTTGATTATTTTTTTTATGTACTACATATTTTATTTGAATAATATGACAGCCTAAAATGAACTCAATAGTACTATAGTAATTAATTTCCATTTATTTATTTTTATAATATGGAGTGACGGATATATTAAAATTAACTAAATGCATATTCATTTATGAATAGGATTATATTATATATATATAATTAATTAATTAATATGATTTTTTTCACAATAAATATTTTAAATTCCACTCGTGTTGAATGTTTTAAATCATAAAAAATTCCAAATTTTGGAAGAATTTTCTTTTAAAAGAATATTATGTTTTGAGTTTGAACCTATTTCATTAGTGTTAAAATTCTTATTTAGAAATTATTTGGTTTTTATAATTAAGATTGTTTGGTATTCGTAAATTAGAATGGAAACTAATTAGGAAAGTATATTTTATGATCACAGGAAATGGAGTTATCTCGGATGAAGAAGATTTCTCATCTCATCTCTCTAGGTGGGACTAAGGATTAGAGCCATAACCCCAATTGTCAAGAGTTGGCGTTCTACTACTGTTTAGGTATCCAAAAGTTGTTTGACATAGATACCACCATTATTGGTGCAATGGGTGACTTGGAGAAAATTATCTATCTCTGACAACTTAAGGCATCTCGTGAGGTTGGTAGTTTAAGGCATCTCGTCAAGTTTAGTTATTTCTTTTGATACAATTGGTTAATTAGATTATTGCTAGTCTATGTACCGTCATGACAGCGTTAAAGAGAGTGCTACCAGAATGACTTGTAATCCTTCATTCTCAACAGTTAAGTTGTTATCTTTAGGTGAATTAGGTGATTCGCTAAATCATGTTAAATATATTGTGTTGCTTCTTCATTATTTTGTTATTTATTTCGATTTTGGTGCTGCTATTTTGTTCTTACTATTCCTAATAAACAAGTATCAAAGCTTAAGTTAGGATTAGTCATGACATCAATATCATTAACAAAGTTGGTTAATCATGTTATTCACACACACACACATATCTCATACTCATACATAAAAGCATTTACAAATCAAGGGGCAATAGAAATACTTTTTTGAATAAAGCTTTACGTGGCAGACTTTAGTAAGGTTTACAAGAAAATCATTAAACAACATCAAACTCGAATCACAACATGATACCAAACTTAGTGTTCAACTCGTCACTATGTTAGGTGGACAAGTTGAAAAAAAATATACAGTGGAATTTAATATATATATATATATATATATAAAGTTGTGTAGAAAATAATGGAGGTGAAATCAATATCGTCTAATAAATGTTTCAAGGGAGGGTTCACTTCTAATGCTTGCTCAATTCACCTGGACACACATTTCGTATAAAAAAGAACACAAATAAGAAAAAGAAAGAAAAAGGTAAGGTAGTCGATGCCTAGTTAATAACCTCATGCTTAAATAAACATATATGAATATGCTTTTTTCAGATCACACTAATGTACCCTAATGCCTCAAACATCACCACGTAGCCGAAGACATCTTATGAGGATCACAAAGCAGAAATCTAAATGTGAAGTATTACTCGCATCCTTGCGTGCGACCTAATCACCCTGATCGGGCCGCTAGTTTCCTAACCAGGCAACTAAAATGGGTACTATAGCCTTATAGGCTCTAGTTGACGCCCTGGTCTCATTGACCAGACCGCTAACCAAGCCGCAAAATTTAGTACCGAAACCCTCCCAACGTCTTGGTTTGCACCTTGATCTAAGTGACCAAGTCGCTTATCACCTGTCATGCCGCTAAAAGTAGCCCTGAAACCTCCCTGACAAGAAACCATAGAATTGCTAGGTGCACCTGTGGACGGTAGAGTTTAGGGCAGTTACACAGCAGGAGTAAAGATTTTGATAATGTTCTGGGTAAACCATAACAAGAACATTGTCCAAATTGAGAAAGGGTTAAAAGGAATTGAATTGTTACCCATATCACTAATATCAACATTGCTCTTCGAGAGTCTAGAATTTAAAAAATATAAAGTTAAATGTACTTGACTTGGGCAATTTATGATGGGTGATCTTCCAATAAGTTTGTCCGAAAGCATGTGAGTGATGACAAAGCATATTGGAAAGCGTATTGGTGGTCTGTGAAACTAGTGGTCAGCCTTAAGACCGGTCAAATAATAATGCGTTCCAATTTTAACCTCATATAATTATATTGGATAATTATATTGAATCTAAACTCTATGAGTATGTAAGAATAGATTTTATCAAATAATGGTCAAATGTTTTATTGTTAAAAGCGTTTGAAAAACTCGACTAGTTTAAATACCACTGGTTGAAGTAATTGATGATTCATTGGAGTCAAGATGATCTTATAACTAAAAATTAAAAGAAATAAACACAAGGTAAGAAAATAAAGATTAACATAAAACACAAGTTTATACGTAGAATCCGAAAATAGGAAAAAACCACGGCCGTCGGGACAACAAAAAACTAATTAACTTTGTAATAGTAAAGTAACATTTACAACCAAAATTCCTCTCTCACTCTCCAATGGTTGGCTTTCATACAAATTCTCATCATATGTTATTGTCTCACATACAAACTCTCCTTATATGGCTTTCATAGGATACCAGGACTAAATTCTGGAACTCAAGATCTCTATGGTTTCCACACCCCCATCGGGACCTTCTAAACCTTACCAACTAAATCTACATTGTTCTCTTAGAGTACCTAATAATTATCGAAATGTGAAGAGAATTTAGATATTCTCTGGTATTCAGAATTGGTTTTGCAATTTAGATAATGACTCGAATACTATTTTAGAAGCATCATAGTTGATTAGGAATGATATTTCCTAAAGTATATTCTAAGGAAAAATTATAAATATGAGCTTTTCAAACTTTAACTTTAAGTAAATAAACCATCCAAACTTGATTTAAGTTTATAAATTTGTGAAAGTTTGAAACTTAAAAAATGAACCAAATTGATTAATATACCCTTAAAATGCGCTTCACGGCATTACCAGCCTGTGAAGCGCGTCTATAAAGGTATGTTGGTCAGTTTGTTTTATTTTTTAAGTTTCAAACTTTCAAAAATTTAAAAACTTAAAATAAAGTTTGAATGATGTATTAACTTAATTTAAAGTTTGAAATGACTAAAAATGAAATCATCTCATATTTTAATGATATTCTTGAGAATTCTAAATAGGAATTTTATTTTATTTTTACTAATTTAAGATTAGTCTATGATAAAGTAATATATGATGTTTGTATGTATTATTAGGTATCTTAAGAGAATAATGTATATCTAGTTTGTTAAATTTAGGAGGTTCGATATTGAATTATAAGATTGAGTGATGTTATCGATATGAAACTATAACTAATGTAATTGGATTGGAGAATTTATGTGTAATTCTGGTTGCTTACTTCCTTTTTCAATTTTTTAACTTGGTGTATGTTTTACATCAAACTCCCATTCCATAGGGTTAGGCTCAAACCCGAACAAATTTATTTTTAAATACCATCCTTCATTACACACATACATGTGTGATTTCACACCCAGCACTCTGGTCAAAGGGGCTATTAAAATATGTTGTATGTTGGTTATTAAAAAAATAAACTACATTTACTTTGCACTTAAAATAGAAATCTAATTATTGAAAATTATTTCTAACCTATAAGTTGATTTTTTTTCCCTAAATATAGTAAACTAAATTGTATTTAAATGTAGAAAATTGCCTTAAACAAATAAGTTGTGCCTTGACGTCCATTTCTTGTTTGCTATCACATTGCGGTGTGATGATATTAAGCTATTGGAAAATTTAAATGCCACCACATTTATTCGAAACATATCCAAAAAGGATACGTTAGTACTACTGCATTAACTAAAGTTTCCAACCAACAACAAATTCCTTTTCATTCTTTAAAGTAGAAAGAATCAAACATAACCATTAAAGAACAAATTTAAAGCAATTTGTACCATCAAATAACAACAGATTGACACTTAGGAAGATATATAGAATACAACTAAAGAGTTGTCATCTTATATTTCTCAAGGAATCCAAATCCATTTATCTTCAGCTATGTCCGCTGATTAATACACGGCCACAAACAAACCACTTTGTATCATATCACATTCAATATTGCGAACCCCAATAGATGCTTTTCATAAATGTGACATGATTTTATCTTGTCTTCATCATCAACTTCTTCTGCGGTCAACTGTTAACTTTAATGTTTCTCTGTTCTGTTTCTGTTTATATTTAACTGTTGCTCCGACATGGTCACGAGCATTTCGGATACCTATGCAACATATCATGACAACCAAATTTACTACTCTGTGACTGTTCTGATCGAAAGAGCTTTTATTATTGAATCGTTGACCTCTGAGTAATTAAACTAATAAGGAACTTAATTAGTGGGTACAGGACATTTTAGTGTTGTTTACTTTTGAACTGTGTTTATTGGTAAAGTTTAATCAATGTGGGGACTCTTATTTGATTCGAACAATAACATAGTCCTGTATTGAACCAGACAAAACTCTTCAGGTTTGGAACAGAACAATGTAACTCAAATCATTGTCCGTTGTTTGATCTGTTCTTGATTTGGTTTTTTAATTTTCAACCACTATGGTAGTGGAAATTTAATCATATGATATGTTCTTGAACCAATCAAATCCATGAAGAAGAAAATGATGAGTTGATTACAAAATAAAAAACATAACAGAGAACAAAACTGGGAATAACAACTAAAGCATTCTCTGTACAAGACATTGATTATTTGAAACTAAAAGAAGAAGTGGTTTTCTAATAGAGTTTGGTACTAGCTGATCTGTTGTACTTCTTAGAAGAAGATGTCGGTGGTGATGAAGAAGACAAATCACCTGATCTTCTCCTCAACATCTGTCTCATACCATCAGCAACTCTAACAGCAGGGTTTGAATTAAATTTGCCACAAAAGGACATGTGAGCTCTCACTGCCTCTTCAACACCTGAAGCTGAAGACTCATCTCTAACAGCCTCTGAACACAACCCACAAAGCCATTTCCCTTCAAATTTCTCCTTCACTGAGTTTATATACTCCTGTGTGCAATCCTCCTTCAGTCCACAGCACTCACACTTGACTGATTCAATCTCCATTTTAACAAAAGTGTATGTGGGTGTGTGAAATGGGGTGGTTATATAGTGGAGTCAAATTGGACTAATTGGAAAAGAAGCCAAAAGTGGGGTGGTTTTTGTTATTTTATTGGTAAATGTAATGAAATGGTTTTTGTTGTGTTGATGGAGGTTTATATGGTTGTGAGAAGTTGCCTTAATTTCCTCCATGTTCTAAGGGACGTAGGTCTCTCCAATTTCAGACATTATGTTCCATGAGGGACCCTTTTCCACCATTTATAGTACAACAACACTTAGCTCTTATTAAATGAATTTTTGTGTATAGATTCGAAGTGGCTTGAAATGGTGTCGGCTTTGGAACTCGAAGTAGCTTCAACTGTGTTTGGAGTTTTGTTTCATTGATCTGATTCTTTGAATGTGTATTTTTTTAAGATTTAATTTTATATTCAAGAAGTGACTATCCATCATGTTAATGCAATGAAAATAGATTAGGGTCAACATCGCTGCATTACTTTGTTGACTGGGTGCTTCCATTCCATCACTTTATATCATATCCATCACCAATACGTTAATCATTGCCTTCAAAACTTAATAAACATACCAATGAAATTACATTTTACATTTTACCATGTATCAATATCAATCAGTCAAATTGACGATAAGATATTTTCCATCTGGTTGGAAATTTGAAAGTGAGAAGAAGACATAAACACATGACAATCAGTTTTGTTGTTTCAACACTAATCTTTGTCAGGATTAGAACCACTCAACACATAATTTCAATTACATAAACATGTGTGATGCTCGATTATAGAAAATAGATCATCACAACAGTCAACCAACAGAGAAATTTGTTGATGACGTGGTACTGACATTCAATTAGCATCATTTCAATGGAAAATAGTCATCAATTATTGAAAATCGATGCTCGCAAGCCTGCATACATAATTTAATTACTTGTTCGTTTTGAATTATCTTATAGTTGGTTAAAGGTTATTTTCAATCTTAATTGGTCAGTTTCATTTAATCTGATGACTTATGATCTTTGACGAAGTGGGCAAATGTTAAATAATTATAATGTTATGTAAATGCAACTAAATTTTGAGTGTTTAACGTCACACTTTATAGACTCTAGTCATGATTATTTCTTAGAAAACAAACTAGTGGATAGAATATAATTCACACACGAGCTTTACTATGAGTAGTAATAATTCGAGCTTTATAAATGGATATATTCATTTTGTAGGGAGTTGTTGTGGAAGCGTAATTAAGATAATAATTGAGTGAAAGTCAAAGAGATTGGTGGATTAAGTCTGATGTGGAAGATATCTTTTGGATGATTTACACTCAACTAACAGTGGCCCAGTTATGATAGTGTTCATGCAATGCAACATTTGAGTGCACATGGGGCACTTAACGTGGACTTGACAATTATTCTTATGCATTATGAAGTTGAACAAACTCAATTTGACCATTTAATTATGTATGTGTTTGTTTGTGTAACTTGTATATACATATGGATAGGGAGAGACAAAAGCATGTCGAAGTGGGTGTCCGGTAGATCTCCGGCATTTGGAGTTGCCACTAGACCTATATGTATTGTCTGATTCATCATTATATAAGGGGACATCAATTAATTCTGTACAATACAATCATGCTAGTTTATTAATTGTAGGTAGATAATTGTCATTCAAGCCAGATAGAGAAATGGAAAATTACAAAATTAAATAGTAATTTATCTTGTGAATTTTATGCAGCAGAGAAACACATGAGTTTTAGCAGTAGATGCAGTGTGTTTGAGGAATTAATGATTAGGCACATGGGAGAGATTTGTTTATAATTTTATAGAGGTTGAGGTTGAGGTTGAGTTTTGTTTAATGGAGGTCACATGGCAAGCCACATGCATATTCACTGACCCTCCCCTCTCAATCAGTGTAGGATTATTATTATTATTATTCTTTCAACCACATCCACTCAATCATTTGCCAATCCAGAATCTACACCATTCTTTAATTGCTTCATTTCATATACCCTAAATATTTGTCTTCTCTTAGGTATGGGATATTCCCATTAATCATAAAACTTATAAAGATTACATTTAGCTATTTTATTTTATGATATAGAATAGATAGAATAAATGGGAGGGTTGGTTGTGGTTAGACATTTTATTATAAAATTATAATGTGGGGGCATTATTAGTATTTTTTTAAGGGATAATGTAATTTTGAGTACTTAAAGTTGTGTAAAATTTTTAGTTAGCTACTCCAACTTTTCGAGGTTTCATATAGGTACTTCAACTTGCAAATTATAGGTCATTTAGATCCTCAGGATGACGTGGCACTAAAGGATTGGAATACCTATATGAAATCTCACAAAAATGGAGTACCTATATAAGAATCTAATTTGCAAATTGGAGTATTTATATGAAATATCGTAAAGTTGGAGTACCTATATATAAATCTAATTTGCAAGTTGGAGTACTTACATGAAATCTCGAAAAGTTGGAGCACCTAAATGAAAATTTTACACAACTTTAAATATACGGAGTTATATACTCAATGATAGAGAGGCTAACAACTGTTTTAACTTCCACAACCACTACCATATACTAAAAGTTTATGGATTGAAATCTAATACTATGTAGAAAAATAAATAGAAATCGATTTAACTTGGTTCTGTTATGTACTCATTTATTTTCATGATCCATTGTAACATCCTACTAGCTATTATAGGATGTATTTGATATAAGATAAAAATAATAGAAATGGAGAGGGACATGACTAGTAAAGAAACGAAAAAGAAAAACGACATCTGATCTGAGAAGGAAAGAAAATAGATTTGTAGGGTAATTGAAAGGAAAGGAACAAAACAAAATGCATGCATGACATGGCATGGTCCCACCCACGTGCTCTGCACAATCACCAGCCCATAGGTTTCAACACTAAAATAACATAAACCTTCAATATCCACAGCAGATCAAAAAGACAACAATTACCATTATATTTTTAGCAATATATAAATGAATTAAAAAAGAAAAATTGAGTTACATAACTTGCATATCAAGTGGAAATCAGTTGAATAATGCACAACTTTGTGTGGGAATTACCTAGCTCCTCTTTCTGCTGCTACATAATCACATTCACATGGGCTGGTTGGTAGGAAGGACATAATTTCTAAACAAACAAGCCGGCCTATGCATTCTCATTCAACTAGGACACTGATATGCCTCGAATGAACATTTGAATGAATTTGTCGCCCACAACTACTACTTTAGACCTCATCATCTACTATTTACAAAATATATTCTGCAACAGCCTACCTTACCTTGTATTTTAATGTCATTGCAAGTGATTTTCTCATAACTCAATTGGATTTCATCTCCACATCTTCAACCTCCTTTGAATTGGTATCAGAGTTGTCCTGGGGAAGAAGGCCAAGCAGTGGCAACGGCAACAATGAGCTCAGATTACAGAGGATTATTAAAGTGGCTAAGTTATCAAAATTGTCCTTGGTCACGCCGAATAGCTGTGTTAAACCAGCACCTATCAGCCCACCCAGAACACTTCCTCCATTTGATATGGACATTAAGGTTGCAAATAGTGTTGCTTCCATACCCTCTGGACACAACCTTGCAGCTAGTACAAGCACAGGCATGAAAGAAGCCTGCAGCAAACGTAATATTAGGATCTTGTTATTAGTATTACTATAGTTGAGCACTGCTATGAACAGTATGAAACAAAATATATATCATTTCACTTATGCATGAGAATCCACTTGTGTTGGAATAGTATCTTGCATTTATTTCATTAGTTCATATTGAATAAGGAAAGGGGTAACATACATAATAAAGAAGCAGCTTCTCCTCATTCAGCCTAATGGAAATAAATTCTTTGCTTCTTTAAGGAAGACTTAAGAACGGAGAGAAGACTAGTTTAATATCTACCATATATCCTCAAGTACATGTGTGGAAAAGAAAATCCCATACCTGACCAAGGACCGTTAGGATCAACGAATCTCCAATTGCAAACCACTCATCACTTATGCCAAATTTCCTGTTTAATCCAGTTACAAGAATAACCTGACAAAATAAAGGATACAGTTGATTGAAAATATCCCCTTGAAAATAAGTAATATGTGAGCCTCAATTGATGTGCAGTAAGTTACATACCTGGGTCATTCCAAGAGCTGTACCAACCAATGTTGATGCAAGAAAAATCTTCCGTAATGGAACATTTTTCAAAAATCCATTATATAGTCCGACACCAACCAATGAAGCAATTGAGGTAACAAGCTTGACACGTCCTAAAAATTCTGGGGTAAAACCTAGTTTATTTGTGCTGAAACCAAGAAAAGTTTTGTCAACAGATGAGGTAGATTGTGATAGTGAAAAGCAAGCTACTAAGAAAGATTGTTTTTGATATCCATGAAACCTAATGCAAAAGAAGAAAGATATCAATGTAATCATAAACACCACATACGTGAAATAAAACATGGCTGAGTCTGAGTGTGGTGTTGCCTGCCAAAGGAAAATGAACAAGGTGGGTAGAAAAACATTTGGCTGCTTAACAGCATTCCACAACTGAATGACACTCTCTCTAGAGCTTTCGAGAAAGCTAGGACTGCCTAAAGAAAATTGCTGCCCTCTTGCTGGCCCAAGTATGCGCTGTTCATTTACAAGAACAGCAACTCCAGATGTTATCAGGGGTAATAATGCCGTAATACCAAAAACAGACCTACGAATTCAATGGTGTCAGCAAAAGCAATTACTTAAAATAAAACCATAATAGGGAGACAAAGTTCATGCATAAACCACTTCAGTACCTCACACCATAAGCTTCTACCAGTGACCCACTAAAGTAAGCGCTCACAATTCCACCAAATGCCGAGGATCCCCAACATAATGACTGAAGAGATCCCGACACACTTTGTGATTCCCCACGAGCCCTTTCAACAACCATTGAATCTACAACCTACACCATATATCAGTTCATCATAACTACTTAAGTGTGAAAGAAACGAAAAGCATAAATTCGTAGACACTTTGGTTAAAACCATATATAGCTTTTGTGTGCAACAAACATGTCTTTATATGCAAAGAGAGAGTCTCCAGTCACAACACGCAAAGCCATCCCAACACATTTGTATGCTTAATTTAATGTTGATTAGTCAATCTTGATTATCAACCCCTTAAATAAAAAAGTTTGAATATACATACATATACATATACATATACATATATATATATATATATATACACATATATATATATATATAAAACAGGGCACAGAATTAATATCATACAAATTAAGAGCTAAAGCTACTGTCACAATCTACCAACGGACTGCTAACTCTAAGCTGACAGGAAGCCTCAGCCTCAAAGGGCTTCCTTGATGAAATATTTCTAGGAGCTCCGAGATCAGATGAACCATTACAAACAAAGTTATGTTCTCCTTACTCCTTTTGCTCGTTTTACACCTCAACTAAATCTAGAACATGCTTCAGTGGATATCGAAACTGAGGCAGCCATGCCCTAGACTTGACAATTATTAAAAATAAGTCACTTTTTTATGGTAAAATTTTACCAAAACAAATCATAATACATTTCTCTTTTTTAAAAAATATCACTTTGTTGGGACTAACAGTTATAGAAGATCAAATACAACCTTCAGATTCATAGAATTATGTATATTTTGCAATACCAACTAAAATTTAGACAACTAGTTTCTGGTATAGATTTGGACTGTGCATTATGACTGCAAAAGCCTCAGACTACAACTTAAAACTGCAAAGGCTTTTCAACAAAAAACCAGCGGATGCAATAATCAACTTAAATAGACAAGGACATAACAAAAACTCAATACCAACTTACAACATCCGAAAAGGCAACAGATAGAGATCCAAGAAGTATGCTGAAAGCAGCACTGTACTTGTTATCAACAAAGGTGGCCATGAACGTCCAGGAGAGTGCACCAATAAGTCCAGACAGAACTAAGTATGATCGCCTCCGGTAACCAAAGAGTGGAAGTGAATCACTGCAGCAGCCCAGCAAGTGTTAAAAAATAAAAAAAAAATAGCAATACCCAAAGACAACAAGCAAAAAGAGTACAAGTTGCAAAGGTATCAAGAGTATCCATACCTAATAAACCCATAAAGAGGTTTAATAAGCCAGGGCAATGAAGAAAATCCAGATATAACAGCTGTCTAGTCAACCATGTAAAATTATTCAGTCCTTAATAAATAATACATTTAACATACCCAAAGTAATATTCCAAAAGATTGGTTCAACATTGTCAATACTCAAACACCATATCAAGGTCGACTTAACAGCTAGTAACTGCAATTCCATGAATTCGATCATCATACCTCTGCAGGATCTAGATTCAGATCATCTTTCAAGTAAAAACTAACTGCAAGTCTTGCAAGGCCCAAAACACCTTGTACAAAGTATACCATAGCTACAGCAAAATTATCTGGAGACAAATCCACCCCAAAAAATTTAACTCCACTGTAAAGGTGTCTTTTGGGCGTGAAACTTTTACTAGTAGAGCTCATTTCATCTTCGACTTTTGTCGTGTACATGTCCCCTCTCCCTGCACCTAAATCAAATAATAGCAGTAAAACATAAGCATACTGTGGACAACAACAATCTTCCAGCACAGAATTATACAAACACTTTGTTCCATTAACAAAATATTGCCAAATCTGCAGAACTAACTTTCTTTTTTAGCATGTCTCCTTTTCTTTCAAGGAAAAGAACCATTTCATGACAACACCACACACAATTAGAAGCTAATTGACCATCCCGGCACTTAACATATATATAGTTATAAACAGCTTACAAAAATTTCACGAAATGCGAAATATAAAATTAGCTCCAATTTATTTGTCTCCACATAAAATTGAAAAGTAACTCAAAATTATTTCATAATCAAATATTTCAGCATAGAATCAACCATCAATTCTACATTATTAACTATTAAGTAATCCGAAACAAATTAAAGAATTATGTTAAAGTAAGAAACTATATACAATCGAAAATACAGAGAAACCTACTAATTTCGTAATCGGCAAATTGTCTTTCAGTTTTATCCCGTCGCGGGGAGGAGATAAGCGGCTGTGAAGAGACGGACATGTTGGTCGGACGGAGAGTGAGACGGCAGCGAGTGGAGGACACGAGAGTGGATGAATTCCGATTAATTCGAGAGAGGAGCGGAGCGAGGGAAAAGAAGGATATGATTTGGTTTTGAGAGGGTAAGTTTGGGATTGAACACACCGCTAGTGCCAGAGACGCCATTATATTATTATTAGTTATTTCTCTAATATTAATGGCACGCATTTAACATGGAATTGTTGGACTCGAAAAGACGTAAATACCCCTAAAGAGTTTGGTGGATGGTACTGTAGACGACGTGTTATGTTCTAGTCTCATTAATACTATATCCGTCCAAACACGGTCGCTTAGGCCCAGATTTCTATCTGCAGGCCCATTGGGCCTCAAAACGGTTTTGATTGTGATAGGCCGGCCCATTCGTCTTTGTAACCATCAAGAAATTATTAGAGTAGATATTTTAATAATATTATGACTGATAATCGACCACTGAGTAGGAAAACCAATTATTATGTCACCCAATAGAGTTTTATCTTTTTGATAAGCACCTTAAATTAAATTAATCAAATCACTATCAATGATAGTGATGCTAATGTTATTATTAACATTATTATACTAATTTCCAGACGTTGGGATTAATGACGTGTGTTTTGAGGGAAAATAGACATGAAGAAATTTTTGACCCACAAGCATAGAAAAACCAAACATGAGGCATCGATTTCTCTTACTTTATACATATTCGGTCACATAATTACAAAACAAATGCTAGCTCACTACAAGCTGGTTTTATTTTCTTAACAATGCATCATTCAATAGTTGGGTGAGACCCAAGTGTCATTTACAAAACAGTCTTGCAATTTGTATATAAACTATTGTATTGTTTTTATATACTTATAAGTTCAGAATAGTACTGTTTACTGAGTCCTGCGATATTTTAATTTATGCATACACAGTAGTACTGATTTTAATGGCGAAAATGGTCCTAGATTTGGGTTCATGATGTTCAGGTCTATGAACAGAGGGTAGGGTAAACATCAATGGCATTTGTGTTTGGCGTGACCCCAGTGTCAGACTTTGTTCTGGGCATATTTTGTACATATCTGCATATGTAATCTTACTTGTATTATTAGACAGAGGCATGTTCTGTAATCTCTATTATATAATAAGCCGTGATGGTTGTGATAATAATTCCTAACTTTGTATTTTATAGCAAATTGGTCCTTTTAATTCTCTAGAATACACCATGGCAGGTGGATATGCAGATTTTTATATAATATGAAATTTGTTGCTTGTATTGGTATGCTAATGATCCAGAATCATTCAGAATTATTCTCTTAAATTATTCATAAATTTATATATTGTAAAATAATTTTAAATTATGCATCATTTTATTATAAAATAATGAAACTGATCTATGATTTTTGACAGAATCATTATGATTAGATGAAGAAAGTGACAAAATTATTATAAAAATTTATTAAATAAGAAAAGTAGTATCATCCTCCTATCATTGATTTGCTTTTCTAACTAAGTCACTGATCTGGAATGAACTTTACTTGTGAGGTTTCAGTGGAAGTGCAAGTAGAGAATTCTGAAGATTAATATTAATATAATACTGTAATATGATTGGTGTATGTATGTGTTTATATAGTATTATAACTATAGAATAAAGCTGCTAGTAATAATGTAAGATGTAATCATTCACATTTTACTTTTAAAAACAAAAACTGTGGACAATAACCCAACAGCAATCCCTAAATTTCCATCACTTCCAGAAAATCATGAATTCTACAGTAAACAAAAACCAGAAGACGGTAAAAAAATAAACACAGTACATGAAAACTAAACAAGGGGAGAGAGATAGAAAGACAACACACAACTCTAATGAACCAGATTCAATCTTGATGTTCCAGATTCTGTGCTGACAAATTTATGTTTTACCCTTCTAAAGTTTTTTTTTTTTAAAAGTTAAATCTTGCTTTCTTCAGATTTATTTTGATGATTTGAAGCAACCAGATTATTTGATGAAGATTTAGAAGTCTAAAATCAGGAACCAAGCTTTTCCAAACTCTCTTCAAGCAGCATCTCCTCATATCTGCATTCACTGCTGCAAAATGCTTTCTCTCCTCTGCAAAACAAACATGAAATTAAATTAAATCAAGTCATGTGGTGTCAATCAAATCAAAATAAGAATAAACAAGAAAAAGCATAGCTAGAAATGGAAATTGAACCAACCTATACATGTAAATGTCCTTTCCCTGACCAAGATTCTTCTTGCAGGAGTAACAGAAGCTAAGGAAATTCTCAGATGGATAATTTAACCGATCATCATTAACAGTGGTTTCCTTTTTCAAAGCAGAGAACCCAACAACACCGCAACAGCTTTCAACAATGCAATCGTCGAAAATATGAGTGGTTCTCGGGTTCGGTCCATGAGTGATGACTCTAGTGTACTCTTCAGACAGCTCCATCTCAGTTGCAGTCAGAGAGTGAGGAGAATTCGGTGTCTCATTGGGTGACCCGAAAGCCGATTTTTTCTCAGGTGGGGAAAAGGAATTCCTTGTTTTGATACCAAATTCACAAGGAGATTTTGGAGTGTCAAGTGGTGGTGAAGAAAGCAGGGGAGGGATTTGGATTTTTAGCTGCGAACCGAAAAGAACATTTCCGGTTCGGGTTTCGGGTTTTGATTCATTGAGATCCGATTGATCATGATTGAGTTTATCAACAATTGCAAGACCGACACCGACCCCGACACCGACTCCTTTGGTGTCCAATCTGTGCCGGGTTTCTGGCTCTGGTGTTTTGGGTGTGAGTGGAGATGAAGAAGAATCAGACCAAAATGGGTTTTTGAGAACAGAGAAAGGTTTAGTTGTGTCGAGAATCGAAGTCGGACTCATCATCACCGAACAAGTTTCAGCTTCGGAGAAGCTTTTCAGAGATGTTAAACCAGTGAACAACCTAGGAAAAGAAGTGGTCTTTTTGTGCTTTTCACTAGTTGGAGACAAAAGAAACACACTTGAAACACCCTCCGCCATTGAAACAATCCAACACAGATCTGTCTCTCAACTGCAGAAAAACAAACCCACATTAATTAGAAACCAAACCAAATAACATATAACTGTGATCTGGATCAACAAAACCAACCTCTTGGTCTATAACTCAGTAACCTCCATATCTGAAAACGGAAAAAAGATTTCACTTTTCGCCCAACTTTCTCGGTCTCTGAAGTAAACAGCAGCAAAATTCTCAGGAGGAATCAGTGAATAAGAATCGACAAACAAAGAAACTATATATCATGAGTCGTGATCAACATAGACCAAGAAAGAGAAAGAGAAACCAAGAATGGTTTTTTCTTTGTTTGATTGAAAAAAGCTCTCTTCTTTCTTTCTTGGCTTTAATTTTTCACTCTCTTTTTAATCTTTTCTTCTGGCTCACTTTGTCCTTCAACGACTAATTATATAATATATTTTCCTTGACCCCAGTACAGAGAAAAACAAAATTGAAGTTCCTTTCGTAAAAATTAAAATATTTTAAATACAGACAATAAATCTCTACATTAGAGAATGGGATTAGTTATGTTAATAAAGACTGGAGAGAGATGAGTCGTGGGATCAGTGGTTGGTTTGTTTAGTTTCGTGAGTGGTGTGATGATAGTGGAAATATTTGTCTCTCACCATCAGATGATTGATGCGAATATTTTGGATTCGTAATCGAAAAAATTAAAACAAAGAAAGAAAGATGACGAGACTCGCCAACCGAAACCTATACACTATAATCAATTCGATTCAATCAACAAATAAAAGAAAAGGTCAAAGAGAAAATTTAACTGTGAATGAATTGTAAAGCATTAAAAAGTAGAAACAAGTTCATGAAAATTTAGTGACACTTTGTTGTGTTAGAAAGTCGAACTGTTGAGAAGTGATATATTTTGTGTAATTGGCTGCTTGTTTATTCTTTATAAAGATAAATTTGAGCAAACTTTTTTTTTTCCTCTTTCGTTAAAGTGAAACATTTCGTGGCACCACTTTGAAATGTTGATCCATTTTTTCGAACTTTGCGCGAGTATGATACTGCTGAATCCAAAGTGGAAAAATGGAATTCGTATTTTTTTTTTTATTGATATAACTATTGTTTTAAAAAAAGAGAAGCAAAATTGAAGTAAAATATCTGAGATTGAAATTTGTATTATTATTTTTAAAATATAAATATAAATTTATGTACATAAATGCATATGATGCAAGGAAGGCAGGAAAGTAGAGAACGAATGGTGGAAATGAAAACCAGCGGCGGTGGGTCCTCCATCGCTGAATTCATGTTGGTGGTGATTCAACTCTTCAATCATTTTCTAGGACATCAATTTAGTGAGACAAAGTGACTATGGTGGGTGTGTTTAGGAACTTGGAGGGGGACGAAAAGAGAATCCAGAGCGAAAAAGAAAGCACGCCCGGTGGGACTCGAACCCACAATCGCCTGATTAGAAGTCAGACGCCTTAATCCATTAGGCCACGGGCGCTTCTTGCCCTGTTCACCTTACCATTTATAAATCGTAAAAACTGTTTAGTATAATAGTATGAACTATCAATCAACATTCGAATATCAATTTGCTAATTTTGGGCACTCAAAAATTTATGTTGGGAGCATGACCGACTCAAATTCTCATTGAATATATTAAATAAAATATTAATTTAATAATAAAAATAATTTTATTTTTAATTATTTTAAATTTTATATTAAATTAATAGATTATTATTTTTAAATTTTTAATAGTTTTAAATTTAAAAAATAAATCAAATTGACTAACATATCTATATAGATGTGTTTCATGGTTGTGAGCTTCACGAGCTAGTTTAAAGTCGGTGAAGCGCGCTCACATGTTGTTGGTGATGCCGTAAAGTGGATGTTTAAAAATATATTAGTCAAATTTATTTATTTTTGAAATTTCAAACTTTCAAAAATTTATAAATTTAAATAAAATTTGGATGGTTTATTTATTTAAAGTTAAAGTTGGAAAAATTTATATTTTATAATTTTTTTTTTAATAATATTGTTTTAATATAATATAAATATATATAATATTAAATTCATATAATTTATTTAGATTCATTAAATTTATAAATTTTTATAATTTAAAATTTAATTTTATTTAAATTTGAATTTGAATTTATTTTATCAAAAATTTATTTAAATTTGATTCCAATTTTAAAACGAATTAAATATTTTCGAATTGAATTTTAAATTAGTTAAGACCAATAATATCATAATACTAGTATTTATCAGATAAATTTGAGGCAAATCCCTTAAAAACATGAAAGATGGATATGAATCATATCAAACAATACACATGATTATTGTTGTACTACTACTACATGTTAAAGGCACTGATTAAGATAGGATTATTAATCATATTATCCAAAGTAATCATTACACCTACCGTTTATTTTATTTATTTCCTCTCAATTATTAGAGGTAAAAATGAACTACAGTATATTATCATCATGATAAATAACTATATTAAAATATTAACCCTCCTTTTCTAAGTATTTTTAATTTTTAGATTTATGTTTATATTGCTTTGTTACTTCACCTACTTAATAGGCTACTATTACTATAATCTCATCGAAATTTCCATCCTCAGCACCCTATCATGATTGATTCATCTGTACTAATTATAGAAAATGACCCCTGTAACTTTGTCATCAACTATTCAAAACATTACTGTCACAAGTTTAATAATATTGCTTTACTCTAATGAGCATTAATTAATTTATAGACGTTATTGAATGTTGTATATAATATAGTTTGATAACAATATAATGTTGAAATTATACGATTACGTGACCCACATCAACTAGTAAACCAGAACATTGACGTAACATTGCACCTATAAAATACCATAACTTAACTTAAACGTATACTTAACCATAGTTTTAATAGGCTTTTAATTTGTCTCCTAACCATCCATATTAATATGCTTAAAATAGTAGTTCATGCCCTTATTTCATGGGAAGAAGTAATATTTTAATTTTATAATTTTAAAATTAAATTAAAAAGCTTGTTACTTTTTTAAAAGTAATTAATTCGCTTATAGTTTTGATGAGTAAGTTAGGCAAAATTTGACTTATATGAGTTCTTCTTCTTTTTACTTTTTTGTTAAAAATTAATGCCAAAAATTAACATAAACATGTTGTCATAATGTTAACTAAAATCCTAACCCTAGTTAGACAAGTGGGACTTGAACATTATTGTGATGGTATAAACAAAGTTATGAACAGAACCAATAGGATTCTCTATTAATGATAAGATGATTTGACATTGATTAATAATTTCCCATCTTTAATTATCTAGCTTTATCGTTTGTAGTGGTGGAGTCTCATCTCTATATTCCTTAGTATAAGTAAAAGACCAAATAAAACACACGTATAAGTGGCTATCTGCTTTTTAAATTTTTATATTTTAAACTAATAATTTGTCTTTACAAGTAAATTTAAAACTATTTTTCAAAGTTTATTCTAAATTAACTGAGATTTTTTTTTATAAAAAAAAATTAGTTACAATTAGTTATTCAATGTTATTTATGATAACATTATTTTTAATATAATTACTAAATTTATAATATAACATTAAGAATTTAATTTTTTAAATTTTTTAATTCAACATGAACAAATTTTTAAAATTTTATTTTTAAAAAATTATAATATAATTACTAAATTTATTTTACTGATAATTCTTTTTAAAAATTTAATTTTAAATTTTAAACTATAATCAAACATCTCATACACCTTTCCAAGTGACGATATAATAGATATACACCATACAGTCTAACTAAATGAACCACATAAATAATTATTAATTAATTATCTGCAATTTCAAAATACATAAAAATTATATACTGACAAAATAAAATTTTAACATTCAAAATTAACAGAAAAAAAAAATTGAAAACCCTTCTCTTTTCTTAACTAATTATTCACAACATCACAAACTCATCCTTAACCGTTTCAATCATAAGATAAAATTATGAATTTGATTGTTTTTTATTAAATAAAATTTTAAAAATTTGTTCATGTTGAATTAAAAACTTAAAATTTAAAGAAGACAAAATAAAATTATATTACTAAATATCCGACATTTTATTTCACCTAAAATCTATACATTATACACTATTAATAATTTATTTAAAAAATAAAAATATTTAAATAATAATATTCATAATTATACGGGCCTACTAAGTCCCCCACTAAGTAGGTGATTATTATGTTATTGATATGATAAAATTTCTTAAAGTGATCTCAGTGATAAGATAGATTTTGATATATAATTTTTACTTCAAAGAAAATATTACTTTTAATAATATTTTTTATTTGTTCTAGAGTTTTTTTAAATTATTTTTTAATATAGAATAATTTAAATCTGTTATTTTTTTAAAAATATATATTGATAATTTTATAATTGTAATTAATTTAAATTAAAAAATTAATTTATAAAAATATATTTACACAAAAATCCCTTCTAATCTAGCTAAACAAAAATCAAGCCAATTTACTTTTCTTTCCATTGGCACACCATCCAACGTCCCATGGCTAAAATTTTTTTAGTAAAAATGCTTGAATAACATTTTACAGTAACTTATTAAAACTATAAAATAAATTAAATTAATAAGAAGAAAGAAAATTTATATATTCCATGCGTAAGTGAAGTCTTATTCGAAGTCATGTATCATTTCATTGAAGAAGATAGATTTGGACATCTTTTGTAATGTATATTTTAGATTAAACAGTTTAACGTGTAAGAATGGTGATGATATTACATGAACCAATAGGTATGCAAAGCAAGCATGCACTATAAGCCAGACAAGACAAAAGAAATGACTCCACCAAAGTTAATAAAAACCAACCTACACCACATTAAGTCGAAAAAGAAGCTACTAATTTCAACCAAGCTTTTGAGATAGTATTGCAGCCTTATTAGATTACTCAAAATCCAATTAAAGAAAGGAACCATCCAAGCATTCAAAGATAAAGAAAGCTACCAAACTCCCATTGATGTGCTTAAAAGTTAAAAGGTTTTTCTCCACCCTACCTATCTATTATTCTGTATAAATAGATTGACTTTTAACTTTTGGTTTTTGAGATAACTGTTTCAAATGATATTTGAATAACTGGTTAATGTACTTCTGACCTTTCAAAAGCTCTTTAGATGAAATTAAGGATCCGTTTGGATAGATTGACTTTTGACTTCTGACTTTTAAAAGTTGTTTAAAATGGTGTTTGGATAACTAACAGAAGTGCTTCTGGCCTCCCAAAAGCTCTTCTAGATAAAAGTAAAAGGCCTGTTTGAATAGACTGGCTTTTGGCTTTTTTTGGCTTCTGACTTCTGAAAGCTATTTCAGATGATGTTTTGGTAACTGGCAGAAGTGTTTCTGCCCTCTCAGAAGCTCTTCCAGATGAAGTAAAAAATATTAGCTTCCTGAAAATGGCTTCCACTTCTCTTCTTCTACATACAGAAGTCAAAAACAGAAGTAATCCCAAACAGGCCCCTTAGCTTCCTGAAAATGACTTCTGCTTCTCTTCTTCTATCGACAGAAATTAAAAGTAGAAGTAATCCCAAACTGGCCCAAATATATTAACTTCCAAGTAGCAAGTGAATAAAAGAGCTTCTAATTTGTCCTAAATGAGCCTACCCGTATTAATATAGGTTAGAGGGGTCCTCTTTTCTCTCTTCTAATGTCACTTTCTAAAGGTCTTTAAAGAGCAGGTCATGCTGATCCCACCACATCACTCTCTAATTCTCTAATCATCTCCTCTTTTCATTTCATTAATGTCAACAAAATTTATTGCTGATAACTACTACTGCTATTTGCCAATTTGACATTCTAATCATACACATTCACAGAGCATGAGCATGATCCAAAGCTCGAACAGTGAAGATGATGATCGCAGACCTGTTTTCAAGAGCAATCAAAGAGCATGGAGTAATGTTTAAAGGGCAGTGATGATTAAGAAATGGACCCAGGAGGGGACCAAAGTTCTCATTTTGAACAGACTACTATAACCGTCCGATGTTGATATTGACATCATTAGTTATGAAGTGTGTCAGACATGGACCAGGGCCATGGTTTCTTTCTTTTGCTTTAACGTCTTCCATTTGCTTGTCGTTTTTCATTAAAGCTTTAGATTCTACATTTTCTGAATGAACCCCATTCATTTTCATTACACAACAAGACCGATACATTTAGCTTGGGCAAAAATACATTATCAGAAAGATAAGGTAACAACAGTTGACACTTCTCATCTCATCACATGATATTGTCAGTGGAAATAAAACTATACACAAACATATCTCTAATTTCACCTTTACAAAATGCATATTTTCTCAATAAACCTTCCTTTTGAAACCCGACTTTCTCTAGTACCCTTTGTGACCCATAATTTTCCACCTCTACTAAAGCCTCCAATCTGACCAAATCTCTGAAGTCCTTAAAAACCTTATCTACAGCTACCTTCAATGCCATGGACATGATCCCCTGACCCCAGTACTGTGTAGCCAACGCATACCCAATATGGGCTCTGCAACGGTCTTCACCGGATTCAGGCCTGATTGAAATATATCCAATTGAATGATCGTCCAAACATATGGACCGACGCCAAGGGTTTGGTATTGCAACATGTTGTAGATGTGCTAGTGTCTCTTCCTTGGAAGTGGTCGAGTTCCATGTAAGATAACGTGTTACTCTGTCGTCGCTAGACCATTTGAAGACATCATCAACATCGGAGAGCTTGAATGGACGGAGAGAAATTCTTGATTGGTCCATTATTGATCAAAGAATGTTGTATTAGTCAATGAAGGCAACTATAACATTACTGATATTTTGTACTGAACTGATGAGTCAAAAGTCAATAGAGAAGGCAATACTTTTCCAAATTCCTTGCACCTCACTCCAAGCAAAGACAAATTTGACTATTAGCCTGTCTGTTATTCCAAGTTCTGTATATATCACATGAAGTGTAAAGTTATAAGGTCTAACTAATTAAATTTGGTGATCTAGAGTAAACAAATGGAGGAAGAATCATACACAAACAAAGAGAAAAGTGAATCGATAGAGATTAGTTTGAGGAAGATAGATGTATCAGACATTGATGATTTCATGGTGTGGGCTAGTGATGATAAAGTGGCACGTTTTTGTACATGGGATGCATACACTAGCAGAGAAGATGGCATTAACTTCATCGAAAAAGTAGCGGTACCACATCCATGGTTCAGGGCAATCTGCATCGATAATAGGCCAATTGGAGCAATCACTGTGACGCCGCGTTCAGGTAGCGATAGATGCAGAGGCGAGCTGGGATATGTTCTGGCATATAAGTACTGGGGCAAGGGAATTTGTACTCAAGCTGTGAAAATGGTGTGCAAGACTGTATTTGATGAATTGCCGGATTTGGAGAGGATTGAGGCTCTGGTTGATGTTGAAAATGCAGGCTCTCAGAGAGTGTTGCATAAGGCTGGATTCAGCAAAGAAGGTGTTCTCAGGAAGTATATGATTAGGAAAGGAAGAACAAGAGATAGTGTAATTTTTAGTTTACTTCGCTCGGATTCTATTAGCATTTGATGGTCTATCTGTTTTCTTCGTTTGTATACTTGTTTACTTGGCGTCTCCCCCTTATCCATGACTTGGCAGTATGAAGGCTTGTATTGTACCTTAGTCATGTGTATGGTCAAAATTGGACTGCTATTTACACGTGTTCTTGATGCTTACAGCTCATAACGTACTTCAACAAACGTTATGATGAATGAAAAATTCAATTTTTCACCCTCTTGACTCTTGAAAAATGCAACATCTAATTCCTCTTTCATGTTTTACTCTAAATATGGTTGAATAAAAAGTTCTATAAAAATCTAAACTGCAAATACCAGACAATTCATTATACGGCATTAAAAATATTAAACTGCAAGTTCACCACACCAAAGTACGGTCTTATCCACTAATCTTAATTGGTATAATGATAACCCAAATTTCTAAATTTGGTTAACTTTTTCAATTTGACCTTCAAACTATATGAAATTTTAATTTAGTCCCTTTTCTATCTAATATTATATTAATTTAGCCATTTTCACTTATATGACAGGTGATTCAGAGTCAAATATATAGAACAATTTTACCACATCATCTACCACATATGTGAAAAGGGGCAAATTGATCCCATATGCGAATAGTTGAGAGACTAAAATGCAAACTCGCATAGTTGGAGGATCAAATTGAAAATGTTTGCCAAGTTTAGGGGCTTTGGTGATCATTATCTCAATCTCAATTCTTGCATTCCTATGGAAAGGTCTTTCTAATAATAAATTAGAAGGAAATATGTAAATATCATTATTTTCTATGTGTAATCCATAAAAATCCATAGGGAATATCAAACCCTTAACTTTAAAAGAACACCTTCTACTGTATCATTAAAATAAACTAAAAACCTATAAACTAGCAACTTCTATTTCTTTCGAAGATCACATTTTTAAGCATAAATATAGTATAACATTGAGTAAAACTCCTAAATCACACATAGCGTATCTCTACACTACCAATGGTACAAATAATAGCAAACAAACCTATGTCCCTCTCAGAGGGAAGTTTTTTCCACCACACAGCTGAAACGTTTTACTCTATCAAAACTTTCTCATACTGAGCCTATTTTTCTTATTCACTCAGAATTTTTTAAGAAATTTAGCATATTTGGTATTTGTCTAATAGCTTAAGTAAAAGAATTTTTAAGAAATTTAACATACTTGGTATTTTTCTAATAGCTCAAGTAAAGGAATGTTCATCCTAACCTCCCTGGAAGTTTCAAAAATCTAATTCTCTTTCTTGCTCTTTTTAGTTTCTTCAAATATTCTTGGGAATAGTGGTCTAGCCTTAAAGAATTTCGACTCCTCAAGTGTAGCTAAGTCAAAACTCACAATTTCTTTTTATACACATAGCCCTTGCTCGTGGATATGATGCTTCTCACAAATTAAGGTTTGATTTTCCACATCATTATCCTTTTGTCATAACCTCTCATCACGCGCATTGTTTTCCTTTGTTTCTGGAGTTTCTTTATGTTCTCACCGGTCATGGACACAACCTCTTCCTATATTTGTTTTTGACAGTTGCTATGAATTCAAATGTAATGGATACAGAACCAAATGTAGGAAGGGGTTGTGTCCTTGACCAATGACCATTGAAAAAATCTAAAGAAACAAATGAAGATAGTGCCCATAATGAGAGGTCCCAACAAAAATACAACCATAACATGGAAAAGAAAATCATAATTTTTTCCAAACACCGTGTCCATGAGCAAGGGCTACAAGTAGAAAAAGAAATTGTGAGTTCTAACTCAGCTACACCCAAGGAGCCAAAAGTCTTAAAGGTTAAACCTCTATTGCTAGAAAGACTTGAACAAACCAAAAGGTCAAGGAAGAGAATGAGATTTTTAAAACTTTCAACAAGATTGAGGTAAAGATTCCTTAACTTGGTGTTATTAGACTAATACCTAAGTATGTTAATTTTGTTTAAAAAAATTATGTGTGAATAGGGGTGAGCATTTGGGTAATTTGGATAAATTTGGACAGAAACTTAACCGAATTATAAAATTTGAGCTTTTTTTTCTTACCCGAATTACCCAAATTTTATTTTTACCCAATTAACCGATTTAACCGAAATATATTATGGTTTTCGAATTGACCGAATTACCCATTTTTTAAAATTTTTGACCGAATTTAACCAAACTTTATAATGTGGGTAATGGTTAGATAGTAAGAAACAATGGTTGAAGGTTGAGAGAAAATAAATAAGAGAAAAGAAAAAAAGACATTAGATTTAGGGATTTTTCATGAGATGTGAAAAAAAAAATAGAAATATAAATGATAGTATTTTTATATTTCGGGTAATTAGATTAATACGGTCAAAATTCATTTTACTCTAAATTATCTGAATTACCCAAATTTTTAATAACTCTTAACCGAATTACCCGATTAATATTTTTTGACCGAACCGAATTACCCAAATATCCAAATTAACCGTATTACCCGATTACCCGAATAATTTTGCCCACCCCTGTGTGTGAATAAGAACAAACAAGTTCGGTATGAGAAAGTTTTATTCATTAGACCATTTGTAGTATATAGATACAGAGAATTATGTGTGATTTAGGAGTCTCACTCAATGTTATGTTGTATTCATGCTTAAGGATGAGATCATCAAGGTTAAGGGTTCGATCATTCCTGCAAATTTATACATGATGGACATAAGTGGTAATAATATTTCTACAACTCCTTTTGATTTATTGCTAGCGAGACTTTTCCTTAGTACTGCAAAGACTAAGATTTATATACAAGATGATACTCTGACTATGGAGTTTAAGGATGAAATTGTAAATTTTAATATTTTTAATGCAATGAAACATCCTCATGATCTCTCTAGTGTTTGCAGATTTTGTAGAGCATTTTGTTCAACAATGTTTTGAGTTAAGTAAGAAAGACGTATTAAATATTGCACTTTCCAACTACTTATGAGCATAAGATGAAAAAGTGAATTTTTTCTTTAACTCAATACTTATTGAAGTACTTTATGAACGGAGAGTGTTAAGACCATAGATAAATACCAATAAAATTTTGATCATGCCCATAATTAAGTCACACCTACATTTAATTTTGTAGGCTGGAACTCAAAACACTACTCAAATCACTATCCAGTCCAGCCTTTGAAGTATGTTTACTTCGACAAGGAGGAGACACCATTAGAGATTATCTCAAACAAATTGAATATACTAAAAAAAAAAAATAGAGAGAATTTAATTTCTAATTAAAAAGTTAAAACCAAAACTCTCATAAATTAGAATTCTATTCTTAATATAAATCTTAATAAAAAATAACATGAAATAAAAATGATATTTCTAAAATTTCTCTAAAAGTCATTATTTGAAAATTTAAAATTTGAAATTTGAAATTTTAAAATTCTATCACTTTGTTTACCTACTCATTAAGTCTAACTCTATATATTTTCAATCTTTACCGTTATCATATTCCTATCATTTTCTCCCAACCATTTATAATTATAAAATTTAGCAAATTAATAGCAAATGTACAGTAACATTCCCACCTAATAAATAAAATAATATAAATGTAGACTTCCAAGTCCGGTTCAACAGATTGCTCCAAGCCTAAGGTTTACCTGGACAAGGCCTAGGCCCTGGACATCCACGACTCACGTGGCCTAATAGTCGGCTGCCTCTCAACTATTAGCAGCTTCGTAACTGGCAGATCGGCGGTTGAAAGAATCCCGAATTTTACGGAAATCCTTCCATAAGGATCTCGGCAGATCAGACCGGCAATTACTCCAGGTTCTTATAAATAGGAACTTGAATCCCATCAAATGACATTCTTTTTACCTTACTAAAACTCGGCCAAAATCATTACTTAATGTTCTTAATTCTCCAATCATTCTTATAAATAGGAACTTGAATCCCATCAAATGACATTCTTTTTACCTTACTAAAACTCGGCCAAAATCATTACTTAATGTTCTTAATTCTCCAATCATACTCCAATTTAATTTATCTGATCTCGATCATCAACTTGGTGGTGTTCTTTGCTCATCGGCGTCATCATATAGCTGTTAGTTCCTCACGAAATGAATCATTTTATTCAGGAAATCATTTCTTTTCCTTATCTCTTTTCCAGTTTAATTATTTATATTCAGAGCTGACTTGAGCGTTAGAGCGCCTACAACAGACACCACATCGTTGTTCCCGAACGTTTTCTCTTTTGCATGATACTTTTACATTAATCGGTTCTTTAACGTCAACTTAATTCAGTTCCGTCAGAGCAGATTCAAATGTAGTGCCTGAAACACTACAATAGATTATACATATTTTCAATGGTGTTAAAACCGGACCGGACATCGAACCGGTTTCGTAGAAGTTCCTAGTTTTTAGGGTTCGACCGGGTTGAACTAGATTGAACCGGTTTGAACCGGATTTTTTTAATTTTAAAATAATAATTATTTTATATATATTATATAAAATTAATATACAAAATTAATTTATATTTATTTTTAAAATATATAATTTTTGATTAAAAGTATAATTAAACCTATTTAAAAATAAATTTATCAATATAAATTAATTATTAATAAAATAAACCATCCAATATTCATATACTATATTTTGAAATAATATTTATATTTAAATTTTAAATCCGGTAAAAAAATAAAACAATTATTCCAAAAAAAACAAATATAAAGAAATTAAATTAAAATTTTAATTTGTTAAAAAAAATATTTTCCTGTGGAAAACCGAGTTTTAACCGGTTTTTCGAAAAACCGGTTTTATCATAAAACCGAACCGTCTGGACGGCCAGTTCCCGGTTAAACCGGCCGGTCCGGTTTTAACAACATTCCAGCCCTATCTAAATAATTATTACTTAGAATAATTTAATTTTGAATACGTATAATTATACAAATTTTATTTACGTACTCTAATTTTATGAGATTTTATATATATATTTAAATTTATAAATTAAATCCTTGCCTAAATACTATAAATTTACGAGAGTTTACATAGATATCTCAATTTTAGGAATCGTACACGGTAATGACATTACCTCTGAAAATTTTAAGAGACTTTGTGATTTGCAAATTAGAGTAAGTGAAAATTTGAAGGAGATATATGCATCAACATCATTTCACGTACAGAGTGGAAACACTAAGGATTACGAAGCCTGATGAGTTTTCGAGAATCCATCCACATATTGTAAAACTGAAAAATAGTAATGTTTATTCTTCTCCGATTTGCAATTTTCTTGATGATAATGCGACTGTGTTTTCAAAAATTGACTCTGTTCTCAAAGTCGGATTCAGCTCTCAAGTGGCAGGTCAAACACGGCGATCATAATAATGCCAATTTCTTTCCTACCTTGCATCTTCCAAGCAAGTTCCTCTGTTTTATCTCTTTGTCAAATTACTATAAATATCCAACATCTCTTATAACCCTACACCAAACTACACAATTCTTGTAAACATGGGGGATCTGTCTTTGAAATCAAAAGCAGAACAAGAAGCTACAAATATCTTCTCTAGTATCACTCTTCGACCCTTTGACCTTTCAGATGTTGATGACTTCATGGTCTGGGCTAGTGATACTAAAGTCACTGATGTCTGCTCATGGGGACCATACACAACCAAAGAGGAATGCATAGAGTACATAAGAACTAGAGTTTTAACCCACCCTTGGTTCAGAGCAATTTGCCTCGACAATAGACCCATTGGTGCTATTTCAGTGACAGCAAATTCAGGAAGTGATATCTGTAGAGGTGAGATCGGGTATGTTTTGGCCTCCAAGTACTGGGGAAAAGGGATTGCCACCAGGGCTGTGAAAATGGTGATCGATACCATATTCAATGAGTGGCCACATTTGGAGAGACTTGAGGCTTTGGTTGATGTTGAAAATGTTGGGTCTCAGAGAGTTTTGCAGAAAGTTGGATTCTTGAAGGAAGGTGTTCTTAGGAAGTATTTTATTCAGAAAGGAAAAGCCAGAGACATGGTTATGTTTAGTCTTCTGTCAACAGATCCCAGGATCTGACTGCTCTGGAACCCATATATATGATTAAGTGTATGATTTCTATAGTAAAAATAACTATAATTATACTTTTGAAATGTAGTATTAATCTGAAGAGAGCAGGATATACATAGCAGCATCGATGATTTTACCTTTGACAATAAGATATTTCCTTAGCACACCTTCTTTAACGAATCCAGCTTTCTCTAACACCTTGACTGAGGCCTTATTATCAACATCGACAACAGATTGCAGTCTCACCATGTGAGGAAACTGTTGAAATACAAGAGGAATAGCCATCTTTACAGCTAGTGTAGTGATGCCTTGGCCCCAGTATTTTGACCCCAAGGCATAGCTCAATTCTCCTCTGCATCTGGCACCATCAGAGCCAGGTTTGACACACAGGAATCCTATTGGGACGCCATCCAGGCAAACGGCTCGGTACCAGGGATGAGGCATGGCCTCCTGTTGGATGTAGGCGAGGGCATCTTGTTTGGAGGTGAAGTGCCTTAATCTGCTTGTACGGATGACCTCTTCATCATTTGCCCATTTTATGAATGCATCTACATCACAGGCTTCGTAAGGCCGTAGTGAGATCTCCATCTTCTAATCAGTTTCAAGAATTCGGTTATCTCCGCGACTTCATGCTAGATTTATAGCAAGATGCTCGTGGCTCATCCCCCCAAGCAACTTGTAGAACGGTGATTTTTTTTAAAATCTAGGTTTGTTGGCACATGCAAGCATGTGCCGATTATTTATTTATTTTTTTTTAAAAAAAATTAAAATTAATTTATAAATTTTAAAAATCGTTGAAATAGATTTATAAAAAGAATAAAAATCTCGTTATAATAATTCAATTTAATTTTGTATTTAATTTTTAAACAAAATAATTTTATCTTTTAAATTATTACTATTAGAAATAATAGAACCTATAAAAATATTTATAGTTTAGGGTAATTATGGTAAATTGACTAAATTTTATATATAAAATATATATTATGTAATTAATATTATAATTATATTTTTATAATTATGTATTATTGATGTAAAATTTAAAAATATGATTTTTTTTTGAAATATGAAAGCGAAAACACATTTTTTTTCGCTTTTTAAAAACTTTTTTTTTTGGATGATTTACCATGATGGAAGAAGGGAGAGGAGAATTTTATTTGTAGTAGTTCAGAATCAGTTTATTTGAAGTAAAACTAATTTGAATTCAAATAATTGAATTCTTATCTTAAATTTTTATTAGATGTCATTTACTTATCCATTATTTAATAGACAAATAACGAATTTGGGTTAGGGCTACATTGGGTGGACCAATTACCGAAGCTGACCCAAACCCACTTCAATATAAGATTTGGGTCGGTCCATAAAAGAATCCAAATCCAACAGTCTGTGTCTCCATCTCTATTCATCTAAAGAATAAGAATGATCGAAAGAAGTAGAGGTTGGAGACCCAAGAAGAAGAGATGTTGAGGTTGTGAATTTCCCTTTTGGTTTGGTTTTGAGTTTTTTTTTTCCTTAATTTTTTTAGTTGTATTGTTTTTACTTTTGTCTGTGATTTGTTTTTCAATTCTTTCTCTGTGTGGCTTTTGGCTTTTTTAGGAGGTCTGTGTATTTGAGGTATTGAATCTTTTTTCCGTGTTTTTTCTTTTGAAAGTTGTTATTTCTATATGAATGGTTTTTACTTATGTTTATTTGAAATATTGCATATTGATCTTGTTAATCTGTTTTAATTATTTTTTGAAAGATGTTGTTTTTGGCCTATATGAATAGTTTTTGATTTATGTTTATTTGAAATATTGTACATTGATCTTGTTAATCTGTTTTAATTATTTTTTGTATCAATTGCGTCAATTGCAGATATTATTTAAGTGGGTTGGAAAGCTTATTTGTAAGTGGGGGATGTAAATGAGTAATGAATATGTGTGATTCCTGAGGCAAAGAAGATGAATAAGTTACTAAAATTTTGTTCGCAGATTCTGTGAAAAAAATTGGAAAGGAGGGAATGATAAAATTGTATGATTCCTAGAATTCCTCGGAGAATGAAAAAAAGAGAATATCAATTTGATATCATCGTATAATTTTTGTAACTTTCCTTATTGATAAGAACAAACTAAAATTATAATTAGTAAAAAAAATTTAAATAAATTTTTTAAAATTTAAAATATAATTATAAATTTTTTAAAAATATATAAATAAAAACTTTTAAAATTTTAATTTTTACACGATGATCACACGTATGAAATGAAAACCAAATTTTAATTCTACACGCTTTTCCAATCATACCTCCAAATGTATATTAAATCTTTAATGACTTAAAAAAAACAAAATTTCCCATTAAAATAAGCAAACTACTGTATAAAAGGCCATCAAATTTTTGAGAGGGCAGCGGATAATTTGACCGTTGCCAACTTGCGATGAACTAACGAAAAAAATAGTATGTGTTGAAGTGGATTTCACGTGTTAGAGAGAATATGTTAAGATTCATGCAATTTGACGCGTGTATAGCACGTGTAAAATTCTTACAATTTCTACATGAGCCCTCAACTTATTTTAATTCAACAACAATATACAGGAAGGAAGTATTGGAAGAACTCTATTATTTTAGTGCATTCATAAATTAATAGTAGGCTTTTTGAATCTAAACGAAGACGCTGGGCCTGCGCTGGGCCTGGGCTTGGGCCTGTAACTGAATATGGTCTTCAATCACCAAACAGAACAGGTACAAAATTATACTATTCCAAAAAAAGATTGAATAACCGAACCGTATTGCAAGTGTACTTGCATAACCGAACTGAATTTAACAATCGCGGAGTTACTAATTCCAATCGAAAAATAATCTCGAAAAAATGGACCCACTGTCGATGCTCCGAGACTTCACAATTCGCGGCGAGTTGGAGAAGGTGGTCGGGGACGGCAACGAAGTCCGATTCGGGACTGACTACGCCTTTCCCGGCTCAGTGGAAACGGCTTTCCGGTCAAAGCAGGGGAATCTCTACACTCTTCAAACCCTACACTTTTTCATCAACAACTACACTCTCAAACACACTGAATACATCCAGGCCGCTCGGGCCCACCGCATTCCTGCCGTCACTCTCCCCGACCGAAAGCCCCTTTTCGATTACCTCACCGGAAAGATCGACTCCACAGACCAGATCGAGTTCCACCTCCCTCAGAATCAGCCCATTTCCCACCAGGCCATCCCCGAAGTCCCAGCCGCCGTGGCGGCGGCAGTGCCCGTAGACGATGATGCCAAGCCCATCGATGGATACGAGCCTTTGGATTACATCGCTCTCATAAGACAGGCGGAGAGGCCATTGAAGGATCGTGAAGCGATTTTGGAGTGCAAAAACAGTGACTTTTACAGCGTTTTGGTTTCTTCGACGAGAAGGGAGGAGGAGAGGCAGAGGATTGAGTCTCAGCAGAGGAAAGACGGGTTAGTAGCGAAGAATCGGTTGATGGGCGTAGATGATAGAGGTTTGGGGTATGGTGGAGATGAGGGTTTTGAAGCTACGCCCAAACCGAAGATGTTACAACTGAAAGGGGGCAAAATTGGTGAGGGAGTGCCGATTATTTTGGTACCAAGTGCTTTCCAGACATTGATAACCATATACAATGTCAAGGAGTTTTTAGAAGATGGTGTTTTTATTCCCACTGATGTGAAGGTGAAGAACATGAATGGAGTTAGACCGGACTGTGTAACGGTCCAGAAAAAGTTCAGTAGAGATAGGGATCAGGTGGTTAAGGCTTATGAGGTGAGGGACAAGCCCTCTGCGTTGAAGTCTGAGGATTGGGATAGAGTTGTTGCCGTGTTCGTGTTGGGAAAAGAATGGCAGTTCAAGGACTGGCCTTTCAAGGACCATGTTGAAATTTTCAACAAAAGTAAGTTTATATATGGTGTCTGCTTTTGTGTGTTGATTTCTTTTATGAGTTTATTGTATTATATGTAGTTATAGCATTGCTGCTTGTAATTGAGATTGAGTTTGACTGATGCGTGTTTGAATGTTTTAGGTGGGTGAGTAAAATGCTATCAATAGCTTATTGCTTCTGTGCATGATCTTAATCCTTTACTAGAGAAGTTACTTGCATTTTTTTAGACTTATTACTAAGATATTGATTGGTTGTTGCAAATGTTTTGCAGTTATTGGATTTTACATGCGATTTGAAGATGACAGTGTGGAGTCTGCAAAGATTGTGAAGCAGTGGAATGTAAAAATTATATCGGTGTGTCAATCTATACCCTGGATCTCGTGTTTAACATGTTAATTTTTTCTCTGAGAAATGTTTTGAGCTTCTATTGCATGGTGAATTCTTTGCTCTGATTGATCAATATCTTAAAATGAACAGATTAGCAAGAACAAAAGACACCAGGATAGAGCTGCAGCCCTAGAGGTGTGGGATAGACTAGAAGAATTTGTGCGGTCAAGGTCACATTCCTGAACTGCATATTTGTATGTATGTTGTTATAAACTTTCTGAGCATTAGGATTTGTAAGGTGGAATTTTGTTAGCATATTGCATCGTATCATTATTTTGTTTATAGTCTCTTTATAGAGTGAGGATAAAACACTTTGGCCATAGGAATTTTGACATACTAATCATGTTATGGATTATAATCTATAAAGTAATAACTGAGCATAAGAAGTTACTTGTTTAAATGGAGAGTTCAGGATTACATTGGATGGGAGTTGAGAGACATGTATTATTAGTGCCATCATGTAATTCTAACATTGTAAGCAGCTGTGAATGTACCAAAGCAGACTAGATTGTTTGTTTGGATTGTGCATGATAGTATCTATTATTAGGATCCTAAAATTGTTCCGATTTCATACAAGTTTGGTCTTTCATGTGAAGACACTTTCTGTGGTCGTATCACTGCATGGTTAACGTGGTTAGTTATAGGCGAATCATACTAGTTCATCTGAGAAGGGGTATTCAAGCAATGTCTCTCACTTGGTCATATTGCATATCATGCAATTCAACAATGTGAAATTCTCTGAGTCAAGAGTGCATATGTTAGAAGACAATCTCAGCTTCAAATGCAATAAAATTCTGGACTAGAACTTAAAGGGGGCTATGTAATAGATTATCGTCCCTCATATGTTTATTGTTCATGTAATTACATCAGCAATGAAGTACGGAATCTGTCTTGCAATATTATTGTAGCAGGGTTGTTTTCCTCGAAAACTATTTGTATTCCATTGTTGCTAAAAGACCCTCCTTCCTGCCTTGGTAAAGCAATCCCACTTCCTGAGGTAGGCCAATTTTTACCCGTTTTGAGTCATTGGTTGATTCTTGACTAGTGTAGGTATAGCTGTTCAAAAGATTCCATTGTTGCACTTGTGGTTGATTTTAGTGTAGGTGAGGCATGATGAACAGTTCTCTTGGTGCAGAGCAGAACTACGCAGGACTTATATCAAGTAGCATCTTGTGTTTAAATCTGAATTTTTTTTTTTCCATGTATTAATATAAATTTGTTTTTCATTCAAAATTCAATAAATATAAATAGAAAATAATCCTTGTATTAACCTCGCCTCTATTAATCAAACCGAACATTTAGTATGAGAGATCTTAAAGTTCTCTTTAATTGTGCACACCTCTGATGAATCCAGTATTAATCCATTTGAACTTGGAGATATTTTGGTCACTCGATATCAAAACCAAAACGAACGGGTTTCTTACTTTGTTGTTATTCAACAAACTGTAGAGATCTGGGAATATCATGATGACATGACACTAAAACTAAAAGGGAAGCAATGTAACATAGAAATGCTACATGCTTCATGTTTATTCATATATATTAAGACGTAGTGTATGTTTGGCGTTAACACGGCGAACATACACAAAATCTCACACACGGCACAGTTTATAGTTCACGCGTACAAGTATTCGAAGCAAACCACACAAACACATAATGATAGAAACAACAACTTATATAGTAGTAATACTGATTGTTGACTCCCAAAAGACTTCAGAAACTGCTGGTTCCAGTTAAAGCGAAAGAGACCAAGACCAGGAACCCAACAACCATTCGAAGAGGACTTTTCACGATCTGGCTGTCCGAAGTCGCAGTTCCTCCTGCTGACTCATCGCCAGATACACCAGCTTGAGGAGCACCTTCTGGAGACGGTACAGTGCCATCAGCAGAACCTGCAAAACATTAAAGCATCAAATTCCTAAAATCTAAACAAAAACACAACAGAATCCAATCCACATTAACTCCTAAAACATCACTCAATCAAATTGAAAGCCTCACTCACCGTTGCACCTGCTAACAGGGGGAGTCTTGACTTTACAAGCAGCAGGGAGCGATAGAGCAAGCGTCTCATTGATGGTTACACCCAACGACGCACCACCGCCGTTGAGGACGGTGCAGAGGCACCGCGGCTGAGAACGTACGACGCTTCCCAGTTGGGAGCAGCAGGAAGTAGATGGGGTGGAGGAGCTGCCTGAGACATAGTTGAGGCATGGTGCCAGGCCTATTAAAACGTTAGTGCAATCAGATGATGGTTGTGCCATGGTCCTACCCAACAGCAGCATTGTGGTCATGGTCACTGCAACCATGACTAGACCCATCTCTTTCAATGCCATTTGAATTTTGCTTGCTCCCAATGGTGCCATTAGAACTCCTGTTGTATATATACAGTATGGAGGCTTATTTGGTGAACAATAACAGGCTTTATGATGTCAGATTTTGAATTTTAAATAGGAAATTATGTGAATGGACGTGTTATGTTTATGATTTATGGTGTTGTGTGTGCATGGAGCTTGGTTCTTTGTGAAAGGAGGCGGAGAGCAGTGACCTAACTTGCAAATTCATTGCATATAATAAGTTTGGATTATGGAAAATATATTTAACAATTAAAATTTCTCCAGTGTTAGCTTGGGGACTTCAAGTGGATTGCAGTTTGTGAAAATAACATGTACATGATGAAAAGAACAAAGTATACATGTAACATGTTCTTGTTTTCTTTGTTACATTTGGCAAAATGGAATTGGAAACATAAAAATGAACTTTATGATTTTCTGTTCTATGAGAAAATCACTAGAGTCGTTTTTAGTTACATTGATCTTGCATGTGTATTGGTCGTTGCTCTGTGTAAGATTGTGTTTCAGGGTCTAGATAGGAATTCTTGCATCTGATATCTCTTCATTGAAAAATTTTGGCCCATTATTGCTAGATTGGATTGGAGTAAAGAACAAGAATTTAGAACAAGGTCAGCCCATTAATAATTAAACCCATTATCATGACCATGCTCTTGGAGAAGGCCTAGATCGGCCCATTAAACTAATTTTTCCAGGCCCAGTCAAACAGCATTTGCAGGAAGGAAGGACGTCACTAGATGGAGATTATGGTGACTTTATTCTGCTCCTATGAAACCTAACTCACTATACTTTTATAACCTATCCACTAGCAGAGGAATCTAATCAAGCTAACAAACCTAGTACATTAAGACACTTTAATTACCATTAAAATAAATGAACTAGGTAAATAATTGAACAATACCCTCTAAAGTTCTAGGACTGTGATAGGATGATATGGATTATTAGTTGCTTGTTTGCTTCTGATTCGAATCACTTGTACTTGGTTAGGTTAACTAGGTAGTTAATCTAAGAAAAATTGAACATAGACTAGACTTGTTGAGGCTTTTGGATACACACCATTGGCTGAGTTATCAACAAACTATAGACTTTGAAAAGCCTGCCAAAGCCACAACATCAACCACTTTAGCTTCCAAGCCAGAAGTGGGACCTCAAACCATAACACTTGGCAACCAAAATCACAGAAAATTAGTTAAGGTAGTTGAGCTTCAAAACCAACTCAAATTCAACTTGTATTTCCCTCCAACTCTCTCCACCTAAGCCTTCTATAAATCCCCCCTTCACAACTCCTCCATCCACCAATCACAAAACATTCAATAATTCAATCATCTCATTAGTTTCTCTTGTCCTTCATAAAACAGACAGTTATTGAAGTCACTTGCAGAAAAAAATGGAGCTCTCTTTATCTTTCCACAAATTTGTTCAAGTTCTGTCTATAGGTTTGTTGGCCTTTTTGATCACACCTGGTTATGCCCAGATTAACACTCCTTGCACTCCTGCGACCCTTTCGATTTTCACTCCATGTATGAATTTCCTCACAAATAGTACTGCAAATGGTACTTCACCAACCATGGATTGCTGTAATTCTCTCAAGAACCTTACAAGTAATAGCAGGGACTGTTTGTGCCTTGTTGTCACTGGAAATGTTCCTTTTCAGATTCCAATTAATCGAACCTTAGCCATCTCTCTCCCTCGCGCCTGCAACATGCCTGGCGTGCCTCTCCAATGCAAAGGTACAAGATTTCTGGCAATTTTTTGTTTACTATGTATATTCACTGTGATCAGATTGTTAACATGAAGTTTTCATTTGTTTACAGCCTCTGGTGCACCTATTCCTGCTCCAGGTATATATCAGTCTTAAGATGATCCTTTTCACTATAGTGAAAGTTGGATTCAAGAGGGTTGAATTGCTTTATTCAAAATTTGCTAATTCAAGATCATATCTGATTTGATTTTCAGGTCCTGCATCATTTGGACCAGCTCTTTCTCCTGGCAAATCACCAACAGAAAGTCCACAAGGTAAACTGATACTATAATTACTGTCTGAAGTGTTTGCATAACTTACATAGCTTTCTGTTTCATTATGCAGCTTCTCCGGCTGTTCCTGAGCCAACACCATCTGCTACCCCACCAGAATCAGACACAACACCTGGATTAACCCCACCATCCCCTGATGTGGATTCTGGATCAGGATCAGGATCAGGATCTGGAGTAGTCCCTACAAACACACCTGGAAGCCGTCCAGTTCTGACCCCACCATCAGCATCAGCTTCCATGCCCACCGCCACTGTTTCAACATCCTTGCTACTATTTGCTGTAGGATCTGTGCTTTTGAAGTACTACTAGAACAATTCTATCTGTCCATTGTACATTGAAAATACTTTTTTGGTGTGTGTGTATTATTTTGGGCTTGCTTACATTATTTGCACCCCTATTGGGTGATCATTAATATGCTTTGGGTATTTTGTTTTGAAAATGATTGTTTTGCTATGTGTAAAAGAATTTATTTGTTAGTTTATTCCATAAATTAGTACCATTTCATTCTCTGCTCATGCCTCAGCCATGCCACAACCTCCCTAGTCGGTTAACAAAATGATGATGTTTATTTTCACATGACTCCTCACTATCTACATGACTAACCCCAATTCACCAACCTAACTTTGAACCTAATACAGGCATGCATTTTTATCTCATCTTAAAGGGAAAATTATGTTTGATCTAAAAAATAACAACACAACACCATCATCTAAACAGAGAAGTTCATCAACATTGTGACAGTTTAGTTTCTTGATCAAAGTGCATTTACAACAAATGTGTAAATACTACATAAAAAAACCTGCAATCCTCTCAAGCTCATATAAGGAACAGTGACTTGTTAAACAATCATCAAATCTGAACCATGGTTTTAAGAAGGCTGGTTTCTACTACCCTCACCTGGTTTTTTCTACTTGAGTTATGCCTGTTAATGCCTATATTCAGCTACCAAACCGAAGGCTGCTCAATGGAAGGCGTCAATCTCTTGGAGTGCTTGAATCAAGAAACTAACTTTTTGACAGAAACTTGCTGCAAAACACTTAAACGAGCTTTTAAAGCTGGGTTCAATTGTCTCTGCGCTCTGATACCTTCATCTGATCCTCTTTACAGCACTTTGTTTTCGTTCCCTGTATCAAACTGTGATATATCTGTTCCTCCTCTGACTCAATGTGGAGGTAATCTACATTAAGTCTCTACTTGTTAATCATCCTATTGCATTTCAATGAACTAACGTCAGTTTATCTATTTGTCTTCTCTTCCTTCACACAAGTCTCAGCTCCAATTCCTGGTGTGAATCCACCAACAGGATCCAGCCCAGAAGAGGTTTCTCCAACTTCTTTGACCCCAGAATATCTACTGGTGCCTCCACCTCCTCCTTCAGTTCCATCCCTGCCGCCTCCTCTTTCATCTTTGCTTCCACCTGAGATAGTGGTTCCAACAAACTTCACCAGGGAGGAGAACACTACAGTGGCGTCTGCACAGTCCCAGTCACAATCAAATTCAGGTGCTGTTTCTATATTGTGTGTGAACAATTCGGAGAACTCTCAGTCATCAAATGAGAAAGAAGAGACCAATATACTGTCTTTGTTACTGTTATTAGCTCTTCAAGCATTTGTTTTGTTAGCTTAATTTTCTGTTTTATGAAATGTTCTGCATGAACTGTATTGTGATAATTTATAAGCTATTGAATGAAAAATGTAAGTTCTAGCAAATTACGGTTGTTTTATCTTCATGTAAATAGTTTCTGAGACCAAAATTAGGCTTTCTTAAGTGAATTGCTCGTTAAAATGTTAAACAAACAACCATATTTTAGCAATTTAGATAAAATGAAAACGACGTCGTACCTTATGTGCTAAGAAGGGTAAATGCGTAATACGCCTTGTTTGAATGGCGTGGGATTTTGGCGCCATATATATAGAAGCCAAAACCGCTCTCTTCACCATAACGGACCTCTCAAGAGATCGTAACAAACTCCTCCACTCCAACCATGGCAGAAACGATCACCGGAATCGCCGTCTTCGTCATTTTCCTATCCGCGAACTCCGCTCTTCTTCATGCCGCGCCGGCACAACCTTCTCATCCGTCGCCGTCACCTCCGGATTGCGTCCGCGATCTGGTGGCGTTCTCGCCGTGCCTCTCGTATGTGTCGGCGCCGCCAAACAACATCACTGTAATTCCGGCGTTGGAGTGCTGCGGAGTTGTCTCTTCAGCTCTCAATTCCAACGGTAGCTGTCTCTGCTACCTTCTACGGCAGCCGTTGATCTTCTCCTTCCCGCTGAACCTTACCAGAGTAGCTTCTCTGCCTCGTCTGTGCAATTGGAGGGACTCTTTGGACTCACTCTGCTCTTCAGGTATTCAATGTCTCTTGAAACTGCAAATTATGAAGCATGCGAAATTTGATCCTTTACATTTCAAATCCTCGAACAAAAGTATTTTTATTTTTAACATCATTTTTATCATTTCTGATCATAATCTAAAAAGTCATAATAAACAAATACAAGTAAAATACATATTACACTCATTATCTTGTGTCAACAATTATAGTGAATGAACTAGGGTTCTTAATTGCCATATATGCTGTGAATACCTAATAAGTTGTGCTCTATGTTTTGAAGGAGCAAATTCCAAAGAGCTTATTATTATTGTTAGATAAGAAACAAATGAAGCAGAGTGTAAATATGATAAAGTTCTAATTTTGAACGATACAATTTGTCGCAGCACCTCCGGAGCTACCACCTCTGCAAAACATGACGAACACAGCAATACCTTCTGATTCTGGTTAGCAATCAAGCACAAATACTTCTCTATTGTTTTTCATTTGCCATTCTATGTATAAATGGGAAGTTTTTGTTTAGCATGTCTGATAGGTTAAGAAACTTAAACCTATGATTATGACTGACAGCAATTGGAAGAAAAATTGACAGTTTATTTGTTTGTAATGTCAGCTAATGAGCATCATCAGCACCCTCCAGAACCAGATGAAGATGTTCCTTCTATAAGCTCTCCAGCACAACCTGCAAAGAATTCATCTGCTCCTTTCAACTTCCCACCAGAAAACTCAGGTAGATCACCATCCACCACCTCAACAAGTTCATACGCCCAAGTGTTCAGAACAAAACAGGTTTTGAACCGAAGTTGGTTGCTTCCAGCCATTCTGATATTTCCTATTGTGTTCATTCTTAACACACCACTAGCTTTGATCTTAACCCTTTTGCTATAGCAGCCGCTAGAATACAAAATCAGAACAACTTAACATCACATTGTTCTTTCAATTTGACCTTTCCGGTTTCCTACGTAGAAAAAACAGTTCTGTTTTTGTACAATTCTCTAGTTTGTTTGGATTCAAAGACAAAGGAAGTATTATAACAAAAGCTACTCATTTTAGCATATGATTTATAGATGTAAGCAGTCTGCATAATCCTGCTGTTGAAGAACAGCAGGGGGGAAATTGATAAATCCTTATCATCACCATCAGAAAAAGACAAAATATTCAAGGTTTCTGATATGAAAAGAACCTCAGGTGAGAACAACGCTCAGATCAACAAAAGATTACCTAGAGCTTTAAAGGCACAGACTGTGTGATGTCTAACGCCAACCATCGGACCACTCATCTTCATCTTTACAGGGTTTAGGAATTTCTGGTAGAAAAGTGTCTTGATTCCAGTCACCTTCTGTAGTGGGTTGTGAAATTTCTCCTTCATGATTCACCGCCTGATATGCATCTTGATTCCAGTCACCTTCTTCGTAGTTCAATAAATTAGGATCTTCTAGTGGCTCTTCATGCCTCTCTGGAAGAGTACAACCCTGGTAAGAATTGTTGTCTACACAGTACCACAGGAGTCTGTTCCAGTATGGATCCTGCCAAATGCATAGAACTTGAAATGAGTGACACAAACTGAAGGACACTAAACATGCTTACATAATTGACACAAACAATTAAGCAAATGAAACCTAAACACATTAGAAATATATACACATGTATAGTAGAACAGAAGTGAATGCTTTCTCACCCACTGTTTTCCTTTCCAAAATACAATTTCTTGTATTCCTTTCTAAAAGAGAACCATTTTGGATATTACAAGTTAAAAAGTAAGAATAAAATTTGCCTGAGTTGCGTAAAAACTAGAAAAGAACAGTTATATTATAACATTTGGTAAGTTGAAGTGTATTCCACTTTAAGAAAAAAGATGAGTAGAGACAATAAGAAATACCTTGCAAACAATGTGTGGATTCCCAATAACAAGAAGCAAAGATCTTGCACGAGTAACGGCAACATTAAACCTCCTTGGATTGCTAAGAAATCCTAAACAGTGTCTTTTGTCAAAATCGTTGTGTTTGACTGTTGATCGAACTGTGGAGACAATGATAACCTGTCTTTCTTGTCCTTGGAACTGTTCTACACTCCCAACCTTAATATTAGACATATCCATACTTTCAAGGGCATTCTTAAGTTTAAGAACTTGTTGTCTGTAAGGTGTTATGACACCAATATCTTCCCCAGATAGATTACCCATCATTGTCAGTCTCTCAATGATATCCACAACCTTACTTATTTCAAAGCGATTGAACCAAGATGGATTGTTACCTTCTCTCTCATCACAGCCTTGAATACCAAAGAAAGTAACAGGGAATTCCTTGTTGGGAAGAATGTCTAGTGAACTCACTAAGGAATCCTCATCATCTTTACAGGCAATCAGCTCATCTTCATAAAAGAGCTTTGAAGGAAGATACAAAATGTGTGGGTGACACCTGTAATTCCTGACTAGCCTAGTGATATAATTTTCATTCCCACTATTATATGAGTCAAATTCATATAACCGCTCCATATATGATTTACCTAAACCATAAGACTCCGCATCTCTCGAGTGTATCACTGGACCTAATTGCATTGGATCCCCAGCAAGGACAACAACAGTATCTGCTTTGCAGAGGCTTAGGGGAACCATACTTTCAGGTTCTGAAGCTTGGCCAGCCTCATCCAAAATTACATGAGAAAATTGACCATTATCAACACCTTCAGCGTAAAGCAGTGAGGAACTCATGTAAGTCGATATAATAATCCTATAACAGAGAAGAGCACCTAATGGAGGACACTGAAAGATACTCTCATCAAAGAAACAATATCGTAGATGATCAGGATAATATTATAACAGCCTTTTTCTTTTCTCCAATATGTGATCTGCTGCGCTGTTTGAAGGTGCACAGACAAGAATTCGAGCATCCTGTCGAGTAGTGTACAGCTGAAGTATTGCTTCAACTAATGTCAAAGTCTTACCTGTACCTGGAGGCCCATGAATCACATAAGGAGGTGCTCCTTTGCAGCCAAGAATCTTTTCAATTGAACACATCTGCTCCTCATTAAGGTTACAAGAAATGGGTACCAGTGGAGTTGATTCAATCCGTCTCGTTCGTGAGGACTCAGATGGAAAAAGAAACTTCTTGTCTAAGTCTTTTGCACCATCTACAGCTTGATATAACCTTCTCATGTTGACTCTATTATATGCAAACTGTACATTATAGAGATTTCCATTTCTATGTGACAAGTGAAACGCTTGATCAAATTTCACATGCACTTCATCGGCCTCCACACGGTAAATAAAACCCTGATAAACATAGAGAAGGTTTGCGCATCACACACATCAAACAACCCCTTAAGGCAATTACTATAATTTGAATAGATAATGCTTAGGTGAGAACAATTTTTTCATGATGCAGCATATATTTTTCCTAGTTGCAGTTTGGACTTTTAAATTGAATTCTTCAATAATTATTAATAACGATATAGTATTTTCCATATGGCACAAACCTTATAGGGAAGCGTCTTATCCCCTGCAGCTTCACATGCCAGTTTGACATGCATATAATCTCCATGGACAAGTGAAGGTCTTCTCTCAGCAAGCCCTGGGACCACAAGAGCCAAATACAGTCCCTTTTTTGTCATAGTCACATTATCCATATCATAGGTCCTCATGTCTTCCTGTAAAACAAAATCATCAAATTCAGCATCACCACAATACAGACTATATGTTTTGCAATTCTGTATATCAAGGTATCGGTCATCAATCATAATCATAAAGTTACCTCGAGTTGCAGTTCTTCCATGATCAATAGTGTCTTGAAGAATGGAGCATAATTCTCTCTTGTTAGTCCTTCTTCAATAGCAACAGAGGTCTCCTTATTCTTAATCCTTTCTCTAACATCACGCGGAATATCATATCTAGGAAGTCTATTTTTGGGAAATGATTGGGTTCTTCTTCCCCTTGTAGGGCGTGGAGCTGAAACAAATTGATCCACTTCAAATTGTTTTTTTCTTACAGCTCTTGAATATGGCTTTTTGACAGCCAAAGACTTGGTGATTTTGTCTTCTGCCAAGAGAAAAACCACTCTTTCTATCCTATCATCCTGCACATCAAGCTGAACAGCAGTAGTGTGCAAGCCAATCTCCTTTGGCCTACAAGATAACCAAATTGTTAAAGTCTCACCTGGGTGCACCATCCTGTCCTCCATGGAAAAAGATTCTATAAAGCCTTTGCTTTCATTTGGATCAGACTTTCCAGTCGGAGGTTTCCTCAATGATAAAGTAAAACTATCTGAAGGGTTTGATGCATATATCTTCGTCCAAAGATCCACAGATTCATTGGAGTTGTTTTTAATCGATATAGAATCTACAGCCCTTTCACCAACGGTTACTGATTGTGGTTTCCCAGCCACAAAAGGAAATGGCACAGATATTGCAACCAGACCCTCATCAGTGGGATTGTAACTACACACAGACTTATCATCCTCATAATCAATATAACCAATTTCACCTTTGTCCCCAATGACAGAGTATTCCCCATCATCACCCCAACCATCAGCCCCCCACCCATCAGCAGTAGTACCCATTATCAATCAGTGAAATACAATCAATGAAAACTACACCAATGTTTCAGCTGCAAACAACCAATAAAATAAAAAATCACCATTAGCAACATAAAAAAACAGAGATAAGAAACACTAACTACAATTTGTCTTTTATTTTTATCACAAACAAATAAAAACTTCACACACACACTTAAGCTTACAGGAAATGACAACAAAACTAGTACCCATTTGTAATCAACTCAAATGATCAACAAAAACAACAGCACATTCCCATCAACCAAACGAACTATATGCAAATATCACGGCATAACTACAATACCACAACAGCAATGAATTCAAACTACAGCAACCAGAACCACAGTACATACAAATCCATACTTCAACTAACGATATTCACGAGAACCCACACACCGAAAACCCAAAATTCTACTCGACACGAACATTCTCCCATCAAGCAAACACTAGATCAGAACAGGATAGGTAAAAATCATAAATGTGTGAAGGCAACAGATGTAAATGAAACTATACGACAATTGATACTGCGCAACGAAAATTAAAAACAAACCGCTGATATCCAGCGCAAAACTGAGTTAGAATAAAAACAGACTATGCCCGAAACAAAGAAACCCTCTCCAGAGGGTTTTTTTGAGGTCCGAAGTCACAGAGATGGGGTGCGTTCGCTTTTATTTTGCGTGTAGCGATCGAGCAAGTACACAAAAGTAGCAAAAGTGAGGGTGTGATACTAAAATGGTAAAACGATGATGGGGCAGGAATCCATTTGTCACACTACCTCTCTCCAATAGCTGCTGTTAACGAAATTAAGTCATGCATGTTGTAGTGGTGTTGGTGGACCTGCTTTCCCGATAACGACAAACGAAACGAGTCCACGAGTGCTATTTTAGATTTTTTATTTTATTTTACTTAATTATTTATTCATACTATAGGCATCATACTATAGGCATGGGGCCGTCTATTTGGATGAAATGAAGTTAGCATGACAGAGTACGGTTGGACTACTGAAAATGCCTGCAAACATTTTACATTCTTTGATCAAAGAATTTGTACTTATAAACAGTACATTCATTAAACATTGCTTTTGGAACACATTTTTCTATCAATGAACTTCGGATGAATTTTGAACAATTTTGGATTTCATTAATGGACAATTAAGAATCATGCTCGGTTTGTGTGAGAAACAGCATTGACTTGTATGAGTCATTCAAGTAACAAGCACTTTAAGTTAAAATTCTCAACCATCAACTACTTCTCAACTATGAGCCATTCAAGTAACAACTCAGTGTTGTATCAATCAAGTATTTCAATAGATCCAGATTACATGCCAGATACATTTAGTATTAAATCCCAATACCACTATGCGGAAGCAGTGGTTTCTTTGACAGTTTCACGCCACGCGTACTCTCTTGCTCCATCCTTGTCGACAATCTTGATCACGAAGTTAGGTGGTGACACAACCAGCCTTGACCGGATCTCCATTATGCATTTATCAACCAAGTCTATTGCATCTTCTACTGACATGCCACTGTGGTAGTGCCTGTCCATCATTGATAGTGCAAAGTATGACCCATATCCGAAGGCAGCCTTATCGACCTTGTGTAGAGTAGCAATGTAGTCGAGATAATAAAGAGATGGTCCAGTTTCCTTGTCGAAGCCAGCCATAAGTATGTTGACCATGTAAGGACTCTGGAAGGAAATCACTACAGTTAGCAAGGCATATATATTCAAGACAGACTGGATACAATGTAAAACAAAAGGAGGTATAGTTTAGTTATACAAGTGTGACAAAAGAATTTGGCAACATGCAGATGCTTTTAGAGATATCATGTAATATGTAGGACAATTTCCTCAACTGTAGTTAGACCCAGTGCTTCTAGTAGTATCACTTCCTTCAACCATTACATGAAATTTATTCTTAGCTGTTGTTTGCACATAACTAATTCATAAGCAGTTGAGTAAAACTGAACTTTGAAAATATGTCAGGCATTTTCATATTTACTAAGGTAATTTCTTTTAGCCGAAACAATTACTCACAACTCATTCATCAAGTATAGGATACAATACAATTTTTTCTCTCTAACTCTAATAAGTGTATATGCAAAAACCTTCAAATCAATTTTTTTGTTTTGTTTTGTTTTTGTGTTTTTTTTTTTTTAAGTAAGAACTCACATAGAATTACCAAGGGAGATTGCGTTGCATACAATCAGGATGGCAGGTCATACTTCTAAGGCACAATGAGGCAATACAACTTACAATTCTGCCCTCTCTTAAGGGCATTTGTAATTAACTTAAGTGGTTAATCCAAACTGTTTTGCAAAAAGACTGGTCAAAATAAAGAATTCTAGACAAAATCAACCAAATCACGATTTCACTTAGATCACCACGAACAACCTGATCTTGTTTTCTGTCTACAACTCAAATAAAGTGGAATTAGCGCCATTTCCAACACAAGGCAAATGAAGCTTAGCTTCCAATGAATTCGGGAAACTCCTTCAGAAGAACCTCATACCATTTCAGTTAACATGGTAAACAAGGTCATTGAAACAACATTACCCCAATATGCCAACATTAGGACATAAAATGTAAGAGCAAACAGTGATAGGAGCTAACAGAAGGAACACTCATCATTCCTGATATTTCCCTCGGTTACATTTACATGACAAAGGACCATACAGCCCTTGAATTATATAGGAGCTTCATGACTCAGTGCCACCACTACACCAGTCAATGCCACCACTCCAACAACATTATTTATCTATTTCTTTTTAATCCTATTCTAAAAAGGATCCACATATTCCCTCCTAACCCATAGTGAACCGAACCTGTGACCAACTGACCAGTATTCATGGTCTAACCGATGGAGCTAACTTATTTTTTTCAACCATATTATGTATTTCAAACCTCTGTTTATCACTCATATGAAGCCCATGCTCAGCTGTATCTTTCCAGTGACGTCTAACCATTGCCTATGAATTATATTACCAATTTTCAGTTCACATTTAATATTATTACTAATTTCAAGGGTGAAAACTGTCCTAAAGGCACAAGGCTTTTTGTGAAGTTCGTGCACATGAATCACTCTAAAAATAGAATATAGAGCCCAGAATTACTAATTTCAAGGGTGAAAACTGTCCTAAAGGCACAAGGCTTTTTGTGAAGTTCGTGCACATGAATCACTCTAAAAATAGAATATAGAGCCCAGAAATGCAGGTCCAAGACCAAGGATGACTCCTATTCCAAGGAAACACAAAATAATCTTAGGAAAGGAGCATTTTGCAAAGAAGCACGCCATCCTTCTAGAAAACTAAAGTGCTCCCATAATGTTCGGATGCACTAAAGATCTAGAAGAAATGTTTTCTTACTTCCAACTATTATAATGTCATCACTGACTACTACAAGTGATGACATCTAGCTAGGATTCCTCATCAGAAGACAACTCCTATAACAATGTAGGAAAATAACTAGATTGTCATGATCAGCAAATAAACAAATTCTTGACACTCACGCAAAAAGATAAGATAACTTCCACTGAAGCTTACACCATTAACTTCACATTCCTACCACACAAAGAATTCTGCTGATTAAGAAACAAACACCTCATGGCCAAAATTGAAAATAACCTTTATATGCAAGTTAGGATTAGCTAAGAGCAACCAAGAAGATTCAACCAATAAATTTTTCTCAGAATACTAAATTCAAATTCCTAACAGTACAATCTAACTATAAATCAAACGTCCTGAAGCCCTAACACAACATTGCACCTGAAACCTAATTAAAAAAGCACACAATATGAAACTTGGAAAGTAGCTTTACCTTCCTCAAAGCAGTAGCAAGCTCTCCTCGAGTAAAATTAGCGGCGGCGGCAGTAGTCAATGGAATACCATTTCGAAATTGATACAACGAAACGTTCTTCTGAATAAACTCAGTAAACTGAACTCTGCAACACGAAGCACAAAATCATAAACACAGCAAGCAGAACATATTAAATAGAGAGACGAAGACACAGCAATTTTTAACCTATCACCGGCCTCGCCGCTGGCGGCGATGAGCTTGTGAGAATCAAGGACCATAATCTTGTCCTCGTTCGTTTTATGAACTAGTATGCTGTGAACGGCCGACGAGTCTGCTGCCAGAACCGCGAAGCCGTTCCCCACTAGGCCAAATACGCACTCCATTTTGTTTTCGCTTTTATCCTCGTCGGATCTCTTCCTTCATCGGTTTGTTAATCGATGGGGTTATAATAGCAGCATCTTGAGGAGCAAGCAAGAAATGGGAATTTTGGACCAATAGAGGGTACTTTTGTCTTTCCGTCATATTGAGATAGTGCATGCGAATGCGATAAAGGAGTGTGTTTTTACTGCGGAGTAAACATAGGGAATCCGACGCTCCCATGTGGGCCGTACCAGGGGTATGAATATTTATTTAACTATTTCAATCATGTTTGAAAATAGTTATAATAATTTAAATAATTAGTAAATATAATATTATAAAAATAAATATTAAATAATTATTTAATACTACCTATCACAATTAAATATCAGGGAGGGCAATGGGCGGGTCGGGGTAGATTTTTTTCATATTTATGTAATTTTATAATTAATCTTAATCCGCCCCAACCTGGTGGGTTCCTTCCATGTTGAAAAATTCAATCCGTACGAAATGGGTTTAAACCTGTCCCGATCATCCCAACATGTTTTATATCAAAATTATATAAATAATAAAATACTATACCAATATATAATATTAAAATATTTATAACTAATATTAAATTATATATAATTAAAAATAAAAATATATTAAATATTGAAATAATATTAATAATATAATATTATTAAATATATTCATTTTATAATATAATATTATAAAATTAATTAATATACATCGAACTCATTTCATTTGGGGACTGATTTTTCAATTATATTAAATTCACCTTTACGCTGATCGGGTTGGAGTAGACCGAAACCTGCAGACATATTCAAATTGCCATTAATGTTAGGATATTTTAATATTTTAATATAATAATTTAAATAGTAATTTGGGATAGTTGTTCAAATCACTAAATTATATTTTAAAATATTATTATTTTTAATTTTATAAAATATTACACAAATTTTCATTTAATCATCAATCCGCTCGTATTTTATGATCTATTTTTAATTAAATATTAATTTTCAATTAAAATTAAATAATTAATGTAAATTAAATTTTATTTTTTAATTTAAATAAATTAAAATAATATAAAAATAACTTTTTTATAATATATATATATAATTATTTTTAAGCATATCCAAATTCATTTAAAAATTTTATTTAAATACTGAAATAAAGTAAAATTTATTTATTTAAACATTCAAATTTAGTGAAATCAACCCAACGATTGCGTTTACGATTGCGTTTGAATTCCAATTAATTTAAGGATACTTATTGTCTCGAGCTTTTTTGGGCTTAGAAAAGAGAACCCATATTGTTTCTCCCTCCTGAGTTCACTTGGACATGTCCTGACCCCTAAAGGCTTTCACGAATGTTTACTTCTAGATTCCAATTAGATAGACCTCGCTCTTCTGTTTTACTTTGGACTCTTGGACCAGTTGCCCTTCCTTCTCGATTTATTCGATCCACTGCAGAGATGAAGTATCAGTAGTGAAGTAACAACGTCCGCACACACTACCGCTTAGTGATGAAGTATCAATAGTGAAATAACAATGTCCGCATACACTACCGCTTAGTTTGTTTGGGATGAGATTGGATAAAAAATTAACACACTACGACTTAGTTTGTTTGGTGCACATGATTTATTTAACTTTATACCTTTCACTTAAATTTATCATGTTCTAATGGGTTAAATATAACTCCTCAATTTTTTTTTTTTAAATTAACCCCTCATCTCTCCTCTCTCTTTTTTTTTTTTCTCTTTTTCTCATCTTTCATATTTCTATTCATATTTCATCTATTTATTTTTTTTTCATTTTTTATTATACATCTTTCACTTCAATTTTAATTTTCTTTTTCTAATTTCTATCTTATTTTATCACATTTTTTACTTCCTCAATATTTTTATTAAGTTGTTTTAATTTTTTTTCCTAAATAATAATACTCATATAAGAATATGTTTCAATTAATATATATATATATATATTTATTGAAAATATAATAAAATATAGTATAAATGGATTAGATGAATAATAGGGAGACATATTTTGAAAAAATAGAATAAAATTGAATATTTATATTAAATTTTTAAAAAATATAAAATTATTTAAAATAGATTAATTTAATTATTTTTACTTTTAACTTCAATCCTATCCTATCCGGTGTAACCCAAACACAACATTATTTTATAATTTATCCAATCCGAATCTAATCCAATCCAATCACTTAAAATGATCCAATCCGATCCGGTGAAACAAACTAGACCTACAAGTGTTGTTAATAAAGTTGCTCATAACTACAAGTGAGTTCAATCTAAAATAAGTTATTATGACCAATTTTATTAATAACACAATTGTAAGATAAATGAAATTAAATGAAAAGTTAATATAAAATTTTCTAAAATTATTATAATATTTAAAATGGCTTTTATATATTAAATAATATTGAAATATAATAACTAAAAATATAAATATTAAATTTGATTATACCAACTACATTCAAATTTGACTATATAATGATCAATTTGATTATATATAAGTGGAAGTTGGGTTTATGAAATCAATTTGTAACTTATGTGCATTAAACCTTAATCCCGTAAACGTGGTATAGATATGCAACTCCTCATCTCACGTCATCATACTACCGGTATATGCTCCTATTAAAAAGCTGATACGCAACCACAAATAACATATTACCGTTATAAGCTCCTATTGAAAAGCTCAACCAATCCTTATTCAGTTCCAAAAACTCCTATAAATACATCCACATCTCCGAATTCAAAAACCAAGGAAGAAACTCAAAAAACCCTTCAATATCTACCAGGAAGGAATAAATATTTAAAAGAAGATTCAACATGGCCAAATTCTCTGCAGTGGTGATGATGTGCTTGGTTGTTTTGGCAGCAGTGGAAGCCACCATGCCCAAGGCATTCCTGCCCGAAATTAAAATGCCCGAAATTCTAGTGCCGGCAGCACCAAAGGCTCCCTGCCCGCCCAATGCACCCTTGCCCGATGATTTGCCCAAACCCCAACTCATCAAATTCGGACAGTGCTTTGTTAAGTGCCTTAAGGCTTGCGATGTTGTCACTTTTGCTCCTTGTGAGGTTAAGTGTAAGGCCACTTGCCTCGCTAAGGCCGCTAACGTTAAAATCGGCGTCAAGGCTGGAGCTGAAGTCGATGACAGCGGTAACTTGAAGGTTAAGGGTAAGGGTGAATTTTCGGCTAATAATTGAAGATCGCACTGCAGATATCTCTAATCCATGGCCATGAAGAATTATCTGTATAATTTCTTCTTACATTTATAATTTCTATTTATATATTTAATAAAACTATGAGTTTCTTCCTGGGAATATATTTACGTGTCTCTATAAATTGCTGGTTTCATTTATAATGCTTGCATATATTTACAGAGCTGAAATAGAACTAGCGTCCATATGAAGGATTTATTATTATTATTATTATTATTATTATTATTATTATTATTATTATTTTGGAAAAAAATTAAAATTTTAAATATAAAAATAAAAGTGATAGTATTTAATATTAAAAATATAAAAAATACTTTTAAAAAATTAAAAAATATATTTTAAATATAAAATCAACCTTAAAAAAAATACTTATTTACATATAAAAAAAAATAGGGTGTTATTATTTCACTTAAAATTTTTTACATAAAAATAAATTTAAAAAATAGAATAAGATTTATCAAATTTGTGAATTATTTTTCACAGTTTAAATAAAAATTTAAATTTAGATATGAATTTGATATATTAAATTATAATTATTAAATAACTATTTTTATTCTAAAATTGATTTAGATTTTTTATTTTGTAAATTTTATGATAAAATTATTTTTGTTTTAAAAAGATAATTGTCTTTTAGGGCAAGTATGAAGAAAAAAAAAACATTCATTGAAAGTTAAGGATTTCTAATTCTTTTTAGAAATCAAATAGATTCGGATTTCTAATTCTTTTTAGAAATCGAATAGATTCGATAGTGAGGAAGGTAATAAAAAAATAAAGAAGACGAGTTCCTCTTCATTTATCCGTTTCTCCTCATTTATCAATTAGGAGCCGTGCCCTACTATCTCGTATACAGTCTAATAAGGCTACTATGAAAGGCTACTATGAAATAGTACCTTCCCATAGTAATAGTCACCATGGAAAAAAACACAATATTTTAAACAATCAATCATTATCATATGTTTTTAATTATCTAATGCTATAAAATAATTAATTATTTATTGGAGAAGGGTATAAAAGGAAACAATGGAATAAATTACATTGAAAATCTAACATGACAAATAATGACAATTATTTTTCCAAATTGTGACTATTATTATAGGACGGAGGAGGTAGTATTTACTTATGAATGAG